>OV884012.1:30848795-32048795 GCA_930367205.1 Acanthosoma haemorrhoidale
CCGGAGACACATTAAGTTTTTTGACTCGTTGCAGCACCTGACAAATCCAGTGTTTGACGCTATGACCCCGCCACCCCTCCCGCATCGATGGCAACAGACTGTCGGGGAAAAATTATGATAAGAATTAGTATGTAAGTTAGTTTTAAGGTTGATCAAAAAGGTGAGCCCCATCACCTTATTAGTCAGTTTCGTCAAGTCACGTATAATTTATGTCATTATACTTGTTTATACATTATATAATTTCTATAAAATAACAAAACCTGTATATAATGTAGTGATGCTACAGGAAATACAAAATAATTTGTAAATAGATTCGCCTGAGGATCTATAATTATATATAATTATCTGTAAATTTGAAGGGGCTATGAAGAAAAAAAAAAAAAAAAAAAAAAAAAAAAAAAAAAAAAAAAAATTTAAAAATTTTTATTAGATAAAGTCTAAATCGTGTTTCCTTCCGGAACACCAAGTTTTTTTGTTGGGGATATTGGTACATGTACCAATATTCCTGGGGATATTGGTACACGTACCAATATTCCTGTTTTTTTGAGAGCTCCGGCCGGGCTAATAACTCTTGAAATAATAAAAATAATAACTCTCTCTCTCTCTCTCTCTCTCTCTCTCTCTCTCTCTCTCTCTCTCTCTCTCTCTCTCTCTCTCTCTCTCTGCACTAACACAGTCCTTTTATATCATCACTAACAACCTACAACCGACTAAAATACCAAAAGAAACAACGTTTGAAATTCTGAATTGCGGAATTAAACATTATCACCTACAAAATGTAGCTAGTAGTGTCGCCCACAGCGATCCAGACTGCCTCTCTCCGGTTCACACTCGCCTTTGGGATCCGGACGGTTTTCGCCTACGCCCGAGTGTGAATTCGTGGTCATGCCAAGACATACATTCTTACATGTATATTGTACCTTACATTTTTTAATAATTTTATAGTTACGAACTTCTATGCATCATTATTCCTTCTTATATCATTAGTGCATTGAGACATAGTTATAATAAATAGTTTATTGGATATAATGGTAAGCCAAGTGGAGCTTATTAAGGTTGATTAAGCTCAAGGGTTTCAATACAACTATCCCTGTTTATTTCTTGACTGGCAGGGCTTAGTGTAGATTCTTCGCTTGATCCTTTTAGTGGGATCAAACGCCAGTTACACTTTTATTTTTAATGCGTTAGTTTACCTAGGTGCAATAATACGCCTAGTCTTTTATATCATCTCTAACAACCCAAAACCGACTAAAATCCCATAAGAAACAATTTTTTGAAATTCTGAATTACGGAGCTAAACGTTATCATATAAAATGTGAGACAGAGAAGGGGAATCAGCTATTACCAACCACTTGATTATACATAGAGAGTAAACAAAGATTATTTTTGAAATAGGTCAGCGATGCAATATAATGAATGTAATCAATTATTAACTTCAGGCAAATAAGAAGACAGGTTGGAATGCCATTAGATACGGTAGAAGGTATAAATTGTCTACGATAATTGATAAGAGAGTCAGCAAACATTTAATACTTCACCGTCATGGGTTGCGATTACACTCAATCTATCTATACGTACAGGCATGGGTACGTCAAATACCCATACGTAAATCTGAGTTGTTTCCTTCGTGTTGCAGACCTCTAAATTAAATGAAGGCTTTCTAATGTCAAAAAAGGTTCAATAGATTAAAGTACTTGTATACGGCAGCAATATATATTGCCGCTACAAGACACCAGCTGACGTAAACGAGAAAACAGAGGTAGTGTTGCAATATTGATTCTGCGGTCTACTATGCTGTTCTGTTATCTGGTGGAGTGGCTGCTCAAGACGAGCTTTCCCGTATTACTTACACGTATTTCTCAGTATGCCCAAACAACAATTGGCATTTGGTTGTTATGTCGGATATATATATATGTTATTGTAACATTCATGATATTTGAGAATATCATGGCCAGGAACCCTCACATCTGGTAAGCATCTTCCCTTATGCTCCTAGGAGTGGGGATGAGATAAACGGGCAGTCTTAGCACAACCGTCGAGAAGAGCGGACTTAGCAAGCTCCCGAATTGGCGGTCACCAACAGGAAGAGAGGAGAAGAACCAACAGCAGAAAGTAACGTTGATTGAATTACAAGAAGATCATCGATTGGGTGATATTAATATTGTTTTTATTATGGATCCATTAAAAGAAATTGAGCTCAAATTTCATGTTTTTTGTAATTAGTAGTAACTATCCTTGTTCAAAAGGAATTGAATATTTTTTATATACTTTTTTTCAGCACTCTATATAATTATAATTATTTGTTATAACCATTTTATTTGGAATATATTTCACAATTCCTAGTTTCTCAATTTATTAATAACTACAACATTAGCCTTGAGATCGGGCGATTCAATCGGGATAAATTCCTATGTCAAAGACATAAAACAATTTGAATTAAAGATCTCATGACGGACCTGCCAAATTAGTTAATGTAAATTGATCAAATAAAGTAGAAAAAGAAATGGTAAAAAATGAGGTAGGTTTTAATATATATATATATATAATTGGATTATATATATAAAGATGTTCTGGATTTTTGATTATCCATAAAACACTACCTGATATATTTAATTTTGATTGATTTTAAATACCGAATACGTAAACTCTTTTCTGGCCAATGAGAATGAGTCAGGTGGCGTTGAAGAGGGAAAGGTTAGTTCACGCCTAGCCTTGAGTAAAAGACGTCCATAGTGATCGGTTATTTTAAAGTTATTAAAGAACAATATTATACAACGAAACAAAGAAAAGATTCACTGCTAGTGGTGGCCCAAACATATTGCTGGGGACCTCGTCAATAAATAGCACTGTAGCTGAACAATCATTGGATATACCGACGAACAGAAAAGAAAAATAGGAAACGAGGTATGATACAATATATATGAACGTTTCTTGAAATGATATTCGTTATCAATTTTTCACTAGGTTGAATTTGATGAGTAAAAATGTTGTATAGTTTAAAATATTTTTGATGTTAAAGTGGAAGCCGAAAACGCTTGTGAAAACATTGGGTTGACAGATTTTATTTTTTATGAGTTATCATTGATTTTTTTCGGTATCGTAAAAATATTTATCCCTTATAAAAAATAGTAGTAAATGTATGAATTCGCACCAGTTTGCCCAAGAGTTTGTAATCAGTTAAAATGGCTTGCTCCATTATAACTAGGCTAGAGAATTAATGAATTGCGATAGTATGAACTGATATTCTTCATAACTGATTTAAAGAATTTGTTTTCCCCTCCGACCGATCAATTAGCGAACTCTCAGGGAATAGGGCAGGAGCGTTGACCCATAAAGTGGGTTGAAAAGTCCTCCTCGACAAAGTTCTCTGTGTTGAATTTATCGTTTCATAAACACTAAGAGAAAAATAATGTTAATTACATTTCTCGCTTGTTATCGAATACCCATTCAGAGCACTAATTGAGCACATTTTAAGCCAACTTAATTGAGAAACTATAGAATTTCCGTTTAGTAAACTTTAGCTTAAAATTATACTCCTTGATTTTTGACACGTGAATATTATGTTTGTACAATAACCTTTTAAATAAACATATATACACGTTAAATGGATTTAAAATACTTGGAGGCATAGTAAGTTGCTACACATTTTCTATAAAACGTTTTTACAGGATCAATTTAATCTAAAATTGTTAGGACTGGTTGAAGTTTGGGGATGGACTTGTACCTGTTTAGGCTGTTATAGGAATCAAAATAAACCATTGCCCTGTATTATTACTGATAATTAATTATTATTACTGATTAGGTGGTTATTCATTATGGAAATAGAAAATAATAATAAAGAAAACCTAGAAAAATAATAATAAACGCTTATCTAGTAAGCGTTGGGTATTAAGTTAAAAACAACAATTTTAAAGCGTTGACTTTGTTTGATAGACAGACCAAAAAAAAACTCGTGGTTTCACCACTCTCAGCTCACTAGGTTTAAGGACACAATAGAGTGAAAATACTTTCCCAGATATTAAACTTTTGAGGGCTAAACATACAAATTGCGTATTGGAACGCACGAACACGTTCTAAGCCGGATGTAACAGGATTTTATCTCATGATGTGCTGGCTTATTACAGGCTATTAAAAACGCTACTTTCAGTACCGGAGATGGTTCCACAAAGAAAATGAAATATATCGATCAAAAATACTTAGTTAATGCGGTTTAGTAAATTATTTGTTAATTAAAGTGTTTTAGAAACATTTATATTTTTAACAAAGGAACAAGAGCTCTTCACAGTACGTTTATACTTATAGTTTATTGTTCCTGCACTATCTTCACTAGCTTCTAAAAAACCGATCCTCAAATCGATTACTGTAATAAAATTTCAGCACTCTCAGAGACCTAGTCGGGTAGGGTATAGTGTGCCTTCCTGAAACGAGCAGGGGGGGGGGAGTAGAGTTTCATTTATAAATAAACAGGTGAAACCTCCCGGGCTTTGGAACTCTGCCTGGTTTTTTTCTTATATTTTTTTTTCTTTTTATAGAGTAATTGTAATAAAGAGCAGGCAGGTATTGAACCGGCCATGGAACTGACTTTGACGAGTTAGCGATTTATGATTATCGTTAAAACATACAACGTACAATGGTTTTTATTTCATACCAGTAATAGTAATATCTTAATGAAACTGGTGCGTGAAATTTCCAAAATAGAACTGTATTAACTTTGTCATTTTGTAAACATTTATGCTCTAAGTTACCTGTATTTTTATTCATCGTGATTATATTTATGATTACAGCTATGATTCACGGGCTGTAGGTAAATATGTATAAAACACATTCCCTTTATCTTTCCAAAGAAGTGACAATTACTTTGGGCACGCTGTCATTTTCAAGTGATCCGAAAACACAGAACAAAATATCTCAGAATAGCCCTTTATTTATTTTAATTGAGTATATAGTTTTATAGGTAGTCAAAATTTATATTTCATTGTTTAAAAGGATGGTATAATATCTATTTTATTTCTTATTAGCTGGTTTTACTATAATGTTTTGTGCAATAATACTCAATGTGATTACCACATTTGCGCTATGGTTTATATTTGTGCAGCCCTTGAAAATGGCAGCGTGTGCTGCCTAACTCTGTCCCCTAAGATATAATTTTCAGGTAATTTTGAAGAGCACAGAGGTTTTTAGATATTTATAATAGATTATTCCGGGAGAAAGTCCCCTTTGATTAACATTGATGTTCAGATGACAAATTCACAACAGCTGAATAAAAAGAACTATCCATCATAATATAAAAAAATAATGACAATGTGAAATAAAGTGTAAACCTCTATGGGAATAATAATAACAATCATGAAATAAATTAAATATGTTAACTACTTTAAGTTAATGAAATCATACATGGGGATCCACCTATAAAAAACAAAAATTAAAAAAAAAATAATAATAATACGCAGACCTCTGTGCAAACCAATATGACATTAAACAAAACCATTAAATTAATAAAAATAAAACAAACAAAAAAAGTGGCAATCAAGCTCGTAACCAACGTCTATCTATACATAAAAATACTAATAGAAAAAAAAAAACAGAAAATATAATATAATGAATGAATGAATTGTTCCCAGACTAACGAGCGTCTCCTTGGATGGTGAGGTGTAGGAAGTGCTTTGAAGGTTTTTAAGGATGATTCATGACAGAGAGCGAGCAAGGAAGGACCGATCGAATGCTACAGTTTTGTGGGCAGGAGTATAAAGGTCAGGGGGACGAGATCTTGTGTTCCTGGAGTGCTTGAGGATTTGAACTGTAAAATATTGTATATATAAGGGAGGTGATCCAAATTGGTGGTTTGAAAAAGGAATGAACCAACCTAACTCGGCGTAGAGGTAGTCACTTTATTAGGGAAAACAAATCGTTGATATAACGAAGGCTAAAATTCAAGTCATTGATTAAGAGTTTCTTTATGGCCACGAAAACAATTTTTATGACAGTTGTAGTTGTGTTTGGTAATTAAATTCTACTCAAGTACAACATATTACATGTTGTTAATAAGGGCGTTGTGACATCCAGAAATGTGACATGGAAGATTTTAGTCACATGAATAATTTGTTGCCATGATGCCAACACCAGCTGCCGTGTTGAAGGGTATATGGCCGACAATTAATCTTGCCTCTTGGAGGCTATGTGCAGTCACAATATCAATGCCGAAGTTGTCTATACCGTATTGTGTAACATGTGTGTGTTGCAGCGATCTGTACCGGTAAATTTGGAACCAGAACTAAAATCAGATTTGTTCTTAAATATTTTAATCGATAATTTACAACGTATTTAATTGAGACCCCACAGGGTCAGATGAGACGGTCAGATCCTATAGCCTGATATGACATCTTAGTACCGACATTGACGAAAGTCGGGTTCAACCGTAACAAAATAAATAAGGCAAATGTTTAAAAGGAACCTTTGTAGATATAAAAAACCGTAGGTACACTGTGAAATCAGGGCTTGGTTTTTAACGAAGCTGTTTAGGCCAGTCATATGAAACGCCCAAAATTAACATGCACAAATGTTATAATGTCAATGGCTGAAAGGTATCATAATATACTTGTGCGGGCCCTTGTATTTCTTGAAGTGTAAAAGAGTGGAAGAGAAATGTTAGAAATAGGATAGAAAGGAAATCCTAGAGGGAATGCCGCAACACGGAATTGTGTGCGAGGAACAGGACCTGAAGAAGATACTTCATTTTATGTATCCTCACACTGTAAAACAAACCGCATATTTACATAGCAATTTGTACTTACGGGCTAGAACTATGGGGGACACAAAAACCTTCAAACACCCGACTAATTTAAACATTCCAATTATCAGAACTAGCGCTGTCAGGCCCCACACCTTCCTAGTGAGATTCTCTCCCTTCGTAAAACTAGCACAATCTTGGAAGGGATCTTTCCATGCAGATGACGGCCTCTGGGGCCCTACAACTGTACCTAATAGTGTCTCCCCCAGCGATCCAATCTGCCTCTTTTCGGTTCACACTCGCCTTTGGGATCCGGAAGGTTTATATAGGTAAACTACCTATGAAACCTTGCCTGGACATAGTGCCTGGACATAGTGTCTTCTCCTGAACTTAGTGCACTGTCGGGGCACACCTTAGATCAATAAACAAAATACGAACTAAGCTGCTCACTGACTAAGCCCCCAGCAAAGATCAATGTAAACATTAAATAATTTCCACAGGTAATAAGTCTTTACCGCCCAATCTGATAGTAACACATAAATATATATAAATTGAAGGAGGTAAACGAAATAACCAAAGGGGAGGATTTGGTTTAATTATTTATTAACCATATTTTCCGTAATTATCTCCCCCAAAAACTACTAGATACTGAGAGGTCTATACTAGTAAAATTTAAGATTCCTAGTAATTGCATCTATAAGTACTAAATTTAAGAGTACACAGATGGAAGAAATCCTCCCTACCATATAATCTCAATCTCTGAATCTTGACTACACCAGTTCGTTATCTCCTAACAATTCATAATTCGTCATTAGTATACTTTTTTTTCATTTCCTATTTTAACAGACTGCAGCATCTATCCACGCGTTTTTCTCGCTTGTAACAATTCCTACATTTTCTTTCATTTTTCGCACCTTTTACGTTTTTTGTTTGAATCTTCTGCTGTTGTTTCATTGTAGTCATCAGATATGTGCATAAGCCCTTTATATTTATATGCTTGTCATATCAGTGTATTGTTGCGCATTTGTTTGTCAACTAGCTATTTAATTCTTGTTGGGTCGTCCCAATTGGGGAGACGCCCGCCGCGGCCTGGATCTTAGAAGATTCATAAGATCTTAGAAGGTGTGCCCCGACAGTGCACTATGTTCAGGAGAAGAGGAACAGGTTAGGTTTATATGTAGTTTATGTGGTCTTGGAATGACCACGAATTCGCACTCGGTATCCTAGGATTGGCGAAAACCGTCCGGATCAGGCGAGTGTGAACCGGGGAGAGGCAGGCTGGATCGCTGAGGGAGCCACTACTAGGTAAAGTTTTTAGGGCCCCAGGAGAGCGTCGTCCGCAAGGAAGAGATAGATCTCTTCCAAGGCGGTGGTAGTTTTAACGAGACGAAGCCAGAGAATCCCACTAGGAAAGTTTGGGGTCGGACAGCGCCAGATTAAAAAATAGCAAGATTAAGAAAGACAGATGCAGAGGTAGTTGAAAAACAAAGCCATGGTTGAAGTAGAGCAGCAAGCGCCAGTGCAGTGAGAAAGAGAACAGTGTTTACTTCAGATGCCGCGTTCTTTTCTTTTTTTTTTTTCCTCTCAACCCCTCTGAGGCTTTCTCCGTGTACTGCATAGCATGCAATTTAAGGAGTGCATGCATTAAAAGTATAGGATTGTTGCTAAAGCAATTATACATTGTAAAGGGAGTAGGTTATGGTGGGGAAGGGGGCTCACCTTCGGGTTAAATTGCCGGGTTCCGAGAGTATAGTAAAATGTTTTTTTTTTTGTTTTTTTTTTATTTCTAAGCCCCTTTATTAATAAAATTTTTAACAATTTACAATGCAATTACAAAGTTCAATTTAACAATTTCTCCTCTTTTGCGATACGCTTATGCATTCGAAAGAGGTTGGGAAGTAAAAGGTTTTTTTTTTTCCATAGCTCTCAAACTTATAAAAATAGTATGTGGGAAAAATAAAAGGAAAATTATTTTGGATTGATGGGTGGGGGGGGGAAGTAAAAGGTTCCGAATCTGTGCCTTATATAGGCAGGTCAGATACACCCGCCGCGCCCCTCAAGTGGGCTTCAGCTGTGTCATGCGCTAGTTCCCCCCTCTCTTAACTGACGCCTTTTGTAGGTTTTTACTATTAAAACATGGAAACATAGGTGGATATTTTCTGGGCCGAGAAGAGGGGAACTTCTATTTATTCGTGGTGAAGAAGTTGGTTGGCTTTTGGTTATTTTTAGGGGACAATGTCCCAAAATAAAGTGTTTTTCGTTTCATATTTTAAAGCAGAGTTATTTGTAGGTTTTTTGATTGATTTTTTAAATAAGTGTATATTTTACTTTAGAGAGGCTCTGGCGTCTGACAACTATATGTAATGCGTACAGTTAACATAAAATGAAATGCAGAAATTGTCTCTCTTAGTTACAGTAGAGAGCTCAGCAACTATAGTAACTCAGCTTTTAACGAGCACCAAAGTAAGTTGTGGAAGATATGAGCTGGCGAGGAGAGTGGTGATTATCCCAGTCGTTTAGTTTGTCGGACCACCCTCACACCGGCTCTCATTTCCACTTCAGTAATTCACTAATCGCTTAGCGCTTTCATTAGGGATTCTCACTAATGCCTCTCCATTCGTCATCGATGAGGCCTCTCTATGCAAGAATGCCTGTATCACATACAGATACACACACATACTTCTCATCTCAATCAATACCCAGTGCCGGGCAAGGGAACATGTTGACGGGAGTCAGGGCTACTATCACGTCATCAGCTTCATTGCTACACCATGCAATTAGTTTTACAAAAATAGTTTATCAAAAGATAAGTTTAGTTTACTATTATAATTTTTGGAAAAAAGAAATAGCTGAATAGAAGAC
Organism: Acanthosoma haemorrhoidale; assembly: GCA_930367205.1. Taxonomy (NCBI): domain Eukaryota; kingdom Metazoa; phylum Arthropoda; class Insecta; order Hemiptera; family Acanthosomatidae; genus Acanthosoma; species Acanthosoma haemorrhoidale. Next base: position 30,858,385 of record OV884012.1, read on the forward strand.
GGAGGAAGCGAAGAAAAAATATCAAGAAATACAATAGTTTTTCATTGTTGACGCATTAAGTCACTGATCCTAAATAAAACTAAACTAAAGCTAAAATTCAAGAGTTCTTTTGTTGGCTCCTAAAACATCATTTTTTGCGTGTTTTTTAAATTATTTTGTTAATATATTGTTAATCAAAGTTAATATATTTTTTATTTTTTTTTTAAACAATGTTGTTGCTTAATTGTATAACCTACTTTCTTCAAACGTAAAATGATGGGGGAGTAATAAGATCAAGAGTTATGGGGCAGGCCTTCACATTTTACGATGTTCGCATAGTTATCGTTGCATTATTCGACGCGTTGATGAGTATTACTTTTTTAATTTCAAACCAGCTAGATCATTCTAGTTATAAAAGAAAATCTGTGTAGTCCAACAAATGTAGGGTTGGTATAATGCCTACAAAATGAGAAGTAAATCTTGTAGGATTGGCGACCGGCCAGCAATTCCATATAACTAATTGCCTTGTGCTATGGCAATTTGTGTACCTTGAGTAACCTACGGTCAACTGTGTTCGAAAAGACGACAATAAGGCCGACCTGAGGAAACACCTAACACATAGTCGGTCCTAGAAGACCTAATTGGTCTAGGTATCAAGTCCTACCGCCGGAGTGACATGCTTACGCCAATTACCTACTTCGTAGGTACGAACAAACAAACCGCTTTGAATCTTCGCCCTGCAGTTCAGGTTCTCTGGAGTTCATTTTAACTCCTCACCTTGTCCATACCTGAGCCACTTATCCAGTCACCTTTCCTGTATTAATAATCTTACTGTATACTTATGATTGTAAGTTGCTTTTATTAAAAAAGAGTTTTTAAGTCTTTACTGTTGTGAGATCGTTAATTATATGACTCCTGCCGTACATCGTTAATACAGGTAGAAATGGATACAACAGATGAAAGTTGATAGCCACTCACATTGGGCGAAAAATCGTATTTATTGTTACTAATATCTCAATATATATTTTTTTCCCTGTAAATATAAGCTCGGTGATACAAACCAATTTACTTTGAAATATTTTCAATATGTAAATGGGAATATCCAATATTATCGTTTAAATGCAAATAGGATTCAATGCTCATTTTCATTCCGTATAAATTAGATGTCATCTTTGAAGTGGATAAATAAAATTCCAGCAGGTGCTCTTGGAAAATCCCTAATGGCAGGCTAACTAACCTTCTTTGATAGTTCAATTCAGATAGCTATAATTTGTATTATATTTTGAGCGGGACAGCAGTTGACTTGACGTTAAATAAATAACAATATTGTATTTTATGCGATTTTTACTGTAATTATGTTGCCCAAATTTGGACTTAAGATAGGATGCACTTGAAGTTGGAATAAGATAAAAGACCGGGGAATTGGATCTGATTGATGCCAGATAGTAAGAAATATTTTATTTGAAGAAAATTACAATCAATCTGGGCTAGATAAAATAAATAGATAAATGATTTATACCATATTTACAACTTTACACTCAATCTTTAATTTTACAATTAAAAGCTTACATTAAAAAAAATATTAAAAGCCCAGGCATCCCCCAATTCACCCCCGAATTTTTCGCCTTCCCGGCTATGGAGAAGGAGGATTTGGTATATCCCCACGCTAGTCCTTCGACTACGTCAACCCTACGCAGCAGTGGAGGCTGAAAGAGAGCGTGAGAACCTCAGAGGCTCAGGACATGAGGGGAGAAAACTCACCTGCTCCAGAACTCCCAGTGACTAAATATTTACTAAATAAGATCACGGGGCCACTTACATTTCAATCTCCGAACAGGGTTTTAGGGGTGGGGGTTACTTGAAAGTGATCGTGATTTGGATTAACAAGTTGTATGTGCAGTGGTGGTGTCGTAAAACAACATAGGTACCGAAAGGATATGGACTCACTTATAAGGTACCTACACCGGTCAAGAATACTAGCCAACTCAAATTTTATCTGTATGACGTATTATTATTGCTGGCTAAGGGTTTTACCCGATTAAACTCTTTCGTCTTCCTAGTATATCACACATTACATTACTAAAAACAAACACTTTTGGGAACACACGCTACCGTCCATGTTCCATTTTTATTATATGTTCCTTCGAGGTAGTGTCGGGCCTGTGGCTCACTCTGAGTAAGTCAATAGTAAATTTTGGCTAGCTCAATATATAAACTGTTTACTACAATCATGCCAACTAATGGACAATGGATATTACCTGACTGGAAATCACTCGACAGAGTTGAGAAGGTTAGTCATAATTACAACGAAATCACAGACATGAAAAACGTTAGTTGTTGGCCATTGAAAGCAACTGATTTATTAGCATATACGAAAATGTTCAGGTAATCTTCAGTTGTAAGTAAAACTTTTGTGATTATTTTATGCCATAGTCAGTCCAAAAGTTTACAACATTAGACAAGACGCTCGTTGAGTGCGTGCAGTACCGTAAATAATAATTCAACAACTCAACATTAGCTGTTGGACATCTTGTTATACAACCCTGAAATTTCGTGGAGCTCTAGCTACGAGGTTTCATTTAGGAATGAGTGCACCACAGCCAAGAAGACCTTGAGCCATATTCCCATTAATTTACATACAAATGGATGGAATTCTTTGAATAAGCGGGAACAGAGAACTCTTGTTCATCCTCAAATCTTATTCATTGCTGGACTGTATTTAGGGCTGTATCAAAGTTCCTCATAATTAGTGCGATTGTTACTGCTCATTCATTAGTCATCATTACTGCACATTAGTCATTCCATTATTCAATACTATTGAATATACTAGGCCAATAATGGCCTTTGTTTTATTCAGGATTCAAGAAGTCAATCTTAATAAAATTAATTAATCCCTTAATTTATTATTAAAAATAAAAAGCCCCATATTTATATGTTGATAAGAAACATGATTACGTATAGCCTAAAATATTTTGAAGGATGTTTATCCGTAGAATAAATTTCATCAATGAGCATAGTATTTTTCGTATCAATCTTTATAATATAATTTTCGTCCCCTACATATGGGCAAAAATAAATAGAAGACGATAATTATTTATTGATCTATTTTTATATTCATTGTTTATAGTTTAAATTTGAACGAAACACCATAGATTGCTTGATAATGGGCAAATAAGTCCGAAACATCGCATTATCGAATCGATAATAAAGATTGATACAAAATATTATGCACATTGACGAGATTTATCCTATGCATAAAGATTCTTCAAAATAACGATTACTACTAGGCTATAAACATGTTTCATATCAGTTTTTGTTTTTACAAACTGATTTGGTGTTGAATGTTTAGAGAAAATTAATTTTTTGATGAAATTTGATGAAGGTACGAATATAACACTAAATCAAACCTTCTTTGACACATATTAAGTTTCAATACATGAATGGAATATACTAGATTTTCAAAAAATAATAAAACCTCTTAGTCTGCTCAATCATTTTTTGTTTTAGTCAACAGTGTTTGATAACAACTAGCTGTTATTATCATCAGTCAAAATTGCTTTCGTTTAGCATGAAACTTAATTGAAGTATCTAAAATGAGTGATATTATTTTCCAAAAACGTAATCAGTAGTGCTGAGTACGATATACTACTTAGAAATGGAAGGTAAAATTGGTTACAAAGAAACTGGTATTCATAATTTTTAATCGAAAGGAATTGTTTTTTCGAATATTTTTCGTTTGGTAGATGTGTGTGTGAGTTTGATAACGGCCTGAAGTTGTATCATACCCTACAAAAAAGTTATTTTTGACGGCAATTAAAAAAAAAAATTCTTTGATACAATTTAATATACTCGACTATAAAAAATATGAACTTTTAAACGATAAATGTCGAAATTTACTCATTCATTAAAATTGTCATTTGGATTGGAAACTTAATGCAATTGTTAACAAACTATATAAAATGGTGAAAACATAGTCATAATCAAAACTTAGACTACCAATATAAGTAATGCACTTTACTACGCAGGAATGTAATAAATAAAATAAAATAATAAAGCATCAATCCACCTCCTGGGAAATGGCATTTCTAGAGTGTCATTGATTATTTTTCAAAACCAGAAATAGTTTTCTATCACACTTAGTAGGGGATCAAATTAAAGATCATAACTGGTTGATACTTAAGTGGACTATAATTACATAAAATCATTAAAACTGTCATCAAAGGTCTATCCCCGGTTATTTTGCAATCTCTAATTCATATAGCGAGATGATATTTTAATAATATTCTTCAAAGCTGATCTGAAAAATATAATTAATTACCTACCAATAACCCACTCGTATCCACACAAACGGACATGGGATATCTCATAGACCTACACGATTACATCTTTTTTTTTTTGTATTACATGCACGAAAGCTCTTTGCAAGAATTTTTTAAGGGGGCTCTTTGAGAAAACGTCCTATAAAAATGTTGTCATTCCAATTACATGTTGATATAAGCTCTCAAGCATAAGGGTTTGAACCTAACCTGTATCAGCACCTCACTACGGGAACTTTGAAAAATCTAAAGATAAAGTCTTTATGAAGGTTTCCCATTCTTGGAAAACTTTCTTTGAAAACCTGATCACCGTTCCGTAAGGCTTCCTTTCATGCTGTACAGTGAAAGAGACCTTTTTTTTTTTTACTGGGGTTAGATTTCTTATAGGAAAGCTGAAAAATCACTAATGAAAGCTTTTTGAAAATTGGTAAATATCAATTGATCCATGTATCACTAACCTCACCATTTTTACAATTACAATTGAACAAAGTATGTAGAAAGAGAACAATCAATATTGAGGCATATTTACGAGTAACACGTTTAAATTCTTATTACATGACTTTTAATAAATTACTTTTAATTTTTTAATAATAATACTGTAATAAAGTTACATTTTAATGCATTATTTATGGATTAAAAAGATAATATCATCGGTGTGTTATTATACCTTTTTTTTTATAGTTCTCAAGCTTATTGTTTATTAACTTCAGTGTTTTTGGGTGTAATTTTTCCTCAAAATATGTAGTTTCTTGTTCTAAATTTTAGTCATGAGAATGCCTGAATAGGCGAAACATTGACTGAGGATGGTACATCAATAAAAAATAAATATTGGAATTGACTCCAATCTGTTGTTTTGAACATAATATAAATACTAACATACAAGCATCTCTATTTGAGTACTACTACTCCAATGGATAAATTAATTAAACAGTCAATTTGATTATATTTAATCTAATAGTATAGTATGAAGTTGTTACTGGTATTAATACCGTAAGATATCTTCAATACTAACAATAAGAATTCAGTTGTCAATGTAGCAGTGAATGTCTGAATACGTTTAAACTTGGATGTTGACAGAGTTAGTTGAATGTTGCTAGCAGCTAGTATCTAAAGCTAAATCACAAGAAGTTGAGTCGTTTTTGCAACTAAAAAGTAATTTGGTAAGAAAAACTAATTTTCACGGTGGAATCTCAACTAATTCTCATGAATTAATAAGTTCAAGCCGGCTTGGATGATTAACGATTATAGTTGAGAGAGAATTATTATCTTAGCAGTTCGTTCTTAATGAACTAATTTTGATTTACGAGTGAGTTGGCTCCCGTTACAGGCGGTTTGCTTATAACCTTGCTAATTATGTTATGATAATTGTAAAGCAAGCATTGTAAAAGACAAGCAAATAAGAGACGACGAGGCAAAGGAATGTTGCCATGAAACATTGCTCGCGACCCACAAAAAAACATGGCCGGATGTTGAAGACAACCCAGTCACCAGAGACAAGGAGTGACTGGGATCGAGCGTCAAGTCGGACTGGGTAGTGGGGGTAGCAGAGAGACGCAACCTAGGAGCAACCGGCGCAACTCGAGTCGCCCGGTGACTCGAGTCAGTCCTAGCTGGTCACTTGGCGACTTCAACATGTCCGAGCAGGCCTTCAACATCAAGTTCGTCAGGATCATCCGCAAGTACCCCTGCATCTACGACCACACCCGCAAGGAGTACTGCATGAGGTCTCTCATCGACAAGGCCTGGAACAGCATAGCCAAGGAGATCGGTGAAGATGGTAATATTAATGTCATTTATAAATATATCCCATATTAAAATAATTTAGAAGTTAGATTGTATGATTATGTTTATTTAGTATTTAGTATAATTGTATTTTGAACTTCATATCACGATTGTCCTATCCTTGCTAGTGTACATGTGTAGTGACTGCGTGAACTCGGGTTCGATTCCTGGACTCCTTAAGGTTTTTGGTTCACTCGGCCTAGTGAAGGAATATGAGTATTTCCTTTGGATAAATAAGTAGTGAATCGGGCCATGAAAAACGTAATGAAACTTTACAGTGGCTTAGCAGTACTTCCCCGTCTACCATCTACCAGCCACTGCAACAACTTTCGTCGACCTTATCTCTTCATAAGACAGTTTAATGTTATTATGATGCCATAGCTCGATCCTACTATTTTAGCTTCAGTTTAATATCAAATGTACCTACTATATTGATACATTTTTTTTTTCATATGCAGAGTTCATATACTATTAGCAAGATTTATGACTAAATAATCGTGTACTTTCATGTCAGCTTATTTGATGAAATCGATGATGAAGTTATCTCCCCCACAGGTCTCTCTGCCAGTTGCATTTAAGTCCTCCATGTGGGTTGGTGGGGGGCGTGGCGGACGAGTGGCTGTATAAGGAGGGTTGTGTTGTACTTGAGTTTGGAGTGGCTTGTGTAGAATTCTATTCTAATAAAATATGCGTATAGAAAAATAGAAATTTTATTATAATTTTGTTTTGTTCTGCATTTTTATATCGTACTCTCTCTCTCTCTCTCTCTCTCTCTCTCTCTCTCTCTCTCTCTCTCTCTCTCTCTCTCTCTCTCTCTCTCTCTCTCTCTCTCTCTCTCTCTCTCTCTCTCTCTCTCTCTCTCTCTCTCTCTCTCTCTCTCTCTCTCTCTCTCTCTCTCTCTCTCTCTCTCTCTCTCTCTCTCTCTCTCTCTCTCTCTCTCTCTCTCTCTCTAACTTTTTACTTTATAATACTCCTTTTTAGCCTTTCATATTTTTGGCGAAAGCACAGAAAATTCTATCAAATCGGACCCTGTTTACCATTCCACTGCCATCTCAGGATTAGCGATTCGTCAAAAAAACTCTAGAGCAATATGGTTGCCAATTTGAAGTTCCTCTCATCCCTACTCAAACTCCCCTCTCCTGGATCACCCCTCCATCCCCCACTGATAAATATTAAGGATGAAATGTGACTTCAAGAAACATTTCGTCGGCAGCTCAAATATCATTTAACATTTCCCGATGTTGACTCTTTTGCCAACCCTTACTGTGAGTGAACTCATAATAGGTTTTGACTCGAAGAGAGCTGAGGAATGGAGAAGCTTTGAAAAGAGAACTAGTTAACTGAGATGGCGCTCTTTCGAATACGTGACAAACATAACCACTCAAACCCATGCCGTTCAGTCTTTTTAGTTTTGTTGCCCAACTTCGCCTCACCCTTTCAAACAGATACGTTGTCCTTTTTCTTCGTCTGTCTGACGGCCCGTTCTTTGATAGCAGACCCCAAACAAAATTTAACTGTTTCGTTAATTTTTAAAGTTCTCTAGTCGCAGCTAAGAAGATTTTTGGGATTTAACGTCCTTATTAAGTTTAAACGGACATTGCTCGTGATAAATAGTATTAGATATATTCCGAAAACTGACCCAACAATGGAGATCTATTATCTTTATCCGTCATATTCAGTTTCCTTCAGGTATTTTTTTTCAATACTTAAGGTATTTAAAATGCATTAGTAGTTAAAAAAAGTTTCATCATTCACTCGCTCATTCATTCAGGACATGATTGGAGAAACTGGCCATTGCCAGGACTCCCACTGTCACTTGATTATAGCAGGTCACGAGGCCACTGCCGTTTCAGTCTCCGAGGAGGATCATAGGGATGAGTGACGCAGTGCAATGACTGTGCTACAGGATTAGGGTGGTTGGAAAGGCTACTGTGGAATTTCATAAACTTGGAAGGGATGAGTTCGAGAATGTAGGGTACGTTATGAAGGGTTTTGTTGCTGACATAATAAGGGGCATTTACTATTGTTCTCAGGACTTTTGATTGAAAGGATTGGATACGCTTGATGTTCGACTTTTTTGCTGCCCCCCATAGCTCTATTCCGTATGTCCGGATTGGTTTAAGTATAACTTTGTAGATTAGTAGTTTATTTTCTATTGAGAGATGGGATGTCCTTTGAAGTAGTCTGTATAGTTGTCCAAAGCGTCTGTTTAGTTCTTGTCTTTTTAGTCTCGTATGTGGGTTCCAGGTCAGTCGTTTGTCGAGATGGAAGCCTAAGTACCGTACTGTCTCGGATACAGGGAGAGGAATAGAATTAAAATAAACTAGTGGACAAGACTTGCGACAAAGGGTGAAGGTAATGTGGGAACATTTTGCTTCATTAACTTTGATCCGCCATTCGTTGCACCAATACTCGATCTCGTCAAGGTGTTTTTGAAGGTTATGGGATGCTATGTCGGGGTCTGGGTTAAATGACAAGACTGCAGTGTCATCTGCAAATGTGGCCAAGAAGGTATTGGGAGTAGAGGGGACATCAGCGGTGTATAGGTTATAGAGGATGGGGCCCAGGACACTGCCCTGTGGAACTCCTGCATTTATAGGATAGTAGTTTGAATATTTGAATATATTGAAGCTCAATATCTAAATAAATAAAACAGTGGAGAGCCTACTGATCTGTAAATTAATTACTTAACCTAACCCATTTCTTATATTTAAGGTCCTTTAAAGTTAATTCTTGAAGGTTAAAGTTCTAACACTCATACTAAAGCTGTTGTCATCGAACGAAAAATCAAAATGAAGCTACCAATACTTGCAACACCAAGGGTAGATACAGATTGCATAATGGGCCATCGATACTGTACAAGCCATGGCATACAAGGACCTTAAAAAGAGAAAAGGGATTAGTTCTCTTACAGGACTTGTCAACCGTGAATTCCATGGAAACTTGGTTACATAGACGGCAATTGGAGACAGCGGCCGTTCCAGCTGACTTAAGTTACGAGGCAATTCGATGTCGACTTGGCTGTGGGCAAGAGTAGTTCAATAGCATTCCACGTGAATATTTTCCACACAACATATGCCCATTAGCTCTTTGATGACTAGAGCACAAAGGAATATGACACCGGGCAGTAGGCCAACTCTCCCCCAAGTAGTATTTCAGGGTTTGCTACAAGCTAGGTCATGGCTGTACTTTCTATTTCCTGGACGGCATTTTTCCAAAATTTAAATTAAAAGAAGCTACTTAAGATTTAAAGTTCAAGAGTTTCTTAAATATTAATTAAATGATTAGATGTGAAAAAAAATATTTGAATTGAACAAAAAATCAAAAACCATTTTATTTGTTAAACTATGTTGGACAATGAAACTTTTCGTACTCAGTCTGTGCACTATCTAGCAGTAATTTGGTAAGGATGATATCCCTGCTTCCTGCTTCCTTATCCTTTGCTGGGGAGGGGACACCTGATTTTGGGGGATTTCTGGGTTTTCTATATATGTTTCTATTGATATATGAATAAGAATGTAAATGCAATATTGTACTTTACCCCACATATTGTATATTGTACGCAGCCACATTAGTGAATATTGTAATTTTAAAAATAACATGGTGTATAGATAAAATAAGCCATAAAAAACGTAATCAAACAATACTCGATCATTTGTGCCATAACCGAGCAGTTTATAGCTGATGATCATTGAAAACTAACAGTTTTGTTTTATGATTTCCAATTAAGAATGAGTTTAACTCAATGGACAGATGGTTTGTTTATAACAAGTCCTGTTATTTATTAATAATTACCAGTTCTGATATTCATTGTACATAATTTTATCCACTTGTAATGTAATATAATATCACCAAAAAAACAAAAAATTCTTGGTCAATTTATATAGTCTACGTTATAAGTTCTCCGTTGAAAAATTGTCACTGACTTCTATTTTTCAGAGATAATTTTAAATCAGCTGATTAACTAGGCTGAGAGTTGTCAGGGATGGCTCAGATGGAAGAGCCCCTACCCTGAACCCTGGTCCTCTAACTCTTTGACTAATGATCATGCCTATTAGATTTATTTTCCTAAGTCGAAACAATTCTTACCGGTCTCCACACACAGGATACTATTAATTCCTCTGAGCTGTCATTGTCTGAGAACGATGACCCTGTCTATATCAAATTTCTTTGACTATATATACTCTTACAATCTTGTAAAACTTCAGACTGGACACTTTACTCGCGCGAAGTTTAAAACAATACTCGTCTAGAGTTGGGGAAGGCCCTAGTACGAGTTCCGATCCGTTCAAAATATTCTCTCTTTCCCTAATAATCATTAAAAATGTAGTATGAGTGTGCAGTATAGCACAATTAAGGGTTTCTAAAATTTTACTAATAACCCTCTTGATCGTTTTTCTAAATTCCATTGAATTATTCTCATCGGCATACAAATTGCAAAGCAGTTTCTTTAACGCGACCTTATTGATTGACACAGTACATTGGAATATGTAAGCACAACCAAACAGCATCTCGACATCTGTAATCTGAGACCTGATAGTATAGGAAAATATTTTTTTTAAATATCACCTGACAAACCCAGTGTTTAACATTATGACCCCACCACCCCTCCCGCATCGATGGCAACAGACTGTCGGGGAAAAATTAGGTTAAGAATTAGTATGTAAGTTAGTTTTAAGGTTGAGGTGAGCCCCATCACCTTTATTAGTCAGTTTAGTCCAGTCACGTGTAATGTATATCATTATACTTGTCTATTCATTATATAATTTTTATAAAATAACAAAACCTGTATATAATGTAGCGATGCTACAGGAAATACAAAAATAATTTGTAAATAGATTCGCCTGAGGATCTATAATTATAGATAATTATCTGTAAATTTAAAGGGTCTATGAAAAAAAAAAAAAAAATATCACCTTTATTTGTAAAACTATGTGTTAAGTTAAAAATAAAAATCAAGAGTTAGGGCGATGAGTTCTTTAAATTCAATACGCTACAAAAATTTTCTATACTTTTTACCAACAAGTAATTTATTATAAACTTTAGTTATATTTTATGGCGGTGAGAATATTTTTTATGTTGTGTAATCTCAGTATAATATATCATGTTTAAAAGTCAAACAGGGAGTTCTCAACCACCAGGACAGACAGAAACACAGCTAAAAACATAACGATTTCTATTTTGAAAAATAATTCAATAAGCCCTAAAAACAGTGATTTATTTATATAATAAAATTAACATGATTAAATCTATTACTGCTATTTTATTACTAGTTTTTCGAAGATACGAGAGTTGGTGACAAGAGCCTTTCTCTACCTGAGACCATGTCCAGGGAGAAGTGTACAGAGAACAGCTGTCGGTAGGTCGGGTGTAGAGCCGGCAACAGTGCACGAGGGGAGATAGCCACGTAGGAGGGCTTCACTGCACTAAAGCACTAGGCTACAGACTACAGTCTACAGTCTACAGTCTACAGGCCACTTATTTCAGCTGTCTGTCAGAGCTACGTGCCTTATTTGGGGAAAAAAAGTAGAGTACTTCCTAAGTAATGCTACTCAAAATCCATTTAATTGATCAAAACTGACGAAACTGTCATCTAACTGCTCCATCTTCACAGGCGAAGGAACATGGATTATTTAATATAACCGTGTCATTCAACAAGGAAGTAACACAGACTGCACGAGTATTCCCCTGGCAATTATTTTCAAAATACAAACAATTTTCCTCTTGGTCCCATCCCATTGCGACACCATCGCCAACAAACCAGCCCACAAACTTGGCTCGAATCAATGGAAACCAACACATAACTAGCGAAGCAACAGTTCCATTCAACTGTGACAAGAAAGCCGCGATATTAGAAATTGTCTGTTCCTTGTTCATCTTCAAATAGATGTTACAGGAACGGTGAAAATTCTGCCCCTTCTAAGGGTAGTTTATTGTGAGTGACTAAGTACCTAGAAGCTTATACAGACTGGTCACAGTGCATATACCGGATCAGTGTAGTATGTCATAAAATAAGATAACAATCAATAAAAGTCAATTTAATTATTTAAATATCTTGGTTAGTTTGATCCTAAATTGATATGAAAATTAAAAATTAATTTATCATATGTAGACATAAACACTCTCATAATTTCTGCCTGGTAAGGTCACTTAAAAAAACTACTTAAAAAAGAAAGCCAATTGCATTTACAAAATAAACGTGTGAGGTTATTAGATCGTGTCCTTGAAGGTTCCCAATTATATAAAAGCATGAAGTTTTAGATACCGCAAAAATACAATACTATGGTTTAAAGCTTAATGTAGATTTGTTTTATCCCTGCCACCATAGTAACAATGAGCTCTTATAAATGCACTTGTTAGTTGGTACGGTATAAGTGTATGTTTGGTAATAGAAATATGTTAGATTTTAGTCGAATTTATTAATGGACGACTTAGCAACAAATAATCCACTATTTCTGAATTTACACTAACTATGAACGCCCAATCCAAGAGAATAATTTTGTCCTGTTTATAATTGTATTCAGTGTTTTTTCCTTATTATATTCTTTTCAATAAAAGTTAAAATTATAATAATCTTAACCGATATAAGTTTTAAAAGCAATTTATTTAATTAAACTTAATGCACTGTTATGTAAATCGCACGTTTGTAAATAGAAATGAAATTATTTTTGTATTCAAAACTCTAGTTCCAGCGAACGTACTTTAAATTAACTTGAGGAACTAAGTTGTTGCTAGAGCGTTGAAGCCAGTCAGCGATAGCTATTGTTTGCTTGCTAGTCAGACTTTAACGTCTTCGTGTAATCTCAAAGTTAATAAAGGATAGGGTCAACACCCTTCTCCTTTCGGGGAAATGCAGAATCTACTGTTAAAGGGAGAATCGTACTACTATAGCTTACGCTGTAAGTTAAGCCCATGTTAACTTTAGCAGCGCTTAGTTGGAACTTAGTCATAATATCTGCAAACTTTAAATAATTCAGATTATGTTTCTGAGAACAATACTTAACAACCTAATGTACATAATAGTCAAGTTTCATGGAGTATATTGTAAAAGTGATACCCAAAAACTTTATAGCTAAATGCATAAACATAGCACACATGCATTTAAAAACATTAGGAGAATCCATTGCTTCAAAATATAGCTAACATTGATAAATTACCCAAACATAAGAGCTTATGGTATATATGATGAAATATTTTTCTATTAGCATTTATTTTTTGTAATTACGTTTGTATTATTTATATTTTTTCCTAAATTAAATTGCATATAAACTTCAATAAAGACTGTTCATAATCAAGAACGATGAGGTTAGTCTTTTGTTTTTACTCTAGCAATGCATTGTATATTAGCATAAGAATATTTATTGGAAATAAATTTATTAGAATTTGAATATTTATTTATCCCTGGAGAAAAAAAAACTATCAAGATGATTACCAGAAGACATACCGAGGAAAAAAATAAAAAAATTTACATATGTTTTTTTGTAAGAAGCATCTTCTATCCTAAATCCTAAGCGATCTATTCTAAATATGTACGTCATGGGGTCCTGGCACTAGCCACCCATGACATGAGCGTTTGTGTCTCTCTCTGGTTTTCGCATCATGGCGAAAAGGTTAGAGAGGGAGGCATCAATGTTTTCTTACATCCCAATTAATAATGCTGTATAAGCAAATTTTAATTTCCTAATAAAGATCTTCTATTCTATATAATATTAACTAACATAACTTGTCAATTGTTAACATAACTAAACTTGTTTTACTTTTTTTAGTGAAAACTTGCAAGGAACGCTGGAAGAACATCCGTACAGTTTACAGAAGGAATATAGTACTGTGCCAAGAAGGCGGAGCGAAGAAACCATACTACTTGTATGATGAGATGCGATTTATGCTTCCCTTTCTCCAGAAGTTCGGCAGGTCTATTCTCGGTCGAACCAAGGACGAAGGAGATGGGAACAGTCAAGACGGTCAGGTGAATATGGCAGACTCTATACTCGATGCGAATGAAGATAATGACGAATCTATGGAGAATGATTCAGCAGAGGACCCCCTTAACGTCGTCGAAGCAGTCATCAAAAGCCAATCGCAGGAGGACAGGTCAGTCTGCATGGTGTCAGCAAACAATGAAGAAGTCCCCGACGACGATGACGCGTTTCAGAAGGGCGAAACGTCTTCCGGGCATCCGAAATGCAGCACTTCGGACTACTTCCACCCTCAGTTGAGGCATCTTATAGACAAAGACTGGGACCCCTACCGTAACGAATTACCTGCCAGGAAGAGGTTCCGTCCTGAATGCAACTGCTCCACAGAAGACCCGAATCAGCAGTTCCTTATGAGCCTTAAGCCTGACTTGGAGCAAATGGACATGGTGCAGAAGAGGAGGTTCAAGAGAGGCATTTTTGATCTACTCACAAAAATATTGGACAACGAGCCTAGTGAGATAAAGGCCTCGTCTTCTTCCTAAAAAAGTATTTTTATTTAATAATTAACTCATACAAAGTATTATCTGTGAGTGTTAGATTAAGTTTAGACTGATAGATTAATCAATTCATATACGTTTTTATGTACTTTCTATTCATCATAATTTTGCTGTAAACTAAATCATTTCTTGAGCCCTTGAGTCATGATTTTAATAGTCATATTTTTTTATATTATATATAAAAAAAAAATAACAAATTCTTTCGATACCTTTCATCTTACTTTTATGAAGCTTTTAATTTGAACTTAAAAGAACATGGAATCCAGGTAGGGGTAAACCAGCCATACAGACGTGTAGTAGACACGAAGACTGTTACTATAATATAAATTGTAAACAGGATATTCCTAAGAACGTTCTCAACATGACAAGCGTCACTGGTTTAAAAGGCCAGAACTTTAAATTTTAATTACACACTGAGCTGTGAATTGAAAAAGTTCAAATGCTACCGTACCGGACCGATTTTGTTTATATTTCTCATTATCTTATTTTCAGTGACCCACATTCACCAATCGAGGTGTACATTTCGTACTCGTGGTGACTATATCGTCCAATCATCATTGAATCATATATACGACCGCTACATTCTTACACCATTCTGACACGTAACCAGATTTTCCGCACCTGTATGAAAGTGGGGCTTCCTCCTTATAAATGGTTGATGTAGTAAATGGTATTGAAGTTCGGATGTCGTTATCCCCCCATTCCTTTACCTATTTTGGATATGTGAACAAATTTAACTGTGACTGTTTCTTCTTTCTCCGTGTATAAATTGCAATGCTCAAATATGGTTTGTACTTCTTTAGTAGGCAGTGGACTGGCTCCATGGCAGAGGGGCGAACGTGATTCATTGGAGTTGACCTGTCCGTATGCGGGTCTGGACTGCTTCACACCTTTGGCTTGGCTTACAACGGTTTACTGCTCGGACTTTCGACCACATTCACTACAATCTTTTGTTTATTTTGGCTTCGGTATGATACATCACTCGGCTTTAGTAGCACTTCGAAGCGGTCCAGATACTAGCAAGGCCTTCCTCATCTTTGTCCAGAAGCAGACGTAATATCAGGGGTGCTCATTAAGAAGTCACCGTGGGACCAAGATGGCCTGGAGTCCCTTTCTAAATAGCAATAAGTTAGCCTTAGAAATAAAAAAAAAAAAAAAGTTTTAGTAGCACTAGCCCCACTTTTGTGATTTCCCATCTCATTTCCTGCAATCCTTACAAATATGAATAACTATCATAAAAAAGGTGTTTTTTTTTTGTTTTTTTTAAATTAGAGCGATACAACGTCCTCATGAACATAGGAAGTTTTATGTTCAGGTATCAGAGTACTAAATTATTCCTCCTTAAATGTACTTTTCTTAAGTGACCTAGGCAGTGCTACTCGAGTAAGTATATGAGGTACTTGAGTACAATGGGGTTTAGCTTCAGCTTTGTAGTGGTCAGTAAATTCCTTGCTAATTATTTTTGTTATCTTATTATATTATAAGGTATTTTAGTTATGAATTTATTTTTGAATAGTGGTGGATTTTTTAAAAATATTAATTTCATCTAAAAATATTTAAAAAGTATACTTTTTCTCAGTTTTACTCTATAATGTTGATACTTTAAACGCCTTAGGGCACTAGCTTACTGATGTTAAGGAGCCTTGCATAATACTTTCAATAAACATGAGCAGAGAATTTGTTTATTGGGGTTGTCTTACTTACCCAAGTGTAGGGCAGGAAATGTTAAAGCTTTTTGTAACCTACCCATACTAATAACCTAACGATTTTCCTTACAATCAACTTTGTATCGAAAGCAAACTTTATCTAATGTCAGATAAGTTAATCCATATTCTAACATATGAGTTTCATTTCATGTAGGGAAGATAAATAGTTGACTGTATATTTGAAAATCTGTTTGCGTTATCAACTGTAATATGTCCTTAACCACGGAGATTAATTATCATACAGTAAATTTAAATCTTGAACAGATTCTGAGATGAAACTTCAAAACATAAGGTAAGTAAAATGGAACGACTTTTTCCATCTTTCTTGGTTCCATTTTTCTTCCTAGATGTTTCTTGTATTTAATACAATACATAATCAGTAGAGTTCGATGATCTCTTAAGATATAACGGTTGTGTTGGGCTTAAGGTAAAATAGCACAAACAAGCGAGAGTTCATGCCGAGAAAGACTGGTTTTTTTTCCCTTAACCCCTATTGATATTTTTTAAGAATTAAATCTAATATAATATTAAGCTGCAGATGGCTCATTTTACAGCAATGGAACGGATTTTAGGCAGTGTCTAACACTTACCCTATCTCTGATTATGGTTAAAAAAAAAATATAATGCGAAAAGGACAGGTAACGGGGCTCACCTTCGGACAATATATGGGGACATCATATCTCAACTAACATAATTCTAGAGCGTTCCTGCCTGCTGCCATCGATGGGGAAACGGAGAGGGGTAAATCGTTAAAAAACGGGGTTGGTAATATATTGAAGCTAATCAAAGAATTTGATATGTCTACGGCTAATGATCTCATCCACCGTAGGCAGCTCAACCCTGAGTGGAGCTCACTGTTTCTCCCATACTGGAAAGAGTCATGTCAAACCACTTTTATGAGTATTTGGTTTTGAAATATTTGGAGTCGCTTCCATCAGATGACTAAAAAACGTTGCCACGAACAGCAGATGAACAGCCTGAGTGTGCTCTTGTAAATCATAGGCATGAGGCGCAGAGATAGATTAAGAAGGGGAAGGCAGTAGATGTGTGAGCCGATAAGACTTCGTGTGTGTTTCTTTTAATTTTCTCACAAAATGGCCACTAAAATGGAGGTGTCGGTCCATTTTTATGCCCAAATAAAGTTGACGTTCCACTTCTTTCGTGTGGAGAGCTGGCACTGTATGCAGGTTATGGAAAATTTGTGACCGATACAAATCCCAGTTGTCACGACTGTAGTCGTGGTACATATATATTTTTTATTTCTTAAAAAAGAAACATTTGATAGGTGGTTCATTTATGCCATCCCATGTTGCGAGAGGTAGAACAGTTTGGAACACACCAGTCGTGTCTATTATTATGAATGCGATGTATTAGAATGATAAACATGAATTTTTTATAATGTGCTTACTGCAGTTAACTTTAACAGCGCGTGCCGTCTGAAGTACGATTGCCAAAAGTCCATGGTAATTTTATATGGCATAATGGTTTATTCTCGAGGGTCTAATGTAAAAGTGAGGAGCAACTGGGTCAGGGGAAGTGGGTTGGCCGGGAGGAGGTCAATGAACTGCCGGCCGAGCAGCTCCCATCCCATGCCTGCCCCACTGGTTAGCGGGCAACTTTCGATTGCTTTGCCAACTTCTCCAGAGGCGTTTACGCACTGGCTTCCTCAATCCTCACCAAACAACAAACAAAAAAAAACTCGCTGAAGGAGTCTTCACTTAGTAAATGCCCTCCTCTGATAGAATATTTAACACTAGTTAAATATATCCCCAAGTCTTTTTAAGTTTTGACTTCGTTTGGCATTTAGGACAAAGTTTGCACGTTCTCACCGAATTAACGGACTGATAATAAATTGTGGAAAGGCCTTCCCGCCTCTGATGTCCAACCTCGTCCCTGCTGACTCTCACTTCAAGTTTCCACTAGTACACTAGTTTTAGTAGCTGTTTTTTAATAGTTCAAAATTTGATACCATAAGGGCATTCCTTAGCTCGGGGTTTAGTTGCCTCATTATCTGTAAACTATAGCCACTGTTAAGGCACGTAGCAAATTTTCTGTATCGCTCATGTTGCCTATCCGAGATCCTTCATGTTTTACTTGTGGGTAAGGGGCGATCCCATGGCGTTTATCTGTTTGTTTTTTTTGGCTATTTGTGGACCCGTCATTTTCCTCAATAAAATTAAATCTCTTAATAGTAAGCTTAACTGCCCTAGCATTGTTGGATATATTCCTTGAATGTTGTTATCATTTTATGTGATCGCATCCTTTATTCAATAACTCGTTGCTCTTGAGATTGGTTGTTCTGTATGAAACCTGAGAGGTTTTGTCAGAAAGTCTTACCGGCGAACACAGTTATATAAATACACATGAACCTCATCTCAATGATTTGAATACCATGACTTTAATCCCCACGATATTATTTGAATATTTTATACCTATACTAGGGTTTTTTCCAGCACCATGTAATATTTTAAGCATTTATATACCTGAGCACCTAGTTGACGATTATGATTAAACAAATTTATAACCGTTTTAATGTAGATTAAAACCACGATACTTACATATATTGGCTGCCAATTGAAAACCTAACTATAAAAGTTATGCAACAATGTAAACAATTTTTAATCCCCAGTTTCCTCAAAGTCCATTCCCATACCACCGTTTATTAATTAATATAAAAACGTTTTATATAATTTTAATAGTTAAGGAAATAGAGAGAAATCAAAAGAAGATAGCAAAATATAATCGTGTATAAAAAATAAAAACGAAATTATTAACCATAGAGGCATAGACTAAATATTCTTTTGTGCCTGAAAACAGGTAAAATTGGCTAAACAAAGTAATTTAGTTTGAATACATTATATATGTCTTATAGACAAACGACACAAGGCGTTTTTTAATCGTATTGTGGGTAAATGCTACGATTAAATTACAACATTAATATGTGGCATATCTTCAATATCAGTAATTTTTGTTGTGGTATAGTTCCTACTTCCGTATATAATTTCAATATTTATACGTTTTAGACTTGAAGTCATAGTTTAATGTGAACCAGGTTCTGATAAATAAACATGGGAAATGAATTTGAAAGGTAGATAAAACCAACCCCCTGGAACCTCTCCAATTTCCTGACTACCTTTCACAACCTACGGATATTGACAACGCTTGACACGGTACGAGTGAGGGGGTATTGTTTCCACAAAAACAAGGAAAACTACCAATTTTCATCGCCATTATTTCTCTTTACTTAGAACAAGGAAAACTCCAATTTACGATGAGATAAATTAACAACTTTACAAATGAGAATTCTAGAATTCTAGAAACAGAATCTTGATAAATCCATTCTACAATTCTTAGATTACATATATATATATACAGTGCTGCATCCGTTAAGGTTCACTTGATAGTACTTAGTATACAATAAATCGAAACTAGTTATTTTTCACTCATCTATAATAAAATCATAAATATAAAAATATAATAAAAAGAGGTTTAAATCAATAAATATCATTGTGGAGAGCCTGACGAGTGTTTTAAATACCATCCACACGCAACCGGCACCAACGATTTAATAAACAACTGATAAAATATTAAAATAAGTTCAATTTTATTAGGTAATCAACTCATGCCGAACGTGAAATAAATTTATTTTTAATAAAATAAAATGAAACATATATATCTGTTTTTTTTTTTAAATCATGATTGATAGGAATTTGACCAGCTATTTTATTTACAATAATATGTATATTTGATTGATTTATATCGCAAAAAAAAGTATTTTTCCTTTAATAACAGAACATTAGTTCTTTCCTAATACTTTTTAAACAAAATTAATTAATTAATTTTCTTTTGTTCATTAAAAAAAAAAAACCTGTCGCTAAAGTTTTCCTGAAAATTACATGACAATGTTGTCTTTAAATTAATGAACATATTCCACTTATTCCAAATCCATCTCTGTTCGTAGCAGGTTCGGGAAAAAGTTTGCAAAGGAAAGGAATGTAAAATATTTTTGTTGTACTACCAACTTCTTCGTCACGAATAAATAGAATTTCCCCTCTTCTCGTACGAGAAAACACCCGCATCCGTTTCCATATTTAATAACAAAAACCTTGGGCGTCAGTTATAGAGGGGGAACTGGTTCATGACACTAAAGCTCAGTAGGAGGCGCGGACATAGTCCAGCATGCGTGACCTGCCTATAAGGCCAAGATTCGGATATTTTTCCACAACAATTTCAAAACGGTATACTGATGAAAGTGGTCAGTAAATACTTCATTCGAGCAGCGGAGCAATAGTGAACTTCGCGAGATCTTTGATTTGCCTACTGTGGATGAATTTATCCAACGTATACATATCAAATTTTTCGACTCCCTACAGTACTTGAGAAACACGGTATTTAACACGATAACCCCCGCTCCGTTCCCCTATCGATGGCAGGACGCTGTAGCGGGAGGAACGCTTTAGTCTTAGGTTCTAGTTTTAGGTTTAGTTTTTAGTATTTTTTCCCGGTTTTAAGCTGAAGGTGAGCCTCATCACCTAGTGTATGTGTTTTAACATCAATCTCCATTGTATTATATGTATGCCCTCCTTCGAATGCTACTGCGTATGCAGCACGAGGAGAAAATTGTAAATCAAAAATTATTTGTTCATTGTAACTTTACCTACTATCGTCTCCAGCAGCGATCCAATCTGTCTCTCTGCGGTTCACACTCGTCTTTGGGATCTGGACAGTTTTCCCCTAGCCTTTGATACCGAGTGTGAATTCGTGGTCATTCCAAGACCACATAAACTACCTGTAATTCTTACTCTGTACCTCTTATCCTGAACATAGTGAACTGTTCTGAACATGGGGCACACCTTCTAAGATCTTATGGAGTCAGATCAATACGAATAAAGCTGCCCACAGACTAGGCCGCCTGTAAAAGTCACAGACCACAGGTTTACCCAATTTATCACTTTCTTGATGCCCGTCGGACCCACGCCACGGCGTCCCCGCACAACACGATAGTCTTCTTTAGATGGTTCCCGGTTCAATTTTCTACTTTTATTGACTATGGAATTTCTCAACTCTTCTGGCCTTATTCGCTTACTTCAATCAATCGGACAAACATACAACCGATAACTAAAGTTTTTGGAAAAACTCTTTTCGTGACTTCGTATACAGAAGCAGGCATATAATCCAAAAGTACACGGACAAAAACAGCAGGAAATGCTTCTGAACGAGCATATCACATACGAATCTATAAATAAATTTTTCGTCAATTCTGGTGATTTCAGATTAAAGATTTTTATTTTTAAGATTTATCAATAGTTACTGTTTAAACAATTTTATTAAGATAAAATTACAATCTGCCTTTTATTAGGCAATGAGTAATTGAGATAAATGTCATCATTCATACTATATTTACAATTCATCATTCACTCGCTCATTCATACAATATTTACAAACAGCCCAGAGGCCCCCCAAGTCCACTAATCAATAGTTAGCGAAGTATTTCTTGAGTTGCCAGTTTTGATGGATATTGTAGCATTTTATGTTCAGCTAAATTCTCAGTCCATTTTTTTTTTATGGCGAAGTCATACGCAAAGGACACTAAAAATAAATTTTCGCATATAGTACAGATTGAAAATTATAAAACGGGAATTAATTCTTTGAGACCCACTGACATTTTATAGGTACATAATATATATAATTACTGAAGACAATAGTGAACCAGTTCTTCCTCAAGATCTTGATTATCCTCTTGTAATCTGCAAGAATTCCACACAAGAGTGTGTTATACAGGCAGACCTTAAACAGGAATAAATTAGAGATCTGGTTTAGGCGACAAGTTTTTAACCAAATACATTTTTAATATCCAACTCAAACGGTTTGATGATAAACATTAACCTAAAACCTTATAATTTAAGAATATATATATAGGTCGAAAGGCTTACCTGCCAATAAATAATAAAATTAATAATAATAAATAATAAAAACTGGAGCTCGAGGTAAAAACTTTTTTCAACCCCAAAACACGTATTGGCGGACTGATAATGAACAAGAGCGCACGCTTGTAACACTCCAAAATGTTAGCAGCCTAAACTAAGATTGCCTAAACTTGGTTCTGCTAGAATTCAGGGGAATGTAGTGCCAGGAGGCCAGGCGTCCCATTTAGGGAAGGGTGTCCGCTTTATAACACTGTATTTTATACTCAATATTATTTAAATGTATTTTTAACTTCTGCACCAACGAGTATTAAATGATTATCATAAAACTTTTTCATGCCGGGGACGAAAAAATCGTACAGGTGAATTCGAGGCATTCCTTAGTCATGTAAGTATGTTTATATTGTACATATGTACATTGTAAATACTATGTGTGAATGAGATATTTTAAATATGGTATGGATGAAATCACTTATCACAATGATTCATTGACCTAATAAGGCAGATTACCATTTTTTGTTGTGGAATTAACAAATTATGAAGTAAATTGAAGTGAAAAAATAATGTCTATAATTTATTTGGGGGCTGTCGGTGGAAACCCAAACCTTTTCGAAAATTCATTCTTTTTTATTGCAATAATAAGACCTAAATCTACATGTCATAACAAGAAATCAGTTTGACAAGAAATAAACCGTCCAGATCTGCGGCTCATCTAAAAATGCATAAAATATTTATGACAAATTGCGTAGAGCGCTATAAAATTCTGGTTTATGTCCTCAAAGGTGCCCATACGTGGTCTAAAGAATCGAAGAGAATTATTGTTTAGAAAATGGCTGGACGTATTCAGAAAGTTCAGTGGCAGCACGCGTGTGAAAGTGGAACCCAGTAGCAGGTAGCATGCAATATCCACATCACAGTGTTTTCTACCCAGCCGCACACCAGCCAAAAACAAAACTGGACATGCCTTTTTCTTATCGATTTCTCAACCTATGATCATATTATATGTACAATGCAACATACGACTGAACTGGTCCATCCTAAAATTTCGTAATTATCCCACCCACATCAAAGACCGAGAAAAATGGAGATTTTTTTGGTATATCCAACACACCTCGGTCAAGTAATTTTATACTGACCGATAATTACTCCGGATTCAGAATTAAAAACTCCTAATTACCGAATTTTTAATTTATAATATAATATTTAGTGTTGCAATTGAGAAAATAAGTCGTACTATAATACATATGCCTTTCCAAAATATCTGAAAATTATAATAATTTTCGGTTCGGCTGCTCGTATACATTTTTTATTTTGAATAGTAAGTTGGTCTTAGCAATACTAAAGTGGATTAGATTCAGGGATGAGGACAAAGCTTCCCTTTCAAATCTATAACTACTTTGGGCACCCCTTAATTCATGAAGGATTATAAGAAAGCACGTGTATAAAGTGACTAGGTCGTTCGGAACTTCAATCACATTGAACATACTAGATAATATTAAAAACAGTATTGGATAAAGAGAAAAATATGCATCCGGCATGACAAACCATATTCTCTATCAAGTATCATTGTTAGATTTCGTCAATTGCATCGCGAATTGTTATGGACTTTTCAGAGCAAGCAACAATAATTTTATTGCATATGTTTTTGTTTCGTTTGTTTTTAGCATGATATTAAATTATTAACTAAAACTGTTACCAAACCCACCAGAGGTATAGACTAAACTTTCGTTTTATCGTAATTAATATACATCAGCAACCCCTCTTATCAACAAAAGTAACATAAACAAAGTTAAGTCCGTAGGTTATCATTAATGCTCAGCAACATTGCAAAACGGGCCTTTGTGTACAGGAATTGGACAGCTATAATATCTATCTTGAAATAGAAGTTATAACATACGAATTCACTTAGCCATATTATTTTTTTCTAAAAGTAAGGCCATTGAACAAAATAAACACTAGCTATAGGTTTAATATTGATTGTCAATGTAATATTTGAATTAGTTGTGGTTTTTAATAACTAAATTAATTGAGTGAATAAAAAAAGTTAAAGCTTTCACTTATTCCCAAGGGTACATAATATCTGGAAAGCAATTACCATTATTTACCACTTGTTTATTGAACGATCCCCTAAGATCAGTACCTATTAATAATTAATAACTTGGTATGTCCTAGGCTACTGATCCTCCTGTACAACAACGCAGGTTCTCCTAACAAGAACGCTGAGTGGGGCAGCAAATTGCTGTTGGGGATCGATATGCTGCTGGTACCATGGCCTGAAACTACCAGCAGACAGTGTATCTTCTTCTGCTACCGAAGCCTCTGAAGATAACCGGGTGGATTAATCCTACCAGCAATGTTAGTACTTGGCAAACTTGTTTCCTTTCGTTAAACATCAAACGGTTAATACTTCAAGCCATCTCCCCAATTAGCTTGGCCAATCGTTCATTTTAGTGAATGGTTTCAGTTGACATTGCTGATAGGGATCAGAATACAAACGTATGGACTTTGATTCATAGTATTGTTATGAATATTATAACAATAATAAAAAATATTTGATTACCATTTTATACATTAGCATTATGAGCTTTCAACTGAGAGCGAAATATCAGTATTATGTGGTCTAATAAAGGAGATAGTGATATCGGTTCAGTAGGAGATATCACCTTAAAAGCGGTCAACAAATAAACCTAAATTTTGGAATTTTATTTGCAGCCGGCCAAGAAAGAAAACATTAACACGATTGCACTACATCCCACCTCCTAACCTATGACTCTCCTCCCTACCTATTGCTTCCCATGGATTCTTAATCACGATTCCATCTTATTTGATCAATTATATAGCTGTCTCTATTACTTGCACTTGTCAATTGCAAATGTTTCCCACTCGTGTTCGTGATAACAAAACATTTGCCATGATTTGCTATCTTCGTAGCTTAGAAGTTATCCCTGCTAACTACTAAATATGTTTTCTTTAAGAATTAGTATTCTGATTGGTGTTTACTCAGCCGCGAAAAGGAAAATAAGTGGCTAATTGAAAAAATAATTACGATCCGGCCTTGAAAACTAAAATAAAGTTTGAGGTGTAATCGGATAAACCTCAATGCAAAAGGATGTTACAATCTCAGTGAAAAGAAAAGTAATGCCTTTGTGGTTTTCACACTCCAGCCAATTTTCTGTCTTGTGTAAGCGGTTCATAGTCGAAATGTTAAAACTTGAAACCGGTACAATAGTAAAGGTTGCCATTTTTGGTCAAATATATTTTTTACAGTTTCCAAACATCCTACAATGCCTCCAAGCACATTTTCCCTCCTTAGCCGTCGAACCTCATTGTCATCAAATAATCGTTTTAAACGTATTTAATCGTAATATACCATAATATGAAAAAAAAATATAATTATGACCATTTATCCTAAATGATGAACATAATTTCTCTAACTGGTCTAAAAATAGCCAAGATATTTGAGACCTGTCTATTAATACCCGATGACTAGTCTAAGTTGGGTAAAGATCACCCTTAAAAGTTTTTTAGAAAATAGTTTTCTTTATTGTGATAAAAAATCAATTGTTTTAAATCATATTGTGTATTTATCAAATATCGGTGCAATTTCAGCCACAGGCCTATATAATAAAATCTAACGTCTTAATAAGGCTGAATTTTTTTCTGTTATTAGATTATACTTGTGGCTAATATTTTCTTCTCACTATGATGTACCAATATTATATAGGGGGCACCTAGTTAAAAAATATATATTGCTAATTTTTTCAATGTCTAGGTTTGTCACAAAGGCAAGGTTGTAACTTCACACATCCATATCACTAGTTTCTTTCGCAGCTAACCTAAAAAACCGGGAAACGTTTTTCTAAGCACTCAGCAGCAGTATTGATATAAACCATAGTTTATTTTAATTTTAGATGAAACACGCCAATCATGACAACATTTTTTACCTTTGCCACACAGTTTAGTGTCACTCCCTAGCCCGTTATTGAAATACCCCCTCACAAATGGAAATTTTGTACTAAGAAGTGATAAGGCAACACTGGTAGGAGGGAAAACTAGGAAACTCGTGGGCCAGTTTGTTCTCTTATCTAACCTCTTTAGTTGGTTCCAGGATATGAATAGAAGGTATTTGAGAATTGATGGTCAATCCCTAGCCCAAAATCACACAGGTAACTCTTACATTTTGTCACAGTTTTTTGTAACTAGGGATTTGACCTTGATGGCAAGGGAGCGACATATGGTTAATTGTTTTTTTTAATGTTCACTATCAAAACAGATATATGGTTTCAAACCATCTATACAGGCAAGTTCAGAATTCTGCGATGAGAATGTTGAAGGTCGGAAAGAGGGCCCTATAACCTTTCATAGCCAATGTCTACCTTAAACCTTGTTCGGCAAAGAAAAAATCTGCTCTCATCGCGTATAATTGAATAGAGTTGTTAATTGAACATGGCACCAACAAATATATCTGAAGGTGAAGAAGTGAATAAAGGAAGGCAAAGAAGAAAGACCCTGCCAGAAGGAGACGAGAAAAAAACAAACAGTTAAAGCAGGTAACATTGGTGGAAGATATGATTTCCAGGGAGTTAAGAATAAATCGAAAGGCATGGAAGATTAGAAAGAAGGCATAAGAGACATCGAGAAACGAGCTAGCCATTTTGCTCAGCTTATTGAAAACAACTCGCGCCCCCTTCCATCATCTGATGATGAGATGTATCTCCCAATAACAAATCTTAAAGAATCCCGGTGGCTTTCAGTTGGAAAAAAGATGAGGAAGCAAGAAGGTTGTCAGAGAGAATAAAAAAATCGAAGAAGGAAATTAAAGATTTAAAAAGAAATTAGGTTTCTTCGTGG
Organism: Acanthosoma haemorrhoidale; assembly: GCA_930367205.1. Taxonomy (NCBI): domain Eukaryota; kingdom Metazoa; phylum Arthropoda; class Insecta; order Hemiptera; family Acanthosomatidae; genus Acanthosoma; species Acanthosoma haemorrhoidale. Next base: position 30,885,416 of record OV884012.1, read on the forward strand.
CAGAGATTGTTTCCGTATCAAAAACAAATGCGAGTTGATAATTCCTCCCGAAAAATCGTTGCAGGCCTTATTAAATCCGAGGCCCAAAAAACAGTCGCCAAAAAATTACTTTTCGGTGAAGTTTAGAAACACCAGCTTGAAACGAACTTCAAAAAACTTAGTTTGAAAAAGAAAAAGCAAGGCATTAGGTAGGAGGGAGGGATTTAGTAGTAAGGAATGCTGAAGAAATACCATTTTCTTTCTGAAGTGCAATCGATTTCTAGAAAAGTTTGTAGGATTGTACTCACCAGTAGTTCATTTAAGCGTCTTAGAATAAATTTCTGGCGTAATTACAGAAGATCATTTTTTGAATACGTTAAAAATACCAAGTTGTGCCGTGGGAAAGAAGAATGCTTAACCAGTAAAAATCCAGAAGAGAGTCCTCTTAGTTACCATGAAAAACCTGCATTTTAAGTTTTGTGGTTCGGTTAATTATAATATAAGTTAGTCTTCTTTTTGCCTAATGAAACCTTTCTGGGTTGTTGAAGCTCAAGGCATATGATATGACCAAGATACAAGTTTATGCAAGGTCCACGGTAATATTGATTGATTAATAAAAGGGTTGTCCAGAGCTGGAATAATTACGCGTGGGATTCTCTGCCTTCGTCTCGCTAAAACTGGCACATCCTTCGAAGGAATCCCTTCCATGTGGTCTCTGGGGCCCCACAAACTTTACCTAGTAGCGTCTCCCCCACCGATCCAGTCTGCCTCTCTCCGGTTCACACTCGCCTTTGGGATCCGGACGGTTTTCGCCTACCATTAGATACCGAGCGTGAATTCGTGGTCATGCCAAGACCACATAAACTACCTGTTCCTATTTATAGCTACATAATACCTACTCTGTTCCTCTTCTCCTGCACTACACTGTTGGGACACACCTTCTAATAGCTTATGAAGTCAATCATGAAGTCGATCAATACGAATAAAGCTGCCCGCCGACTAGGCCACCAGCAAAGGTCAAAGACTACAGGTTTACCCAATATATCTCTTTTTTACGCCCAGCGGTTAGTGACTGTGTCCACGAGACCTTCCCCCGGCGGGCGCCCCCCTTACCCCCGACAACATCATTCTTTAAAATAAAGAGATTGTTTGTGTAATTGGAATTCAATTTATATCCTTACATGTAGTTTGTACCTTAAATTTTGTTAATAATTTTATATTTACGAACTGTTATGCATTATTATCCATTCTTATATCATTAGTGCATTGAGACATAGTTATAATAAATAGTTTATTGGATATACGAGGGTGGTCTGAAAAGTTTCCAACCTAACAAAGCTTTTATTTATTTTATTATCATCTTCATGTTGAGGTCGGAAACGTTTCAGACCACCTGTGTAATGGTGGGAGTCACACCGGGCAGCGGCCGGGACTAAGAGAACCTAGCCGTGGCGGCCTCCCCCCACAGCCTTACACTTCACCTTATTATGAGATTAATAAACAATATATTATTAAAATTCTTCCATTCCCTAATTTTTTCATACAAAAAGAAGAATGGTATTTTCATAACCCATCTAAATTGAAGCGAATGAGCAGATGACGTAACAAGTATCAAATTGCCAACTTGGTATTTTTGAGCGTCTTTCCCAATATTGAGTCAGTTCCTATTGTTCTTGATGAAACATATGATCTATGTTTTTAATATTTTAGTGATAATTTTTGTTAATAACATTTTACTTTATGTTTTATAATGGGTTTTATATTCATAATGAATGTGATAAGGCGGGAAAAACGAGAACCTGTTAAGTATTTTTAAGCAGTGTTTTTATTTGAACAGAAATGATAAAACATTCAATTGCTAAACAATTATTTTCTGTTGAATTTAATACAAAAATCAAGCCTTGTATTTTGTTTTGTTACTCCAAAGATGTCACACCCTTGAACACGAATTTTAGTAAAAAATCTATATCACCAAAACTCGAATATTAAGTGTTAGGCTACTTAGGGAGGTTGCCAAGGAACAGCTCATCAAGGGAATCAAAATTTTAAAAATCGAAGATTAAATAATTTAGAGAATTTAGAGAATGACCTTATTGCAAAGCTCATTCGGTGCAGAGGGGGATATCTGATTGTATTTCGGTTTACATGTCCTACTAAATTAAAATGATGTCGATGCATCAAGAGATTAATTAAGAACTAACTAATAATTAAACAAATAAGGGTTTTGTGATGGTTGAGAAAACTAGTCGACAGTTTTGATGGCTTTTTGTAATAATAGCCCACAGTAGCTGTCACTCAAAATACAATTTATTAGTCAGGATACTGCAATATAGTGAAATATATATATTGTAACATTCATGATATTTGAGAATATCATGACCAGGAACCCTCACATCTGGTAAGCATTTTCCCTTATGCTCCTAGGAGTGGGGATGAGATAAACCAGTAGTCTTAGCACAACCGTCGAGAAGAACGGACTTAGCAAGCTCCCGAATTGGCGGTTACCATACAGGAAGAGAGGAGAAGAACCAACAGCAGAAAGTAACGTTGATTGGATTACAGGAAGATCATCGATTGGGTGATATTAATATTGTTTTTATTATGGATCCATTAAAAGAAATTGAGCTCAAATTTCATGTTTTTTGTAATTAGTAGTAACTATCTTAATTTAAAAGGAATTGAATATTTTTTTATACTTTTTGTCAGTACTCTATGTTAAATATAATTATTTGTTATAACCATCTTATTTGAATATATTTCACAATTCCTAGTTTCTCAATTTATTAATAAAAACAACATTAGCCTTGAGATCGGGCGATTCAATCGGGATAAATTCCCATGTCAAAGACATAAAACAATTTGAATTAAAGATCTCATGACGGACCTGCGAAATTAGTTAAGTTAAATTGATCAAATAAAGTAAAAAGAGAAATGGTAAAAAATGAGGTAGGTTTCAATATATATAACAGTCCTTGAGAAAGATCAATATAGTTGATTTAGTTATTGGATAATAACCATATTTATAGGACAGCTATGATTGGTTGACAAACACCACTGACTCAGTTATGGATCCAGCCAACCAAGTTCATGCTGACATAACTCAACAAACTTTATCCGACAGCGACTCGAACTGACGTGTCAGAGCTGTTCCCTTTATCCGGTGTACATTAGTCCAAGCACCAATTGTACTCCGTGATATAAATTATGTCACTATCCGTTTCTATATATTTTATTGAAAGGAAGTGGCTCTACTTTCAAACTGGTACGAGGCGTTTGTTTGGCTGTTTGCAAGGATGGTTCCCACAAGGAATGAACCGGTCTAAAATCGGAAGTTTATTTGGCATCACAAACAAAAAACGGTTAAAAAGTAAAAAATGTTTAAAATAATTGTTAATTATTGTAATACAATATTATATGTTAAACTATTAAACCAGGTTTAAGATTGAATCGCCAGAAGCACCCTTACCCCCTCAGAGAGGCAAGGGTTATAGATCGATGTTGTCAGGAAGCTATTTAGTGCCAACTTAAGATTCCATTACATGAAATAACATTTCAGTTAATGGTTAAGATATAACTTTCAAGGAAGGAGAGGCTCTACTTTCAAACAGACTGGTTCTCTGTATGCCTGCCTGTCTTTGTATTTCGTGATAACTATTACACGAACTCAACTTTTTTTTGTGTGCTAAAATTACAATCTGCCTAATTAGGCAATACGCAATTGAGATAAATGCAATCATTCATACCATATTTACAATTTATCATTCACTCGCTCATTCATACAATATTTACAGACAGCCCAGAGGCCTCCGAAGTCCACATGTTTATCACCTCCCTCGCATGCGAAAGGGAAGCGAGGTCTTGGGAAGTCCCCCACGCTCCTCCGTCAGTCGCATCACCGGATACGAGCCAGTGGAACCTTACTATGAGCGCGAGAGCCACAGACGCTCAGGACTCGTGATAACTGCCGATAAATTTTCTGATGTTTTCGTTAAAGTATAGTAATGGGAAGCATGCCCAAAATAAAATGTTAAAACTAATGACTAATTAACTAACTCCTTTGACTTCGAAGATATCACACTCGACGACTCGACGAAACTATTTTAGTTTTTAAGCTTGATTTTTTCATGAAACGCGTCAAAGACGGTATTACCTCGGTAAGTTCAAAGAAGTGTAACAATAAATATCGTGTATTTAATGTCGCTGTAGCCGGATTTCTTAACATTTAAGCTATTTTCATTTTCTTTCCTGTAAGAAATGAGATTTTTCATAAGTGAAAAAAAAAATTGTTGATCTTATAACAACATAACAAGTAGATCTTTCACAATAATTTAATCACAACGTCCTGTGTTATATACCATTATATAAATTAAGAAGCACAAAAGACTACGGACCCTTTTATAGTTACTGTCAAGAAGAGACAGCAATTTGTTAACGAGAATGAGGATTAGCCAAATGTAACTCTTTGTACCACACCACCGAGGGAATAACTACGTAAAAACTTCAAGCCCATTTATTGAAGCAAATCAAACAGCGAACAATATCCAGTACCTAAAAGAGATCTACTGTATCAATGATTTACAGACTCAAGAGTTACATATAAAAGATTTTTGAATTTGTATTTAATTGTAATTAATTTCAAGTATTAAGAAATTCATTCGGTACAGGCCATCAAACAGCCTCTTAATAGTAACATTTTCTAAGTCCTTAATTACATTCATGTACAATTTAAACAATAACGTACAGTTAAAACAAATTGTAGCAAAATTTAAATCACATAGTGTTATTTTTATCTCTTAAAGTTATTTTTATTCATAAAAAAAATCAGAAACGTCTCATCACTTGTTATTTTTGTTCTTCTGGAGTCTTAGTAGAAAAAATGTTTTGTTGAAATCCATGAAGGACACTGCTCGAGCTCCTATTCTAAGATGTTTGTTAGAATTCAAAAAGATTATGTTGCCGTTTCATTCGGACAGCATCATTTCATTATTTCATGAGAAAATTCGCCGAGAAGGTATCATTTAAAGTTATAGGACTTATGATTGCGTATATTATACATTTTGTGTTGAAACTGCTTGTGGATTTTTAAAACGACAAATGTAGATGCTGCACTGTACTGTGTGTACAGCAAATACTGTACACTGTTGGAACTACATAAAAACAGCTAAGCCAATCAAATATATTGCGGAGAGATTAGACCTTTAATTTTACTAATCTGTACATATTCGATTAGCAACACATTTTCAACTACAGCGAGTGAGTTAAGGACTATTGTATCTCACAGCCCATTACACGCTGTGATAGTTAAAGAGAATTAATGCATGACATAACGGCCGCCTGATTGCACACTATCGCTGTCACGATAAACAGGATCGTGACTGCTCGATAACCACTCGTGACTGAGAAGCTCCATTGCAGATCTTGACTGGTCGCCGACCGAGGGTAACATCTGCTGCGGTGGCTGGGTTATAGCTGTCGTGATCCCCGCGATCTGCATACTTTGGAGCCGTGATCGGCCCAATCAACGGCAAGTGTGTTATTGGGATCTGTGAAACCATACCAGATCGATAACGACCAACACTGTGTCAGAAGCTATCGATATACCGCATGTAGCGACCGCTAACTACATAAGATAAATCATCCTATACTCTATTGTATATATATTGTATATAAATGTAAACAACATTACCAAAATATAAATAATTGTAAATATGGTAAACAATAAAAAATGCTCAGGAGCCAATTAGTTATATGAGCTGGGTCACCAGCTACCAGGGCAGGTATAGACCCAAGCCGCCGAGAGACTCTTCACGGCTCTGTCAGAAGACAAAGGGAACCGCACACTCAAACATCATTGGATACTACAAAAGCGATCCTTATTGGCTACTGACAAGGCCAGCTGGGTATTTAAGGCCGGCGGTTTGGGGCCTGTATATCATTATCCTGACAACAGGCGAACTGGCTCGTGGCTGCTCTGATGTAAACTCGGCTTCTTCATTATGAAAACCTCTGCATCTCTCTCCCCTCACCTCGCTATGTTTTAGTCCGGCGTTGTCAGACCTCACACCTTCCTAGTGGGAATATCTATCTTCGTCTCGCTAAATCTAGCACCTCGTTGGGAGAGACCTCTCCCTAGAAGACAACGGTTGTCGTGGCCCTGCAAGCATACCAAGCAGTGTTCCCCACGGCGATTCAGTCTGAGTCTCTCCGGTTCACACTCGCCTTTGGGATCCGGACGGATTTCTTCTACCCTCAGATACCGAGTGTGAATTCGTGGTCATTCCAAGACCACACAAACTACCTACAATACCTACCCTATACCTCCTCTTCTGAACATAGTGCATTGTCGGGGCACATACCTATCAAAAATAGTAAGACCGCCATGAAACGATTGTCCAGGTTATAAACTCAAGCAGCCCTCACTTCGTCACCAGGGTTGGGCAACTAGGAACCCCCCTCGTGACGACCCGACACCGCACTATCGATAACAGGAATTGGCAATATTAACTTGAACTATTTTATCTAATATTCTAGAAGCCTCACATTTTTTTCCATAATTTTTTTTTTTAACTTTTACTGACTAATTTTGTTTTGTATCTATTACGAACTTTGTTGAAACTGAAGGAACAACACAGAAATCCTTACTTGAGTTAAAGAGTGCTCCTTATCAGAATACTTTCTTTAGTTTATTTGTTAAAACACTTTGATCACTGAAAATTGATTCAATGACAACTTAAAAACCTAAGAACTGGGAGACGTTTAATGTGCTCTTAACCATAAGAAAATCAGAACTTTAAATTTTAAATAATTTTTGATCTGGGCATGAGAAATCTGAAAGGTTATGTAAACCAATCCGATTTTTTTCTCGTTTGATTTCGTTCGTAAGCTAGTATTCTGTAGAATATGAGTAAGCATGTTTCATGGTGTAATATTTGTGGTCGCATATATACATTTAATATTTAAGACCCATTGAATAGTCCATCACCATTAATTTCTAGAGAAAGATGAAGAGTTTTTTTTTATTTTTGTTGTTAATTACCGTTTGAGTAACGACACCGTCACGACTTTTTTCCTTCAACCAATAATTATTGAAATTTATACCAGAGACATTATTATTGTTACTTATATAAAGAATGGTAGGAGTATTAATTGTTTAATTTCAATTTGAAATAGCTACAAATACAAATTGTAAGACCCGAAGAACTATGACTCGCTATGTATGTTAATGGAAAGGAAACCTAATACATACCTACGTTGGAAGGACCTTTAAACGTGTGATAAGCCAACTTAGGAAGCTAAGAAGTGTTTGCTTCCATTGGAGAATCATACCGTCAAATCAAGGCATTTGACACAGTCTTGTACCCTATTTGTTTGCAATTTCAAAGTTCTATTTTTCGAATATTTAAATAATTTAGTTGGTTCGGTGGTTTAGTATCCGAAATATGTTAAATATTCGAGTAATTTGACACCTCTTTGCGAGTGGCTTTTTAATACTTGTGCTTCCGAGCCTTAAGTATAACTTGATTAAAGTTTAAATCACGTGTTAGCCGTTCACGTGTTGAGGCTAACTTTGTAGAAGTTAGACACATCCCTAAAGTGATCTTGGTTCGTGAAGTGATGGTTAGAGTTCGATGACAAAGAACTGTTACTTACTTTTCATCATTTACAGTAAATGGGAAATTCGTATTTCCTTAGATCAGTAGCCTCACCATTGTTTTTATTATTATTTAAACAAATTTAGTGTAAATGTAAATAACTGATAAAAACTATTAGAATCGGGTGGAGCGTTTTAAATACTTTTATTGTAATTTTTGTATTAACGATTTATATTGTTGGCTATCAAAACTTCATTTTCGAAATACATTTTAAGTTATTGTCGCGTTGATGTATGTTAACCGTACGGAATGTTGAAAAATCAAAACAAACACAGCATAAGGTGATGCCCCTTGAGGTAAGTGAGCATATCTACAGACGATTACACATAGCATTTAATAGCATTTCTTTTGGGGAATTAACTACGCTAAATCTTATAGACAATCAGAAATAACTTTAAAATTTAAAATTGACCGAATTAACATTTACGAGTGATATGGTAGCATATTCAGACAAAAGACAATACCTCGACATTATACATATTAAAAAATGTAGGAATTATATAACATTCAAAAAAAAATAATGAAGAAATAAGACACCAATAATTGTGACTACTAAGGCACTGAATGAGCTCTTTATGAACATCTGCCATTCCGCATATATTTCGACCTAGTATATTGTACTGGGGTTAGATTTCTCAAATACATTCGTGCAGAGAAACATTTTTAAAATGTTATATTTTGAGCTTGGACGGGTCGGAGAGAAACTCAGGCGTTACAAATTTTACTAAGCCTAATGCAAAAGCCACGTTAATATGCTTTAAGTTAAAATAGCATAGCAAATATTCCTAATTGGGGAGATGTCACAGGTTACAGGGATGTGCACTTCTTTAAGCTTGGAGTCCCTGGGCAGAATCTTTTTGTTTCGAATCTGGATTAAGAAAACCCAGGGAGTCTATTTCGGGATCTTATTTTCATGCGAAAAAAAGAAATTAAATCTCTCTCTCTCTCTCATTGTATGAATATTTTCCTTATTTCTTCTTTAACTTATCGCATTACTGTGCAAGAAACGGCACGTAATTATAGTTGATAATTCTGTACCAACTTATAACTTATGTAATAACTTTTTTGGAAAAGATACAGCCAAACAGCCACTGTAGCTTACGGAGGTTTGAGTGAAATTAACAGTTACCCAATGGGCTCTAACCCATTATTTTATCATCATTAAGTACAATCATACGCGAAAGTGATTTCATAACCAAAATAGGTACAAACTCCTTACAGTATGTGATGAATATGCTACTTGTTACTTGAAAATATTAAAATAAATTAGTTGGCAAATCAATAGCTTTATAATGCTAAGAATATTACAATGCTAATATTATATATAATGCTAAACGTAGAAGGGGCCTGAGAAGAACTGTATACCTGCCTCGTGACTTCATGGAAGTCTCTGATGGTTCCGGTTATTTCTAAGTAAGCAACCGCATCCCTCCAAGACCACCTTCCCTCTTCCCAGAATCTTATCCTTTTCTTTTATATATATATATATGTCTCAGCTTTAGCCCCAAACCCCACTCGTCCCTAGACCTAGACCTTCCACCCAGTATGTAGTAACGTAACTCTTAATATTGGTATATACCAGTGTTTTGCTTGTACTTCATAATAAAGCTTTTCTTTCTTTTCTTTCAAAAGACTCTCCTCTACCAAGATTATTTAACTGATGACAAGTTAAATTTATAAATATTGAATATTTATTAAATTATGTCAATGGAAATAAAATGTTTGATAGTGTACGTTTTTGTATCCTTCTAATTATTATATGTATTATTAGCTGGTGAAAGGAGAACGATGAATTTATTTTGAAGGGAGAACAGAGTAATATAATAAATGACAACTCTATTCTCTTCTTACAATTAATTAAGAATAACTGAATTAATTAAATAGAGCAAGCACTTATTTCATCAATTTCTACTCACACCTAGCAAAACCCCCATAGAGAAATGTAATGTAAGGTGGCTCCAAGCGATTGTGTGATACAAGAAACTTCAATAAATAAAATAAAATACAAATCTGTGTATAATCATTGAGTCTGTAACTGAGAAGAAATGTCTACCAAAATTTTATAATTAATTGGAAATAACGAGGATAGAGTGAAGGTCATATAATTTAAGTATGTTTGAAACTACCGTAGGTTTCGACTTGAAAAAATTTACTGAACCTCATTAATTTTATTCTTTAAAGTTTATTCTTAAAATATTATATGTTATTCTTAAAAAAATTTCAATTATGATTGATTCGCTATGATGAATTTAATTTCTTTAAAGATGCTGCATTGTACAGCAGTATGTACAGACAGTGTGTCCGTCTGTTATAGTCGTTGTGAGTCTCACGTGTTCAAGCTATGCATTATTACATAGAGGAACTCTTGATGCATTTTACATTAGAATATTAAAAATATAACCAGTGATTTTTCTAAAAGACCATGGCAATTCCATTTCATGATCCGCTGATACTAAGAATAAAATCAACCCCTTGAATATTCCTTAAAAAATACTTAGAAACTAAAAAAATAAATAAATATCATATGGAACAGATTACCAAATAAACGATAACGACGTCCTCGTTAGTAACATATAATATTTATTGAAACTATAGTGGATTCTCATTACAAAAAGTCATTAAAATGTTTGCAGACGTATTGAATTTTATTTTTATTGAAAAGTGTCGGAGTTTTTTATTTTTTTTTAACTCCATCTCTGAATGTGAATGATTGGTTAGCTCGATCTATAAGAGAGCAATTCGGAAGATCAGTGGCAGAAGTTGCTCACATAGACATCTAGGTAAGGTTACATAACGGCAACAAAAGTTACGATCATCCTCAACGAACACGTATTTAAGACTTAACCTCCATGAAGGCAGGGAACAGGGCTATACTGTCGAGGGCAAGACACTAATGAATATTACCCAAAACTCCCATATTTTACATTTTTAGCTATATTTTCGATTGTACTTTTGAATGAAACAGATTTCCTTCGAGGTAATATTTTTTGAAACACAATAAAAAATCGAAAATATAGTTTTACATTAGTTTATATTCTCGAACGATACGTTCATATTGTTGGACACTATATATTACAAATATATCAGTATATCGGTTTTGACATCATCGTTCGCAGTGACGCGGTTGAAGGAGCAGCTGTGGGCCCTCCTCTCTCCTCGTCGCAGGAAGCTGGTGGGGATGAGATTGCCACAATGGACATGTATATCATTTCCATGAGTGAACTGGTCGTGTACTGCAAATACGTTATGGATGAGATCACTTGTCACTGTTTATTATCGCCAGAGATTTCAGATAAAAATTAAAAACTCTTAAGAGAAGACCGGGGTGGTCTCAGGATTGAGGGATCCCTACGGAGTAGAAAAGAATAGGATTAAATAACCGTAACAAAGTAAACAACAGGGTGGAATGGAAAGTGTGACGTTGGAAAACATGACGGTAAATTATATACTGTTGTCTGTGGTCCTCTCTGTGTACAAAAAAAAATCCATTGCCTTACAGAAATACCACCTTATGGTAAAGTTCTTTACATCCTCAATATAATTAATTAACTCCGCATTAATATAATAAAACAAATTATTGGGATGCCAATTCAGAGATATATTTTCAACAGCCTCCACTGAATATTGATTCATGGTCGCCATAAGGAATTTTCTTGAATAAACCAGTTCAACATATTAAATGGGACTTCCCCTAGTGAAAGGCTATTACCAATCTAAGATAAGTATCCTTTGTATTTTTCCTTTATCCTATTTTTATTATTTTGAGAGATATGGGGGGGGGGGAACAAAAAACATTAAATTAATAACTCAACATTATGTCCCTATTTCTCTCACGAAGGTCTTTTGCCTTGATCAATGGAACGTATTTAACATTTTAATTGGCATTATTGAAACAAGCTGATAAGGTTATTTCATGTGTTGATTGGCCTAAATCAGATCTATCTTACATTGCAAATCAAAAGTGACGCTAAAATTAATTTAGGTTAAAGAAAATCGGCTTTGAGGTTAATTCTACCTAAAAAGGGCGAATCCTCTCGTAGGAAATGGAATATATTTACAATTATGAATATATTCGAACAGCCTGCACTGGAATACTACTTCATACTCACCATAAGGTATTTTATTAGAGAAAAAATAAATAAATAAAACAGTATAACTTCACGTTTAATACAACTTAATACTTTATAACTTTAAGTTTCCCAGCGGACCATAAACCTACATTTTCACGTTACGGTAAATAAACTGCTTTAGTCATCCTAGCATGAGATCATAAGATTATGGTTTTAGTTTAAAAGGTGGAATAATTTGCTTATTATACATTTAGTTTATTCGTGTATTTAAATATTCATATTGGATTATTTTGATATCACGCATTGAAAAAGACGAAATAACATGTTTTCCAACCTGTGAAAACAACTTGAAAAAGAGCATAACTTATAACAGATGAATAGAGGGAGATTGGCATACACGCTAGGGTCCGACCTCAATTCCCTTTTCTCTGACAGAAAAATCTATAGCTACTTTTGAATTTATTTATTCTTGTCTGCCTTGTGTAAGTGAAGCAGGATGAATTGAGCGTGGAGTGAGGAGGTGAATGTTAGATGTCCCGTTCATGAACCATGAAAACCAGGGAGAATCACGATTTTTTTTTGGGGGGGGGATTTAGGTAAGGTAGAATACCCATAGTACGTTACCTACAGTATAAATATATAACTGGTTTATTTTAAATCAAAAATATTTTCTAATTTAAGATCAACCTTGTTCCTGATCTGTTATCTAAGTTAACTGATCTCAATTTTTACTGTTCCCAGTGATAAATGCGTCAAAATTATAGCTTCTCGGTAAAAATATATTTTAAATTAATAAGTAAAATCGTATCATGTTTAACGTAGATTCGTCATAGCGCCAAAAAAATTTTGTTATGAAAAAAAGCTGATTGTGAACTCGATTCATAATAAAATTAAAGTCTACTATAATATATCAAACAATTAAGGATTTTGTCACGACTGCGAAAACGATTTTTATGACAGCTTTAATGCCTTTCTGTAAGTGTAATATATTAAAGTAATTACACAAGATTGACAAATGATTAATTATTACGACAGGATCTTTAATTTGGTGCCTTAGTCGCTACTTTTGTTTCAGCTTCATCGGGGTCATCATATGGGTACTATCGTGAAAACTATCAAGATTAAAAATATAATGTGTTGAATTAAAGTTGAGATCACTATTTTATGGATATTTTTCATGGTAAATTGTATTTAAAGTTTAAGTAAACGAACCATCAATTTCATAGAATTAAACAGAATGGCGAGTGCTCTAATTTGGTCCCCTACTGAAAATTATAGATTTTTTATCAAATCCCACGTAATTAATTAATTACACTTAATCAAGTTTTATGGAGATAGTTTACTACTCAAAACTTCCCAGTATCAAAAGGGACCTTTATATACATAAACATTCATGACATAGCTTGATTGTTATGACAGACATCCGGACACAGGCACACGTCAAGATGAAAACACAATTATTTTTGATTTTTAAAAATATCATCGCTAACCTAACAAACATTAGTGGATGCTCTCATCTAACGTTACCTCCACAATTAATTTTTATCTTAAATACTATTTATATTTAGATATTCCCTCATCTTTGGCTTTTGCAACAAGTTCGATATCTCAATAGATCGTTCCTTGGAACAACTCCAATAATGCACATGCATGAAGTTTTAGATGTTCAAAAAATCCAAGACTATAAATTAACACATACAATAGAATTTTTCGAATTCAGTCATAAAAGTCCTTATAAACACTAAATGCAATAATAAACTACCCTTGAGGTAGTTTGAGTTATAGAAACTACAAGCATAAAAGACTGAAGAATTGAATAATTTTGTAATTACTACCAGAAGTTTCTTTCTATTCATAATTGCATTCTGAGACAATTTAATATTAGAACAATATTACCAATTGTGACTTGAAAATTATATATTGATTGAATTACTCATTATTATGTTATTTAATTTTTTTGTTTGTACATAGATATGAAAATGAAGTTATTTTTTTCATTTCATTTAATTTAAGAAACTAACGTTCCACGCCATTGTGGTAAACTGATCAATTTGCATCACCCAACCAAAATAAGCAGTAAAGGAACGTTGACTATTAAAACATAGACCTCAGATTTCAACGAAAAATACGAAGATTTGTTGTGGAAATCATTAACACCTACAAACACCTGGGTTGAAGGGTTTTGTATGAAGATCGGGTGAAAAAGCGATGTTATAAACAAATAAAAAAATTACTGCCGGATTGTGGAATGGTATAATTAAAAAGCAGCTTTATTGTCTTTCCACAACTGATAATTTTTTCTGTATTGAAATCGCGCTTTTTACAGCTCTAAGCTGTCATCTTCAGTTATCTCCAATTTGGCGACGAGTCGAAGAGTTAGGAGTAGCCCTGGTAAAAATATCCCACATAACCAATTGGAGAAAACTGAAAATGATCAGTCGAAAACGCTATTTCAATACAAAAGAAAATATCAGTCGTGGAAAGAAAATAAAGCTTAAAGAGTTGATATGCTTTATCAACCCAAGCCGATCTCCCAACAAAAACCTTCAATTCATGAATACGATACATAGTTTTAGTATTCAATAATATATATATATATTAATATTGCTTATACCGGCTGTTATATATTTTTCATTACCTATTACATAGTTAGGGATTATCGAAGAAAAATATTTACACCGATCTACTTGACATATCAAGAAAAATGAAACATTTTTGTAGAAAACGCGTTGATACATGGGGGACTTTTATAGGGAATAAATAAGATGTCCCGAAAACGCGATTTACACCTGGTATGCATTCCTAGAGTTAAGAGTGTGCAATAATTAGGGATGTAATTAATAATTATTGTTTATTTATTTTAGGATTTATCAAACTATTAGGTTATTCTCTTTGGGTTAACTGCTTCCTCTATGCTATTTTTTTTTCTTTATATTTTTTATTTCCTGGGCAAATACTCTGTTCTTCTAACACATATGCCTAATAAAGACTAATTAAATTTCTTTAAGGCTAGTATGACAAAAACATGTTTTATTATCACTTCGACGGTTGACAAATGATCTTCAGGCACCCATTAAGTTTCCATACACAACGAGCATATCTGATATCGGTGAATGGTTCAAGGAACGATACTAATTTATGATCATTCATAAAATGTATTATAGTTTATAATCATCCCATTTTCAAAAGTAAGTTTCATCCCATAAATAAAAGGAAGAAGTTTTTGCTATAGCATTAATCAATTAGAGAATAAAAAGTTAATTATTGTTTTAAACAAGATACAGCATTAAAACACAATCCAAAATATAATGACGATTCTTCTCAGTAAAGTTAATTTTAAATTAATGAGTGAGAGTAGACCTCTAGCTGGAAACTTTTTCCCTTTTTGACGACCCCCCCCCTCCTCGTTGGTTTTTTTCCTCAGAACAAATTTATTTTTAGAGCGTAGTTTTAAACACCATCATTGTTTTACACTCATGTCATTATCGACCACGATTACATGACAAGATAAAGTTTATTATGTTGCTATAAAGTTTTTTTTTAATCAACTTCATTCAGATAACAAGCCAATGGCCTAAAATAAAACTAGTGGATTGAAATATCTTAATTGCGATAGTTAAAAATCATTTTACCATGGACTATTTTAATAAATTCATCAAGTCTAAGTATAAGATTTTCAGGTGGGAACAAAGGTTTTCAAAAAACAAAAGCATTTCACAACGTTCGTAATTAGATACAGGAATAAAAATGAATATTCATTCAGAGGTTCTGTGGACTAAATGTTCCAGAAAGATTGGTTTACTTTTACATTTACATGCAGTATCTTCGCCCAATGCGTCCAATTGAGTATTATTAGAATAATAAGGAAACCAGGTAAAAATAATTACAATTTCCAAAGCATATTTTTATTATAAGATATTCCTAAATAGCAAGATTCGATTCAAAATAACTTTTTTTTAGACTTCCTATTTTTTGATGGAAAATATAACTTTTTTTTGGCAAATAATTCCACTCGTCCGGCTTCCAAAGTGACCCAGTTGACAGAAAATAAGTAAAATTACAACAAGATTTTACAGATATTTTACAAAAAAATTTATTGTACAGATAAAAAGTTACGCTGAGCCAAGTTTTTTAAAAATAAATTTACACCAGCTTTGGAGAGAAGTTTAACGTCAACGAACTGCTTATCTACTGAAATTTCCATCATAAAATACAGGAGAAATCCCAATAAGTGATTTTGATGCAAGTGGTACTGAAAATAATTTTGTATAGATAGGAAAATAATTATTTAAGCTTTTAAGCTTTGAATTTTTATCAACTCAAAGCATTTGCATCGCTTTATTGGAAAATAAAATTAAAATGAGTTTTTTCTTGCTATGTATTCACATTTCGTTTCGATTGCAGATAATCGTTTTCTTTTTCTTAAATTTCAATTAGAAATATGTACCGCCAAGGTTTACGGATACTTATACTGGTGTGTTTTTCATTCGGCTAAGGACAATAGATAAGGATTACGTTAACATACTTAGCAGATGAAATACACCAAAATAAGTAATAAATAATACCTTAAAGCCTCCAGGGGGGAAATCGTCAATGATTTAGCTCAAGGATCCGAATCAATTATTCACGGACAACTCTGAAGCAACTCCTCGAGTATTTACCAGTGACTATTGATTTTATGCAGCCTTACACCGAATACATCTGATAAATATCTATACAATATGAAAGGGTTCTGTTTGCTATTGGTCTCAAAAACCACCAAGCTTAAACAGAAAGTCGCTTGTCATAATTAGTCAATGAACTTATTTTCATGTATTCATGTTGTATAAATAACAGCAGAATTTCGATATTTAAATTTGATTTTATATTAGGCAACGCTAACTCGCCTTTAAATAATATATTTGGCATCATCGGAATCTGGATTCAAATAACACGATATCTCAAGTAGGCAAACGGTGCCTTGGAATTTTATGTTATTCAAGAAGTAAGTATTAACAAAAAATGCACACATTATGAGTCTTATGATATGTTATGCGGTACGACAATGAATTTGTAAAATGTGAAACCAAATCATTATAATGAAGGAAGGAAGGTTACGCAGAAAATTTAGTCAATTAATATCAATTAAAACAAAATTTGAAGACAAAAGAATTGTGAACTACTCCCAAGATTTATATTTAAAATTAATAAAATCTTTCTGAGTAAAAAAAGTATATTCAAATTCATTCATGGGCAGGTTCATTAATATTTAATGATTCCATTTTGTCACACAAGTTATAAAGGTTTGGTAAGACAATATGATTTAAATAGAAGTACCGTTTAAAGGTTAACTGTTTATATAATTAAAAAATTTAACCAAGGTTAGTGTAATTATCTTACATTTTGTAGAATTTCAAAGTTATGCTTGCCTACATAGTTTTCAGCTGAGATTGAACTTGAAACGTTGGTGTTGAATAATATTTAGTTTTTTTGTACATAGTACTAAAAATCCTACGAAGCTTAAGTTCTCCATAATATAACTCGTACTACCTTTAATTTTCATGAAATGCTTCACCCTAGCGCAGTCAGACTTTGCCGCAAGGCGTGTATCCACTGTATGGCATCACACAAAATTCATAACTTTCTTTTAAAATGAGGTTTTGGGTACATGGATGGTTTGGGATGAGGTTGAACATCTGTTGGGCTGAAGAAAGAACGTTTTACTCAAGTATAATATTCTATCGTTCCGAACTCAACACGAAACTTAGGCAGGATCGTACAATTACAATAAGGCCAACAGACAACACAAGCCGACTGCACGGCCGACAACGCGGCAATGAGGGGACGGAGCGGAGGGGAATCTCCCCCCCACCCTGCCCCTCCCCTCACCGGTGGGGGAAGTAAACAAAGCGATCGAGGCTGATGGCGCAGCTGGGGCAGCTCGGGGCGGCCCGTCACTCCAGCGCATTTCACTATGTCTAACCGCAAAAAGATCTCACAGCTAAGTTTGGTTATTCCCCACCCCCTAGCTAACTACAAAGGGTTTGTTGAAAGATTAAACTTATAATATGCTTAACACAGAGAAACAAGGGCAAGTAAATACTCAGCAAGTCCTAATAAATTATAAAGGACTGATTTACGGAATTTTCTGTCACGATCTATCGATTATTTACTTTAAGAAAGTATTTGTGGTATGGTAACCAATGAGGTCATTAGCCTATTAGGAGTAGTTTGTGAAGGACACAAAAGTCAAGCTGATCTCGGAGAAAACTTTCTGAGCCAATTCATATCATCAAGGGCCAATTTGACAAGGGCTTTGTAAGGCTTTAGACAAAATATATTAACAAAAAAATAATAATCTTCATAAATAAGGCGAATGACACCCAGGTATCTCTAATACACCGACCTGTAATACTTCAGATGCCTCTAATATTCTTATTATAATGAAAGAGTGCGTACAGCCGCTAAAATTTGTTTTTGTAATCTAAAAATGGGAGGGGTAAGTGATTTAGATCCTAAAAATACTTTCTCTCTTTTTTTTTTCTAGCTGCATTCAATGGTAGTTCTTTAATTTCCTTCAGCTTTCGCCTAAAGATGTTTACGTTTTCTGCGAATTTATTGCTTACTTTTATAATCAAAATCGGCAGCAAAGTACACCGAGAACCCAGAGATCCTTTAAGTCCTTGAGACGATCTTAGTGGATTGGAAAAGGAAGAAAATGGTACAGTTCAGAACCTAAACTGCTAAACAAAACTTACTTGTTTCCAAAAAAGTTGTTTGCCTTACTTAAATAAACAATTGGCTTGATTCGCATTTTTTTTTTCTCGCGACCAGCAGCAGTGAATGCTATCCTGAAACCACAGGAGTATCATGGTCCTAATTTTGCAAACGACAGGCATCCTGCCATTTATTCACGGGTCAAAAAAAAGTACATACTTTCATACACTCTAAAGTAATAGATAATTGTTAATTAAGGAACATAAAATGTATAAAACGATAAAATAAGTGAGGAGGTGCATAGTTAGATTCTCTAAAAACTAATAAGCCAGCGAAGATATTTCCACAAGAGTTGACATAATACTGCTTAATACCATAAAAATATATTGGGTAGTCATGATTTCAAAAATTTACATCATGATCCTGTAATTTATTGATTATTGTATAAATGTATAATATAAAATCCGTGGGAACGAATCTTATTTATAGAAAAATAGTGGGGAAAGTCGCAAACTACACTTCCCACCTTTAGAAATTCCTATTTTAAGGTCAGATTCATACAAAAATTGAGAAAAATAATGTTTTTAATTGTTAAATTTCGGCAAGGTTTAGAGAATAATCACGGGATCTCATTGTAATACAGTAGCCAGTAAAGCCTTCGCTCTAATCAATTTAGTTTAGTTAGAATTAAAAAAACGGAGATGTCACACAATTAGAACTAAGGATCAAGTATTGGCTTCCCAATTCTTTTTTTATTCTACACTTAACAAAACGAATTAAAAGTTCAGGCCTTTTACCAAAAAGGGAATATTTGAAATTATTTGTTGTGATTTTATGTTTGTATTTATTATTTTCGAGAAGAGGTTTTTTTTTTTTCATAATAAAAGGGTTAACTCATTCAACAACCTGCCAGCACCATCTGTTGCTTTCTATCTTAACTAAAGATACTTCTACAATCAGTGTCAGTTTGTTTTATTTTGAACTTCTCCGATAACGCCAATACAACGGCCTACTTTCTTGTTATTTAGTATGTACAATCATTGGTCTTATATCTAATAAAACAACGGAGATATTCCATGCTGAGAATGTTCTACTATGTACAAACTGAAAGATAAAGATTAGATATTTTTTAATATGTTGTATCATATTTAAAAAAGTATGATATTACTATTAGCAAACATGAAAAGCATAATTTAATTATAAGAAAAGTCTCTGTACAAAATACCGCATAATTTTTTTTTATTCATTACTGCTGGGAATTTTCTGTTAGCCATTGACTTAAGACAGTATTACTGTAATTAACCTGTTTATAAATTATTTACAGTAAATATCAACTAAAATATTGATTACTATAAAGAATACGTACAAATATATTCAGTCAGACATTTCAAAACAAATATCTAATAATTGCACTGTACCATAATGATGGTGTGCACATTACTAACTAGGAATTATAATGTGAGAGGATAGTGTATTGTGTTATGAGTGCTATTTTGTATGTAAAAAATTTAATTCAAGTGTGATGCATGAAATGATTGAATTGGTCATTTTGAAAAGGGGTCAACTCCATTTTTTTCAAAGTCAGCTTTTAGGCGGTTTCACATCCCTCTAACTTCCATACATCAGTTTCATGTGAAAACGTATCAAATCTATTTTTTTTTAAGGCCATGTTTAGTTCAATGCCATTACCAGTGTTTATTTTGAAAAGGACTCATCTCTGGGAGATTAGAGAGTGATTCCAATCTTTTCTTGGAGTCACTAAGAAATGAGTTTAACAGCTTTGATGAGTCAAAATTGCTTGGCTCTCCTTCAAGAGTGTTGTCACGAGCAAATTGTAGAAAAATTCACTAATTCATCAAAAGTATTCCAGTAAAACAAGTCCTTTACGCATTTACATTAAAAACATATTTGCCAGCGGAACTAAACATAAGCATTATATATGAAGGATTCATAAAACAACTTCCTGAATGCTTAAACATTGTGAAATACAAATTTTTTCTAAAGTATTGTCATGAAAATTTCAATTTAAACCTCCTGCCGGCCACAAATAAAAGTATATTCTAAATGCGAAGAGCTCAGTGCCAAATAAAAAGATCCTCATCTTAATAATAATGCCAAGAGAGCAGCAGAAGCAGAACACATAACTCACTAAAGATGAATCAATAAGGTTGTTATGTAAAGATAATGATAATATAGCCGCATTGTGTTTTGATTATATGCAGAATCTCCCTCTTCCTTGTTTGCCAATACAAGAAATAATTTATTAGCGTCAGCTTTGGGTCAACGAGTTATGTATATATAATTTGTTGACTGAAAAGCTACATTTTATTCTTACCAAGTTGGGGAAGGGCCTTAAAGAAGTGCGATCATTTTTTGTAAGACTACATCCATGAAAAATTATTGATGTGAAACAGCTTCATCTCTTCTGTGATGGTGGCCTCAGACATAATCGTAATAATACAGTGTTATGATTTTTACTCGCACTCACACTAACTGGAAGATTTTAACATGTTTAAATTTATTTCCCCAATGTGGTCATTCCTTTAACAATTGTGACTGAGATTTTGCAAACTGTTTATTTTCGATTTCTAAGTTAACTTCTTTAAAATCATTTTTCTGATTTTTCAGTTCGGGTTTTAAATCTTTTCTAAAATATGTATTTTTTCATCTATTTCTACATTTAAATCATTGAAAGAATTTTGTAACTGTTGTTCAATTCTTTCACATTTATCGTCAATTTTTAAAAAAATTTCATTATTTTTATCTGCCAATTAATCGATTTTATTAGATAATTCTAAAAAATTTTGTTTATTTTCTTCTTTAAATTGCTTAAAATTTTCTTCAAATTTTAAATTATTTTCTTGTTTTAATTCTAATAAATTTTGTTTATTTTCTTGTTTTAATTTTAATAGTAAATTTGTTTCAAGTTTTAAATAATTTTCGTTAATTTTTTCTATCATTAATTTTAACATATTATCCATCTTACTCTCCTCCTTATCTACGTATCTATCAATTATACTTTTCTCATTTGGATCAGTATTGACACTATGCTTATCTTTTTCCATGACTGAATCTAACAATATGAATCTTAATCACAAATACAATTTTTAACCTAATCTTTATATAAAATTTAAACACAATTTTTGTGACAATATCTAAGCAATCCTTTAGCCAGATTACTTCGTTATCAGTCCTTACGTTGGGCGCCAAATATTAAAATATTTACGTTCTTTTAAAAGATAATGTAATTTTATTTTTAACTTTAAATTTATTTTATTAGTGATTAACTGCTGTTTAAGGTTCTTTTAAACAAAATAATTATGGCAAAAGATTATATTTAATTACAAATAAACAAAACTGGCCCATTATTATTTTTCATAATATTACATTTACTTTTAACAACTCTGGGGCATCAAGAAAATATCATTCAAATTTCATCCTCTAAAAAAAAAAATTCTGGTTGAGTTAATGTTGTGAACAATGTGTTATTGACAAATAAATGACTTTTTGCAATTATAGTTTTAACATCCAAAAAAAATTATGTATTGTTAATGAAGACATGGTAATCATGTAACCTATTCAAAATTTTAGAAAAATATTTTTAATACCAACTAATTATTTAATTAATGACACTTATTTATGTTTTATGGAGATGGTTTTATTTTTCATGTCTTCCTTATATCGAATGGGGCGTCTATGTAAAATTTCATCAGTATATCTTGAACATGGGCCTTGAACAAGACAGACTGAAACAGGGGTGAAAACAAGAAAAAAAAAAAAAAAAAGAAGAAAATTAACATGAGTAACAGAGCTGATTGTGTTGGAAACGGAGACATAATTTAAATTTTCACTTATAATCTCTTATCCTATTCGATCATTCAATTTATGAGATGGTTGAGAATGGAGGTATAGTTGCTGAAAGCATTCTCATTCAGCAATCATTGTAAATTGATTATGGGTAGACCAGAAGGAATGTGTATTAATTAATTTAATTTAATCTAATGGTAGGTGGTGCTGAGGTCAAATATGGTTAGCACTAGACGTTACCTTTCTGTTTTAATTTTTTTTTTTCTCCTGGATTCGCCACTTTTTTATTCAAGCAGCTGTACATTTATCTACTTGCAGCTGAGTCAACCCCAACCAGACTCATCCGCCACAAAAAAAAATTATACCCATGGGATTATACACTGGTCAAATTATAGAGGAAATCATACTAATGACTATGTATTAAATATATTGGTTAACTACTACTTCTTTAAAGGAACTACAATCATATTTACTCTCAGGACAAAAATATATATTATCGAGTAAATATCCCTACTTATTGCCTTAGGTTACTGGCACAGGTAACAATTTCTTTTCGACAACAAGATTGGGTTTACTCAGCTTTGTGAAAGAAAAGAGAGTTCCTACCTACTCTATCCTAGAGAGAGCTAGGGGCTGGGAAAAGGAAAACTACCTTACCAGCACATGGTCTGGGATATTGTGAAATATGCCGAAAAAATCTGTTTTATAAATTTTCAATTTTCATTGCATTTTAAAATTATAAACTAAATATACCACTGAAGTTGTAGTAATTTATTTCATTCCTTTCGGTTTGTTACATTATACCAGGCTTATCCTATATCCTTTATACAAATGATTGATTTAATAGTTAAAATTATAAATAAAAATAGTATATAGGACCGTTGTCAAATATTTTATAACTAGGGGTTTCTGCCTCCAGGGTTTTCTCTAGTTTGATTATAAACTAATGAATTTTATTGAATGTACTGTACAAAAACTAATCACTCCTGTATAAAATTAGATCAGATATTAAAGGTTTTTTTGTGTGAAGTTCAAAGTGAAATATTGCTTCAATCAATTATAATTCACCTAGTAAATAGTTGTTAAATAACCTCTTAAAGAACAAACAATAATATTGATAGATTGCATATAGTAAGTTTAACAGCTTTAGATCAAAAGACATGCTGATTTTGAACCTAATATCTAAAAAATGAATTTTTTTTATATTTTAATCATTATTGACATTTTTCTTCCAATGCCCACTCTTTTTGGCAAGCCCCCTTGGGACTATTAAAGGAAATGTGGCTGTGTTGATATCTAAAAATTAAAATTTAGTCACATAAATTTGTTTAAACAAGGCATAAACAATTTGTGCATACAGAAGGCCCTAATATCCTGGAGTAAGTATACCTCCTTATCTCAGTTTAACTGAGAGCCAAACAAAAATGAAACATTTTTTCATTTCGTACATATTTCTTTGTTAAAACTTATACTACTTATAACTTATTGAAGATGTTGAGCATTAGAATAGGAGGTAACTTGATGTTCTTCAAATCTTACTCAAAGATGACATTGTTGTCGATACCTCTGATCTATCTCTGCATCAAGGATTAAGCAAAATAGTGAAAATAGATAAATATTGGATCAAAGGATTTTATGTACAGATGTTGGATGTCATTATAGAACATTTTAAAAACATTAATTTTATTTTAAAGTATTATTCAGAGCAATAGAATTTTGTCAATAAATGTTATTTTGATCAATCAAGTAAGGTAAGACAAACGAAATACTCTGGCTGTTTGTCATTTCTGCCTGACTGATTGTTGTCTATCCCCCAGGATCTGCAATATTTGTAATATCTCAGTTATTGCATATATTATTACATTAAGTTAATAAACTCAGTTAATTTAAATAATACCGCTTAACATTTCTTATCAATTTTGTTGTGAATGAGTACTTGCCTGTTTATAATTTTACATTCCGTAACATTTTTAAAGGGTATAAGAATAGTTCCTCTTCAGCCAAGTGACTGTGACCTGGTCAGCAGTAAGTTTACTTATGTCTTGTTTTGTAGTAAAATTCACTTCTGCAATAGGCCCGGACATATGAAACCCATTCTTAGAAAATCTGCCCTTAACTCCATTGACATTTAACCAGACAAAGAGGGCATACTTCTTTGCAAGCAATGTTATTTTTGCATTATGAGTGTCTGTAACATTTACCTTGACAACCTAAAAAGAAAACCATGTAATTCAGCTACATTGACATTAAACCAATCACTATGTTATAATCCAATCATGATTATATATTAAAAAAAACTGTTTAACTTGATGATGATGTTAACTTTATCATTTAATTCATTTCTAATAAGTGAAATGTAATGATTGTGTAAATATATTTGAGAGTAAATGTTACGTTAGAGTGTAAAAGTAAATGTTTTGGTTTGACTTAATATGTTTTTATTTTCTATGATATGCATTAATTTTAACTAGCATATCCTTACTTGAAAAAATCTCTTTAGCACTATAAATTTAATTACGATTATACTCAAAACTAGTAATTTCTACAGTGGCAACATGGGGAATGCTTCTAACTTAACAGTTTGGTTTGTGGAAATAATATTTATGTTCAAACAGCCTGTAAATAACTGATTCAAACTGAAGCCTATATATAGACTCTTTTTCTTAGGATAAAAATAATGGAATGAATGGACAAATTGTAGGTAAAATAATAATCTGGTCCTGACTAGCAAATAATCTAGTTGCTAACATTATTTATATGAAAACTTTGAAACTAATGGTTGTTACGGGTAATAGTTAAGTTTTGGACATATGACATAGAGAGTAATGTTCCTACAAATAGTCAAAATGTTTAGTACACATAGCTCCTGAAACTTAATTCTTGGTATTTTTTGTCTATTGTAATGCTTGAAAAATTATAGTCTAATACAGCCAATCAAATAAGTAAATTTGAAAGAATGATTACCTCAACAACCGTTTCAGGATAATTGGCATCTTTTAATGGTGCGTGGAACACAAAATTTTCTGGCGTAATCATTTGTTCATCTACTTCCAGTGCTGCAGAGTAAAAGCAGTTTTTATCTTTACAATGATCATTAATGGGTATTTTTAATGCATTGATAGACTTATTATCCTCCTTAAAAAAATAAATAAGAATCATGAATATCAAATCCTACACAAATTTAAAGATTATTGCTAGACACTATTTCAAGTAAACTAGTTTGCAGTCATGATAAGTTTGTCATTACTGTTATCTGTACATATATAAACTATCAAAATCTTACCAGTTGAATGGTTTTCTTGACTGAATGGTCTGGACACCATGTTTTACTGGACCAATTGTAAACATTAAAAATTAAATTTGCAACTTTGTTCGGTGAAAGACCATCTATTACGACATATAAATAAATATATTGGCCGTCTGGAGACATCTCTGGTGAAACTATAATCGGAGCGAAAAAATCTATTGCATAGTAATGCAGCATTTTCCAATTTCCACAGTAATCTAAAATAAATGTTTAATTTGAGAATTCGGACATTTACTTAACAAATTGAATAAATTTTATCAGATGTGTAGAAATTGTTATTAATGCAGAGTCCAAAGGGAGAAGCTTTACTTTCAAACAGTGGACCAATTGTTTTTCGTGTCTGAAAAGTTATACAATCTATCTTAAATTTAAAGGTACACTTAACAACAACTGGATTAAACTGTATATGTTATGATTAAGACATAATAAAGGTGAAAAAAAAATTAATTAAGAGACTCACAATGAGACCCCGGCCAAAAACAAGAGCATCTCTTGATATTATTCCTTCATTTACAATATTTCATTCTGATTATACATATTTCAAAAAATAAAAATAAATTAATCTTCTACAGAATAAACAACTGCAAGGACAGTGTCCCTTCAATTAACTTGTTATCTATGTCTGGAGTCCTCTTCATACCATATAATTTATAGCAATTACTAATTGTTTACAGTGTGTATTACATAATTTTAACACTTAGGTATCTGTGACTGATAGAGATTTTTAATTATTTCTCTAAAATAATGTAGAGATGAAAAATAAACTACCAATGGAAGACCAAGTGGGAGCCTGCCAGACATCATTTAGCTGCCAATAGAGGGCACCCATCGTATACCCTTCACCACTTTTTGAAACAATACTCTTTAATCTTCTGTACTTTTCACTTTCTGTTTTCATCGCCATTGCTTGGTTTATCTAAGCAATGAAATCAATTCAATCACAGGTTTAATTTAATGATAATATGACAAAATTACATTTAAAAACTATTTTACCTGTGAAAGATAAACTATATCTTTAAGATCTTTGGACAACGGTAGATTTTTAGATATTTGATTTATCATATTAACAGTTCCATTAGGTGAATGTTGCCTGTGGTCAAGAAAAGGACTATCCAAGCTGGTTTGGTTGGAAGGAAGTGCAGCTTGAAGGCATTCAAATGACGGAAAACTCTGTGAACCATATTCAGAGGCAAACCGAGGACTAGGATATATCTGGTAGTCCCATCCATCATCAGCATAATTGTAGTAATGAACTAAAAATAATTAACTAAAGGAATAGAATTACATATGAAATAACAATACCAAAAATAGGTAGTAATATATTTTATTTGTATTCCTTAATTGAAATCAAAGTAAATAAAGTAAAGCATCTAAACCAGGAGTGGGGACCTGCAGCCTTCATACTCTATGATATATTATTCTAATCCAAATTTTGTAAAAGAAATGTAGAAATATACAAACAAGGCAGGCACAGAAGAATAAATAGAAAGTTAGTTACAATTTTCAGGGTTTGCAAAAATAAATTAACTGAAGGCAATCATTGGTCCATACTTTAATTTACATCATATTTAATTTTTATTCAGTTCATCAAGTTAGACTTTGACAATATATATTGGAGTGTATAGTATATTAGTTTCTTGAATGAAGTCTTATTAAGTCAGATTAGACTTAATGCGGTATTGCAACATAAAAATGTTCTCCACTCCTGATATAAAACAAATATATGAAGGTGGAAATTTCTGAACCTCTTTCTCTTATAATAGCCTAATAGTAAAAAATATATTAAAAAAATTATGCTCTTAGATTGGTAAAGAGGAAATGTTCCAGGATATCACAAAGTAATTTTTTTAAATTATTAATTTCTTGATGTGGCTTGGCCTCTCACAATACCAGCTTATTTCTTTATCTTTTCCAAATCATATCTAACATTAAATTCACTACTTTGGATCCAATTAAAATAATATTAACTAATGTTTAATAAATACTGAGCTAGATATTGATTTCATAAAAATAATGAATTTTTTTATCATTACAATTGGAATTTATAATATAAAACTGATTGATGGAAACTGTACTTTGTATTTTTTCGAATACATATAAAATGAATTCTTCTACATGTTTTCATAGATAATTTATGTATTTGTTAGTATTCTTAGTTGTTTATTTGATAGGAGAGGAGTTATCATTTTCCTGTTATTTTTATTTCTTTAACAATCATTTACTTATATATAACTGATATATTAAATATGTAAAATTTTAATTTGGTATTTTTTTATGCTTTGATAGTCCATTTGCCTAATTTAAACTTAGTAAGAACTTAAGTATATTTAATGTTATTTTGTGATTTTCTTTAAAAATGTTTAAGCTAGGCACATTCAAATGATAGTCAACTCACCAAGTTCCAAAGTGTTTTGTTTAAAATATGAATTTATTTTGTAGTTCTAAGAGTGATCAAATAAACATATATGATTATTATATAAAAGTCATGTTCTTAAGTTGGAGGTGACATTTTTCAGTAATTCAAAAAAATTATGAGGATGTTTTAAATAAATTCTTTTCCATGACAAATATATTAATTAGTATTAAAATAAAATATAAAATGAATCTAACTTTAACAAAATCTTAATATCTGTCCTTTTTTAAAGAGAAAAATAATAAAGACATGATTACCATCTCCATATAATGGATTTCCAGGGTCAAGTGTGAAATTTGCAATATTATTAGAAGGACTTGATATGAGATAAGTTCTAGTGTCATCAATGCTGGTCACTATAGGCTTAATCGTGTTCACATATAACTTCAAATAATCCTCTTGGTACAAACTGACATTGCTGCTGGTACCATACCTAAGAGAAAATATTATATTAATTTTTATGTTTACAAAATTTTAGAGGAATAATTGAATTCTGAAACAAAAATATTTAGCTGCTTGTAAATACTTATAATGTACCAATTATCCGCAAGAGCTCCTTCGTTTTCATTGTTTCCAGCCCAAACAGCGATGCTTGGATGATGCTGGAGGCGCTTGATCTGTTGTTCTATTTCAACTTTTACGTTTTTGAGAAATTTATCACTTCCGGGGTACATACTACATGCAAACATCATGTCTTGCCATACCATTATTCCCAAACGATCACATGTCTAAAAAATACATTAATTTATGAACAAATAATAATTTTATTGTAGAATAAATGAAGTTCTGGAGTTTGCATTGTTAAGACCTTAGGCATTGAGGTAACCAAGGGTTAATTGAGGGGAAAATCAAGATAGAGGGCATGGGATGGTAGTGGCCAATAAATAGCAGCAGGTGCTAGCAGAAAAGTCTGCAGCTCTGATACAGTACTAGGAGCTCATCCAAACCAACTTAAATGCTTGTTAGTATTTTCTCAATATCATCAAAAGAGTCAGTCAGTCATATGTTTAGAGATGTTCACTCCAGTTACTGTAAGAGGTTCACAAGAGACAGGCCAAGATGATTTGGTTTAGTTTGAAGAAGCATGAGCATGAGCATTCCAATTTTTTGCAATGAATGATTATATACTCTTCATGAATAATATCATAGAATATCCTGATTTTGGATACAAAGTACAAAAAAGGCTTGTTTGTGTTGTTAAAAAATTGAATCAAACTTCTTGTCAACCTGATATTTTATAAAATGTTAGCTATTATAAGTTTATTTCATCAGGTAATTGGATGAATTATTACCCTTGTCGTCTTTGCCAGATGGGGCTGCTCTAGTACTCTCCTGGGGAAGATGGCAACCATCAACCAACAGAATGGCAGGATTTGCCTACGTAATGTTTGGAAAAGTTGCACACTTTGTTCTCTACTGTCATAAAGTAATACAAATGGAAAAAAAACACAATTTGTCAAAATGTGTGATGAAGTAATTATTAATAAAACATAAAAAACTCACCTGATAGAACATGTCCGACTCATAGACACCTCCTCCCCAAACCCTGATCATGTTAGCATGTGTTGCAGCAGCTGCTTCTAGAAGGTTAGTAACTTTTTCTTCGTTGGATAAGTCCTCCGGCTTGATACTAGAAGGGATCCAATTACTTCCTTTGGCAAAGATATTCTGCCCATTCACCTCAAAGTAGAACATATTACCTTCACCAAAATTTAAGTTATTCACTTATTAATTTTGAACCTCAAAGTATTACTAAGTTAAAAATAAACCAGGTCTGTGGCTAATTTTATCACAAAATATTTAATTTAAGAGGAAGTGTTTGGAGTGAATATAGGTCAAACAATTTTTCAGCTTGAAAATTATTAAAATTACATTGGTCCTATCCTGTTTACTCTTCTTTTTGTTATTGATTACTACTGGATAAAACAAAGATACCAGACATATTTCCGATTCGAATTTAATATTTACCAAAATATCAAAGTGTTGCAATACTTTTGGTGGTAAGTATATATAGGTATTGCAAAAGCGAGTAGATACGCCAAATTTGGCACAGATTTTAAATATATACATGTATAAACAAAAACAAAGTATCATAAAAATGATAAATTTAACCTACTTGACTGAAAACTATCATATAATAATGATTTCTAACAATTAAAA
Source organism: Acanthosoma haemorrhoidale (assembly GCA_930367205.1). NCBI lineage: Eukaryota > Metazoa > Arthropoda > Insecta > Hemiptera > Acanthosomatidae > Acanthosoma > Acanthosoma haemorrhoidale. The sequence goes on from OV884012.1 coordinate 30,915,500, forward strand.
AAAAAGTATTCTCAGTGGGATTGAGTTCAAGTTGTCAGTCCCATTAAAAAATGTGTGACCAGTTTATTGTGAATAATTTTTTTTCTAAATTTAATCATTAATATTATTTTAGTTGAAGATTGTGAAAATGTCTCACCTTTTTTTTTGCCATTTACTGCTGACTGAATAAGTTTGATAGTTCTGAATCCGATATTGAGAGAATGAAAGCTGTCCATATAAGACACCCTAATTAAATACCGATTTTGATCACCATAACCATTTGGCCACCAAAGTTTGATTTCATCCTGAAAAAATGAAACTTTCTAAATTAGTTTCTTTTATCGGTGATTATACTTAATCTGTTAGGTTAATGTGTATCCTGTTTTCCCCATGGAAATGGATTTTAGTTGCTGGTTAGTAGCTATAAAAAATAACATAATTTATTGAGAATTTTAGCCTTTTAACTTGCTCATTATACCAGTGCAATAAAAAACAACTTAATATTATAGCTATGGACATGTCTATAATATCTTTATAAGAAAAAAATGACACCATAAGCACAATTTTCTATTTGCAAATAAGCCCGTTGGCTTACATTTCTAGTCTTACATTTAAGACTGAATAGGAAACGAATAATTTTAAGTTAAAGTAATAACGTTTAATAATCAAAGAAAAAAAAACATTGTTTGAATTGCACTTTTTGAATAAAGTGAAGCAAGATACATTAATTAGACCAGCAAGTAAATAAATGAATCCTTACCTGTGGAAGTTTAAAGGAAATTTCATGCTTCTGGTTGTTGGCTACTGTTATGAACGTTTTAGCTGAGAATTTCGAAACGTTCCGGTTGTTCCAGAAGAACTCAGCTATGAGGTGATCCTCATACTGCAGTAAGGATGGTCCGAAGTACACGGTTAGATTAACTTCCCACAAATTATTTTGCAGGACAGTCTTGACCACAACTGATTCGATCAGTGGTCCATTAATCAATAAAATCTCAGGTTTTTTCCTAAAAAAATATTACAACCCTTAAAAAATATTGCAATCCTTAAAAATGTATTACAATAAAAATCAAATATAAATGCATGTTAAAATAAAAGTATAAAAATAGTTATAAGCTTTTGGTATCCAGAAACTATGTGAAATGGTGACCTGTGGTTTCATCTAAATGGTGACTCAAAGCTGGGCCCTAAGAATGTCATTATATATATACAGTGACTAAATTGATTTCATCAAATCATCTGACATCTGACATTATTAATTTATTTATTTTAAAATAACACTAATAATTAATAATGAATAGGTTGTCAATCTTAAAAATTAATTAATTGAGTCAGTGATTTTATTTATATGGGCCGTTCCCGGCTCAACCGCATACCGGGTCAACCCGCGACAGAGGTGGAGCAAGCCCCTAGCACTCCGTCATTTCCCAAAAATCAGTTTAATCTCCTGGACCCCCGATGGGAGTCGTACCAGAGATTAAGCTGATAAGAACAGATACTACACTTTCAATTCACTTCAATCATCTGACAGTATGCCGATAATGCTACCACCTATCTATTTGGTCCAATAAAATAACAAATATTGTCAACCTCATCAAGAATAGCTAAGAGTAAGTAATTAAATAAAAGTTGCTCTAGTGTGCTGTACCACACAATTAATGGTTTAGTTTATATTACTGCAATAGCTCCTCTCTGATTGGCACTAACAATACCAACAAATCACATAAAGTGAACCCATAAATATAACTAGCATTAAACTTAAAAAAAATGCTTTCTGAGCTATTATTTGCAAGATTTTAATTTACCAGTTTGGGAATAATAATGTAATATATTCTTTGAATTATTTTTTGGTAAAATTGTATAATTTTTATCAAAATGTATATACAAAAACTATTTCTCTAAGATGAAATTGATTGATTCTTGCTATAAAAGGTATGTGCATTTGTTAATATTAGCTATGTCAGCCATATTACATAAACTAAATAATTAATAAATTACTCATGATTATTTGTCAGAGAGTTTTTAATATTTTTAGCATTATTAGGCCATCTCCATACCAAAATTGCATGCTTTTAAGCCAAATAGGGGCTGTGAAACAATTGTGGACATTATTGCATGGCCCACTTAACATTACTGCCCAGGACATTGATATCTTTAATTTGATACCCTATACAATATGATAGTGAAATATTTTCTTAATAACTCAGTAATTGATTATTTAATAACCATTAATTATTTTTCACAGGCTTGCTTTTATTTTAGCATATGGGCATCAAGAGGAACTACGCTTTAAAATATAACATCACTACAGCAAACCTGGGTGGCAAAAGTGTTGTAAATATGTTAATCTGTAAAGACAGTAATGAATTTTGTATTTATCGAGTAAAGTCCCAGCGCATGCTAAATACTATTGATTAGGATGTTCCAATCTTTGATTATATATACTACTGAATATGATACAAACATATTTATTATTTAATTAAATAATGGTAGTACTTTGAAGTATCTGGTTATTTACAACTATATAATTTATAGTTTATTCTGTATTTGTGATTTGAATTTAAAATAATATCATTTAAACATATCAAATTGTTGTTCAAAATAATGTTTGATTTTTACAAATAAATTGGTAGGCTAATTTTGTGCAGGAGTGAATATTTACAAACATAATTCCAGCCCTATTCAGTATATATGACGATGAACTTGTCACACAAAATCTATTTTGCTCTTTCCTTGTGTATGCTGATGACAGGTAAATGTAACATTCAATCTCTCAATGCTCCAAGTCGCTTCCTCCAAAATTTAGGAAAATTAGTGGCCAGAGACAATAATCTCAACTTAAAACCAAATGAGCCAAAATCCATCACCATGGCCCTAAACCTTCTCCATTCTCTCCATTTTTATACTTTTTAGTCCATTTTAATACTTTCCAGTTTTATACTGACTCCCAACACATCCATTAATCATCATCATTCAACAAGGCCCCTGTCGTGATCCAGAACTAACAACCTGAAGAAAAAAACATATCCAAAATAACTTCTTTTTTCCCCACCCCATATCCCCTTGTTAAAGCAAAAAATCTATTTACATTATTATACAGTGTATTTATATGTACTGAAGTTACCTACATTTTATATAATTTTTATTACCAAATATTATTAATATTTTGCAAGTTAAATGCTGATTGAACATGTTCTGGTACCAACACAAAGGTACAAAGGTAATTACGCTCACCTTATAAATCATAAAACCCCAACCCTTCCTCTTTAAAATCCATCTTTTCCAATTTATCTTTTATCTGAACTCACTATATTGAGAACCTTACCATCACATTATATCCATTTAACCATCACAATTCATTAAGGAACAAAATTTTATTTTTGTAACTTACTGACTTTCAAGAATTTCTTTGTTAATTTCAATTAATTTTTATTTATATGGTATTAATGTAACCTTTTATCTCAATTATCTTTTGCTTTTCTAGGGTAGATTGTAATTTTTTTCAAATACATATTTATTATTGATAAAAAAAAATAAAATTTTTTATTTAAATTCATAGTAATTTCACATATTTGTGTATAACATTTTCATGTATGTGTATAACATTTAGTGCAGACAACAAATCCTTTGTTTATACTCTGGCTTAAACCTGCTTTCCTTCACCAATTCTGTGCATTTAATACCCCCCCTACACCAACTTCATTTGGATTAACTGTTACTGATATATTTTGATTTTCAAGAGTGATTAGATAACACAAAAAAAATTAACCCTCAAACTAAAGCTTATGTACAATCATATTGATTAAGAAAGTAAGTAGCTGAAATCTAGGTTAAATCACTCGAAAAAAAATCTTCTGCAAAAAATTAAAATTAACAGTGGTCTAAACTAGACAACCTCCACAAAGGTTGGTGATGTTAGGTGAAATGAAAGTCATCGGCAGTATCTCATCATCTGTTTGTGTGATATTCAATTTATTTCTGGCTGGTACCTAACAATAATTGTTATATTTGTCTTAACTATTGTTATTAATAAACAATTAATATATATTTTTCAAAGTTTTATTTTGTCATTTAATTTGTACTCCCTTTTTTTGATCAGCCTGAGTTACATCGTGCCCTGCACAAATTATCACCCCCTTGAAAGTAAATATCCATTTCATTTTAAATATATGGGATGTTACATTTTCATACCAAATCCCAACTGATGGAAAGGATGGCCCCCAGTCCCAGGAGAAAGAGGCCTGCATCTTCCTTAGCATGTTCATGTGGCATTCACCATTGTAGGAGGGTGGGGGGCACAGGGGAGGTACTGCATAGTCAGCTTCATAAAATAGTTTGGCAGCTTCTAGCACAGGAGAACTGAACGCAACGGTGATAGTGTTAGTGGGCACCTGTAAAAGGAACAGAATGTATTAGTTTTCAACCAGTTTACTAATCATCACTTATAGCCAAGTGTGTGTATTCGAATTGACTAAAGGTGTCAGTATCAAAACCAGCAATTTTCATTTTTCTAGTGAAGTTAAAACCTTGCGTTATGCTCAAATTCTGAAAATGACTTTTTTATTTTTACATAAGGTTTTATTTCTTGTTTTGAAGCCAAACTCTGCAATTATTTCATAAAGCTCGTTGATAAGGAGAAAATATAACAACGGTAAACTCTCTAATTTGAATATTCAAACATTATATGGATATGTTTCTGATCATGCACCCTTTCTTGAATTTTTGATTACTTCTCATAAAATCTGAAATCTATTGTAACTTCAAAACTAAGAATAATAAAATTATGCCAGTCACACCAAAGTAATTCGTTTTGTTATTCATACTCTTCAGAAGAACTTCATTGGTAGGTTGTAAATAAACCACCCTATATATCTTATTAAGTAGACAAAAAAAAGCCTAGGGGTACTAGAATAAAAAATTAAATTGCCAAATTAAAGTGACTTACCTTAAGTAGATGTTTTATATTAACAGTGTAACGAACAAACATATTGTTACATGATAGTACATGGTAGTTGTTTACATACACTTCTGCTATTGTATCCACTCCATTTAGCACCAACCAAATACTTTTGTATTTCAAATGTTCATCTCCCACTATAAAACAATAAGACAAAAATAGAGACTATGATGCAAACATAAATGTCCAAGTTTGCGATAATAATAAATTAAAAACAAAAGTGAGTTCTTTCAAAATATTTTAATCTGACGGACAGAGAGATATAAAAGTACATAAATCCATACATAAATATATATATCTTTCTATAAAGAGATATAAAGTAGATAAATAAAAGGTAAGCATATGAACTTACCTTCTATGAACCCTGCTATGTTTAAACCCGGGCAAATATATTTTAAATTACATACAAATCACAAGTGTCTATATATCTATCTATCAATATATAAATATTCACCTCCCTTATCCTGTTACCAGGCCTCATATGCTGTATTCAAACAAATAAGATAATATATATATTGTTGTGATATTTAGATGTTGTGAATTTGTGATGTTGTTTTTGATTTAAATTCGAAATTAGCGGGCATTAAGAGCGGTAAACGACCCATGGATCATGGCTATGAAGGGATGAACATTATATGTTGCCGTTATATCTAATATTAATATTTATCATATAAATAATATCAAGAATTAAATTTAAATATTTTAATATTGGATTTGTTAACTTTAAAATAAGAAAAGTTAAAAATATCTGAGACAACTGGCATTGGAAGAAAGAATTATGAAAATATCAAGAAGGCAAGAAAAAGAGGAGCGCTAAAAGGACGCGGGAGTGTATTTGTTCTTTTTGATCATCCTATGAGACAAGGTGAGTATTTTTCTTTTTGATCATCCCATGAGACAAGGTGAGTCTTGTTCTTTTTGATCATCCCATGAGACAAGGTGAGTCTTGTTCTTTTTGATCACCCCATGAGACAAGGTGAGTCTTGTTCTTTTTGATCACCCCATGAGACAAGGTGAGTCTTGTTCTTTTTGATCACCCCATGAGACAAGGTGAGTCTTGTTCTTTTTGATTACCCATGAGACAAGGTGAGTCTTGTTCTTTTTGATCACCCCATGAGACAAGGTGAGTCTTGTTCTTTTTGATCACCCCATGAGACAAGGTGAGTCTTGTTCTTTTTGATCATCCTATGAGACAAGGTGAGTATTGTTCTTTTTGATCATCCCATGAGACAAGGTGAGTCTTGTTCTTTTTGATCATCCCATGAGACAAGGTGAGTCTTGTTCTTTTTGATCACCCATGAGACAAGGTGAGTCTTGTTCTTTTTGATCACCCCATGAGACAAGGTGAGTCTTGTTCTTTTTGATCACCCATGAGACAAGGTGAGTCTTGTTCTTTTTGATCACCCCATGAGACAAGGTGAGTCTTGTTCTTTTTGATTACCCATGAGACAAGGTGAGTCTTGTTCTTTTTGATCATCCCATGAGACAAGGTGAGTCTTGTTCTTTTTGATCACCCATGAGACAAGCATATGGAAGAAGAGTTTTTATTAAAGAAGGAGGATTGAGATGATGGCAGGATTACTGATCACGTAAAACAACAACAACAAACGAAGCAACAAAGGAAGAACAAAGAAACCAGATGAAACAAACAGAAAAGGACGCACAATTTAGTAAATCTGGCCATTCGCGAGTAATATTAAGGTAAAATAAAAATTTAGTTAATAAACCATTGTAATTTGTCACAGACGTGCTTGTATACATAAATTAATGAATAGTTTTGTAATTAAACAATTTTCCTTTTGCCAGAATTCTTTTTTACATTGACAGAACCTTTAAAACCTCAGATTAATTAAATATAAACAATATAGATAAAAAACATAACAATATTTAATGAACTTTTTCTGGACAACATTTATTTGTTTAATCTCTTGGTTTGATTATTCTACCAAACTCATTGCAATTGCATTGTTGTGGCCACCTCTTAATTAAAAATAATTATAAGCCACCCTCTTCTCGATCAGATCATATCTATCACTGTCTCCAAATGTTTAATAAAGCTTATGACGTCAATCGGAGAGTGGGGGAGAAGTTGGTGGGGAGAACAGCCGCTGGAGGGGATGCCCCCCTACCACGACCAGCCACCTATACAAGAAACGCCCCATAGGGTGAAAATCAGAAAGAAACAAACCGGCACCTTGAATACTTCACTCTCTCTCTCTCGCTCTGCACTGGCGCTTGCTGCTCTACTCAAACCATGGTCTTCTCATTCAACTACTTCTGCATCTCTCTCTCCTAACCTCGCTATGTTTTAGCCCGGCGTTGTCAGACCCCACACCTTCCTAGTGGGACCCTTACCCTTAGACACCAAGTGTGAATTCGTGGTCATTCCAAGACCACACAAACTACCTATAAACCTACCCTGTTCCTCTTCTCCTGAACATAGTGCTTCGTCGGGGCACACACCTTCTAAAGATCTTTTGGAGTCAGATCAAAACGAATTAGGCTGCCCACTGACTAGGTCGGCAGCCAGGGTGCAAGACCACAGGTCCGCCCGCCTTATCTCTTACTTGGCGGCTTAGAGGTTGTAGCGACCCTAGCCCGCGGCGGGCGCCTCCTCCCCACTTTTGGGATACTCTGTTATCTGAGCCCGACATGCATAATAAAATATAATTGATTAATATTGAAAGATTTCAATTCTTGTCGCAATTCATTCTTTTCATAAAAATTTTGTCTTGATCAATGATGAAATTTAGACGTTTGAATTGAATAAAGGTAAAGCATAATTGAATTTACGATAAGATAAGCGATGTATTTACACGAATGAAAATCAAATTAAATAAAATGAATTGAAATGATGGATATTATTAATATACATTGTCCCTTACAATGAATTTTGATTGAAGGAAAGTATATCGATCCCAGCTGTTCTGAACCCGCCTCTTGTCTATTCAACTCTCCAATTTACTTCCTCTTTCCCACAAACTAATCTCTCCCTATGCCTTCTTTTTGAGCACTATCTATCGAAGAGAGGTCTTCGAACACTTCCTGTCTTTGAGCATCCCCTTTTCTCTAAAGAACTCATCTGCCTCTCTCTTCTCTCCCCTCTCTCCAAGCACTCAACCTTCAATCTGTTTTCAACCCAGTGTAAAAGGGTATTTATGGCCATCAAATGTCAAAAACTAAAAGTATCTTTTCATTCCCATTTCGTACATGTGTTTCTACTAGAGGCTTTTTTATAGGCATTCATGATATGCACTCTGGTCGCGAAAAGGGTTTTCGACATCCTGCCCTACTGAACGTAAAACTGACGTGTTTTCTCAGAATCACCCGTCAGTGTTAATTCACTTATCTCAATTCTACATTACTACAAATTATTTATTATGTGGTATGTTACACATATAACATTATCTATTTGCCAAAAAGGAAAAATTATTTATTTTAATAAATAAATGTTTATATAATCTTTAATCCTATGATTAATCTACCTTTGCCCTTTACAAATTATTTTCTACGTTTTTCACCAGACAACATATAATGATATGTTGCCTGGTGAAAAACTGTGTGGACATCACCAATTTCAAATTTACGCACACGTTTTCTTTTTTCACTGAATAATTGCCGAAACAAGTCACCGGGACCATGACATTATTCATTAAATTAGGTATGTGTATGTGTAAAACTACACTTAATACTTTCCAATACATTTTGCTTGTTTATGACATTTCAGAAGTATTAAATATTTCTGAAACTCAGTTTAACTGCTCATGATAATAAGTAAGCAAACTTAGATTAGTATGGTGTTGATCTATTACATTATCTATAAAAGTTTTACTATTTATTCATCGGTTAGATGAAGTTTTTCTGATGAGTGATTGTGAAAAAAAGATTACAAGATTGGTTGGATTCAGAAACACTGGAGTGTGGGAGGTTGTAAATCAGGAACTGCTCCAGTACATAATAAATATTAGAGAACTTGAATTGTTTAGTTATGTCCATATAATGCCTGTGAACAGGCTCCCAAAGATTTTAGTGGAAGCTGGGTCTGAAGTCAAAAGACCCAGAAGATGCCCAAGAAAACAGTGATTGGAACATATAGAAGGAGTTCCCAGAACAAACGGAACAATAATTTCAGAGCACTGAAGTGATTGGCAAAAGAGAGAGGCATGATAGGAGGTTTTTCGCAGGATCTGAACCCAACACCATAAGGTGGTTATATAAGAAGAATTTAAAACCTTCATGATCTGGCATCTTATATTCTTTTTATTATTTTACATCTTTGTTGTTAGTAGTAGCGGTACTGGTACCAAAGGTACTAAGTACCGTAGGTTGCGAACACTGCATTATAAAAAGGGTTAAAAGAAGCCAATTGTTAGGAATTCGTTAATTTTTGTTCATGATCAGAAACACTTCTGTTTTCCCCTGTGCTTCTGTTGTGCCAGCGTTTGTAACTAGTGAAGTGTTAGATCTATATACATGAACTTTTATATTGAGATTCCGTTTGATTACCCAACAATATGACATAGTTCAGCGCAGGGAGATTAATTCAAAGTACATGAGGCAGTTATGTAATGCTGCAACATAAACAGTAATCACGAGTCACTTCTTCCCTGATAGTACAAATATTCCTTCCAGCCTCCCCACTCCATACATTATGTAAATAGCTGGTATCTAGTTAACATCTCATCTATGTTACTTCTTAAACAAAGTTATTATTGAAGAAGTTACTTTGCTCCATAAGAACTCATATACTATACTTGTATTGTTTCAATACCAACAAAGTTTTTTTAAGAACTCTGTCTAGCTAGGCTTATAATTGACGAAAACCTTACTTTTTATATTCACAATCTAAAGTCTAACACATAAAACTATAATATTGAATAAAAAATTGCGATTTTCATATAGTCACAATTTTAAATCCAAAGGGGATAAATGCTGGTATTAATGTTCTAGTGTGAGGTTCTGATGTCAGTGATAAGGCATCACTACCCAAATATTTACTCGACCACAGCTTGCAAATTGCATTTTTAATTTCTATAACAAAAGCAAGTTTGTTATCAATCATGTGAGTGGGACGATCAATGAATCCGAATTATACGCAAAAATTAAGTAACAATGAATATAGAAGTCACTGAAATAACCCGAGCAGTATTTTTTTTTATATAGACACAACCTATTCAGAATATTTTTTAATGTAATAATTTTCATTGAAATGCACTTGGAAATTGCTCCTTGAATATAATTCCTGTTGATAGCAGTAACCCCACAGGAAAGTTACACAATCGTAGAGCGTTAAGGTAAATAAACACTAACCCCAGCCATTATCGAGGATTATGGTTCAAGTATTTAACCACCGGATTTATTCATACTAAGAGCTAGACGGAAATGTGCAAAACATCAAATGCCGTTTTACTGCCATTAGGATACATTTTTATAGGGGACTTGAATGAAAAAAAAGCTTAAATCCCCCCCCCCCCCGGGTGTATTTACCGGAAAACCTAGATCTAACTTCAGCAAGGCTTTCCTGACTACCTGCCGTCCATGGAGGCAATGGTTGGAGGTTTTAAGGCATTGAGCACTGGACTTATGTACTTTTAGATGTGCTTTTGGAAAGATTGCTAAACAGAAGAAACGATCTCTTATAAATGAATTAGACAAATTAAGGTCGCAAAAGCCGATATGGGTTCGCTCAGTGGGCAACAAGTTGAAATGAAGGATTGCTATGAATGTCTCACTCAACTTCGATTGCTATAGGCTCGTGAAAAACAGCCCCTGTCGTGCCTGCTATCAGCCAGGCCGCGTGCAATGACAGGTGAACTGATACTGAACTAGTGTTTAGGTGATGTTTCGACATTTGTATGTAACTAATCGCATTTTAATAACAGTGCTCCATCATTACTTGGGAGGCAAATAAGTAAATGCCAGGTTTTTCAAAATTGAGTTCCGAAAGTAAAACACTTCGGACAGTTTTTGATGAAAATGGCACAAGTTAAGAGTCCAAATACATGAAAGCGAACGTGTATTTGTTAAAGGAACTTTTTTTTCCCTCAAAGCCCTCATATTTGAAATAAAAGAAGCAGAAAAAAATGGAATTTGAGTGATGGATCTTTCTAAGAAAACCTATTTGAAGGTTGGCTGAAGGCGTTTAGGAGTGAATAAAGGTATGTTTTTTTACCTTCCTTGAAGCAGCCTGGTAAAGCAGCATATTGTTATAAATATAACTGCAGCATATTAATTATAAATTGAACAACAGTGTTACATATTTGATGCGAAGGGTTGTTCGAAGATGACTAAAGAAATGTACATTAAATTTCGTAATAAGGAGTACTTACACCAGAGATTCAAAATCTGAATTTTTAGATATTATAAAGAAAGTTTTCAGGAAAGCACGACATTATTTGGATCCTGCTTCACAGCGGCGAAAAAATAAATACAGAAGAGACAGCTCTTCAAACTTTCATTCAAACCCTTTGTTGGGTCGCCACGGAGGGTGCCTAGTTACCCTAGCCCTGGTGACGAAGTGAGGGTTGATTAAGTTTATAACCTGGACAATCGTTTCATGACGGTCTTACTATCTGACTCCATTTTGATAGGTATGTGCCCCGACAATGCACTATGTTCAGGAGAAGAGGTATAGGGTTGGTAGGTAGGTAGTTTGCGTGGTCTTGGAATGACCACGAATTCACACTCGGTATCTAAGGGTAGGTGAAATCCACCCGGATCCCAAATGCGATTGTAAACCGGAGAGAGGCATACTGAATCGCCGTGGGGAACACTGCTTGGTAACCTTGCAGGGCCACGACAACCATTGTCCTCTAGGGAGAGATCTCTCCCAAGGAGGTGCTAGATTTAGCGAGACGAAGGCAGAGATTCCCACTAGGAAGGAAGGGTCTGACAACGCCAGACTAAAACGTAGCGAGGTGAGGAGAGAGAGATGCAGAGGTTTTCATAATGAAGAAGCCAAGTTTCAGAGTTTACATCAGAGCAGCCACGAGCCAGTTAGTTGTCAGGAGAATGATATACTGGCCCCAAACCGCCGGTCTTAAATACCCAGCTGGCTTCGTCAGTAGCCAATCGGCTCTGGTTTTATTGAACCCAACGCCAGTTGAGTATGTGGTTTTCTTTGTTCTCTGACAAAGAGATATGTCACCGATCCGTGACCCGGGTAAGGGTCTCTCGGCGGGTTGGTTCGCTTAGTATCTGCTACTGGTAGCAGGTTGGTAGCTGGTGCCCCAGCTTATATAACTAATTGGCTCACAGCTGCATGTTTATTGTTTACCACATTTACAATGAATTATATTAGGGTAATGTTATTTACATTTGTTTATAATATATATACAATAGAGTATAGGGTGATTTATCTTATGTAGTTTAGCTGTCGCTACATCCTTTATCGCAGATTTCTCAAAATTGTGGATTGGATTCATATATCGGTGGATATAATTCGATTTTAGACACAATCGGCCGGGTTTCCTCTCGGAAAATTAAAAAAAAACACAATATACTGACAAGATCGTGACCTTAGCAATAATCTAGTAGGTGGCTAGTGAGAGTCTCCCCAATCTAAATTTCTTTTCGCCAAATTCTCGCAATGACTATACCAATCGCAATGTGCCCAGTGTGTATAGCAGCTGACATCGGGGACACAGTGCGACCCCTAAATTAATTTTTCGAGAGCTAGTTTGTCAATGTTAAGGCCTAATATGAAAATATTAGAAACGTTATTGAAATATTTGTTGTGGTATAGTTCCCAGGTTTCGAGCCCTTGTCTTAGCCAGTTTAATTTTTCTTTAGCTGTCAATTATTAACTCTCCCAACAATAGGTGAAGGCAATGAAACTAAATACCGGGTGGGGTACGTCCGGACCCCAGCTATTTTTTTGGTGATTTTTGCAATCTGCCTTGATTTAATTGATTCAAAGTCATCCAATATTCAGAAATCAATAGAATTGACCCAGTTTTAATTAGTACCGAAATAGTTTTTCGCAGAAATTGTAAACAATTGACTGTTTACACAGTTGGATATGGCTAATTTGATGAATGAAAAATTTTAGAATTTTGTTTGAATATGTTACTTTGACTTATTTCTGTAAACATTATACTATAATGTACTTAAAATAAGTAAAAGCTTACTCTCGCCTGCCTGTTGTCTTAACAGCAGTGGGGAGGAGCTACTTCTTTTACAGTTGCGATAAAACCTTGACATTCGCCAGAGGTCAACGACTCGGGCCGAGTGGGTTCCTCGCCCGACAGTGCAAAATACTCCGTTCCTACACACTCGTAAACTTTAACCCGATGGGTTTGATTAATTTTGAAAGCGGACGTTCCGGCAATATGCTAGTATGGACTTACCATCATCAATCTATGAGTCCAGAGCTATTACTGTCTATGCAGGACTAGAAGTTAGCAATAGATTGTTCGCGAGAAGTCTAGTTATATTATATGACTAATAATATTAGGGTCGACTTAAGGTGCAATAGTGCATTAAATGTGAAAAACCTTCAGTTATTCAGATCGATGGAATAAACAAACATACAGACAGAAAGGCAGAAGACGATTAACCCGCACCCAAATGAAAGTAGAGCTTCTCCCTTTGACTCGGCAATAATTATTTGCTTATTTAGACCCCTTGAGTGCAGGTTATCAACAAGTTTTTGAGCTTCCAGCTCAATGTTTTTATTCCATGGGACAGGCATGAGATATATATATATATATATATATATATATATATAAAGGATGTTTACGATTACGCGAATTATAATTTGTTAAATATGAAAAATCAATCAAAATAAAAAAAATGTAATTTGAAGTAACATGTCGATTTTCGGTACCGTATAGTTTATATATTCCAACAATCTGCCCTAGCAAGTGGATCATTTTGATTTTGATTGAATATTTAAAATATCACATTCACTCTCTAATACACGTAGGATTAATGGTTTGAAGGACGCAGGATTGTTCCTGTATTTACTGCATTCACACTACATCCATACCCCAGGAACCCCCAGGAAAGCGAAATACTCCATGCTTTTTTTAAAGCCACATCACTGAGACAATACGCGTTTCATTTATGAATAACTATGACCTATATACCTATAGGTCCTGTTATGCTATGACTGAGATTGTAATTAATTGATATACGCTTTGATGACATAATAATATAAATAATGGAGACTGTGATAACTAACATCCATAGAAAAAATCTTAGGGAAGAACGGTAGCAGAACGCGCGACATCCCCGATATCTAATTTTGGGATCTGTCATCTGAACTGTGATTGAGCCCCGATCTTGCCAATAATGTTTTATTTTACCGTTAATAATAAATAATTAAAAATAAAGTCATTTCAACAATGAACGAAACTGCGATCCTTGGATCAAGTTGAACAATCACTTTATACCGGTCATTTTTATCCTTTATCAATGAATAAATAAATTTGAAGGTTGTGTTATTTTAAAAGTGTTTAAATTTTATTTAAATATTTTATAGTTTTCATAGACTGAACGTCAAATTACGTCAAGGTGATGAGGAATTTGATGTGAAGACTACGTTACATATAGTTTAGGATTATAGACACCTGTGGCAAAAGCTACTAAATCCTTATATGTAGAACTAACTACAAAATATAACTAAATCTTCCGATCTCGGTAGATGACTACAACAAGGACCAGCGATCTTGCCTCCGAACTCTTAATTTTCTCCAACACACCAATAGAAAAATAAATCATGATCCATCCTTAATCCTACCAACACTATTTACATAACCACTTTTACAATGCGAGCATAAAAGAGTTGGGGAGTCGGAGCACTCTTGTGTTCTTAGGGCAAATGTCGGTGGTAGGGGGGATATGGATGGCTCCTGTAGGGTTGCCACTAAGGGAGTGCCTGATCACCCTAGCCCTGGTGACAAGTGCGGGTTGTTCGAGTTAATAACCCGGACAATCGTTACAGGACGGCGTTACTATCTGACTGCATTTTTATGATAGGTATGTGCCCCGACAATGCACTATGTTCAAGAGAAGAGGTACAGAGGTTTCATAAAGAATAAGGCAAGTTTTCATAGTTCGAGCGGAAGCCCAGCAGCGTCACCGGTACAAGTCGTCAGAGGGTCTGCAAGGAGACTAAAAGACGGGTGAGAGACTCAGAAAGCGGATGAGGAGAGACTGACGAAGAGACTTACTTCCAGGGCCAGGGGCTCTGGCGTAAGGCGTCACCGAGTAAAGGCGGACGAGGAGACTCAGAGGCTGATGAGGAGACTAGACTAGACTGATTTACAGGGCCAAACGCCCTGGTTTAAATATCGTTTCCCCTTCCTGCCGAAAGGCGGC
Source organism: Acanthosoma haemorrhoidale (assembly GCA_930367205.1). Classification (NCBI taxonomy): domain Eukaryota; kingdom Metazoa; phylum Arthropoda; class Insecta; order Hemiptera; family Acanthosomatidae; genus Acanthosoma; species Acanthosoma haemorrhoidale. Next base: position 30,930,759 of record OV884012.1, read on the forward strand.
GAAGGTCTAAAAGGGGTCTGTTTATGGCAGCCAGGTGGCTAACCCTTTCAGGTTTATGGCTGTCTGGTGGCTAACTCTTTCAGGTTTATGGCTGCCAGGTGGCTAACCCTTTCAGGTTTATGGCTGACGGCTGGCGACCCTCTTACGTTTGTGACTTGTTTATGACTGCCGGCTCCCGCATTTATTGCTAAAAACCTTTACAATGATTTACATACATTTAGTTCCTGTTATTTTACTTTTGCTTACAATATATGTGCACCAGATTATAGGGTGATTTAACTCATGTAGTTAGCGGTCGCTACATCTCCTTTTGCCTTATCGAGCATGAACAGACCTGAGGATTAGAGAGGATTTGAACGTTTCTATGCATATGTTTATGTAAACATTAGTGGACCTGTATTTACCGTATTTCTCATGTCGAATTCCTACTCACCTTGACATGAACCTAAATATTCTATCACTGAAGACGATAAAATGTTTAAGTAAACTATATTGAAAGTACATATGAAGCAGGAAGAAATGACTTGATACATTGATAAAATTACCCGGATTTGCAGAAATATATATGTATCTCACATTGTACAGTTTCGTCATTCTTACGAGTTTGTCCAGTTAGTGTGACACTGAACTAATTCATATTCTAAGGAAACTATAAGCATCATATTTTCCCCTATAAACCAAACATTCGTTCTGATAATAATGTTCAGACGTAAACCTTTGAATCTCGTAAACCTATCATTCTTAGCTGCACAGCTGCATACTTGAATCTTATTCTGAGATGTGATATGTTTAATTTTAAAAGTCTCAAATAATTTAATAAAGATAAATCCAAATACTCGTGTTGTTTTCTACAGATAGTACTATTTTGTGATTATATATGTGTAAATGATCTACCTGTAAATGAGGAGTGGTATGTCCAGTTGTCCCTGGCGATCCATCTTGAGCTAATATCAGCATTACCATGAAGGATGTCTCCAGTGAGATCTACTAGATCAGTGTACACTCCTCCAGGGACTGAGGCCAGCTTCTGTATTTCTGCAAGCATAAATAATGGTCATGAGGCATTGCTGTATTGACTCTAAGCAAAATCTCACAAATTTGCAATTCTGAAATTCGTTTACAAGACACTAGATAAGTAGAGTTCGTTTTGGATTATCAGCAACTTGGGGTAGGCCATATTTTGTCGCGATCGAGTGAGTTGTGCAGGGAAAATCTCGCCCGTCTCAAAACCTTCAGGAAGAAAAGGCGAAGGAGCATTTTCAAAGAGCAGATAAGATCTTTTAGTAAAACCGAAAAGTTATGCTGAACTGAAACGGACTTTTATCTAGCGTTACTATCTAATTAACGTTTCACAATTTCATTGAACTCCAGACTTTTTTTTTTTTTTTTTTAAAACGTAAGCAAGGTTCATTTACGCTCTCAATAAACATCAGTTTTCGGGAAAACGTTCGAACCATATGCACTTTTTTTTTTTTTAAAGCCATTACTTTTGGTTACGTATACAACTCCGTACATTAAAAAGAAAATTGGCTTATAAGTTTCTAAACGTTAAGTCTATGGTTACTATGGATCAATGTAAGTATGTACTCGAAGTTTATTTGAAAGAAACTCGTTTACTCAAACGTTCTTTATCTTAATAAATTAATAGCTGAAAGTAAAACTACTACAAATTCCTTCAAATTTGGTTTTCCATTATTGGAATGCATAATGTTTTGTAAAGTCGACTAAATAGTTATAATAGAAGTAAATGAGTGGAAAACTCAAAATACATAAATAGTGGTTTATTCAGTTTAAGATATGCCGATGATGCCCAATACCAACCCTAAATTAATCTAAAATTACGAGTACATTGTTTGAAAACTCGAGACCTATTTGATAATTAACAAGGCTTCCATAGCTAAACGAATAGAAGGCAACCGATAATTTTTACACTTAACTAAACGATAAAAATGTGAAGTGCTTTTGACCCAATTTCCAGTTATTTGGAAACTCTCAATGATCCGGATAACCTTCAATGTAATCATAATTAGGTAAATCGTAATAAATTTAACTGACCTAAAGCTATGTAATTGATTTATAGTTATTTTCATAATAAGAGAATCATCTGTCAAGAGTGATGGATCACATCTTTTAAAGATTTGTTGGTAATGTTTAAATTACTTTTTAACGATTACGAGTAAAATGTACAAATGTGAACCTTTCGTAAAAGTGGGGAACAACGAAAAGTGATACTCGTGGTTACATTGAGTTTTAGTATCTTTATATAATTATTGTAGCGACCGCTAACTACATAAGGTAAGTCACCCTATACTCTATTGTATACATATTATAAACAAATGTAAATAACATTACCCTAATATAAATCATTGTAAATATGTTATACAATAAAACATGCTGCCAGGGCCAATTAGTTACATGAGATGGGACACCAGCTGTCAGCCAGGTATAAGGCCCAAACCGCCGGCCGACCCTTCCAGGCTCTGCCAGGGAACAAAGGAAAGCCCCATCATTGGCCACTATAATGACGATAATGATTGGCTGCTGGCAAGGCCAGCTGGGTATTTAAGCCACAGATTTGGGCTCTGTAATTCATTCTCCTGACAACTACACTGGTTCGTGTCTCCTGCTTGAAACTCTGAAACTTGACCGATTCTTTATAAAAAAAACCTCTGCATCTCTTCTCTCCTCCCCTCACTACGTTTTAGTCCGGCGTTGTCAGACCCCATACCTTCCTAGTGGGAATCTCTGCCTTCTTCTCGCTAAATCTAGCACCTCCTTCGGAGAGACCTCTCCCTAGTGGACAACGGTTGTCGTTGCCCTGCAAACTTACCAAGCAGTGTCTCCCGCGACAATTCAGTCTGCCTCTCTTCGGTTCACACTCGACTTTGGGATCCGGACGGATTTCGCCTACCCTCAGATACCGAGTGTGAATTCGTGGTCATTCCAAGACCACACAAACTACCTACCTACCTACCCTATACCTCTTCTCCTAAACATAGTGCACTGTCGGGGCACATACCTATCAAAAAATGGAGTCAGACAGTAAAGCCGTCATGAAACGATTGTCCAAGGCACCCCCCACGTGACGACCCGACAATTATGAAGCACGGCAGCACTTAAACGAGTTACTTATTATTACCGAGGTCTAAACCCTTGACCGTGACCGGTCTAATAGTTCATGGCACTTAATGACACTTAAATAAATAAGTCAAGTGTGCAGTATCAGACAATTAAGGGTTTTGATGACCTATATTAATTGGTAGTGAAGATGGGAGTTCACCACCACTCTTGATCGCCACGGTTCAAACAGCTCTTTCATAAAAATGGTTGCAAAAAAAAAACGCCGGTTCACTTAAAATTACAAGCACGATTATATTGATAGTTTTAATGGCTTTGTGTAATTTCAGTTCCCAAAACAAAGCAAAAAAAAAAATGACATCTTATAAATGAGGGCAAAGAGATATTTAATTTTATAACGTATGGTATATGGTAGAGAAATATTTATTTAATTGACAAGTAATAAATTAATAATGACATCTTTTGATTTACCGTGGGGCCGGGTAGTTAAAATTGTGATCAGGATTTCATTAAGTTTTAATGACTAAAGCTGAAAAATAAAAAACAAACAACATAGTAATTAATCAGGGACGAGATCTTTAATTTGATAACCTAATAAATACGATCGATTTTTTTTATTTCAAGTAGTTACTAATTAATTATTAATTAAGCCTTAATAATGTTTTAAGGAGCTCAAAATATTTTTCAGGTCGTCATGTAAATCAAATGCAATCTGGATATAAAATTTCATGTTTAAAGGCCAAGCAGGAGACTCACGCCTGTGAAAACCAGGATATCTGATTTTGATAACTTAAGTAAACCCAATTAGTTTTATAAAACCTCAACGGACCCAAAAAATCGACCGTTTTACTCACTTCCATCCGAGTTGTAGAGGCGCCATTTGCCGCTGAGGTCTAGAACCGTAGTACAGCCGACGATTGGCAGCAGAAGCCAGATAGAGTGAATGAAGTTCATATCAAATTTGAAATTCAAGTGGAAGACGAAACTTGGAGGTGCCGCATAGGTAGCTGAAAGCAGGCGGTCGACTACTGAAGAATATGTTCACCTTCAGTGGTTCATATCTCCGCCACGCACATCATCCGGCCACTTCAACAAGTCTTTGATTAGTGAGGTCATAATTCTAGAAATATTACTGGTTTCTCAATAGTTATCCTTATATTTATACCAAGTGTTATATCACAAGTTAATTGTACAATATATTATAGGTACATATGACATTTCCTGGTATTTAATTTGAAAATATCTATCGTTTCAACAGCTCCATTTTTACGCTACTAGGCACGCTACGCTCAAAAGCAGATAATTATTACAGTTTTTACTTAATCGACTGTAACATAGTATCCGGCTGGACAATAAACTTTCTGTTTCTGGCGGTGCTAAAATGAAAACCCGCAATATCTAATTTCAGAAGTTTATCTGAGTTATCTGTTTATTCTTCGTGGCCATACTCGCTGTACGGCTGTTTGGCTTGCGAAAGAGATTAAAAACAATTAAAAGTAAAGATGAATGTACAGTATCACTCAATTATGAGTTTCATCGATTTTACTATAACGACTCCCACTTGGAAGATACGTATGTTCAACTAACAATGAAAACAAATATTTATGAAGTGGTTCGAAAAATGTAATTAATATCAATATTTTAAAAAACAACAACAGTTAACTGCTTTATTTTAATTAACAAGGTTGGAATCCATGACCTAATGTTCATTAAACTATTTTAATTAACAACTATATACATAATAAATTTCAGCAACACTTCTCATCATCTATCGATTTTTACTGTGTAAATCCATTTACTTTAATTACAGAAGTTAATTAATTATATAATGACAGTTAGATTATATGACGTCCTTATTAATTTTTACACTAATGCTGCATTAAACGGAATGCTCTTGAAAAAGCGAATACCCGTGTCTAAGTTGTCGCGGGAAAATTGCAAATAAAGTTTAAATGAATTGTTGTAATAAAAGCACTGTGGTGTCCCAATACACATTTATTTTTCGCATAATCAAGGCATCAAATAGAATCACCGTGTGAATTAGCATGGCTGTTATATAAATAATTTATAAATGGGACGTCTGAGTAGCAATGAGCCAGCCTGTTGCAGAAGTTTGAGGCCAACAAAATTTTATTATTTCTTCATTACTTTTCTTGGCGCAACTCTAGTATTGATCTAGATAAGTATTGTATCCCTCATTCATGATCATTTTTATTATATTCAGGAGTTTATTGGCGTACTGTGCCCATACTTCTAGTATTCCACATTCTTCTTACTAATAATTCTTTCAAAGGGTAGATATCCTGGGCAGGAAACCTTCTAGAGGACATTACTATAGTTTTAAATGACAAAACACTTGAAGTTTCTGTCTTCTCACAGTTATTCTTTGACATCTTCATCCCGAGATTGCCCCTCTGAAGTTGCACACGTCTTGTACTGCAGAAGCGTGCTTTGCATTTATGAGGACATTATATAAGCTATATCAGGCTGGATGCAATTCATATTTCAAAAGTTGCGATGTTCGAAATGAGCTACACACTGCTGATGATAAAAACGTTTTCTACAACAAAACCTATCAATAAGAAGGCCTTGTGGCCGAACTCGAATATGTAAACTTTGGCTCATGATAACTATACCAGTGTCTTTTTCATGCTATTTTGGCATTAAAATCTCTCGTTATAATTCTAACTTCATTTTATTCTATTTATTTATATTCTCAGAATAGATAGCTTTCTTTACAGATAACTTTTCTTCTTAAGTGTGCGTAGTAGCTCCGTTCATTGATAGCAATATAATAAATTATACCATATTATTATGGTATTATAACATGGTTATTATAATTATGCCATAAAAGTAGTTTTATACATGCCTCTTCTGTTACCATTGTTAATGTTCTGGGAAGCGGGAGGGAAATCTTGAAGGGGTGCGGTCGCTTACAAAATAAATAACAGGAAACACCAGTGACTTCCATGAAGTTACGAGGCAGGTATACACTAGAAGGGGCTTACTTCTACTTTCAGCATTATATATAATATTAGCATTATAATATTCTTAGCATTATATAACTGTAGATTCATCAAAAGCCACTGTCAACATTTCAAAAAATCTTTGCTGCACTTTATTTAATTTGTTTGACAAAATTGAACTAAAATTCTTTAATCCATTTTTTTTTCGAAATTATAAAGCACTCTAACACCAAAATACGCACAACCTTAGCGACTACTAATAAAAAAGTAAAAATTGTAAACAGCTGCAAATTTTAAAGTATTTCGGAGACGTGTGTACCAACATGATAAATTTATACAATCGGAATCATAACGCCCACGAAATTATAAAATTCTCGTTACTTTTTAATCAATTCTCGTATATGTAACAGTACAATGCCAGATAATGAAGAGGAAAAGGAAGAGTTAAGTGCGAGATGCTCTCGTGAATATGACGGAATAGTACGAAATTAAGTTGGAGTAAGAAAATCATATGGGGAGGTTTAAATGCCAAAATAACAAGAAAAGTGGCATTCGTTTAATCAGGTAGCATAGGTAACATATTGAGTTTAACTGCAACCAATCTTTTTCGATTGATATATTTTCCTGCTGGTGCTACAGGAGTTTTTCAACCTCAGATTTTGATATTTACCAACTAAAATGTGTTTGGTTCATTATAAAAAACCATAACGCAGTCACTTTCCTTCTTAAAAATTAAATTCTGTTCTACCAGGAAAGAAAATGTGAATTTCATTTAAAAACAGTAGCGAATTATAAACAATCAACATTTTTTTTATGAAAAGCCTATTTCTAATAAAAATATGCTAAGTAGTTGGATTAGTGGAACAGGTTCATAAGGCATAGGAGTTAACTTACGTAAACGTTTTGGATAAATAAATACATACATCTAGTTAAGTATTTTCTTAGAATGTAAAAAGCCACATGCAATAAAAAATATCCAAAAAGAGACGAAGAAAAAATAATTATTCATATACGCTCAATTGAGTAGAGAGTCTAAATACTCCATGTTGAAGTGAAAGAAAAAAAGAAACTTCTTAATGTGAGAGTGGAAGAAATGCGCTTTTAGATGTCGCTTTTTTGTCCAAATTGTCGTAACTGGTTTACCTCTCGAAGAATAAATCGATTTTTATGACAGGGGTACCTATCGATTCATTGTTAAATATTTGTTCTTGATGGTCTGCTTGAATAGGAGCTCGAAACCGTTGAGCTAGTGAGGTCATTGCACTCCATTTATATAGACCCGACCCACTTTCTTTGAAACTTGAACATATTTTTCTTAGAAGAACTTTGTACATATTTTTACAAACTTAACATAAATTACTGAAATATTTCTGACATTAATTTGTTAACATGCATTTTGGAGATAATTTTTTTTAATTACATCTGAATTCTAATTCCTAGTATAAATAAAAAATGTAGAAATGGTTGTTTTTTTTGGTAAGATTAATTAAATATTGTAAAAATTAAGGGTGATCAGTTTATTCTTAAAGGCTTCAATTTACTCCTAAATCATGGAAGACACCAGATTTCAGAAAATTTTGGTGAAACAGTAGTTAGAAAAAGCACCAATTGTCATCGGCTACAACATTTAGTATGAAGGGTACTTGTATTGTAGTACGTAACCAAGAGACATCATAGTCGCTAGATTGCAAGTCGGTGGGTCTCAAATGATCGTAACTCTTAAATAAACCAGGTACAACTCTTGAAAGAAACTATATTGACTCAACACAAGTATAACCTACATTCTCCACTTAGCCTGATAAGACTGACCATTTTATAAACAAAAATGTAGATATTACAACAGTAATTCTAAGGAAAGAAAAAACATTTAAATCATATTTTTCAGGGCTCGTCTGATTTAATCTCTATTGGAAAACATTAGACTTCTGCTAATACCCAAACAAACCGTTTGCCATCAGTGACAAGGCGTCATCAGAAACTCCGAAGAAAACGCGAGGAGACTGCCACACCTCTTTAGGGACTCGTCTGTCTCTATAGTGGTAGCAGGTGTCAAAGAAGCTGCGGAGATCCTGAAATGAACAAGTTCCCCTAGTTTGTACTCTCAACAGCATAGTTCAACGGAGGCGGAGTTAGGGTCTTAAGGGGAATTTACTCCTTCTGAATGGAACCATGGAGAAAATGGAGACATTATTGAGGCTTATGTTCCACCAGAAGATGCTGATTAGACCATAGTGCTGTTTCTTGTACATTAATACGCTACCTTACAGTAAAGTGTTAAGTAGTTCATGAAAACCTTACTTTTTTGGGAATTTCCTGATATAAATTCAATATTTTAACATGGAGAATACAAATGAATTTTCCACCAACAGCAGAGAAGTCCTGTAGGGCCAGACCCATTCAGGGGGGGAGGGGAGGGATAGAGAGAGAGAGAGAGAGAGAGGGGGGGGAGAGGGACATCTTTATTTATATAAGTATTACAATGAACAAATAATTTTTCTATTTACATTTTTCTCCTCGTGCTGCATACGCAGATGCATTCGAATGAGTGCCTAAATATGATACATTATCTTTTTGAAGTTAAAAGTCAAAAAAGACATACACACACTAGGTGATGAGGCTCACCTTCAGCATACAACTGGGAAACAAACTAAAAACTAAACCTATATCTAGAACCTAAGACTAAAGCGTTCCAGCCACGACAGCGTCCTGCCATCGATGGGGGAACGGAGCGGGGGTTATCGTGTTAAACACCGGGTTTGTCAGGTATTGCAAGGAGTCGAAATATTTTATATATCTACGTTGGATGAATTCATCCACCGTAGGCAGCTCAAAGATCTCGTGAAGCTCACTGCTGCTCCGCTGCTCGAATGAAGTAGTTCTGACCACTTTCATCAGTATACCGTTTTGGAATTGTTGGAGTTTCTTAGCTGTCGTATACGTCAGATAACCAAATAGCGGTGCACCATACAGCAGAGTAGGCCTGAGTATGCTCTTGTAAATCAGTAGCTTGAGGCGCAGAGATAGATTGGGGGAAGTCAATAAATGTGTAAGTCTGTTAGACTTCGTGCGTCTTTGCTTCAACTTCTTCGCAAAATGGTTACTAAAATGGAGGTGTCTGTCCATTTTAATCCCCAGATATACTAGGTCGTTGGCTGGTGAATTTTCCTCCGTTCCTACTATGTAACTAGTAGGTAGCGGACTTTTTCCCTTTCGAAAAGAGAAAACTACGCAGTCAGTCTTACCCGCATTTACAGAGATATTGAGTCTCCCCAAGCACTCACCGATCTGGTTACAGGCTACTTCAGCCTGTACAAGTTACCTTGGCGCTCATGCTGCTACAGTACGCCGCTATGTCATCTGCGAAAGCAGTAACTTTTGTGTTTTTATAACGGGTGGGGTTGCCCCAGCGGTGGGGGGTTGTCCCCCACCATCCCGTCTGGTGCCTGCGGCTGTTTCGTATACTAGCAGCTTTCTCCTCTCTAACTGACGCCTTTAAGTTTTATTATTAAAATATGGAAACTTAGATAGATATTTTCTGGGCTGAGAAGAGGGGAACTTCTAATAAGGGAAAAGGGTTGTTACAACAATGCCATATAACGTGCAATGTATTTGGGAGGCGTCTGAGCTGTTTGTAAATACTGTGTGAATGAAATTTGTAAATATAGTATATCCATATTGAACATTTATCACAATTGAAGGGTTTGCTGCAAAAAGGAGGTAGCTCCAATTTTTCCATTTGTTGGGAAACCAAACAAAACGTTTAAAAAATTCAAATTTTAAGTTATGTAAAAATATTGTTGTTGCTTACTTTCAATTATGGTGTTTACATATTACGATTGGAGCTGCATCCTTTTTGTGCCAAATAAAAGAGGGTTTTTTTTGACAAAAGAAAGTGTTTCTAACTCCCAACAGATATGGGATGGAGCTACCTCCTTTTTGCAGCAAACCCTTCAATTACTTATTGTCTAATAATGCAGATTGTAATTTTATCACAATAAAGAAGTTTCTAAATGTGCAAACGAGAATTTCCTCGGGAACATCTTATGTAGGGAGAAAACGACTGTAGCAACGTGCTGTTTTCAGATGAGCCACCCTTCTCTCTTTATCTTTATACGCCAGCTGGACGGATGATTATTCACCGAGGACCTGGTGAGCGCTACGCTGAGTGTAATGTCACTGGTAGAGTTCGGTGTGGGGTGGAATTTCTTCGAGGGCGAACCCAGAGCTCTACGATGTTCTTTGGTCAACAATGGCCCTGATGCTGATCACTGAGGGTTTAAATTCACTTCAGCAAGTCTTGTTTGACCAGTTCCTCTTGGCTCTGTCACTCCCAGCCTACCTGATCTGGGTCTGCGGTTGCACAAACCTGTCTCACGGTAACGCGTAATTGCTCTCCGAACATTATCTTTTGCTCTCAGGTAAAACCAATGCAGGGCTGCATATCTTTGGCTTCGACCGTCTTACACTAAATAAAAAATATCCCAGGCTATTTCCTCGACCGTCAATACCATATTTTAAATTTAAATAAAAAAAAAAAACCTTTTGCTAAATTGAAAAGAAATCAAAATAAAAATTACTGTGTAATTTCTATAAAATGTTTTTTTTTGAATATTTATCGTTTTTTTCCCTTTATGTTTATTGTTTTGATTTTTATATCTATAGCCCCTTTTCTTTGAAATAGTGCAATTATTAAACAATCTAAAACCGAAATTATGCTATTAGGAAGCAATATTTGAATTTATCTGTTGTGAAATTACTCAAACTTTCATCGTGCCTAATTTTCGAGTGTTGTAGAACATTTTCGAAAGATGGGGGGAAACGAACAGTATGAATTTCGAAATACATTTGGCATTTGTAATCTTTTTTTGGGATCCGGTTGAGGAAATAGTAGAGACTAGTAAGTAACCTACCCATTGCTCCCTGATCCCAATTCCTCAAATTCAATCAATATAAAAGAGGATTAAATTCACAACTTTGCTTGGTGAGAGGTAAGTTCCCCTTATTTAAAAAGAGATATAAAGCCGGTAGCAAGTCAGACACCGCTGTCATTAACAACATTCCGAGGTAAATGTCGTCTCTTTATTGCCTTTGTTCCATTATTTTATTTTATTCCATGCTATTTTATTGTTGAGTCGATGAATTGAATATTTTATGAATTTGTTTTTTATTTTAGGGAGAAACATTAAGCATGGTTTTAATCTATTTATTCAATTAGTAGTTTAATAAGAAGAAAAAGTTATTTGAAAGAAAAAATATTTACGGTTACATAACCGAACCAATGCGATTGATTATTTCCAATCATGATTATTCTTCAATGCCTAACACCGACCATGTTCAGAAGCCAACCATTAACTCCACGTCTACATCCATCAAGGAATCTATTAAGCAACATGATCGACAAATCATTTTATTTTCATACTCGTTTATATTAGATTTGCAGAACAAGAATAATAATCACCTCGAAGTATCGAAGTGGCACTTTGTAACGGAGTCTTACACCTAGAATTGAAGTTCTGTTCCATAGATGGAAAATGAAGAGAGAAATAAGGTACCATTCAAGTCACAAATTGAATTTTTTTTTGGGGGGAGTGTATATTTAGATGCAAAACATATACTATATATTATATATGATTAGTGCTGTTTGTGGAAGTGTATAGTTTAATAAAAAATCTTCCGTCGCTCCAAAATATGGACAATATTGTATTAATTATTTAATTAAAACATGCACTGCTTCAGACAGGAATCATGTACTACTACTATTTTTTCGATCAGCAGATACGTCATTAGTAACATAGTTTAATATGTGCATTAAAGAACACTTTAATTTTTATTTTGTGAATACGTCATTTATCAAATGGTTATAAATTAATAAGCGCGTGAATGAATGAAGGATATCGAACGGCTGATTTAGTTATAGTAGATTGTTTTTACTGCATATCTTCTGCAATTTTTCTAAGAATGTTAACATTTCTTACGCCTTCAAGACTTCTCTTATAGATTTTATTTATTTATAGTTTGTCACAGTGTGTCTTTTAAAGAAGATTAATAAATTGTATTCCAAACATAAGATCAACCTGGTGTTATTTCTTTCATCCACTTTCCGAGCCAAAGCACTGTAATGCGGTAGCAAACTGTATAAAGAAATATAATTATACATATGCACCTTTGTTTGGACATATATTAGCAAAGGAAGCCGGCCGCACCCCTTGAGAATTTTATCATTTATAACGACTAAAGCTCTGATAACGTCATTAAAAATACAATCATTAAGTAGTGATATTCATGAGTTATATAACCAGGAAAGGAATACTTTCTGGTTAATAACTGCACATACATTGGTTCATACAAATAGTCGAGGTGGTTGGTGGAGTGCTGGTTTGCATGAAACATACCGGCATGAAATCGATTTCCTAATCCCAACTAAAACTATGAATCTCTTTTTCTATTAACAAACATACATTCCTAAGATGGGAGATCTACTCGAACTGAAGGCGGTATCAGGTAAAATGCCTGTTACAGCCTCAGGGATAAAAATTCTTTTTCAGCCAACCGCTCCCACCTACAATACTTAAGCACAGAAATAGCTAACATTATTTTGGCTGTACGTATCACAACTACTCCGCTTGGTTTTATACTATTCAAGGATATGGTAGTTTTAATTCCAATTTATTTAGCAATAGAGATTGAACGAATAATTTCCTGCTTACCTCTTTTTTTCTAACTACCTTAATGTAATATTGCGCAAATTGGAGGCTTCTTTGTTGCGCAACTATTCCGTCTTTCCCAACAAGTCTGTACAATCATATGCAGATGCACACGGAGCGAGGTAACTATATAATTCCTCTGGGCACCGATGTAACTTTCTCTATCATGTCACCTTCCCATAGTTTACTACGCGCACACGCGAATGACGTTTTAGTTGCCGTCTCAGGAACCATAAACAGTCTCTCAACTACTTTTCTGACTCAGTAAGAGTGAAAGCAGGTGGAGGGAAGGAGCAATGTGGATTTTGTGGTATATCACACATCTGTCATGGAACAATACATTTTCCCTTTAACTAAACAAATTTCTCCACCCCCTTTCTAATCTCTATATTTCTCTCGTAATTGTTATAGAAACAAGCCTAACTAGACGAAGCTTTATATTATTTATAACGGACATATTAGACAATTTTTCACGCACTTAATTTTATGAAATAATAGTTACTGAGCTCCAGGCTATGTTATATAAAGCACGGCTAAAGCATATGTTATATTTGTAACGTTTACTGCCAAATAAATGACGTCTGTTTTTACTACAATCTTGTGATCATTTAAACATAACCTTAAAATATACAATTCGTACACTTACAACAGTGTACTTATTGACACCTGAAGATATTGCAAAATCAGTTAAGTTCTTTGTTCCAGCTTCATCGTCTAAATTTATAACTCGTCTACCCACAAATGATTATTTATGTACGTAAATACACATGAGTAAACCAAAGAGAGCCACCAGTCCCATAGAATAATAATTTGGCCTATTATTAACAAGATAGGCCACATTTATAGGGCAGGAATTAGGGTGTCTCAAGAACACGTTACAAAACCGACTTCCCAGCCTATACCAACCTGTGATTATAAGTTGATTAATGGTAAATGCAGTGCAACATTATATTGGGATAGGTGGGAATATTTTAGAATCACATTTTCAAAGAAAGGATAGCCCGTTCCTCAAACACGTCAATAGAATGTGCCACCGAAATGTATTCATATTATACATTAGCTCCATTGCAAGAAACTAACACTTTTGCCTAGAATTCTTACCAATCCCAGCAATCTGATAAGGTTCCGTCCAGTGGGTTCATAAGCGCATTCGTCTTTATCTGCTTTGAATTCAAAATTCTTTGTCATAAACTTCGAATAGTGTAGACAGCCGCAGGGATAATACACAAAAATAAATAATTTTGGAAAACATAGAAGTACTAAACCTAAATACCAATTATTTAGATAGTACTCCCTTAATACAGCTACAAAGACACAAACCAACTCAAGTTGTAAGCATTGCAAGAACTGTTCAAAGATAGAGTTTTTCTTGGGATTTACGTCATTGAAGCTACAAGGAGCTACTTCCTAACCCAAGTTATTACGTTATTATCTGAAATGGGATTAGTAGCCACTGTTCTTGGATCCACCGGAGACAAATCGTTTATTGACCCGTTGCAGCACCTAATAAACCCAGTGTTTAACACTATGACCCCACCACCCTTTCCACATCGATGGCAACAGACTGTCGGGGAAAATTAGGCTAAGATTTTGTTGTTAGATGTAAGTTAGTGTTAAGTCTATGATTCATAAGGTGAGCCCCGTAATTTTTAAGCATGCGTAGAAAATGAATGTATAATGCACATTATACCTCTGCTGCAATCACAAAGTAAAATTGTATAAAATGTAGCACATTTATTATAATATTGACCTATTGTAAATAGATTAATTTATATAGAATCTATATTGATTTCCATAATTTTTAATAACCATAATTAAAAAAAAAATGTCCTTGCAACATTCTATCAATGGTTCGGTATTTTTTTTTCAATTTTAACTTTAATTTTGTGAAATTTCTTGAATACAAATAGGGTGGTTAAGGTAAAAGGTACAGACGGTAAACTCTCACATGTAGCCCATCAGAGTAAATACATGTCTTTGTCACGTGGGCAGTGATTACCTACCTCTGACATAAACATTTAAAATTTGATTGATGAAAAATTCATATATTAATCTAAAATATAGTTTGATGCAGGTGACATTTGAAGAATGTGGATTTACCACAATGAAAGTCAAAACAAATAAATCTTAAGAATTGTCAGAATATATCAACCCTTGAAATAAAAAACTATTTGTCTACCCAAAGGAAATTAATTACATATGTACTTATATATCCGAGGCTGCCATAAACTGCCAACCTCAGAGCTACAATAACAAAATAAACTCATGCTGTCAATATATGCCATTTTTAATAGTGATAGCAATAATGGTAAAATAAAATATTAGCATTAAAAATTCAATGTTAACATTGTATAAATTATTTTAAAGGGCTTATAACTTTATAAATTATAAAAAATTGTATAAATTTAGAGCATTTTTAACTTTTGAAAGTTTACAGAAAGAGTTCATTATATCTACATGAAAGTTCTTGGGAGTGTGGCTACTTCGACACATGCTGGTCAGTAACTGTTGTAAAGGATTGATGGTGGAACAGGGTTGACCTTCATGTCTGTAGGTTAATTAATTTATATGTTTTCCAACACGTTTATTTTTCTTAGATTACTCTGTGTGAATGTGTTGGTAAAATGTACTATTTTTTCTAGAAACGTGTTTTAGGTCTCACTCTAAAAAAAAAAAAAATGATAACAATATTACCATATTTATAATGCTAATACTTTTATTTAACCAGTGCGACCATCATTACTAAATGATGACTAAAGTAAAATACAATGACTCTGTTGTTATATGTAGGTTATTTTCTGATTGTAGCTCTGGACCACCAATTTATTGGTGAAAGCTCTCAGATATAAAAATACTTATTTCAAGTATTGGCAAAATGTTTCTTATTTCCACCCTTGAAATATTCTGAAAGGAAAAACCCAGAACCGGCAGAATAATGAAAATATTAAAAAAATCCTCGCTATATATATTTTGTCCTGACAATAAATACATAAATATTTTACTAATTTACATTAGTAATAGCAGGACTATAAATGAACTTTGACAGCAACAGTCAACTCACTAAATGAAAGGGTAGTAGAAACGGCTGTTAGGGAGGGTCATCCTCAGCCATGTTGTCCACAAAAACTGAATGCTTAACATCTGTGATAAACTTGTTCAGTTTTTATTTCCATTGACCATATTTTAACAATAGCACCAATCCCAAATAGAATCAATTAGTTGCCTGATTAAAATATCTCATCATCACACACAGCAGAACGAAGAAACATTTCATCCTATACAAAACAGCTTAAAAATGAAAATTGTAGCTTATTTCATTGAGAAAAATAGTCAAATCATGAAAATTTTGCCTCTTTTGTGCTTTTAACAATTGAAATTTTAAAATAATTTTGATGGTGTTAGTTCCTGTTTATTTTAATTGATTACTGTGTGACATTTTTTAGGACAGCTAAGTACTTGTTTTGGTATTAATATTTTATGTGTATACATAAATATTTTAAAATTTTAGCAATAGCTTCATTTGTTGATAATTTTAACTTTTATAATTATTTATTTCTAAAAGCAATAATCGTAAAATATATCTGGCTAAAACTCAATGATAATGGCAATGCATTGTAAAGAAAACGAAAACTTTAACAATAACTCAAGATCATACTAAAAAAACCTTCAACTAATAAATAAGAATTGACAGGAAACTAAGTTATATGCATGGAAGGGGACGAAGCTTGGAGGGATCTCAAATCTCCAAGAAGGATTGCAAGGCCAATCCAGGTCAATTTTTTTTAGCAACTTGACTGTAGTACTAAGAATTGGAAAAAATATCAGTTGTTCTGTAAGTGTGGATGTGGATGGATGGGACAGTGTGGGGAAGTCCCAGTCTCAAGGACCCTCTACCAGGCCGTGGTGCAGGGAATCATACATTATATCTCCCAGTCGTGGTGAGCATACCTCAAAAAGGGATAGACTAACAGAATGCAGGTGCAGAGGACGGCACAGCTAAATGTTACGAGGACCATTTCCTTTGTATCAACCCAGATACTAGGGAGGGGCAGCCCCAGTAGAATTGGTCATCCAGGAACAATGCCTCTGAGCTAAGGGGAAGAGAGAGAGGGCCAACAAGGCTCTTGGAACTGGAGTTCCCAGGTACCATTGCCGAGGCTCTATGTCCATTAAAGAGCTGCTAACTCCATCTGTCTACATTGCAGGTATAGATACCTCAGAGCATGTAGGGTTCACTAAGCCTTAGTTCAGGCAAGAGGACGAATGCTCCGCTCAATCAGCCAACATAGTTTGGAAGAGTCGGACTTGCTGCTGCTGCTGGTTGATAAGCAGGAGAATTAAAGGTTCTTTCACATCATTGCCTACAAGTGAAAGAATCTATAGTGACCAGGGCACTTGATCATCTCCAGAAGGGCGATGCAGGATGAGCAGCCGTGATGCTCATCAAGAAGGTATTGTTGTGCCAAGATGGGTTGGAGTGTATGTTGTCCGTGAGGCAACCTTGTCTGGGACACGGATCCTGTGGTAGGGGTTTAAAAAAACCAAGTTGTCCCTTAATTGGATATTTTGGTTCTAGCAGCAAAGAAGAGGAATAGTAATGTGCTCTTAGCAATATGAAGACAAAAATAAGAAATAGACAGGAAAATCATGAGAAGAAATTACCACTCAATAACAAAAATTACAACTCACTGTAATTAATGATAATTAAGTTTATTTACTGAAGGAAAAAAAAGCCAAAGTAATAAAATACAGGATTTCTTTATTAATTAAATTACATTAAATATTTAAATGGTCAATATCAGATTATATGGGATAAAGAAAGACGAATTGGTTATCGGAATGACAATTTTACCTGTATAAATACATTCAAAACAAACATTTTGTCTCAAATTATACAAATAAATGCACACGGCACACGTTAGGTATACAAAACATAGTATGTATACAAAATTATGTAACATGTTTTAAAAAAAGCAATTAACCCTAAAAATAACAAGGCGCCATAAAAATGCGAACTTACATCATAAAAAAATATATTAATATAAATAATCCTAAAACACAATCGGCTTTTAACTATTAGAAACAGCATTTAGGAAATATCACAAAACAAAAATAAAATTAAGAAAAAAAACTTTCACTGTGATGAAATTTACTAGAAAAACAAAATATAAGAACATCGAAAAAGTTCTTAAATGTATTATACACATCAAAGTAATAACATTAATATTATATATCTTGGTGTATCACTTCTGCAATTCCCAAGAAATATGTCAAGCGAGATTTTAACAAGTGATATTTAAATCATAATAAGAAGAGAATAAGTTGAAAAACGCTTTAAATAGAACGACAAAATTGTTCCTAGGAATTGTTATTCTAAACATCTATGTAAATAAGAATATGAAAAATTATGTTTATTATAAAAAACAGGCACCTATTTTACATCACATTTAAAAATGTTTATTATTCTCTCATTTATAATACAAACGTGTTACACTTGGAAACATACCAATCATGTTTTCTTTTTCAATGTCTGACAGTTCTACAAGGAGATAGATACAATAATAAATTCACAGTGGAATCTATTGTCCATTTAGGAACTTATAAATTTTTAAATGACTCACTCAAAACGAAATGTGACAAATCATAAGTGTGAAAAATAATTCACAGTTGTCGCAATAAAAAAATGGGGGAAAAAAAACAAACTTCCTTGCGAACCAGCATATTTTTTATATTGTTCAAACCTTATCAATTTAGATGGTCAATTTGGATACAGAAGTTAGTTGTGTGTGAAAATATTTACAGAGAAGAGAACTATATGGACGTAGAGTTGGGTTGGACCCGTCACGTTGATTGTCAGAGAGCGGGGGCAGAGGGGTCGGTCAGAGTATGGTACACTTGGACAGCCAGTTGGTCTGTTTCCTGCTAGGTTCCAGTGACTTAATTTGGTGGCCTCCTTTCGGTGGGTTGCTCGCCTCCTGAAAGAGTAAGTAACAAGAAATAATTTCAATCATATCATCAATCATAACAGAATTATTTTGGACCATTCTACTTTGATGTTCTGAAACAGTACTATCAATTAACTGGGTAATACAGGTCAGGTCCCAACAAATCTATACATTATCAGCTACCTTGTGAAAAAAATAACAAAGTAAAGCAAAAAATGGATATTATTATTAATTGTAATAACAAACATATTTTTATTTGCATGGTGATATTAGTAACTCCGGCAGAAAGCTCACATAAAATAATGTTTCCAACAAAATGTTTAAACATTACTGATATTAACTATCTTTATACATCTACCACTGCCATGTATCTACTGTTAAGAGAATAGACACACTGAGGGTGATCCAACAAGAAGTGGCAGATCAAATTTAATAAAGTATTGTATTGAAACACCTTCCCAGTAGAGGGGTGATCAGTTTATGAACTGTAAGTAGGGTAGATGATTAATTTTAAGACTCAATAATATGTAATGTAAGGTTAGTAATGGGGTGTAAGCAATTATTTACACTATCTTAAGAGTTAAACAAAAGAAATTTTGAGTTCCCCAGAAGTTAATGATGAATAAATAATGTGCACAGAAGACATTTTAAGGGACTTTCTCTTTTACAGCCTATCAGGACGCTGATCTTCCTGGGGTCAGTAATTTAGCGGCAATGATGTGCTCACTATTCCATGTGTGATATCAATATTCCGTAAGAGAAAAAATCCAGATGTAATATCATAATAAATAACTGATTACATGACAAATTATCCCTTTCAGCTTTAGAATTGTTAGCAAACTTTTCTTTTTCTTTAGTCTGAAAGAGTAGAGGAGTATCTGAGACACTAGCTCAAGAAATAGGTGGACAAAAGAATTATTTTCACTTTGAATCACAATACTGATACATTAATTTGTAACAAGTCTGCTGTAAATGAGAGTTGTCAAATTACACACAAAAAAGATATATATATATATATATATATATATATATATATATGATTTTTAGCTACATGTAATAATAAAAGAAACTTTTATTGTTCATTGTTTTTGATATAATAATCATCTAAGGAGAGGAATCAATGAAAATATTTTAATGACAACCATTTTTTTCACTTATTACTGGAAAAATTAGCCCCTGATAACCAATTTAAAAAAAAAAAAATCAATTTTAGAATATTTTAATAACATATCATTAACTTATATCACAGAGGCAACCTCGGTTTGTCTATTCTGTCCGAATGTGCCACGGATCTATTTTAATTAAATTTCATTTAGAAATCAGCGTTTAGTTAAATTTGAACTGTATACATTTTATGTACTGTCGTTTCATTTAACTTTACATTTTGAATGTTCAACTTAGTTAAATTCTTTATTATTAAAAGGTTACTTTAATATCACACTAAAAGCTGTTATTGATCACATTCTTTCTATCAACAACATATTGCAAGTTGAAAAAATTTAAATTCAGTTTAATAAATCGTTAAATGATTCAGGATTTTGGTGGATATAAAAACAGTTCTCATTTAGTCCAATAGAAATTGAAATTAAAGGGAATAATCCATATACTAATTTAGAAGGCCCTTGAGCACTAGTACAGTTTTAATACAGACAGAATCGATCTCTAAAAGCTGTTAAGATTAAAAAATATCTCTAACTTGACTTAACTCTGATGGTGAGACTATAACTTCAGTAAGTTTATATACTAAGGCCCATTATGATCAGGAGATGGATACCAATTAAAAGAGGTATATGCTGAACTGATAGGGTTGTGGTAGGTATCATCTTGAAGAGGGAAAAAATTCGGACAAAATCTCTTTATTTTGTTTTTTATTTAACGTTTATTTTCCTCTACCCCATGACAAAAATAAAAATAATTAAAATAAAAGTAGATGAAAAATTCAGTTATGTATCTCAACATTAATAATCTGTTATGAGATTTTCAAGTTGAGTTACTAGGCATGGACCAAATGATTTTGTAAATTGAATTTTTTTTTATATGTACACTGGATGTATATATGGTTGTAAAAGTACAACTGGACAAAATGTTCTATTTTCCTTAAATGTTTTTGCAGATTGGGTTTCAAAAATTTCAAAAGGAAAGCCCTGAAAAGTTCCAGATATTTTTCATGTCAGGTAAATAAATTATACAATATAAATATTTAGAAACAGAAAATAAATAACGCAAATTAATCACTAAATTAATGAAAACAATTAAATGCGGCACACTAATTAAAAATTATTGAAAAAACAAAGCAGCAAAAAGCAAGCAAATGACATTTTTATGTTCCGTGGTGCTGAATAAATAAATAAAATAAATTTTATAGCAATACATTTGCTCTTTTAGAACTCAAGGTGGGTTACCAATTAACAATTTGGGCTCTCGTTGAATAGGTGAGGTGGGACACTCTAATCTGTTTTCTTCGACAGGCGTCATCTTACCTATGGGGGTACTGTGGGGTTCAGAGCTATAGAAGGGCTGCTATCTAATAAAGTGCTTACAGAGTTAGAACTTGCTCAACACTAAAAATCTACTGGCCTTTCTTTAGCCTGATAGGCCAAAGTATAAATGGAGGAACTAAGTTTACAACCCCTCGAAGTAAGCCTAACAAATGAAATAACTGTTTGTAGGAATAAGACAGGATTTCTCATGAAATTTGGTTTTATTTTAAAAATATAGTAAGAAATTATGTTGTCATTTTGTTAAATTTTTTTTAATATTCTGTAAAACAAAATAATCACTTATTAAAATAAAATAAAGTAGAAATACACTAACAAGCTGCAAAATGTTGTGCAATAGAATTAAATGAATAATGATAATCCACAATGAAAGAAGACATATGGCAATGACATAATTCAAAGAAAAAAGGAAGTATTTGGCAATGACATAATTCAAAGAAAAAAGGAAGCATTTGGCAAAAACTTAGTTGATAAATGAAAAGGCAGCTACAAAAGAAATAATAATAGATTTTCACTTATTAATAACCCAATAATTTCTATTATGTGTGAGCATCTTAAAATTATTAATGTTTAGTGTGCCAACTTGTTATGAATAGAATGAAGCTTGTATATATATTTGGCTATTTTTAACTTGACAAAATGATAAATGATATATTCTATTTTAACTAAAATAATATCACATTATTATATATAAAGGGGGGAAAACATTATCTAGCTCCTCTTTGGATAAACAATATTATGATAAAGTATTAATTATACATGGGATAAAACTGTTTCAGTTTAATATTTCAAGAATTTCAAAAAGAATTTAAATGAGCCGCAAAAAATGATTTGTTTTTTACTTCATATTTTATATTAAATGGAACTATTTGATTTCATAAAGGACTGCGTGCAAATAAATAACAATCAATAAATAAGCAGAGATTTAGAATTATAGAACAGAATTTAAAATTATGAGTTTCTTGTAGTAGATTTTAGAAAGTATAAATCACAATTTTGCATGCCACTCATGCTAAAACAGCACATGCTGTAATATAAATATTTACCTTCTGCCCAACAAATCCAGAGAGCGAAAATAACAAAAAAATAAATTAACACAAAATTAATATTTATACGTAGATTAAAAATAAACAATGGTATAATAATGTAAGTAATTGTTAAGATGCACCAAACATACATATTATCAACTTAAATTTAAATAACTTCATGGACTTACTAACTTCACAACTTATGAATTTGTGAAAGAATTCATATTTTAATAGTAATAGAAAATTTTTAAGCATGAATAAATTCTTTAAATTTCAAGTTATTGTTTCCATCTCTTAGAGATAGAGACTTGAACACCTGAAGAAATTGGATATCTTGCTATCATTGATATCAATAACTTTTATGTAACCTGTTACAAATGCAATAGCAAAGAAAAGTCTTTCTCTTTAGAAATAAAAAAAATTTATAAATGCATATGTAAAAGTTTTAAATTTAAAACAATTACTACTTACAAGTTTCTTTTCCGTTTTGGTTTTGATGTCGCGGGCAAGTGAGAAAAACGCATCATCCACATTGATTGAAGCTTTCGCACTTGTTTCCATAAACTTTATTCCGTATTCTATTGCTAACTGTTCACCTCGCTCTTTTGAAACCTTCAAAATGAATGGTGAAAGCATTACAATCTACTTAAAAAACGACCACAATAGTAAAAAACAAATATTTAACAAAAGGATAATGATTTAGATTGACATTCAAGAAAGTTCTATCTGAAGACCAGAATATAGTTTAATCACAATCAATAGAGAAAAACTATATTTGTTTCTTGAATACCACCGGATTTACAAATTAATGTCTTGATCTTTGGATGACTTACCTGTCTTTTCTCAGGGAAATCGCACTTATTACCCAGAAGCATTTTTTCGACATCAGCAGAGGCATTTTCTTCAATATTTCTAATCCAATTCTTTATGTTATCAAAGCTCTTTTCATTAGTGATATCATAAACTAGCATTATTCCCATCGCACCACGGTAATAAGCTGTTGTTATTGTCCTAAACCGTTCTTGTCCAGCTGTATCCCATATCTGTAGTTTAATTTTCTTACCGTCTAATTCAATTGTCCTTATTTTAAAATCTATACCTAAAGAAAAAGGTTGATGGCTTAATGTGAGTTTACACAAAAACATAATAATGTAAAGTGATATTTAAGTCAATATCTGGTTGTACAAAATAAATCTTGAAAACATGCTTAGGAAACTTTCATGAATGAAAAAAAAACAATATAAAGAAACTGGGGCATTTACTGTTCATTTATTTACTAACACAAAGACAGAGTAAAAACTAGATGTGTTGCTGATAAAAGGCCGAGAAAAGAATGAGGAATACAGAAAGCATTCGATCATTTCGAGTTGACTTCTGAGTCCTACTTAACAATATGCACTTACCAATTGTGGATATAAAGGTCGAGTTGAAGGCATCTTCTGAAAACCTAAAGAGTATACACGTTTTGCCAACGCCGGAATCACCGATTAACAATAATTTAAACAAGTAATCGTAAGTTTTGGCCATATCTTGTTTTTGGAGTATTAATTATAAAATTTTGTTACTTGTCACTTAGCCACCTTCCATGAGCCACTGGCTATTAGATAGTTTCGAGAAGATAATACAGAGAGGATCTTCAGGCTTTGCTTGGACGCTAGCGAAGCCTGTGTCGCTGCCCCCAACCACGCTGTCAGCTAAAATTATAATATTCCTTTAAATGATTAGTCATGTCGCAATTAATACTTTGCCGAATCTATAAGCTTCCTATTGTTTTATGATTTTGCATTACAAGTCAAGCTTTATAAGAGAATCGGCTCGGTTCATTAAAGCTCCGTTTTAACTCAGTACAAAGAGGTTAGAACAGCTATTACGATTCATTCCCAAACACTCTCAACTGCGGTATTTTCATTTCCGATTTTCTTAAAAATATATATCACTCATCTAATAAAAATAGAACAACTTAAATTAGCATATTTCTTAAGAAAAGCGTTACAAAATATTTATTTGAAAATACTTTTATTTAGTTTTATCGACAGTTAAACTCCTTGTTACTTTAATTTAAACTCTAAATAGAAAGTAAATTTTAACAATTAATCTAACTGTTTCCATTCTCCTTGAATGGAATTAAGAATTCTATACCAAAACTTGGAAAAATCTGAAATTGTTGGGACCACATTGTAAACCGAAGGTGAGCCCCTTCTAGTCTTGCATATACGTTATTTGACCTTTTAACTTCAAAAATGTGTTGTAATTCTACCCTCCTTAGAATGCATCTGCGTATGCAATAAGAGGAGAACATTGTAATTATTTGATCACTGAATTTTGTTCACATATTGAGAATATTAAAAAAAAAATTGTTGGCACAAACTACAAGAAACCTCGCTGTAATCGCTTTCGCCGACGACATGGTGGTTTACAGCAGCAGCATGAGTGCACAAAGAGCTCTCGCACAGGCCGAGTCAGTTTGTAACGTAATCAGTGACAGATTGTATAGGTTAAACATCAGTGTGAACGCCGGGAAGACCGATTGCGTAATCTTCTCCCTACAAAAGGGGGAAAAAGCCTTGCCAAAATCCTATATTATAGGAGGGTAAGAGAACTCACCAGCTTTCTCAATGCACTATCTGGGTATAAAAATGCATAGGCATCTCCATTTCTCTACTCATTTTAGAAATAAAATAGAAAAAGTACGACATAGGGCCTACCTACCGGCTTCACCACTTGCTAACTTCACCAAACTTGTCGCTGCGTCTCAAACTAGTGATATATAAATGTGTCCTCCGGCCAGCTCTGCTGTACGGTGCCCCGTTATATACTCACTTGACTGACAATATAGCTTAAAGTCTCCAACAATTCCAGAATGGGATCATGAGAAAAGTTGTCAGACATACCTAGTTAGTTTTAAGTCTATGATAAATAAGGTGAGACCCATCACTTTTAATAGTTTCAGTTCATTGATGTATAATGTACATCATTATGCTTTTGTACAATGCAGATCACTATTAGTAGAAAACGGAATTTGTATAAAATGTAGCCAAGCTACAGGAAATACAATGAAGCAATTGTAAATAGATTCGTTTGTAAAATCTATATTTTGTACATATATAAATTTGTAAGAAAGGGATATGGGAAAAAAAAAATTAAACTTTACGTATGTTTTTCATATACCAATGACAGGATGTAGTGCGTAATTCCTCATCCCGAAGACCGCGAAAGTGAAATCGATAATCACGTAAGTTTAAAAAACACTTTTTCTACATATTTATTTTTATCTATTAAATGGAGTATTTTTATGCATAGTATTAAATTAAGATGTACATGGCATAAAACACATCGGGGAATAGGTAGCGACCATGCAGTGGCGTGAAAAGTCTTTGAACAACATGGCATTTCATTATTAAAATGAAATAAAACAAAATCAAAGTAAAAGAAATGCTTTATTCACCTAAACATAATACAATTCCTTTTTATAGTATAGAAAATACGATTTAGGCACTACATAATTGAATAATTTGTTTTGAGTATTTACAAAATCAAAATCTAGTATGTCCTCCCTTATTTCGTTTTGCCTCTTTCATTTTTTCTTTTAAACTGAAAATTAATGAAGGCCATATCCTCTAGCGAACATTTTCCCTATTCTTCTTTTAATATTTTCCAAAGCTCTCCTAAAGATTTTGGATGTGTTTCGGGTTTTTTTTTCGGTCAAGCAGTTCTCACAAATTTTCAATCGGGTTGTCAGGGCTTGGATAACTCGTAATACTCCACTCTCTTCTTTTTTAGTCAATAACTCTGTATATATTTTGGATTTGTGTTTGAGATCGTTAACTTGCTATAAAATGAAGTTCCGCCTAATCAGCTTAATCCCATATGGTTTTGTATGGCATGTAAAAATTATATGGTATCGTTCTGCATCCATTTTTCTATCTATTCGCAACATATCTTCAACTCCAGATCCAGATAAACATCCCTAGAGCATTAAAGAGCCATCTCCATGTTTTACATTTGATTACAAACATCATTCACTTGGAATAAGTGCAACAATACGAAAAAGTAGAATGATACAAGTTTGTCTATTTAGGCTTATCGGTGCACTGCAAGACTCCACGATTGCTCTCCAGCGGAAAATATTGAAACTAAAAATCTGACATTTTCTCTCAAAGAAATATACGTGAATGGCAGATTTCCAGACAAAAAAACGAAAAACAAAAATTCTGGTATTGTGGCACTGTTCCTACAAATGAACGATACGTCCAAAAATTGCTCTCTAAGTGATTTTATATTTCCTTAGATCATTCCTTTTCCTAACCATCTAATCATATATTGTTGTTTTATTTTATTATGCTGATCTATCTATAACGTTATTTGCTAAATGCAACTAGCTAATCTTATAGTATTATTTTTTTTTTATTCAGCTGTTTTATTTTTTATAACTTGATATTTATTTTATTTGCCAGAAATCAACCTGTTATCTGAGCAATATTTTTATTCATACGGGACTTTGTCCCGGGGTAAAATTTTATTTTTATTTTCTATTCTATTCTAAGCCAGTAGGCCTAACATATTGCCTCATTCCAGTACCAAACATTTCAAATTTGGACAAACCTGTTCATGAAACTTTGTTGCACTCTTATTCCGACCAATTTTCGTGTTCTTGTGCAAACTTAAGTCGCTTGTGCTTATTAACAGGTCGGAGACATGGTTTTCATTAAGGCAGTTTCCTTCCGATCGAGGAGGGTGAAACCTGTAGCGTCAGCTATTTTCGGAGCCAATAATCTGTGGTTGCGCAAAGGATATATTTTAAATGTCCAGCAGCAGGACTTAGTTTTTTAGGCCCACCTGAACGTTATAAGTCCCCAGTTTGCTTGGTTTTAAAAAAAATATTTCGTTGACACAGTGAATTCGAGAAATAATACCTTTAACTTCTTTTTGAACTTTCTTGATTATAAGCCTTTGGTGGTGAAAAATTATAATTTTATGTTGGTCAAAAATATGACAGTTTGCCATTTGATGAAATTAAAGTAACATTAAATAGAGAAGAAAAAATAAATTACAAAATATGAAATGTTAAATTAATTTACCAAAAAAGTGAAGAATTCCTGTATAAGGTCGTGTTAAAACAGCAACTATAAATATATGTGATAAAGCATTTTTCTTCAATCAAACTAAGTAAATGTCTCATATAAGTACATCTGCTATAATACAGTTCTTACGTATTATATTTCCAGTTAAATTATTAATCCCTTGCATGATTGATCATAAAAAAGTTATCAAGAGTGACCAGTAAACCAAAAATGCTAGGTAGGAGCACTGAATAACGAGAAATGGGAACTTCAAGGTAATAATTCATTAACTCCAAAATATATTGTTATTGGTTGCGGAAGTGGTATCAAATTAAAAGTGACGGTTAAACACGATCCTCGTTGAAGGGTAAATGTGGTGTGTACGCTTTGGTTTGATTCGTTCATTTTTCACACATGGTTACACCAGTTCTCTATTTTGGAGTAGCAATTTTAGAAATCACTTGTTGTGGTAGGGGTTTGTTGAAGAAAACACACATTTAAAATACTGAACTTTCTTAAAACACACCAAGAAAACAACAATAAACAGTGTGTATGAGAGCTTCAAGAATGCAGCGTTGAAACGAAACATAAACAATGCAGTAGTAGGTCAAAATACAAAAAGGTTAAATTTAAGTCCTCAAAATCCCACATAGTACAAAACTCATAGAATAATAAATTATTACCTCTTCGAAATAATAAGCCAAATTCTTTTGGATATGGGAGAATGGGGTGTCAGAAATAGACGGGCTCCCTTGACAACAGTCTGTACCAGTGTTCACACCAGAATGAATGCACTTGGCCTTCCAACAAACCGTCTAAGTCAGGGCGCAGTTGAAAGATGACGCACTTAATTGTAGCGGACTCATGCATACCCGGATCTACTGATTGGTCCAGTCTGCAACGCCCACACTCACATATATTTATACATAGCATCAGTGCGTACACTAAATTAAAAAATTATTTATTTATTTATTTTTTGTTCATTGTATACTATTAATAAAGAGTGGTCATGAAATAAAAAAAAAACACTAAAGGAAATAAACTAACAATTGAAGATTAAGAAAGCAAGAATTAGTTAGAAAGAGCATGGACGTCAATCTACATAGGAGTTCGCTAAGTAAAACGATTTAAGGTTTTTGTAGTTAGCATTTTTTTAAACTTAAACTAACAAGTACAAGGCTGCAACAGTGATAGTTGGTTTGCAGGCAAGATAGTTCAAATTTCTGGAATGATAGTCGATGAGGTTAATTTTGAAGATTTTAGGAAATTAAATTATTAGGATAGGGGCTCATTGTTTGCCATGAGAAATTGACTTAGGCATACGAAAGAGAGATGGTGGCCATTCATCAAATTTATTAACGGACAACGTTTCGACATATACACTGTGTACGTCTGCATCAAATCCAGATAACAAGAAAAGGCAGGTAGATGTTAAAGATAGCTTTAACAATATCTATATAATGAGGTAGATGCAAGTATAAATACAACTAATGAATGGATTTTGAAATCGAATAACCTTGAATTAAAACCGATCAATTAATTCATATCTATATCATTTCACAGTTTATTTATGCTGTATTTATATCTTTCTCTTGTTATATCCATTCCAATAGCCTACGCCATTGTCCAAGCATATTCATCCTCTCATATATGAAATTACAAAAAATGTCTGGCCCAACTTTCAGATAAAGGCCTTTCCCGCAAGGGACACTGCTGGAAGGAATTCAATTACCGGCAGTTATGGGGTACAATAACCTGTATACCAGCAAAAAACTTACACAATCAATTTTTTTTTCATATTTCTTTTTATGACTAAATAATATTTTAATTTGGATTCGGAATATTAGAGTTGAACATCATAAACCCAATTCAAAAATTGTCCAGTGTGGGTCAAATATTTGGGTTATGATGCAGTATTTATTACTGCTGTACTGTCGAAGTCTGCCCGAACTCCAGGTCGTCACCGGCCTCAATAACCGGCCTCGTCACCTCCTGACCATATGTCCACTCTCAAGCTCAAAAATACATTAAGAAATCCAAATAAGGAGCAGACCCCCGTACATTTCCACTCAATGAGCATCTGCAAACGCTGCCCAAATAGAGGACTTAGGCATTCTTGGATGCGGTCAGGAGTGATGCTAGTGGATTACCTAAAATGCACCAAGGAATATTGTCGAAATATTATCGGTTCTTGCCGATGATTATCATTTGTACAATACGATTTCCTTATTATTATTTATTACATATCCTTGTTCGGCAGATAAGGGGTAGATTATATATTGTTTGGCTGATAGATATATTATAAATGAATCATATATTACTATAATATAATTATATTACATTATAACTAATTATTTCCATGGTGATAAAACTTTTTAAAAATTTTTTCTTCATTTAAATCGAATTATTTTTTTTTTTATATTTCTTATGTTCTTAATTTATTTGTATTAATTCTCACTTATATGGTTCATATTGCATTATTTTGTATGCAAAGGAATTTACATAAAAATAAATGCATGCATAATGACGATTTGTCTACCGTCTTAGCTGATTGACTAACTACTGTCGTGTACTCATTTTCCCATCTCACCACTTCAAATACATTTTGGAGCAGTGGGATGAGCTAGGTACAAAATATGGCTTTAAAAGTTTTGGCAAATTTATAGTATTTTATATATTATTTGTGCAACGTAATATAACAACTTGATCCAAGTATCTGTGGTTTAGCATGTTTGTTTCCATTATATCAACGATTCAATTTTACCGACTAAAACTTTCTTATGTAACTTATGAATTATGAACGAAAAGTTTGTTACATATTTGAAGTATATGTAAATGAAAAAAAAATACATAGGGAATAAAGAAAGGATATGGTGGGATGCTCCAGGTGCGGGCTTGGGAGAGAAACACTTTATGTTTATTTAATAACGAGAGTTTGCCCAATTTTAATTTCTTTTCTAAAACATAGCAAACAAATCAATCAAAGGAAAAAAAAATTTAAGAAAAAAATAAAATAAATGATATGATCACAGACGTATGACTATTGTTTCCCTTTAACCAATATAATTAAAACTTACACCAGTAGGATTACAAGCCATCACTAATAATTATCAATATTTTTATACTAAATGTTAAATGTTTAATTATTATAGTGGCGTTAAAAGAAAACGTGGCCTCGAAAAAAAATGGGAAAAAATAAATTACATAAATAAAATGAAGTCACCTCAATAGTATCCAGCATCATAATTAGGCGTGAGTCATCTCTTCACTAGTCTTGTGTATTCTCATATCTAATTTGTATTGTGGTTCAATTTGGGAAATTTGGGAATTTAACACTTTTTGCTATTCATTTAATATTTAGCTTTTTAACGAAGTTTATATTTTTAGATTATGACTTATTTATCGCGTTAATTTGACCATTTTAATATGTTTTATATATGTATCTATTTCACTTTTTACTATTAATGTGGAAACTTACGATACTTTAACGGGCATAAAAGTTTCATATATTACTCATTTACTTATTTGTAGTAATAGACGTCTTGATTTGAAATATTTATAACCATGGGTGTTTTTTAAATCGATGGACATTGATGGTGTTGCATGGCTGCAGGATTTTATTTGTATATATTCATTGTTTGAATTTTGCTTTTTTATAAGCTTTTTTTATTTTACGAGACTTTTTAGTATTTTAATTTAATGCTTTATACCATCATGTAAATGTCACTACCACATCTATGTACGTTTTTGAGACTTTTTTGCAATGTTTTGTAGTATTTGATAACCGTGGACTGCGGTAAGCGTTCGTACATATTCACGCCAATATATATATATTGTTAGAAGGCTTAACGAGATGCATTTTATTGCATTCACATATGTACAAAACCAATCAAATGTCGTTGACACAAGGTCCAGGCAATAAAAAATCAGATTTCCCAAATCCCAACCAATAAATGGGACAACCTTTACAATACGACGAGACACAAGCCCCTAAGTGTACTTAAGGTGCAATCTATGTATTAGGCATGATCAAGATGTTCATTTCAAATAATATTCTATCCTGTTACTCCTGTTACGTAGATGATGAGATAATTTTTTTTTTTTCGAAAATGTTTTCCTTTGGTCAAGTGGTGCAAGATGGAGAGGGTGTAGATGACGAAGGAACTAACTAGGACATGACGAGGTTAGTAAAACTGGCAAGGCTAAGAGGAATTACTTCCATCACATAATTAGTGAGGCTAACGGTTTGTAATCGAGTCAGCTCCTAATCTAGGCCCGGGTACTCCACCGGTACTGGGTATCCCCCCGCATTTTAAAAACCTTTAATATTTTTAAACATAAACATTTCACAGAGAGAGCCAGTCTCTTTGTAGCCCGTGGAATACAAATGCAACTTCGTTATCAGTCAAATTAATATCTCAAGGGTAGAGAGAACGGGTTAAACCAGCATCATGCCTCTTACTCCGGTTTTACATCAGAGTCCCCTAAATGTAAGTTGTTTGTAGGATAGAAATTAACTTCAGATTTCTAAGAACCCTTCTTCGTTTTATACCAAAGGAGTTTTTTTGAAGTTTGACTACTGTCGAGTAACATGATTCTATATTTTTATTTTAGTTAAATTTGCCTAAGTGCTTTTATTTGTACGTTCCGCGCCGGTAGACAGGGAGCTTACCTGATTATTATCTATTTGGCACTGATGTAGCCAAGATAGTTCTGAATATTGGCCTGCCGCTATGGTTTTCTCCCGCTTCAGGTGAGACTGACCCAGCAAGGTTAGTTCTACTGTGGCTATCTGAGAGGAAATTTTTTTTTTTGACATGGCCACAATTTCTTGTTTGGATCAACCAGTTGGTTTTAACACTCTGTCAGCTCCAAATGGAAGTGGAATCATTCTTGAAAAAAAAACCTTGTTTTATATCAGGCAAGGGGGGAATTGGCAGAGCCACGGTTCTGGTCCGAAAATGCTTCTTTTGTCTGCCATAAATATCCGCATTCCTTCAGGTACATCATTTTTTTTTTTTGTACCAAAACCCTTATATTGATGATTATTACAGATTCCACACTTATTATATTTACTGTAGCGTAGCTACATTTTATATAATTTGTGGGCTTTGCAAGAATATTCCTATGGTAGGCTTATGAACAGAATATGAGGCGTGTGAACACAAAAAGTGATAGGGGTCTCCTTGGATACATAATATATATTTCTAGTTATTATTAGTTCATCTAGTATCAAAAGATGCGGCATACGATAGCATTAATCATAACGATAGCTCTTTATGAGGTAATTCCGGATTCCTCAGAAGCTTATTAGACTGACACGAATGAACATGCCAGGTTTTGAATGCGGTGCGCAGATACAATTAAATCTGCCGGAAAGCTTTCTAT
The DNA here is from genome assembly GCA_930367205.1 of Acanthosoma haemorrhoidale. Lineage (NCBI taxonomy): Eukaryota > Metazoa > Arthropoda > Insecta > Hemiptera > Acanthosomatidae > Acanthosoma > Acanthosoma haemorrhoidale. The sequence goes on from OV884012.1 coordinate 30,963,426, forward strand.
CAATGAGAGGTGTCCACCAAGGGGATATCCTAGCATGTTTTCTATTCAACTTAGGATTGGATAGCGAACATGCAATGATGGAACTCAGGCATTCAGACCTCGGGTACAATATTCACCAAAGCGGCACAGCCCTAGCATTCAATTTCTTGAAGCATTCTTCTGTATAGAATTGTACCACGCCCAATCCTCAGGTACGTTGCAGAGGCCTGGACGACGGACCAAGACATTGCCAAAATCTTAAGAACTTTGAGAAAACATTATCTACCGAATATTTGCTCTCATCCTTATCAACGTAAGATGGACAAGGAGGTCCAACCAGGAGATTTATAACCTCTATGGTGACCACAACATTGTCTCCATAGTAAAGCCAATCATGTTAAGGTGAGCTGACTTGACCACGGTGACGAGGATAAATGATTGAATTGATTACATGCACTATGATAGGTGTAACGGTACATAAAATGCCAACAATAGTGCCAAAATTCCAGAGTGCCATTTAGTGCGAAATGTGAGCGAACAATAGAATAGAATAGAATAGAATAGAAACATTTATTTGCACATATAACAAAAGTTTTTGCATCGTCAGAGTTAAGATTAATATTATAATTTATACTAAATTTCACAATTTTTTTTTTTTTTTTTTAAATAACAATTACAGTAGTTTAACAGAAAATACCCAAGCTATATTACAACAATTTCTTCCTTAATATTTATAAAACATAAAGTATTCCTGAACAGAGTAAGGACATAATTCAATTAATAATTTTTTTGTTCTCATTTTAAATTGTTCAAAGCTTAAGTTTTTTACATCTAATGGCAACTTATTAAATAGAGAAATACCCAAATATATATAACTATTATGGGTTGCAGTCAATCTGAAAGTTGGTACTATTATATCACAATTGTTCCTAGTTGAATATTCATGTAAATTATATGACAGGAATACATATTTTCATTTTCTTTAATGTACAGAAGACATTGATGAATAAACAGGCCTGTCAAAGTTCAATTGCTTGAATATTGGTCGACAAGACTAAGTTTTCGGAACCCCCAGAATTGTTCTTAAGGCCATTTTCTGCAAGATAAATATTTTTTTGGCATCGGTGGAATTACCCCAAAGTATCAGACCATAGGACATGGTACCCTGAAACAATCCCATATAGGTAAGTCGCATTATATCCACATCTACATGTTTTGACATCTTTTTTATCAAATACACACTTTTAGCTAATATGCTTGTTAAATAACCAACATGGGTTTTCCAGTTAAGCTTGCTATTTACATAAAGGCCCAAAAATTTAGTTGAAACTAGGGTATTATTTAAATTATCATTTATATTTTTCAAAGAGAAATTAATATTTACTGTTTTATCCATGTTTAAATAAAGAAAATTACAATTGAACCATTTTGTCACATTATGGATTATGTTTTCATTAAACTCTTTGAGAGATCCAACATTACAAGAGGATTTGTAAATGGTTGTGTCATCTGCATATTGTATTAAATTTTCATGGATAAATGAGCTTTAATCGTTCACATATGTTATGAATAATAATGGGCCTAATATAGAACCCTGGGGAACTCCATGAAGAACCTCAAGAAAAGAAGATCGATTACCATTGAAATTGACACATTGCCATCTATTGGTGCAATAATTTTTAATCAAGTCGTGAGCATTTCCTCTAATACCGTATCTATATATCTTTTCCAATAAAAGGTCGTGATTGACGCAATCAAACGCCTTTGAAAGATCACAAAAATAAGCCGAGAAGATTTCTTTTCTTTCGAACGCCCGATAAATTTCTTTTACAAAACTAGTTAGGGCATTTGTGGTACATTGATTTTTTCTAAAGCCGAATTGATTTTTTGATAAAATTTGATTTTGTTCAAAAAATGATACTATTCGAACATTAATCGCAGATTCAATTGGCTTGGATAAGACGGGAATAATTGAAATTGGTCGGTAATTATTGAAATCAGTTTTGTCTCCACTTTTATGAATTGGTGTTATTAATGAATATTTCAATTTAGCAGGAAAATGGCCACTCTCGAAACATTTATTAACAATAAGAGATAATGGCTTAGCTATTTGCTGACTGATTTGTCTAATGATGTTATTACTTAGCCCAAAAATATCAGTTGCCGAGCTGTTAGATAATTTTTCTACATATTTACAAATTTCTTCAGCGTTTGAGGGAAATAGGAAAAGTTAACTGCTTATGTTAGGTGGCAAAAAGAGTTTTGAATCGCGTGAATTAGTTGGTATACGATTTAATAATTCATTAGGAATGTTTATGAAAAATTCATTGCACTTATCGGGATCCATATTTTCCGGGTTAGAGTTTCTTAGATTTGGTGATCTCTCAAAGTCAATAATTCTCCAAAGGGCCTTCGGATTGTTATCAGATTCCAATACTGTCTTTGTTACGAAATTTCGTTTTTGCTCATTAATATTTTTTTTGTAATCCGATTTTATTCTCCCGAGGTACTCATGTTCTTCATGGGATAAAAATTCTAACCTTTCATGCAAATTAATTATCTCCACTCTTGCATTGAACAGTTCTCTATTAAACCACTTTTTATTTAAATTCTTTACATGTATAGTTTTAGTTTTAGTTTTAATAAATTCATCAACTGCACCCAACAAAACCGTTAGAAAATAATCAAACATTTGATCGACGTCAGTGAAATTCTCTAATTCTAGCCAAGTATGGTTATCTAGTAAATATTTACAATTAGCAATTCCTGTTTGTGTTATCGGCCGATACTTATGTACAATAGTTTGATTTGAAGATAACGTCCCTAGTAACGTAGTTTTGTTTACGATTCCACAGTGATCTGTTAGGTAATTGTTTATAACCGTAATAGATGAATTTTTAGACGAGATATTGCTTAAACAATTATCAATACAAGTTCGAGAGGTTGATGTCACTCTCGTTGGAGCTTTAACTAATAATTTAAAACCAAAGGAAAGAGTTAGAATGTTAAATTCTGTTTTCAAATTGCTGTCACATAGTTGATCAATATTAAAATCGGCAAATATTAGACATGATTTTCGTTTAGAGTTCAGTGTTTGTAGAATGCGCTCGAAAATTGAAAAAAAAGGATTTAATGTCGCCGTTCGGAGACCTATATCCACACAATATGTATAACTGTAAATCTACAACTTCAATGGCTGTTACCTCAAAATTTAGCTCATCTGACAGCTCGTCAATGAAGGTTCAATCAGTAAATGTGAGACAACCTCGTTTATGCTTCCCTCCGGCTAGATCAGTAGTGAACTATGTCACTGAACTAATAAATGAAACGGACCATGCTGGTTACTGTTATTTAACATTTGTTTGTTTAAAACAATTTAACGAAACTGTCATATTGTTCTATTTGTCATTTTTTTTAGTGACAAATTAACAGATTTAAATAAATATGATGTTATTCTTCAAAGTGTTCTAAAAAAATTGGCATAAAGTGGTGCCTGCAACAGCATAGCATAGCTAATGATCTGTTTCTATCTCTTATTTATTCTCTTTTATGGCTTATTATCTTATAGATGAACCGAAAATCTATTTTGGTATGAGAGAAGGGTCTCCCTTTCAGAAATTACTAGCGGTTGATTACGATGAAGAAATAACTACAATAATTGCTCTAATAACTGTACTACAAATCTTTTCCTTGGATTGTTTGTCCATTCCAGACTATAAGTTTTATTTGTTTGTCCATTACGATCACTGTTAGCATTGTAATTAAAATGGTTATGAAAAGGCTAGAACATAATAATAGCACAAAAACAAATAGGAATAGCCGCATTAGCCCTGGGAGCAGTAAGAGAAAATGTATTCCAAGAAAATTTTTTTTATGAAGCTCCCTAATTGTAGGGATTTTAAGTTGTTAATGTATTCAATGAGATTATTCCAGTTGGGATTTAATGAGTCAAAGTTCGGGAGTTATAGTTAATACTAAAAGGTTTTTATACATCCATTATATATTGTCGGGTAAGCTTCTTGTGCACGTCGTGGGTCACCAGATGTCGGGATATTGGTTGAACAATTGTCGGAGGTGAACAATTGTCGGAAAAGGTGAACAATTGTCGGAGGTCAACAATTGTCGGATTGTTGTAGTTAATACATGGACCATGTTCCATGTAGGCGTTAATATCTGACTCCATTTATGATTAGGAATGTGTCCCGACAAGACACTGTGTTCAGGATGAGGTTCAGAGGTTCATAAAGAATAAGACCAGTTTTCAGAGTTCGGGCGAGAGATCGGCAGCGCAATAAGTGTAGGCTGTGAGGCAAAGTGCCATCGTAGAGGTGTAGCATCGCGAGAGTCAATTAGCGGAAGGCTGAGGGGGCTTACTCCCAGGGCCCCGAGGCCCTGGCATATCGCGAGGTAATCGGATGTGGAGACTAGGAAAATAGAGTGAGCCCACCAGGGCCAGGTGGCCCTGGGGTAAGTGATAAGTCGTGCGGCTATGAAGACTGAGAGACAGAGTGGCGACTCATAGGACAGCAGGGAGAGAGTACCCTCAGCCCTTATTTCCTGGCATTTTTATACCATCTCCCCTACCTCGTGAGAGGTGCAGTTGCTGACAGGGGTATGGTTTACGATATATGGCCTTGGTATATGGTATACTTAGTTATATGGCCGTTGGGATAAAAGGGTGTGTTTTTTATGGTTGCTAGAAGGGACTGAAGGCCTATTTTATTAGGGGCAGGTATGCTTGCCCTAGGTTTTATGGTAGTCCGGTGGCTAATTCTCTTGGTTTATTGCCGTACCCTTTGAGTTACTTGTCTACGACTTCCGACCTCTCTATGATTTATTACCAGAAGTTACATAGATTTGCATTTCTATTATAATACATTATGAACCAGAGTGTAGGGTAATTTACATATATAGTTAGCGGTCGCTACAGAGCTCCCCCAAATTGCCCTACACTCGGTAATTATTGAAAGTTTTTTTTTTTACATTGACTTACATTACATAATACGTACATGATACAAACAGATTTTCATCAATTTTTCTTAAATGCTTACACTTGTGTGTATATTGGAAATTATTTGTCGAACAATTATTACTAATAAACAATTAAATATCTGTTATACTACAAAAAACAATTATCTTTCTTTCTTTAGAAGTTACATAGATTTGCATTTCTATTATAATACATTATGAACCAGAGTGTAGGGTAATTTACATATATAGTTAGCGGTCGCTACATATATTATATAAGTACTTAAGAGAAATCCTTTTGCTAAAATAAAATCTTTTGAGATTCCTTCCTCAGAAATTAGTAATGATCTTACTTACCTTAGTTTAACAAGCCGAAAATATTTTTTATTTCTTTAAAACTGTCAGAAATGGTTGGTTCGTTATCGTTATTATTATTTTTTCTGGTGAAGGCGTTTTGTGCCCATTGCGATTTTGGTGTAGGAAGATCTGGAACTTCTGGCCGGCTTGGTTCGATGTTTTCCGTGGTATGGCCCTTATTTAAAGTTGGATTTCTCTGAGATGCAGTTACGGATTTCTTCTATACTTTGTGCGTGCGTGAAGTTCAAGAAATGGTTTTCAGAGTACTTGAAGCGGGAAATTATCGGGTAAGATGTTAGGACAATCTTTTGAAAAATGCTCTTCCGAGCATTTCATACATTTCGGTTTCGTAAAGTAGTTCAAAGTGCTACACGATTGAATTCATGGCAGATATAACATTGCGTTATGGATTGATTTATATTTTTCTCACTAAATGATGACGTTACAACAGTATCTTATGTGGTTTATTTTTGTTAGCTAACTTTATTTTTAAGAATTATAACGGATAATGGTAGTTTTATCGGAGCATAATGGATTTTTTTCTCCATCTGGTATATTTTAACATATAAATACCCAGGCCTTGTGAATGTAGTCGTAGGTGATTATCACTATCGATTTAATTAGACCTTGTAGCGACCGCTAACTACATAGGTTAAATTACCCTATACTCTGGTGCATATATAATATATTATAATATAATGTAAATCATGGTGAAAGTCTAGCAATAAAGAACGCAGGGGCCGGCAGTCGTAAAACAAGTCAGGTACACCGGCCTAAAAGCTTGCCGTAATAAAACAGAGCCTGTTAGACCTAGGGTCGCCTCTCGACGGTAATAAACCTAAATGAGTGAGTCCCTAGCATGCCATAAACAGTTGTAAACTAAGCAACCCTTGTCTCCGGTCACGCGCCTTGTGACAGAGGTGCAGGTGTGCCATCATAAACATACCCCTTTCAGACCGACTCCACCTTCCGTCAGGAAGGGGAATATACTATTTAATCCAGGGGCTTCTAGCCCAAAATCCCACTCAGTCTACTCTCTCTTCATCCGCAGTTACTCGGTGTCGCTTTACGCCTGGGCCACTTGGCCCTGGAAACCACTCTATTAGACTCCTCGTCACCCACTCTCTCCTCAGCACCTCTGTGCCTGGCACCTTGCCTTTCAGCCTCCTTGCAGACCCTCTGCCGACTTGTACCTGTGATGCTGCCGGTCTCCCGCCTGAACTCTGAAAACTGGTCTGTCGGGGGCGTCACTAGGGGAGTGCCTGATCACTCTAGCCCTGGTGACAAGTGCGGATTGATGTAGTTTATAACATGGACCATTGTTCCATGTCGGCATTTTAAGATCTGACTCCATTTATTGATAGGAATGTGTCCCGACAAGACACTATGTTCAAAAGAGAGAGGTAGAGAGGTAGCATAAAAGATAATACCGGTTCAGAGTTCAAACGGGGCACAGCGGTGTAGTAGACTGAGGCAGCAGGTGGGCTGAAGACTGTTAGACAGCGTGGCGACTCATAGGACAGCAGGGAAAGAGTAGGGTTTACTCCTTATTTCCTGACCTTTTTATATCATCTCCCCTCCCTCGCGAGAGGTGCAGTTGCTGACAGGGGCATGTTTTATGATACGTGGTGACCACTTTGTTATATGGCCGTTGGGATAAAAAAGGGTGTGTTTTATGGCAGTCAGGTGGCTAATTCTCGTAGGTTTATAGCCGTACCCTTTGAGTTGCTTGTCTACGACTTCCGACCTCTCTATGATTTATTACCGTCTGTCTGCCTGTTCCTACTACGTGCCGCGACCCTGATTTATTCCAAAGAAGCTTACAAGATTTACATTATATTATAATACATTATGAACCAGAGTGTAGGGTAATTTACATATATAGTTAGCGGTTGCTACAGGTCTTATTCTTTATGAAACCTCTGTACCTCTTCTCTTGAACATAGTGTATTGTAGGGACACATACCTATCATAAATGGAGTCAGATATTAACACCGATATGGAACAATGGTCCATGTTATAAACTAGAACAATCCGCACTTGTCACCAGGGCTAGAGTGATTAGGCACTCCCCTAGTGACGACCCGACAGACCTTTATAACAACTATAGCACGAGATGAATTAGAAAATTATCTTATATTATATATTAACATGGGTCCAAACTATCATCAGTCTGACGGTACAGTTTTGCCGTTCTAACTCGCCCGGAACCAAAACTCAGTCATACATCTGTTCCAACACTCTCACAACCTGGATAGAAAACGGTTTGTGATTGTCAAAAGGATCCGAGTATTGTAGTAAGTAGAAGGCGATACCTTCACTTTGGTAGTGATCGCATTGTAAACCCCAAACTATGTGAACTGATCGATCCATTCAGTATCCTCAGATTTGCAAAGGCCGTGGGCCTGTCACATATATAGGACAGGGACATGGACGGCGCACAATAGGTCTCACTGAGGCCGCGGTGCACAAATGCCGAAACAAATAATAATAATAATAATTGTAGTTAGGATGTAGCTGATGACACTGCATGCTAAGACAGGTTTGAAAAGTCAAACTTAGTACACAGGCCAGTTAATGTAAACCTTTCGAGCGCCGTAGTTGGAAGTAAGTGTTAGAATGCTGGGTTTTATCTGTTCCTTTGATATCAAATAATAGTATACTAAGTTTGGCCCGTGCCAATTGGGGAGTCAAGGCGGAAATTTTTGGACTTATTTCAGCTTCTGGCCTATAGCTTTTAAAAGGTGCACCCTAATGAAAACTTTATTCTATTATAAATAAAGGAACATTAAATTCTGCGTTAAATGAATACCTCAAACATTGAATTCAATTTGACAGAAGAGTCACAATTGACAGTAGAATAACGATATGTACGCTAATGGTACTCTAAATGAAAAAAAAATACCTTTGAGTAAATCTTCTAGAATTTTGAATTTTGCATTTAGCATTAACCTATTGTTGGTTACCTGTTGTTTATTAGTTCAATCGAGGTAAATCATAGAAATCCTGAGTTTTTGAATCTCTGTCATACACTCACAAGATGCCAAAAAGGTTCCTACGAGTTTGAACTCTACCACTGCACTACTTGACATAGGAACTGGTTAAATACTTTCGAAATGCCGAATATTTTATGTCCGCGCATCAATTCAAAATATTGAAAAACTGTTTAATCATCACCGAAATTTAATTATAATAAGTCATTTTTTATTTGATCCAGGTGAGTACTGCATTATACATGAACTAAAGTAGATGTAACCTTTTTACGTCATTTTCACTCCTAGATACTTAACTTTTTCGGCAACCCTGGCGTGGCTGCTTTGTCCGATCGGATCGGGTGGACACGGTCAATCTTATTTCTTACCAAGGTGGTGGTTTTTTCGACAGCTCCGCCCATCTTCCTCAAAACGCACCACTTTTCCACCAAGGCAGCATGGCCACACGCTCTTACCATGGACCTCTACTGGGAGCCCCAATGACGATCGTTACCAAGTCGTCTATATAGGCTAACCCGGGAATCCTGTGGCTACTACCTACACAGTACGAACGCAGCAAAACTCACCAGCCAACAACCTAGGATATCTGGGAATTAAAATGGACAGACACGTCCGTTTTAGTAACCATTTTGCGAGGAAGTTGAAGCATACTCGCACGAAGTCTTACCGGCTTAAGCATTTATTGACTTCCCCCAATCTATCACTGCGCCTTCAGCTCATGATTTATAAGGGTGTGCGCAGGCCGGCTCTGCTGTATGGTGTAACGCTTTTTGGTCATCTGACGTATATGACAGCTCGGCGACTCCAACAATTCGAAAACGAGCTGATGAAAGTGGTCAGACATACTTGATTCGAGCAACGGAGCAACAGTGAGCGTCACGAGGTCTTTCATCTGCCTACGGTGGATGAATTCATTCAACTTGAATAAATTGACAAACCCGAACGGAACGTCTTTAGGTTCTAGTTTTTAAGTTTTAGTTAGTAAGTTTATCTCTTTGTAATCCAAAGGTGAACCCCATCACCTAGTTCTGTATATTTGTATATTGATCTTTTCACTGTAAAAAGAAATGTTGTATTTGTAAATCTACCCTCCTTCAAATGCATCTAAGTATCCAGCACGAGCTGTATTATATTGTTAATCTTGTTCATTGTATTTTGATCATATATATAAAAATTTTTAATAAAACGGGTTTTGAAAAAAAAACTGTGGACATCCCGGGTCACCAGGATCTTCTAATCAGCCTTGGGGGCAACATCGCTTCAATGCCTCCACCAGCTGTCTACCACCTCGTAGAGATTGCTAGGAGCCTCTATCCCTTACAACTCCCTCATTACGTAAGGCCACCACAATCTTTCGATGGACGAGAAAATGCTGTAGATCAGGAGCATTTCGTAATTAAGTTGTGGTCCAGTGATATCCTCCCATATCTGTCTAAGGCGTCAGCTGAGCTCCTAGCCTAGCCCTAAGTCCTAAAGCCGTGTACATGTACCCAGGACTTTAGCTAAAAGAGGAAGGAGGCTAATGGGCCTCTTCTAGGTTTTGGTGGCGGTTGGGACCCAATGCACTCCCTCAGGATCAGGATTAGCTCTGCTCTTTTCCAGTCCTTCGAGAAGTAGCCGCGTTCTGGGCACTATTTTACGATGGTGAGTAGCCTCCCTTCAATGACGGGCAAGAGGCATCAGGTCGTAGCGTAGATTTCATGTAGTCCTGGAGCGCTTCTAATCTCTTCAATCCCCGTTACTCCGGCTGGGGCTTCGGGGTATCAGCCGAGTCATTCTGGGGCCCTGAGGTATCAAGGGTGCCTACACACCCCTCCTGCTGTTCAATGGGGCCCACTTTCCTTTGGACTACTTTGAAGTCCTTGCCCACAAGTGACTGTTCTAGGTGCGTCACCTCAGTTAAGGTCATTTCAGGGACTCTCTTTGCGATGGACTTGGAATTACAGACTAAAATTTACTATGAAAAAATGTCTTTCAATGGTTTAAAGGTAAGATTAAAAAAATTGAACCCTTACTGACGTAAAATTTAAAATGAATAATAAAATATATTTGCACTTGTAATATTTGTCTGATATTTTAGTGTCTTTTCATAAAGTCTACTAATCCCTGTGGACTTCGAAGGAATCTTCCCCGCCACCTGCTTCTAGTCGGTGGTGATGACTAAGAACGCATTGGTTGAAAAATGTTGATCTAACGCCAACGCTTCTCTCAAAAAAACATTAATATCCCCGTAAAAATTAAATTAAAAATCTTTTCCACCCTATTGTTAATTTACAAAGTCTACCAAAAAAGACAAAACATATTTAAACCCTTCTCATTTAAATTATATTCAGTCAAATTAACACGAAATTTTACTTAATATGTTCTATTTCTTCCTGAAAACACATATCATAAAAAGAATGGCATAATTAAAAAAAAAAACACTCAATACTGAAAGAGACATGGAGCCAATGTGCAACTCACCTCATTGCTACCGGTCATGTAAACATCTTGTTAAGCTTCGTCCAGTACTCTTTGGAAAAACGCTATGTTTGGACCACCATACATAAAGTCTGGTAACCACCATACATAAAATACGCATCCATCAGACAGTCGAAAATACTAAAGTACAGCAGCGATGGAACAATATTGCTAGATCTGTACTGGCACTATTTACGCGACCTGTATTGCTTGCTGTGGTATTAAAACATATTCGCTATTTTTCGATTATACCTCACTTCTCTACTGCTTGGTAAACATGCATGCTCTTCTCTTGAAGATGTTGGAGTTTGAGCGAATCCTAGCGATTGGCTCCTTGCCTTACAAAGTTACTATTATTGCCAGTCTATAAACCGCCTGTGAGTATTTGATGTGTGAGGAGCATTCCATTGCACTGCAACACTAATTCCTGACATTTGTTTAGGTACGACTTACGCTTTATTTCTTTATGTCTCGCTTCCCTGATATTTTTTCTAAGGCTCTGAAAAGAAGTGTGTTTTGTCACCAGGTTTTCAATGTCACACCAGAAGGCATTAATGTGCAAACCCTTTCCTGTCAGTGAGTTTGCACCAATCAAAAACTTTAAAGAGTTGGTGGATAAAAAAACGGCGCTGTACCTTGAGCTGCTAGTGCGGTTGTTGTTGTTAATGATATATGATCAATGACATAGAAACTTAAGTACAAATCAGAAAAGGGTTTTTAGAAAAAACAAAAACTAGACATTCTTTCTTCAGTTAAAAGATTCTGATAAAAACATTAAATAGGAAATCAATGTTTCACAGGATATTAAAAATTAATGCTTGTAGAATACAATCAGGCACGTACCTAGTAATCAAGGCCCCTTGATTGACAGGGAGATTACTGCTTTGGCTGCTTAATGAATCATCAGTTTCTGATGTAGCAAACTGATGAATATAAACATTTTTTTTCCATCAAGTTTCATTGCAGTGAGCTTCTGTGCTCTTTCTAATAATCAAAGTTAAATCACCTGTTATTGTCAAGGGACCTTGATTACTAGGTACGTGCCCGATTGTATTCTACATGCATTAATTTTTAATATCCTGTGTAACATTGATTTCCTATTTAATGTTTTTGTCAGAATCTTTTAACTGAAGAAAGATTGTCTGGTTTTTTGTTATTTTTAAAACCCTTTTCTGATTTGTACTTAAGTGCAATTGTGTAATCACAAAGATATTTGTTGGATTTGACACCGCAGTATTTAAGTGTCAAAGTGTTCTGTCCATTAAGCCTAAGTTGTGTACGGCGTTTGTGAAACACCGATTAGATATACCCGGAACGTGTGAGTAACGGGACTCTCTCAATGAGCATTTTATAAAAATGCCTCATTTGGCTATCATTTGACGCTATGTATAATATTTACTTTACAAATGGGAAAGTCAGTTCGTTATCAGGGCAAACAGATAGACGAGGCGCGGCACCTGTCGTAGGTCACAATTGTAGATCAAACACAGGTAGAGAAATAAGGATAAGGCCCTTCCCGTAGAGTCATAAGTATTTAGTTTGTAGAGTTGTAATTAATATGTTATTCTTAAAGGGAATGAGTAAAGCAAATTTTAATTGTAAATCTTTTACTGTTGTATCTTACCTGGATTTTGACTTTGATTTTATTAATTAATGTATTATGAATCAAAATAATGTGAAGTGAAAATTCAAATCCAAAGCTAATAATAATATGAACCAAACAGCAATTTGGCAACAATTGCTGGGCAACCCTAACCACTATATTTATTATCTTCACTTTTCACTTCGACTGGCTTTCTGCCATATAAGGGTAATTTTCTGAATTGAAATTTCAAACCATGATCCTTCTACTTTTTTTAATATTTTAAATGGTCTATAGGATTTTACTTCTCAAACCGTGTTACAGCCTAACAAAAAATAGAAAACAGACGGCATAATTTTTGTTTCTCATTTGTCTAAAACTGCAATGAGCAATGAAAATATTCTGAATTTAAATTTTTGTCAAAGTTCCCCTCAATAAAATTGTTCTTTCAGATTTCTTCTTCCTCAATAACACTATTATACTTTAGCCAAAAATACTTTGTTTTACTCACCCAAACACCTTTTGTTTTTATTTTATAAGTAAATTAAATAAAAATATTAAATAAGTTAATACAATTGTAGCACTAGTTGGAGAGTTGGTTTTGCAATATAAAGTAAAACGTTGTGATAGTGAAACAGCTACACATTACTTTACTAAAACTATATTATAATCCTTTATTGTGCTAAAATTACAATCTGCCTTTTATAAGGCAATAAGTAATTAAGATAAATGCTCTCATTCATACCATATTTACAGTTCATCATTCACTCGCTCATTCATACAATATTTACAGACAGCCCAGAGACCCCCCAAATCCACCGCGAAGAGAAAGCGGAGTCTTGGGAAGTCCCCCACGCTCCTCCGTCAGCCGCGTCACCGGATACTAGCCAGTGGAGGCTGACCAAGAGCGTGAGAGCCACAGACGCTCAGGACATGATTGGAGAAACTGGCCATTGCCAGGACTCCCACTGTCACGCGTTTATAGCAGGTCACGAGGCCACTGCCGTTTCAGTCTCCGAGGAGGATTATAGGGATGAGTGGCGCAGTGCAATGACTGTGCTACAGGATTAGGGTGGTTGGAAAGGCTACTGTGGAATTTCATAAACTTGGAAGGGATGAGTTCTAGAATGTAGGGTATGTTAAGGTCGTTATGAAGGGTTTTGTTGCTGACATAATAAGGGGCATTTACTATTGTTCTCAGGACTTTTGATTGAAAGGATTGGATACGCTTGATGTTCGACTTTTTTGCTGTCCCCCATAGCTCTATTCCGTATGTCCAGATTGGTTTAAGTATAACTTTGTAGATTAGTAGTTTATTTTCTATTGAGAGATGGGATGTCCTTTGAAGTAGTCTGTACAGTTGTCCAAAGCGTCTGTTTAGTTCTTGTCTTTTTAGTCTCGTATGTGGGTTCCAGGTCAGTCGTTTGTCAAGATGGAAGCCTAAGTACCGTACTGTCTCGAATACAGGGAGAGGAATAGAATTAAAATAAACTAGTGGACAAGACTTGCGACAAAGGGTGAAGGTAATGTGGGAACATTTTGCTTCATTAACTTTGATCTGCCATTGATTGCACCAATACTCGATCTCGTCAAGGTGTTTTTGAAGGTTATGGGATGCTATGTCGGGGTCTGGGTCGGATGACAAGACTGCAGTGTCATCTGCAAATGTGGCCAAGAAGGTATTGGGAGTAGAGGGGACATCAGCGGTGTATAGGTTATAAAGGATGGGGCCCAGGACACTGCCCTGTGGAACTCCTGCACTTATGGGATAGTAGTTAGTAGTATTCTAAACCACAGCGGACTTGGACGAAGCGGTTTGAAAGGTAGGACTGTAGGATTAGGAAAAGGGTCTGTGGTAAATATCTTTTGAGCTTGTAGAGCAAACCTGCGTGCCAAACCCTGTCAAAAGCTTGAGCTATATCGAGAAAGGCAGCAGTGCAATACTGTTTGGTTTCAAGGGCTGAGGAGATGTGATCAACAACGCGAAGGCCTTGTTGAGCAGTGGAATGTCGTTGGCGGAAACCAAACTGGTGTGTGGGAAAAAGGTTTTTAGATTCAACAATTGGAAGTAGACGTTTTAGTAGGAGTTTCTTAAATATTTTTGAGAGGATAGGGAGTAGGCTAATTGGACGGTAAGATGAAGCTTCATTGGGTGGTTTACCGGGTTTGGCGAATAGGACAATAATGGAATGTTTCCAGAGGAGAGGAAAGTGCGTCGTTCGGATGATGCAATTGTATATTGAAACCTACCTCATTTTTTTTTACCATTTTTATTTTTCTAATTTATTAGTTCAATTGACCTTAACTAATTTGGTAGGTCCGTCATGAGATCTTTAATTCAACTTATTTTAATGTCTTTGACATAGGAAATTATCCCGATTGAATCGCCCGATCTCAAGGCTAATGTTATAGTTATTAATAAATTGAGAAACTGGGAATTGTGAAATATATACAAGTAAAATGGTTATAACAAATAATTATAATTATAAATAGAGCTGACATTAATTATATAAAAAAATATTCAATTCCTTTTGAACAAGGATAGTTACTACTAATTAGTTATATAAAAAAAATGATAATTGAGCTCAATCTCTTTTTAATGGATCCATAATAAAAAAAACAATATCTATATCACCCAATCGATGATATCCGTGTAACCTTCTTCTTCTTCTTCTGCTTCTCCTCTGCTTGTGTTGATGACCGTCAACGGAACGGGAGCTTGCTCTGCTTTGCTCTCTGGCTCTTGGCTAAGACTGACTAAAACTCGCCCTTCGTCTCATCCCCACTCCTAAGAGCATAAGGGCAGATGTTGGACAAAGTGGGAGGGTGGCTGGTCATGATATTCTCAAATATCATGAATGTTACAATATATAGGTTAAAAAGATTATGGCTTTAGGAGGAAGCTGTTTGAGAATTTGAGGAGTAAGGAGATCATATCCAGGGGATTTTCGGTAAGGTAAGTTTTTCAGAAGGTATTTGACCTACGAGGGATTAACGGCTTTTGGTGGAAGAGAGAGAGGAATAGGTGAAGTGAGGAAATCTTCCACAGTTGTGCTGTGAGTATGGCTTTGATGAGAAAGGTTAGGTGTGAAAGTATGGGTAAGATGCAGAGCAAATTCCTCCGACCTATCCCCATCCGAAGCCGCCCAGGACCCATCATCACGACGGAGCGGATGTGAAACAGGTTGATACTTTAGGATTTTTTTGGTTACATTCCACAAGGAGTTATCCCTGGTAGACAGAGAGGAGAGGTAGGAATTGAAAGAATCGGAACGGAAGGATGCCAATCGCCGCTTTACCAATCGGCAGTACTGATTGTACGAGCGGCGATCGGCAGGATGCCGGGATCTTTGCCACACTGTTCTGGAGCGGCGTTTGGATAGGATTAGATCTTTGAGATGCTGAGGTAAACTATTATGATTATGAATTTTTGGGTGACGATGGGGTGACGATGCCTCCCAAGCCGACCTCTGGACCAGAGTAGTGAAAGAATGCACTGCATCGTCTAGGTCTTGGGATGTTTTCAGGGATAATTTGAGGTTTACGGACTCTGTAAGAAGCTGACGGAAGTGGTCCCAATCGACTGGGCCCCTAATAAATGAAGGAGGAGATAGTTTGTGAATTGGTTTTAGGGAAATGGTTAATAATAAAGGGCTATGATCGGAGGAGAGGTCATCGAGGCGCTTGAGTGAATAGTTTAGTGTTCCTAAACTGTTGTAGAAGAAGAAGTCTAGGAGATCTGGATTTCGGTTGGGATCTGATGGCCAATAGGTGGCTGTGTCAGGTGAGATCGTGGAGCAATGTTTCCGTGTGAGTGCAGACAGCAAAGCACGTCCGCGTGTATTAGTGGATCTTGGCCCCCAGTGTTGGTGCTTCGCATTAAAGTCCCCACCCACAAGGAAACGATGTCCTATGGAGTCTAGAAAGGAGATGAATTGGGAGTCGGAAATGGATTTATTGGGAGGGCAGTACACTGATGCTAGTGTAAGGGGAAAAGTGAAGGTGGTTGACACTGCAGTGGATTGAAGGAAATCATGTGCCACCAGAGGAAATATGTGGTGGGATATGGAGTTATGGACAATGACAGCGGTACCTGCATGAGCTGTTCCATCTGGGTGATCAGTTCGATAAGTCTTGTACTGTCGAACAGTAAATGGTCGTTTACTCGTTAGTCTTGTTTCAGTAATGAGAGCTACGTCGATGTTTTTGTCGTGAAGTAGTGCTGCCAGTTCGTTGGTGTGGGTGCGAACACCATTCGCATTCCAAAGGAGAATGGATAAGGAGTCGGAAGGATCCACTTATGGATTTTGTTTAACGGGGATAAGGTAGGAGACAAGATTTGTAAGAAGGGAAATGAGAGGGGTAATTAGGGTTCTGAACTCTGTAAGGAATGAGGTTAATAGGCTAGTAAGATCCGAAGAACTTGAAGGTGGAGGAATATGCGAGATGTGTGGTTGAGGATGGGATTGAGCTTGAGGGTTAACGGGATGAATGGAATGCTGGGAAAGGTGATCTTGTGGACAGGGAGTGGGCGGTGCCTGTGACTGCTCTCTGTTACAAACGGCATCGGCAAAAGAGACAAAAGGCCTCAAATTTCTGGCTGGGCCGCTTCTTGCTGCAAGTTTTTTCTCTTCTGGCTTTCGACGTTGTTCTGTCCTGGATTTCAGCGTTCTGTATGCCTCGCAGCCCTTGTAGTTGGCTGGATGTCCTTGCTGGCAAAGCACGCATACTGCAGGAGATTTAAGGGGCTTTTTGCACAATTCGGTTTTGTGCTGCCCACTGCACTTAACACACCTGGGAGGGTGGTGGCAGTAAGATTTTGTATGCCCATACGCCTGACAGTTATGGCACTGGGCGATATCGCGATTGGGATACGGTTTTTCAACCTGTACCCTAGTATAGTACAGGTTTGTTAGGTCGTATATCTTCTCAACTCCAGGTGTCCTCTCGAGATCAACAAAGAACAGTGGCAATGCCGTTTTTATTGTTTTATCCTGTTGCCTATCCTCGCGCAACACGTTTGTTATTTGGCGAACCTTGTACCCGAGAGCTGAGAGTTCTTCTTCTATTTCGTCAGCTGGTGTGGTCGGGTGCAAATTTCTGATCACCACTCGGAGTGATCGTTCCTGCTTTAATTGGTAGGTGTGGTAGTCTGCATTGGTTTCATCTAAATATTTAACAATCGCTCGATAAGTATCGGGAGTGTCTGGGGAAATTTTTGTATCCCGAGAGCGATTGAGGCACGTATATTTTCCGGTACCAACAATTTTGCTCATTTGTGAGCATAGTAATTTGAAGTTGCTAATGTTGGGTACAAAAAGAGCAGGCGGTTTGGGCTGTGTTGGAGTTTTGTTGACTTCCATTTCTTCTGTTGGGATATTTTTCAAAGCCTCAAAGGTGTTTGGCGTGAAAAAAGGGGACTCTAAGGCTGTTTCTTTTTTGGATGTGCTGGCCTGTGGAGGTATCTCCTCCATGGAACTAGCTGCAGAGGAGGTCATTTGTACGTTCCTATTCGACCATCTTGGTTTTCGCTTTACAGGCGACGGTGTTGGAGTTGGACCTAGCGATCTAGATCTTTTTTTCCTATTTTGAGACATTAGTTGTTGATAAAATCTCATTTTATCATAACAACGGTTTTTTTATTAGTAGAAAAGAAGTACGTAGCGCCGTGGGATTCAAGCTCACAACTCCCAGTGGCGAGTCACGGGTCTTGGCTCTGAGCCACTAGACCGAATGGCTCAGAGAACTATCGTTAGTGAACGTCGAGTAAGGCGTTGCAAATGGCCGACTACTCAATCCGATATCACTTTTCACACTTCACTCTAAATATAATAAGCAATTTACTCACTCTTGAGGGCTCCCTCGTGGCCAGCTCCCTCAAGTTGCCTGCTGGAACAATTTTTTAACTGAACTATGGCCTATAGACGGTAGTATATAGTGTTTGAATGACGAGCGATGTACAGAGATGTTCTAAAAGGTAGCGCATGCGCAAAAACTTATTATTACTAAAACTGTGGTAATCATTGGGTGTAAAACGTGTTGTGTGAAAGCAAAGGAGGGATTACTGAAGATGGATTAGAAAGTTATCTGAAAGCTGGTATTTGAAAGCTACGCTCAAATATCTATAACTGCCACTGAGAGTACACCATGTGTTGCTTTGATGAATGTCAGAAACGCTCCAAACAAAGTCCAAAACAGTGGATATATATATATATATATATATATATATATAGCTGTGGGCTTGTAATAGGTTATAAATTCGCTTAAGTAAATGATGAATAAATAAATAAATGATAAATTATCAGCTGTTCCGTAATAATGCTAACATTGTTCAAACATGTTGGAGCTATAGTGAGAAACAGTTAACAAAGTTATCATCTCATGGAGTTACGTAACTTTTAATGTATGTTTATATTTAGTTTATATTCTGTTCAATAAAGCGTTAATCACAGGTTGACTATTCTTTCATTATCAGGCAAAAACAATACTATTATTCAAAACGAACAACATTAAAATCAACTTGGTGTTATTTTTTCTCACCCTAACCAATAATTAACCTCATAAAAGTAAAATCCGAGCAATAACTGTTGTTTGAATAAACAATCTATTCATTCTAGAACTTTGATATTGTTTTCAAGATTTCATGTTAAAGGAAGTTATATGCGTGTCATATGAAAATTTGAAGACAAAACATTGTATTATGTCAAGGAGTTATAAATTATGTCTTACAGCCAAGAGAAGTTGAGCAACTTCTCGTCCACAGCGCTGAATATATAAAAAGAACTGCGAACGGAAGGCAAGCCAACTAGTTTGCCTTTAGCTCTCTCTTGAATTCTATTTGGACACGGTGTAACAAATTTTCCGAAGTTTGTACACACAGCCGAATCATATCGCTGATATAGTTTTTAGATGTATTTTAGAAAAATTTCGATTTAGTACGCGTACTGATTTATAATTATCATCACAACATAACCGTGTAACATGTTGTCATTATCACCCTTCTACTAATCTGTCATTTTAACTAACTCTAAAACTTTTTTTTACATTTTCTTGTTATTCAATTTACCACAAGGTAGAACTACCAAAATAATATATATAATTCCTTTATTGTGCTAAAATTACAATCTGCCTTGCTAGGCAATAAGTAATTAAGATATACGATCATTCATACCATATTTACATTTCATCATTCACTCGTCATTCATTCAGGACATGATTGGAGAAACTGGCCATTGCCAGGACTCCCACTGTCACTTGATTATAGCAGGTCACGAGGCCACTGCCGTTTCAGTCTCCGAGGAGGATTATAGGGATGAGTGACGGAGTGCAGTGACTGTGCTACAGGATTAGGGTGGTTGGAAAGGCCACTGTGGAATTTCGTAAACTTGGAAGGGATGAGTTCTAGAATGTAGGGTATATTAAGGTCGTTATGAAGGGTTTTGTTGCTGACATAATAAGGGGCATTTACTATTGTTCTCAGGACTTTTGATTGAAAGGATTGGATACGCTTGATGTTCGACTTTTTTGCTGTCCCCCATAGCTCTATTCCGTATGTCCAGATTGGTTTAAGTATAACTTTGTAGATTAGTAGTTTATTTTCTATTGAGAGATGGGATGTCCTTTGAAGTAGTCTGTATAGTTGTCCAAAGCGTCTGTTTAGTTCTTGTCTTTTTAGTCTCGTATGTGGGTTCCAGGTCAGTCGTTTATCGAGATGGAAGCCTAAATACCGTACTGTCTCGGATACAGGGAGAGGAATAGAATTAAAATAAACTAGTGGACAAGACTTGCGACAAAGGGTGAAGGTAATGTGGGAACATTTTGCTTCATTAACTTTGATCCGCCATTGGTTGCACCAATAATCGATCTCGTCAAGGTGTTTTTGAAGGTTATGGGATGCTATGTCGGGGTCTGGGTTAGATGACAAGACTGCAGTGTCATCTGCAAATGTGGCCAAGAAGGTATTGGGAGTAGAGGGGACATCAGCGGTGTATAGGTTGTAGAGGATGGGGCCCAGGACACTGCCCTGTGGAACTCCTGCATTTATAGGATAGTAGTTTGAATATTCTAAACCACAGCGCACTTGGAAGAAGCGGTTTGAAAGGTAGGACTGTAGGATTAGGAAAAGGGTCTGTGGTAAATATCTTTTGAGCTTGTAGAGTAAACCTGCGTGCCAAACCCTGTCAAAAGCTTGAGCTATATCAAGAAAGGCAGCAGTGCAATACTGTTTGGTTTCAAGGGCTGAGGAGATGTGATCAACAACGCGAAGGCCTTGTTGAGCAGTGGAATGCCGTTGGCGGAAACCAAATTGGTGTGTAGGAAAAAGGTTTTTGGATTCAATAATTGGAAGTACACGTTTCAGTAGAAGTTTCTCAAATATTTTTGAGAGGATAGGGAGTAGGCTTATTGGACGGTAAGATGAGGCGTCATTGGGTGGTTTACCGGGTTTGGCGAATAGGACAATAATGGAATGTTTCCAGAGGAGTGGGAAGGAAATCTTCCACAGTTGTGCTGTGAGTATGGCTTTGATGAGAAAGGTTAGGTGTGAAAGTATGGGTAAGATGCAGAGCAAATTCCTCCGACCTATCCCCATCCGAAGCCGCCCAGGACCCATCATCACGACGGAGCGGATGTGAAACAGGTTGATACTTTAGGATTTTTTTGGTTACATTCCACAAGGAGTTATCCCTGGTAGACAGAGAGGAGAGGTAGGAATTGAAAGAATCGGAACGGAAGGATGCCAATCGCCGCTTTACCAATCGGCAGAACTGATTGTACGAGCGGCGATCGGCAGGATGCCGGGATCTTTGCCACACTGTTCTGGAGCGGCGTTTGGATAGGATTAGATCTTTGAGATGCTGAGGTAAACTATTATGATTATGAATTTTTGGGTGACGATGGGGTGACGATGCCTCCCAAGCCGACCTCTGGACCAGAGTAGTGAAAGAATGCACTGCATCGTCTAGGTCTTGGGATGTTTTCAGGGATAATTTGAGGTTTACGGACTCTGTAAGAAGCTGACGTAAGTGGTCCCAATCGACTGGGCCCCTAATAAATGAAGGAGGAGATAGTTTGTGAATTGGTTTTAGGGAAATGGTTAATAATAAAGGGCTATGATCGGAGGAGAGGTCATCGAGGCGCTTGAGTGAATAGTTTAGTGTTCCTAAACTATTGTAGAAGAAGAAGTCTAGGAGATCTGGATTTCGGTTGGGATCTGATGGCCAATAGGTGGCTGTGTCAGGTGAGATCGTGGAGCAATGTTTCCGTGTGAGTGCAGACAGCAAAGCACGTCCGCGTGTATTCGTGGATCTTGACCCCCCAGTGTTGGTGCTTTGCATTAAAGTCCCCACCCACAAGGAAACAATGTCCTATGGAGTCTAGAAAGGAGATGAATTGGGAATCGGAAATGGATTTATTGGGAGGGCAGTACACTGATGCTAGAGTAAGGGGGAAAGGGAAGGTGCTGATTGACACTGCAGTGGGCTGAAGGAAATCATGTGCTACCAAAGGAACTATGTGATGAGAAATGGAATTATGAACAATGACAGTGGTACCTGCATGAGCTCTTCCATCTGGGTGATCAGTTCGGTAAGTATGGTACTGTCGAATCGTAAATGATCGTTTGCTAGTAAGTCTTGTTTCAGTAATGAGAGCTACGTCGATGTTCTTGTCGTGGAGTAGTGCTGTCAGTTACCAAAATAAATATTTTAAATATGTGATAAATAATAAAAGGTACAAATAGCTAATAAAAATAAAGTAGTGAAGGAGCAGCAATGAAGAACTAACCATTATAAACCTCAAAAACAAACTAACGACGTAAATTAAATAGCCTCAGATATACTTACTAGTAAAACCTGCATTAAACCGAAACAAAATTATATTAGTTACAATAATGTTGAACATGTTTTCCGAACTTGCTGACATATTGTCATGTAAGTAAGTCGTGGTCGTAAGACACATTGAAGGGAAGGTTGTGAAACTTAAAAAATAGAGATATGCGCATTTGAGGGGCCACCATCGCTTGGGATGGTATTAGTTTTTATTGCAAACCTAATTAGTACTAGCTTATTTATTCAGTAGGTATATATAATATATATTGTTGTTCATTTATTACTTGTGGCACGTTCCATTTAATTGTTCACTGTTTGTTTTCATTGAATACAATATGTTCATGTTGATAATGATGATAGTGCGATTCTATGTGCTCAATGGTTTTAAGTACGACATACTTTTCTGGTTAAGTTATTCAAGCACCCACAAATGTAATGCTCCAACCAACTTTCCTCTACAACTCTAAAAATAGTGCCAGCAGAGTCATACTTTTCTTCCACATTAAGTATGTGGTACTTAGTGACCTCTTTCCACTTGAGGGGACTTTCTGACTGGAATTTATGTTTGGTATTAGCCAATGTGAGCAATGTGTTTCCTTGTCAATGCTGTTTGTTTGTGTTTTATTGTTTGCGTTGTTTTTTTGCTAAGTAGTCATTCCCTGCCGCTTATAGTACATGAAAGATTTCATCATATTTTGTTGCGAATTACGATGTACACATTTGTATACATTAGGTTTTGATGTATTTTCACGTTTATTTTCTTAGTTAGGGCATTTTTGCAAACATTCAATTGGGGTACTAAGTCTTCGGTATTACAGAACTCTTATTTGTAGCCTCCAATGTGTCTCATATCTTCCCATATGTACGGTTAGTGGCTAAAGTGAGAGAATTTATAAGGTCCAAAGATTTGAAATAGACGTTATTGATATGTGTGTTCCAATGAAATGAGCAGTGTAACATCTCACACCCGGCTTTTTTTTTTTTTGGTTTATCATAATAAAATGTTTTACTTTAATTACCAGTTCTTTTTAAAGGATGCAAATGAGAAGGGAAGTAATTTGTTAAATAATCAACTGGGTGATTAGTTATTCATTGACTGTTAGTGCTAGAAAAAAGGAATTAATTTTTTTTCTCGCTAAGGTTGAGCCAGTCTGACAAAGGGTTCAATAAATGACCATCTACCTCCTTCCTCGTGCTAATTTTAAAATAGTCTATTGAGATGATGCTTTAGGGCAAAGTTAGATAAAAAAAACAATTTTTTATAATGCGATATTCAGTGTCTATAGAGTTTTGAATATCTTTAACAGATTTATGCTCGGACATTTGAATTCTTTATTTATGTATTTTGATTTTTTCCGTTTTGTAATCTTATTGAGGGTCGGATTCGCCGGTTATGCAATCGGAATGAGAAGGTAACCACTTCCATTTACGAAGCTGCAAGTGAAGGAAAAACTCTCTCCGTCTAAGTACTTGAATCAGCCCGTTTGAGGCTCAGCCTCAGGAAGGGACAAAAAAAAAAGTACTTGAATCAGTTTGGACAACACAATTTCAGAATTTTTTTTTGGTTCATAGGCCGTTGACTTATCCACTTAACTTAACATAAACTTATCCAGGTTTCATGGGTTGCAAAACTTGTCTGTACTATAAGCTTTTCTACCTTCGTTGGTTTAAAAGTTATTTTTCAGTTCTTTAAACTTATTATGATTCTTGCTTGAATTAATGATTAAATGTTAATAACACTTGTGCTATATGTTCCATTAATGTTTAAGATTACATTACTTCTAAGAGCTATTGGTCGAGCAATAGACTTCATGATCTAGCCTCCCCGACAGGTAGGGAAGGGATATTTCGGGCTATGCTCTGGTCCGCGTTCTCTCTTTCGATCTTTTAAAGTTTGAGCTATAATTTTAGTTTAAATTTAGAAACACTTAGGTCTCGCAAAAAACATAACGGTTTTGCTTTTTTTTCTTGTTTCTTTCTCTCATATAAAACACTTTTTCAGATTCAGACAATACAAACTAGATTTGGTGCAACATTATTACAAATACCATAACAATAATGTAGAACTTAAACATTTCAGGACTCATGTGTTATAAAAAGCATAATAGGGCATAATTAATCACCTTAAAACTTAACAAGAAAAGAATTAGTTTTGAAAAAGAATTTAAAGCTTATTACTTTTCTAAATACTAGAAGAATTTTATAATTTTGAAAATGAGTATAAAACTCATTTCATATCAATTAACAAATTCGGAAAATCTCTTTTATTTAACATATATATGATTGAAACTTCTTAATTGTGCTAAAATTACAATCTGCCTTATTAGGCAATAAGTAATTGTGATAAATGTTCTCATTCATACCATATTTACAATTTCCATTCACTCGCTTATTCATACAATATTTACAAACAGCCCAGAGACCTCCCAAATCTACATGGTTGTCAACTCTCTCGCATGCGAAAGAGGAAGCGGAGTCTTGGGAAGTCGCACACACTCCTCCGTCAGCCACTTCACCGGATATGAGCCAGTGGAGGCTGACGAAGAGCGCGAGTGCCACATACGCTCATGACATGATTGGAGAAACTGGCCACTGCCAGGACTTCCACTGTCGCACATTTATAGCAAGTCACGAGGCCAATGCCGTTTTAGTCTCCAAGGAGGATTATAGGGATGAGTGGTACAGTGCAATGACTGTGCAAGGGGATTAGGCTGGTTGGATAGGTTACTATGTAATTTCATGAACTTGGAAGGGATGAGTTCAAGAATGTAAGGTATATTAAGATCGTTATGAAGAGTTTTGTTGCTGATGTAATAAGGGGCATTAACTATTGTTCTCAGGACTTTTGATTCAAAGGATTGGATACGCTTGATGTTCGTCTTTTTTGCTGTCTCCCATAGCTCTATTCCGTATGTCCAGGTTGGCTTAAGTATAACTGTGTAGATTAGTAATTTATTTTCTATTGAGAGATGGGATGTCCTTTGAAGTAGTCTGTACGTTACCCAAAGCGTCTCTTTAGTTCTTGTCTTTTTAGCCTTGTATGCGGGTTCCAGGTCAGCGCTTGTCGAGATGGAGGCCTAAGCACCATACTGTCTCGGATACTGGGAGAGGAATAGAATTAAAATGAACTAGTGGACAAGACTTGCGACAAAGGGTGAAGGTAATGTGGGAGCATTTTGCTTCATTAACTTTGATCCGCCATTGATTGCACCAATACTCGTTCTCGTCAAGGTGTTTTTGAAGGTTATGGGATGCTGTATCCGGGTCTGGGTGGGATGACAAGACTGCAGTGTCATCTGCAAATGTGGCCAAGAAGGTATTGGGGGTAGAGGGGACATCAGCGGTGTATAGGTTATAGAGGTCTTTTATTTAATAAAAACAATAATATATATAATGGTATGAAAATTCAAAAATACGATTGTTATATTTCGATAGGCACTTTACATGGTGAAGTGTAATAATGCATTATTTAATTTGCATTAATGCAATATTGTTACTTATTTGTGCATTTGGTAGTAGCGCTTAATGTAAATAACGATAAGAGACTTAATTTGTTAAAAGCAAACAATGTTGTGAAGTAGAACTATTGACAGTGTAATGTACTTTCTCGTTAATTGTAAGAAATGTCGTTCACGACCTAAATATACGAGATTTTGTAAATAAACCGTTTTCGAAATTAATTCCTTCATTCTCTGCCGTCATTCCATCAGAGTGGCGTGTGTTTAAAATGCCTCGAATCTTCGTAGTTAAAATCCCTTTCACCTTATATTCTACATTTACTATTTAACACGGAAGACAAAATGTAGCAAGGACTATCAGTGATCAACCCCTTTGGAGTTCCTAAAAGGATGTCTTCTACGAAGATCCTTGCAACTCCATCAACAGCTTAGTCTTTAATTTAAAATACTTCCATACGACGGATAGACTACAGTGAAATTTCTATGTTAATCCTATGAAATTTAGGAGATGTATCTTATATGACACTTGTACACATCTCATCTGCACTAGTTCCTACAAAGGCTGTGAAATTCAACACTCAATTTAGAAAACTCATCAATTTGAGGAATAACAGAATAGTTCTAACCCAATTTTATTTAAATAAAATATAGACAAATACGAAAGAAAAGTACGTAAATGATAAATAATTTGGTTAGCCGACGTACACTTTTTAAATAGCCTATGACACTGTGAATAGAATAGATTTTAAGGAAACATATACAACGTTTCTTAGAATATAATGTATTGCTATAGATGAATATATGATTGAAAAAATATCATTTAAAATTGGAGTACAACGAACTAAAACAGAACAATGGATTAGGCTCTATTACAGTTTATAGTTTCAAACAAATTAACTTTTCAAAAAAAATAAAACAATTTCATCATTAATGAACAAATAATATTTTTTTATTTTATTTAACGTCACTTCAATTACTAACAGATATACGGTATACAGCTGTACCCCATAGAGAGGGCCTGTACGTTCAACAGGCGCATATCGATTGTCTTCCGTCTCTTTTTACGACAATGGTGAGAAACATATAATATTGTTAATAAATTGTTATTTGTTGGAATCATACGTGTCCGTAAGTTAGAAGTGGATGGCCCCTGAACCACAACCTATATAAATATATATAACTATATTTTAATATAATATAACTTTATCTGTCTTGATAATCAGTTGATGTAAGTAATCTTTTACCTGTAAACAAAGACTCAATTGCGTTTCTCTGTAAACGAAAGAAACAACATTTAAAGCCTTTATTTCAAATATTGTTCTTTCTCCACATAAATCTTTAATTCCTCACTTTAACTTTACTCAACTGAACTTAACTCAGCCCTAAACTTCGGAATTTAAAATTAAGAAATAAGATGACTTAAGACGTGTTCTTTACATGTATATGTATATATATAAATTATTTGTTTACACTTTTTATAAACATGGAGAGGTCCAAATCTTCCAGAGTACCTCAGAGCTACATACACAGGTGGTCTGAAAAGTTTCCGACCTCAACATGAAGATGATAATAAAATAAATAAAAGCTAGTGAAATAAAAGCTAATATAAAAGCTTTGTTAGGTCGGAAACTTTATATATATATATATATATATATATATATATATACGAGTATATATATATATATACGAGTATATATAAAATGTACATTGTTTTTTTTTAAGTAAAACCAGAAAGGCTTGAGTCCTGTGCTAAAGTCAGACAATTCAAATTTTACAATGGTGGTCCCATTTGGTGTCAGGGAAATAATGAAGGGTGAAGGGGAATTAATAAATTATTAAGGAATTATAGAAAAATCATTCAGTATGGCATTAGAATACTACATTGACTTCCTGACAGTAATTTCTATAATGCGTTGGGACTGGAACAAAATATAGATAGTTAAAAAAGTTCATTAAAACTGTCATCAAAACTTTTGTTTATAATTTTAATTCAATGTAACGTTAAGTTTATACTTTGGAATTCCTTTAGCTCACGTGACACTCGTTATAAGAATATACCGTTTAGTTTTATAATTTGAATTACTGTCTAGAATATGTCTACTGGCGCGTATGCCTGATCCTGATTCCCCACAGTGTAACGTGTACCGACATAAGAGGCACTTAGCCTGTTGAGACAGGTCGTAAGTTTGTAAGTGTTCGACGTCCCCTTGCGCTCTTGGTTAAAGGGGATTTTAATTACCTAATACGGAAAGGAGATTTATGCTTAAAAATACGACACCTAAAATATAACGGCCCCATATCCCCGTAGCTTAGGCACAGCTTATATCCCCTTGAAAAAAAAAATACTCTCAAAAATATCATATCGTGTTTATTCCGATACAATGGTCTTTAATTTAAGTACAATTAATATTTCATTTACCTTGATAAATATAAATACACTGGCTAGGATCTACTAGAGATACTTGTTAGCCTAATACAGTTAGTTTATTTTTTTGGTTTCTCTGTTGTTTCCTAAACCAGAAATCGACATAATTTCAGTTATTTTATCTTAGCCTTACTGGGATACAGTGTAATCCGTATTTTTCCTTGTTCAGTACCAGACGACGATAATTTTGTTGTTTTTTCATGAGGGTGCATACATATAATCCACTAATATCTTAAATCTTGGTTAGCTATGCACTCCTAGTCAAATAGACAATATTTCAGTTGTTTTATCATTAACATTTGAGAATTGGGATAGAATGTTTTTCACCACGGGTGTGGGAGGATTTGGACCTCTCCATGTGTATGAAAATGCAAACAGTGGTGGATTGTACCGGTGTATCCAAGTTAGGTGTTTTACATGGATTTTATCTACATTATCCAATCCGTAGCTCGTGTATATAACACCTCCAGACATGTGGGGCTGAGGTGCCTCCTAGGGACCGGCTGGTTCCGGGGAGCCGGGGCTCAGCTCTCATCCTTGTACTCTATCAGGCTCGCAACGGTGGGCTTCCCTAATGAGTTTCCTTTCACAAATATATGAACAACAGGGTTGATGAGCTGGTGGGTTTACGCCGAAATTAATCCTAAAAACAAACATCCCCTATAACACCCACTAATTTTTATAATAATGGTTACCTACGAACACTCATTTTTATAATTTTATAAAATAAAATATAACTTTTTAGGTTGCTCCAATAAGGTGGTTACCAATTTAATTTATCTTTTTATAAAATACACAATTACCTACAACTGGTTATTGTTATGTAATAATCCAATCATACGTTACGTAGAAAATCTTAATTTAAGGTATGATCATGTGGTTGCACGCTATGAAGAGTTTGTGTTCAAATCCCAATTCCGAATATTTGTGGTTTTCTTTCTCTTAGCCTCCATAAACTGGGAGGGGGTGGGCCTCGATGTGACAGATTGCTTTTCAGTAATGAGACCATACAAGGAGGCGAGACCCCAAATTACAAAAACAAAAATTTAATTTGTCATAACCGAGAGCAAGAACAGTTCGCTTAAATATAGTCCCTTAGTTACGACAAGAAAAACTTTGCTTTAGTTTCTTTTTTTTACCAGTGGAAATATTTTTTTGGCTGGACGTTTCGCTCAGTGGAAGTATTCGAATGGAACGGAGCTACGTTCGGATGGATAAGTTTAAAAGTTTGTCATCGGTTGGGAATGGAGTTTTTGTTTTTTCGGATTTCATTCTTTTATCTACTTCCATTCGGGGCAATAAGGACAAGACACCATCTTCTATTTATGGAGAAGGGGAAGATAAATTCAGAGCGACTCAGTCCAAATTTTATCATTAGTTTGCTGGCAAGGTTTCGGACTGATATCAGTTTGTCCTCGGGCAACATATGTTGTGTCATTCAAATAAAAAACCATAAACAAATCAACAAGTATTTAAAAAATATATACGATATATCTTTTACATTTCAATGATACAACATGTGTTGTATGGAGGATGGACTAATATCATTCCGAAACGATGAAACAATCTAATAATTAATGAAATTCCCTAGGACATAATACACATGCTTTAATCATTATCAATTCACCAACTTTAGGATCCTTTGAAATATCATATGTTATTAAACATTTTCACTACCTTCTAATCAGAATATGAATATTTCTACGAGTTTTTGCCTGCTGCTTCGGTTGCATGATTTTGGGTTATTTCTTCTTGTCCAAACTACGAAATATAATGCGCAGGTCAGTGAAATTAACATAGTAATGATTGTTTTGTTCCTTTTTTTTTTTTTAAGAAGGGTATAAATACTAATTTTTACGTAGGTAATATTTGCCCTTTTCGGGTAATCGGTAACGCATTACTTTTAAAATGTCCTAATCAATGATACATATTAATAAGGAGGACGTCGAGGGCTGTAATTTGATACCCCCAATCAAAATTATACTGTTTTATTTAGTGCCAAGTACTTTATACAGAATAAATGTCTAATAAAGAATAATAACAATTTATGTTAAGATAAAATTACAATCTGTCTGATTGGGCTTTAAGTAATTGTGATAAATGATCTCGTTCATACCAATTTACAATTTTCATTCTCTCGTTCATTCGTACTATATATACAAACAGCCCAGAGGCCCCCCAAGTCCACATGGTTGTCACCTCCCTTGCGTACGAAGGAGGAAGGGGAGTCTAGGGAAGTCCCCCACGCTCCTACGTCAATCGCGTCACTGGATAAGAGCCAGCAGAGGCTGACCAAGAGCGCGAGAGCCACAGACGGTCAGAACATTAAGTATATACAAGTAATACCTTCTCCCAACTACATGATATATATCTGTACCTCGGAGGGATACAACACTATGTCCATTTTTTTCCATATTGACTTTATTACAGAAAAAAAGTTTTTTTTTCATTTTATAACAACTGCATGATGTAAATAACAATAAAAAGAATGTTCTGGTAAAATATTGTTTCAACATCTCAATAAATAATAGCTGTGCCAATAACACTTTTTGTTGAAAAAAAGTTTAAAACTCCTCTCCTGTAAAGTTATGAAAATGGACATAGTGTTGTATCCCTCCGAGGTACACACCGAGGTTATATATTATATAAGTTATCGTCTCCTGGCTGTAGACGATCAAAAAAAAAGAATGAATAAGGTGGTTAATGATAGAACGTGATGGTTTGGTTTATAACTGGCTTTATTCTCCTCCTGATCCTCTATACACACATTACTGGTTTGCTTGCCTTAGGCTATGTGGTATTAGGCTTAACATTGCCGTGCCATTTCTGGAACGAATCTGCGGTAGTAGTTCAGGGATCCGAAAAGCGCCGGATTCCTTAGACGTCTTTCGGGATAGTCATTCGCTGGATTGCCTCCACCTTCCCACGATCGGGTTGCACTCCCTCTCTGGAAACTATGTGCCCAAAAAATCGCACCTGCTCTTGTCCCACAAGCGACTTCTCCGCAGACAGTTTCAGTCTGAATTGCCTACTTCTGTCAAAAACATATAGTAGATGGTCCTGGTGTTCGCCCACCTATCCAATCCCATCGTCAATTCACCTTCGATTTTACACGCTCCTCCCAGGGTGATAAGCTTACACCCGCATGCCACACAATCTGTCCGCCGCTTTCCTGCTGAGAATTGTACAAGAACTCCCAGTGTCTACCAGGCATCTCGCTCCTCTCGCCACCCGAATAATGGATATACTGCCGTAATTCCCTTTCACGCTATAGCGCTATAGTTTTTTAACGTGCGGACACCCTTCCGCCAGCCCACTCCTCAGGCCACCGCTTGCCGTTTCCTTCCTCCTTCCGTGCCATGTCGTCTGCTTCTTCCGTACTCCCTGCCGTCCTCTCCAGTCTCTCCTCTGCTGCTCCTAGGTTGTTCATCTTCTTCTTCTTCTGTCTCCGACGCTTCCGTAGTTTTCGACGATTCGGAGGGGGTTCTGGTTCTTCTCCATACCCTTAATGCGTTTACCTCCATCGGTTCCGGCCTATACAATCTCTGTTCGCTGGAAAATGTATGGACACAGCCTCGCGATGTGTCCTTCAATTCCGCATTCAAAACATTTTGTAAGTGTCCAATTCTTCCACATCTGTGACATCTTCTGTCCTCCTTCCTACCGCTGGGTGTCGGTCTACCTTGGCTAGGTCTCCTTCCTTTAGCCACCGCCCCTTTTTTCTCCGCATATCGCTGATCCTTCCTCTTCCATGCCTGTTGCGGCATTCTCGGCCTCTTGTGCATTAGCTTGGGCCACCCTGTCTTGCCTGCCCTAGTGTCCATTAAATCTTGGGCGCACTCAATGGACGATCAGTCTTCCGGTAGACAATCTTTCTTGCCGGTATCCCTGGCCAACTGTACCTTCGGGATGGTCGATAGGAATACCTTCCACTTCCGCTAGGTTCACCGTTTCTCTCATTTTTCAGTAAATTTGTTGAACTTTGCCAAGAGTTCTCCGGCGTACTGCCCTTTCGTTTGATTTAGCCGTCTGGTTTCCCTGAACATCTGGAAGATGTCCTCTTCTGGTGTCCATCTGCCTCCTCCGTATGCCTTCTTTAGTCTTTCTTTTACCACGGCAAATGAGGTGTCTTCGTCAGCCTGTATTAGGTTTAGTACGCTCCTTTTTATTCTGCACACTAGTTCCGCTTTTATTGATTTTGCGTCGTCAGAGTCGAGTAAACCCTCACTCGCTTGCCTTCGCCTCTACCCTTTCCCTAATCCTATCACCACCTTTGATGAAATGGTTCAATTCGCCTAGCTCTCCTGAGAATATCTCCAGGTCCGATATTGTTCTCACCAGGTCCTGTGACGTCGCCGCTCGCACCTTCATGCAAGCCAGGGAGTTTGCATGAGCTTCGGCCATCTTTTCCCTAGGTAATTCGGGCACTTCAAAAGCCGCAGGCCGTAATTCTGCCATGTGTGTACTAGATCGCTTTTTACCAATAAAACAACAGGAAAAAAATTTTACCCACAGTTGTTTAGCAGAATACTCGTAGTTCCCGGGTTTCGGCGCCATTTATCGTCTCCCGGCTGTAGACGATCAAAAAAAAAAAGAATGAATAAGGAGGTTAATGAAAGAACCTGATGGTTTGGTTTATAACTGGCTTTATTCTCCTCCTGATCCTCTTTACACACGTTACGGGTTTGTTTACCTTAGGCTATGTGGTTTTAGGCTTAACATTGCCGTACCACAGCCATATCTTATATATACGCCGACATTGACTTAATTTATAACTTAGTAAAAGTAAGTACTCAAAGACTTCTTAAAAATTGTAAAAGTAGCAAGAACAATTTTGTAAAAGGTGTGCATAATATATCAAATAGGAGGAAGGTGAATACTGACATTTCATCCTGGATGGCCACTAGAAATTAGTCTTTTTAGCTGTAGTTTTTTTTGGTTTCTTGTAATATTGTAATTTGTGTTCCTTCATGTAAATATGTGGATGTTTTTGTTTGTTAACCGCAGATTACCTCTCTATAATATTGTTGCTATATAATCTACTTTAAAAAAATAAAACGTGATCTCGAATGTCCGATTTCTAAATTTTATTTCCTTCCTTATAAAAGAACAGTTTTAGTTTTAAGTATCGATTGTATTTTAGTTTTAGTTTAGAGAAGCTCTGGCGTCTGACGACTGCAAGTAATTAGCCCATGTAACATAAAATGAAATAAAGAAATTATCTCTCTATTTCGAAAAACAATAGAAGTAATTCTGGTTTTAAAACCGCCAGAAAACATTAGATAAACTACAGCTTCATTTCTAGGAACAGCAATTTGTTTTTTTTTATAGACACTTCAACGTGTCCACTAACTGCTTTTATATGAAGGTTTAACATCCGAATGAAGAATGACCACTCTGGGGTATTCGTTGAACAAATATGCTGACTTTAACGAGAAGAATAATCGTCGGTTTATCGAGTCCCACGTTAACGTCTATCGGCCTGATTGCTCAGACGAATAATCCGTAGCGGAAGTTCATCAGCACACAAGGCGATAGCCGGTTCATCCGTGGCCGGTTAAGCGGAAGAGCGGGGGTGGGCACAGTGCGCTTGCCCCGGGTCCTGGAGCCCCAACCTCCGCCAGCCAAGTCCCATTTCCACCCCGACCACCGACCATGAGGTAAGCACTCTCACACGACACAAAGTCACTTCGCCGTCAATGTATACTTATGCACCATTTATTGTAACACTCCTCCTCTCCACTCTTAGACGAGTAGTAGAATTATTTTAGTTCGTATTATGATTTTAATTCTTTTTTATCTTCGATAGTTAGGATTTTTTCAGAAAATTTTCAGAAATTTTTTTTTTTAGCAATTTCCCAATTAAAAATGCACTATGAACATATAATTTTTTTTAACGATTCACATAAAATATAATTTAAATAAATCATTAAAAATTACTATTTTTCAGCTTATATTAAACTTCAATAAACAAGAAAAATGATTATTCCATTATAGTGGCAAGAAAAATATTTCAACTAAAAATAAAAGATAAATACAAATATAAGTCAATAAAAACACTATACCTTTTGAAAAATATTGGAGGAAAAATTTTCAAACACCTCCATAAAAAAATGAGCTTAACTCAATTATCCAAAAAGTGGCTATTGCTGGTTCCGATCATGAACCCCACATTTATTCGATCAACCTATTGCTAGATTATCATGGACACTTAAAAAGGACAGCGTGAAATTATCACGACTCGGTATATATATTTTTATTACACTTAATTTATAATAGATCTTTGAAACAATTTTGGAAAAAAAAAAAAATAACCTAAATGAACGAACTTGTATTTCTAATTCCAAGTAATTTCCCTTCTTATAAACTTATTTATCCTTACCGTTGTTCACATTTCATTTTTTAAATAAGGTATAAAACAATAATTTTTGATTTTTTAAGATAACACTTGATTTGATCTTATAAATATAAACAATATAAAATATGACATTTTTTCCGTGTTCAAAAATTCAAACCAATGACTAATGCAATACAATTTTGTGTTGCTGTTCAGTAAATCCGTTTTTACAGTTTCCATAATACGATTTGAGAACCTATTCTTTCATGAAGAGCATGTTTCTCTAGGAACACTCATAAAAAATTCACACATTTACACTTCTTAAAAAACAACACTTCATAAATATAGATCGGATCCGTTTTATAGATACGGAATTATAGTATGAATAAATTAAGAGGTTATTTATTTTATGTGAGGTTATTTTTATTACAGCTTTCTTCGGTAGTTTATAAGAAAAGAAAACATTTTATATAGGGGGAAATTGTAGGATGAATTCAAAGAAAACCGTCCTAATATCTTTAAAGAAACATTTCAAATATATGACGATAGCCATAGTACCCTGTGTCTGAAATGGAACATTATAAAAGAATCGTATGTAGAATTTTAATGAAAATAAAGGCACATGTAACAAGACCAAGGGAGAATTTAATCTTCTCAAATGCGAAAAGTTTCATAACCGTTTGCATTGTATAGCGATGCGAAATTGTAGTAATAAGGAATGATTTTCTTTTTACTTCGATGCATTGTATTGTCTCCGTATTCCTTCATATGAAAAAGTAAATTAAATATTTAATAGTGTGAAATCCTCTTCAGAATAATCATCGCAAGAAATATAATGTATGAAATGTAACATACTAGATATAACATAATGTATGAACATCTTCAAAAAAAAGTTCAAAATATGTAAAAACGTTTGCAAACTAGAGAATA
Organism: Acanthosoma haemorrhoidale; assembly: GCA_930367205.1. NCBI lineage: Eukaryota > Metazoa > Arthropoda > Insecta > Hemiptera > Acanthosomatidae > Acanthosoma > Acanthosoma haemorrhoidale. The sequence continues at coordinate 30,998,742 of OV884012.1, forward strand.
ATATGTTTTATAAAACCCTGATAATTAAAGCTTTTCTCGTTTAAGGCCTATATTGTTAATGAAAATTTACTACCAGTAGGTTTTGGCCACAAGCTAGTTCAAATTTTTTGAAATATCCTACATATTTTCAATCATCGAAATAGAACTGCAATCCAAACATTTTATGCAGAAGCTGCAAAAATACTTACATTTCTGGACAATTTTAACCACTGATGTAATTATAATTATAATACCCCTGATTAAACCTCACAACAAAATTACATCTAAGATATTTTGTGGGATTTAGTTCGCAATAAGAGCAGGAAAGGCAGTCAATTATATTAGGAGTGAAACTATTTTCTTATTCAAATTCGTAAATTCACAAATATGTGAAAAGTTGGCTGGGTCAGAAATATGTGATTGCGGCCTTGTATTTTAAATTATCTTCAATATTACCTTCTGATCAAACTCCTTTTTTTTAGTATTTATCTCATAATTTTAATAAAATTTAATGTCCAGGATTTTGAACCAAAAGATAGATCGGGAGTGTATAGAATTGAAATCGGGAATCGGGAATGCAAAAATGTTTATGTTGGTAGAACTAATAGAAAATTATCAATTAGATGCAAAGAACATCTTAAACAAAAAAACAGGTCAGTTCTACCAGCATCTATAGGAGCATCATGATTCACCACATCCTTGTTACACCATACGATGATAGAGAGTTAATCAAAAGCCATGGGTGCGTATAAATTAAATTAGATTCCCTAACATCGGACAGTATTAACAAAAAAGAAGAAATTGTAGTAAACTCACCCCTTCCATACTTCGTAAATAAAACCAGTCGTAGAGCGAAGTCAGTGAAAATAGCCCAATTAGTTTAACATTTTTTGTCAGAATAAGAACACATATAAAACATTTTTCATATCGAAATTAGGTGAATAGTCATAAGATTAATGTATTATATTGTTTTATGTAATGTAATGTATATATTTATGTACCGAATTTTTCACATTATAATACATAAAATGAATAGAACATTTCTGACTCAGTACAGTTCAGCTCTTTAGAAAGTTTTATTTATTGTTGCTTTTAAAAATTGATTTTGCTTGCATCGGTACGCAGAATCGATGTTTTTACCAAATGACTTTTTATTTTAGCGACTGAAGATTACATCTTAGAGCTGTTGAAAATGTATTTGTTTAAATAAAAGATATTGTGGAGAGACGGAAGATTGGTTATTTAAGTCATTTATTTCTTATATATTGTATATTATAACAGAACATGCCGACCAAATTTGTGTTAAATTTCACCCATCTTAACTGGGCAAGTATCCTTTATTAAAAACTAAATTTAAAACTGTAAGTTAATTTTACTGGGTTTCACTTATTTTTAAAAATTGTCTTTCGGCGAACTGATCAATAATATTACGATTTACATGTGTGCTAGTCAAAACCTAATTGAAAAACACTCGTAAAAAATAATTGTAAAATTTAGCTGTAGTAATCAGTCACGACTAAGTGAACACGAGTCACTCGCACCATAAATTGTAAATTTGTTCATGAATACTGTACTATAATTAACAAGTGATCGAAGAAATGATAAGGTCAACAGTTCATTCGCAAACACAACGTTATGTTTATTGCATTTATGGGTCCCAAGTTAAATAAGTACATTTTAGAGATTAAATCTACACCTCAACAACTTAGAAAAAACTTATTATGTAATATTCGATTCTTCTACATCATGAAAATAATAAATTGCTAGTCATTTGTCTCATTATCGCAATTATTTTTTAATTAAAATAATTTCGTAATTAAAATCCTCTAGCCGGGGATAGAGCAACAAAAATAATTAGCCACGCCCCTTACACAAAATTAAATCCACGGTGGATTTGTTCAAGTAATAAATGCCACGTAATTATTAATTTACGTGTCCGGTACTCAGACGTAAAGAACTCAACTCAAGAAGGGCTGTAGGAAATCCTCTCAACTGTTATTTTCATTTTCTAGGCCTCAATCACTACTTCATTCCAATCCGTTCAAGAAGTTAGCAAATTTCTTGCAGGAATCTATTTTCTAATCAACCTAGTTTCTATGTTTTGAAAGTTAAAGATAATAGATTTGACTATAATCAAATAATAAGTCTGATTGTTATTAAAGGTTTGTCATTCCAAACGCACCGTTTTACTAGTAAAATTCATCCATTTGCATTTCAAATTTTCAACCAATAATTAGCCTATATCGAAATGCTTGGCTAACTATGAAACTCTCAATTTTTAAAATCAATAAGAATAAAAGTTTTATGAATGTTCTTTAAGGTTCTCGAAAAAAAAGTTCTGCTAAGTTTGAGAAAAAAACAAACACTCGTTATTTCAAAAAACAATTTGGTTGAGCCAATAGTCCTTGCTAGTGAGGCAACGCTAAATAACCAATAAAACACAAAACGAAGAGTTAGGCTACTAGCTGCTAGAATTCAATATTTTCAAATTATTGCTCTTATTTCATATATTTACTTTCTTCATTTTTATGATGTATATATATTTTAATATGTTGCATTTACTATCTCCTTGCAGGCTCGGCCATCTGTTTCAGTGTATTTTACCCATCGCAATTTCTATTTTGATCATAACTTCTCGAGTTTTTTATAGGTATACAAACTGGATCTCGTAATTCTCAGGTTATTAACGAATTTATCTTTGGTTGAATGAACCAACTTTTAAGACTATTGTGCCAGAATATACTGTTAAGGAGGATTATGGATTATGGTTATTAAAGGTTTGTCATTCCAAACGCACCGTTTTACAAGTAAAATTCATCCATTTGCATTTCAAATTTACCCTTTTGCAGACTAATTAAACCTTTTCCAAATCAATTTAATTTTTTTTTACGACTATCAAATACACTCAGAGTGTATACAATACAAATTCCTGGCATTTTCTCGGGAGACCAACATTTGTACTATATTTATACCGATTAATAAATCGGGGTTGAATGGGTGGACATCTTAAATTTTAGTTGTCATCTTCGCAGATAAAATCATGATTGAAAGTTAACGTACCGATTCATGTGACTCAGCCATCAGTTAGAAGAAGAAATTTTTCTCTAATTGCGACAATGAAACTTCCGGGGAATAGCATGGCATGAAGTAATTAAACACACTTAGCATACGTCAAATATTTCTGTGACTTTTTTAGTAGGCTAATTTCAGAAATTGGAAAACGATTACCTAGACAGTGTTTACGTTAGTTAATAGTTTCCATTTGATTTGATTAGTTTTTCCACAAAATTAGGAAAAAATACTTAATGTGTAAAAGGCTGGATTTGATTTGCCAAAGTGTAAATCAATATTAATTAAATTTGTAGTGAGAAACCTGTAAGTTGGGAGACGTTGTCTAACTAATTCAATGATCCAATCCCCAATACACACGGGTATTTTACCGGACTTCGATCGAGCTCTTCGGGTTTCTGCTTTTGCCCCTCACTATGATCTTTTGTTATCTAGTGATTATTTATTTTTAATTTATATTCTCTTATAGAATGTTCTGGATTCAAATCCCTCACCAGACAATTACTTTTACTGTTGGTAGTTGGTTGGGTCCTCAATCAGCCACATATATGGCCAATGGACGCTGACTAAGAATCACAGACCCTTTCATATTTAAGATGGCCGTAGGAATGCGTGAAACTTCCTTCCTTCCCTTCTCATTGCTGTACAATGAATTTACTACGAGATTCAGGTGATTGTATTAGTTTTGGTGCATCTTCAAAGGGATGAAATGCGGAATGTAAGGTATATTAAGCTCCTTATGAAGAACTGGCGTAGTAAGGGGAATTGACTATTGTTCTCAACCCCATTTATTAAAAAAACAACACATTATACATAATATTATACCGGATAATTTAATGATTTAATAATAATACCGGATTATATTGATCAGGGATTTGACATGAAATTTATATTTCTTTTTACTAGACATGATCAATCCGTTCCATGGAATAAAGACGAACAAAATTTCAGTATTTGCTGTTGCAACCCACACCTTGATAATTAATTGAAACAATTCTTGTCAGCAAATGTTTATTTTTATTTATTTATTTTTTCTAAATAAAAACTGTAGACAGACAAAAGTTGCTTTAATTAATGAAAAGTGTTATTAGTAGTAGGTTTTATTCATGCTCACATGTACCAAGGCAGGTAGTGAAATATTTTAATTCCACCCTTGTTTGTGATTATAATATCCAACACTCGTGTAAATACTCAAAGTATGGATCAATATACAACAATAAAAAAATTATGTATTTTTTTTTTTTTTTTTTTTTTTTTTTTTTTTTTTTTTTTTTTTTTTTTTTTTTTTTTTTTCTCTTAGCTCTCAAACTTATAAAATAGGATGTGGGAAAAATAAAGGAAAATTATTTTGGGCTAATGAGTGCCTTTCACTAAGGGGAGTCCCCCATTTGAAGGGTGTATGAGAAGGATATAGGGTGTGGGATGCCTGAAGGAGGCGGGTGGATTCGGGAAGGTAGTGAGAGTCTACCGAGGGTGTACAAATCGGATAATGTCTTATTCTGAATAAACATTTTTTTTTATAAGAACGAATATATGAAATTTTCAATCAGTTTCAAAGATGTTATTATAATAATGTGGAATCACATAACATTCCGTTATAGTTTTTTGTATCATGAATATTATAAAGGATAAGCTACATAAAATACATAATTGAATTAAAACTAGAATTATGTATTTTATGTAGCTTATCCTTTATAATATTCATGATACAAAAAACTATAACGGAATGTTATGTGATTCCACATTATTATAATAACATCTTTGAAACTGATTGAAAATTTCATATATTCGTTCTTATAAAAAAAAATGTTTATTCAGAATAAGACATTATCCGATTTGTACCGTCCTGGGGAAAATTAAAACCACCATACAGTGCAGACGAATACTCATGAAGATTCATAGCTGAGCGAGGGTATGTTTGTACACGCGCAAATGAGCGAGTTTCATTTTCCTGCTGGCGGCTAAAAAATAACCACCATTTGTCAACAGTTATCTGATACAGACCCCAGAACCGTTATTTTTCAAATGCTACAGGACTTCAGAATGAATGATTCTACATTAATACGCGTCCTTCAACCCCAACTCTTACTATTAGATGCTACTATTACTAGTCAATACATATATAGTATTAAAACAAATACAATTCATTTGTCTATGAGGAGCTGCTATTCGTTCTTTTGTTACAAATATCTAATTTTTACTCAATGTATTAGATAAAAATATCTATTACATATCAGACAGCTTTATCTGATACAGCTAAATACAAGTAGGGCTTGTACTTTATTGCACTAAAAACACACAATGCATTCGCTACCATTGTTTGAGAAATTATTATTCACTAAAAACTTCCTAGGAACTTCCCGGGTTTTGATTTTGAACATGAACCGGAAACGACTTGGTCAGTTATCAGAGAAAGAACTGATAATCTAAAATTAAAATACGTTGGCGGTCGAAATTTTCAGCAGCTAGTAAAACAGCTAAGGGATCACAATTGTATGAACATTTCCCAAGGTATAGCCAAGTTTATTGTGAAAAATGCCGGTTTATGAAATCATCAAATTTCAGTCTTGGCAAATGTTTGTAGAATAAACTAAACTAAAAAAGAATATTATAAAAATCTAACATATTTTTTTCATCAACCTAATCTAACATTACAACCAACAATCAGCTAATATCGAAATTCTTGGCTAACTATGAAACTCCCAATTTTTAAAATCAATAAGAATAAAAGTTTTATAAATGTTCTTTAAGGTTCTCGAAAAAAAAGTTCAGCTAAGTTTGAAAAAAAAACAAACACTCACGTTATTTCAAAAAACAATTTGGTTGAACCAATAGTCCTTGCTAGTGAGGCAACGCTAAATAACCAATAAAACACAAAACGAAGAGTTAGGCTACTAGCTGCTAGAATTCAATATTTTCAAATTATTGCTCTTATTTCATAGATTTACTTTCTTCATTTTTATGATGTATATATATTTTAATATGTTGCATTTACTATCTCCTTGCAGGCTCGGCCATCTGTTTCAGTGTATTTTACCCATCGCAATTTCTATTTTGATCATAACTTCTCGAGTTTTTTATAGGTATACAAACTGGATCTCGTAATTCTCAGGTTATTAACGAATTTATCTTTGGTTGAATGAACCAACTTTTAAGACTATTGTGCTTGAATATACTGTTAAGGAGGATTATGGATTATGGTTATTAAAGGTTTGTCATTCCAAACGCACCGTTTTACAAGTAAAATTCATCCATTTGCATTTCAAATTTACCCTTTTGCAGACTAATTACACCTTTTCCAAATCAATTTAATTTTTTAAGGAGGATTATGGAGTTTTTTAGATTTGTCCAATTTCGTTTTGTGTGTTTATTTTATTTTAGAGGCATAACTAATAATTAAATTTTTAAGCCATCGAAATAAATATGCATTGAGCTAAACGGGAGTAGTTCACCTGTTTTTCAGCCGTGATGCCGGTTAAAATTTCAGAAAAGAAAAAAAATTGGCAAATAAATAGTGCGAAAATTTCAACCAAAGTCAAAAAGTCAACCACTCCGAATTTCTCATTATGACTGTAAATGAAAATGTAAAAATAACATATAATAAATAATATATATGTGTAACATATATAATACATTAATAAACCCATTGTAGTGTTACATACATTCATCTAAACGTAATATCTATTTTACATAATGATATGTCATTATATTCCTTCGCTTAGTGCCTGATGAAACAAGACATTCCATTATCAGCGCATTATCCAGTCGTTAACCTTTGGCCATTAGCTCATACCTCCAGCGTGGATGTTGTCTCAATTTTTTCCTAAAATATTTAAGTGTTTTCTTGTTTGTTTATTATTATTAATGGGTGATACAAACCTCAGTAGTCCGATTGTTATTCATCATATATTAAACTTTTATAATTTCCTTTAAATACAAATTTTTTTTTTAATTAAAAAAAAAAATTAAACCACCCATGCAATACAAAAATTAATGTAAGTAAAATGAATAAAAATAAAAAATAAAATGATGGAAATGTAACAAAGCAGTTAGAATTATAGAAAAAACAAAAAACAACTTCCTCTAGAAATTACATAAATGATGTCCTTTAAGTGTCGATGAAAAAAAAAAATATATTATCAGCTGTTAACAACACGAGTGACATTTAAGAGGGATGGAATTGTCGATGATCCAATGTGAACAAAGTACTAAATACTTTGGTTTGTTAAGATATGTGTATTAATTTCATTTCCCGGCAAGTTAACAATTGTTTTATGTAAACGTCATAAGAGAATTGATTACCCTTCAAAGGATCTTATGTAAATATCATTGGCTACGGCAATACCTAGAGTGGTTTCGAGTTCTGTTGAATTAATAAAATAAAATCTTAGTTATGAATATGAGTTATAATTCGTTATATTTCATGCAATATCATGTTATATGCGTAAAGTTAAAAATAGAAAAAATCAATAAGGAACTAGTTTTGACGTTAGGGTTTGGGTCTGTGCAATGACAAACGGCCTAACATACCCAATCCGATGAATAAATTATTTCCGGTCGTATGGTGACTGTGTGCTGTGACTCAAAAGTCATGACAGTCTTTAATGATTTTGGCACTGCGCCTTTACAAAATATACTATAGTGTGAAAAGCATCATTATGTTTTGTACGTTTGAAGTTTAGTTTTTACGGACAAAAACTTTAATAAGAACGTGAGCACGATGTTTAATAATAGAATTTAATAGAAATGGCCATTGACAGACATTTATTATAACCAAATATTTTAATTATTAATTAACCCATATGACTTTATATGATTTTATTGATGTGCTGAATTGGTTCAATTTTAAAACCCGCTACAAAAAATAAACCTCGTTTCAATACTCGCTCCAGTGGCTTGACATATGGGAAAGTACAGTCTCGTCATCTGCGTGGCAATAAAATTTAAATATTCATGACCAGTCTACTTTAATTCAAACTCACCGCTTTTTTTATCTCCATTTCTGTGAATAAATTGAAACGAAAAATTAACATCCTGCAGACAGCCGCGCACTTAACACATAGGGAATAGGTTTCATTTGGACATCACGATTGAATTCTCACTAACTATAATCTTTTTCGATTTGAGTTCTGAGCCTTTACAAAAGTAAAAGCTACAATCCCTCATGTTATTTTTTGTTTGAAGATTGTAAAATCAATTGATTAAGGCGAGGCATTGCATGTCGAAAATAACAGAATTATAAGGACTACAGAAATATATGACATTCAAGGCAAGCTATTACGGTTTTACATAGCAGTTAGTTCTACATGTAGCAAAATCACCGCAAAGTATTTTGCCTTTAGATATGTTTTTTTTTTTAATTGGGTTTTACTCAGCAGCACTTATTCAAGAGCTGTGTTATAATGTATAGGTCTTGGTAACGTTTGTTGGATAAGATTCATAAGTTATATATTTTTGTGGCACTACTGAATATATATGCTTTCTCATGTTCATTTTTGCATTTTTAATACATGATGCGAAACTTCATGAAGGGGTAGAACCTACTTAAGTTTGTCACTATATTTGGTAGTAGCACGGTTGAAGGTTTGCTGTCAACTCTCGAGCTTAATTTTGTTCTTGTTTAAACCGGGATCTGCACTTATTTATTCAAGTATATTATTTATTCTGCACTCATTTATCCCCACAAATCTGAGTAAACTCCAACCACAAAAAAATAATCCTAAGAAGGCCAAGGGTCCCAAACAGGTTCTTCGCTGTTCGAAGTCAGTATACTAACCACTAGGCTTTAGGGAAGACCCGAATTTGTAATTTTTCCACAAGGATTCAAAGAACCAAAGAACTTCCTTAAAAACCTTTATGGGTTTATGTCAATGTATAAAGGTTATTGAGGTATTTCAATGATAGTCTGAAATTATGTTTTTAAATCATATGTCTCGTGAATTTAGTGCGTGGAGCAACAACTCATAAAGAGACAAGGCCGGCAGAAGTTATGACGGCGAAGAGCCCTTTTATGAATTCGATTATACTCTGTTAGAAACATTTGTGAGCTTTCATCAAATTTTGTTCGGACTTGCATGCTAGCTTGATGTCATGGTAAATAGCAGTGAGAAACTTGCATCAGCATAAAACCTCGGAGTACCCATGATTTCTTACTGGAACATTTTCCATTTTCCATGATGGAATATGTGCGCAAACCTCTCTACCTCCTCTCAGGTGAGATATGTCCTGTGTACTTAATTCGAAAGAGGCTATCTCAGTGACGGGTCCAACCTTGAGACGTGGGCACCGCTTGAGGCCCTCCAGGGGAGGTTGGAGTTCGGAGCACGTAGTGATAAGGAATGAGCTTTAGTGTCTGTTTGCCTCGACCAATCAGAGGCCTCGTAACTTAAGCAAACTTTCATCTGTCAGCCGTCGAGGAAGATCCACCAAGGACTGAAAAGTGGTGTACTCCTCATATCTTTTTGTTTTGGATTCGGCGATAAGAACTTACTTTACTTATTTAACTTATAGAGTTCTGCTGCCAAGTATAAGGCAATAACTACATCTGAATGTCTTATGAAATGCAATACCATTTATAATACATACAATGAAGATCGAGGTGACGTTGTACGTAGATTATAAATAGATATGTTTAAACTAAGCTTCAATGGTATAGGAGCGTTATCATTGGACGCCCTTTGCCTTCATGCCATAAATATCATTTCATTAGTGGATTCGCTGTTTTTGACACTAGTCAAAGTTGTGAACCAGTAAATAAAGTTAAAAAAATAATTTCATTAAAACATGACTATACCTTCAAAATAATTATCCTCCAATTTAGTTTTTGTCGACCTAAGATTACTGTAAGGTAGTCTCCAAGTATAACGCGGATTTCTCTCGATAAAGTCCAGAGATTATTTTTGTTAAAATGATATTTCCTCATTCTCAGAATTATAACTATATTGATAGTGTTTTGGAGGAACTGACGTTATAAAGGGGGAACGGATATCTATATAACTGGATATCATAGTAACCAGACATACTTTAGTTTTAATAAGTTCTTTCACTCATTCTGAGTTCCAGTAAAACTTCTATTTAATAAGACAGTATCCCATTGTCCATTGGGTATGAGATGCCTTTCTTTAGTCTGTCCGTCTATGACGGCGTTAGAATTGAAATGTTGAAGGTATATTCTAGAACACCTACGAATATGCTGATCAGTTATTTGTTAAAATAAAAAAAAAACTGTAAGTAGGGAGAAAACAGGGGCCCCCATTACGTATTTTTTAAAACGTGTTTTTATCCAAAAACCACTAGTACTAAATGGCAGACAGAATGGGATGCCTACAAAATACAATTCCTTGAATCCAAAAATAATTCAAAGTAAAACTCTCTTTGACCATGTACTTACTACTTGTATACACTTATATACATATATTACAGTGTGTGAATTAACTGTTTTTTAAGAGTCCTATTATGGATGATAAGATAACGAGCCAATGAGCTTTTGTAGTTTGTAGATTAGTTACTTCTTTAAGAAGTTTTTTTTTTATAACCTTTGTTTTAATTAGATGAGTAGGGTCTGGCCCTCTTAATTAAACTTCTCAATTGAATTCTAAATTGGTTAGTCATTTCAATTACCGGATAATTTATTAGTGAAAATAACCTTAAGAACATTTTATGAATCCTCTTAAAATTAAAGGCCAAGATAAAAAAAAGGTAATAAAAAAGAACGGTGCAGGAAGGTCCGATTCGATAAACAGCCTGGACGTAGTCTGTAATAATGGAATCAATAATAAAGAAATTTATCATTGTATACCAATGTCGGTATGAAAACTAATATATTGAATAGATTGTCTTAGGAATTCAAATCACCTAATTTTTAACAAAAGAATATTATAATTACGGCAACTAATATATTTAGTATGTATGATCTACGTTTTACGTTGGGATGAAAATTAGAACTCATTTGAAGGATGAACAAGTAATAAATTAGTCATACATTAAAAATAAATTGGACTTTAACCTTCGGGTATTGTTATTACAAACAGTGATGATATTTATCCAATAAAATGATCGGAAATGTTTAATATTTTACTAGCGAAAAACACTGCTGAACTCTTTAAAAGAGCGAAGATACAACAGTATAAGCTGCGGAAATGAATCAACTACCTTCGAACAAGTTTTGACCATTGGCACTAAGTAGTAATCTTTTCCTGGACAGTTTTGGATTTTTGCCAGGATTTCGGTATTAAGGACAACTTTGCGATGGCCATGTTGTTTGGCGCGTACACACAGTCAGAACGTGAGTTATAATATTCTACTTAGAGAATAAAACTTGCAGAGTGGCTAATATTTTATCAGATAGAAGAAAAACTCTGAAATCCACTGAAGTGTTTTTGATGTATAAGCCATGTAGGTGATGTGATTTCCTTTCCTAGTGTCACATATAAGACTGTAATTTACTTAATAAAATTCACCTGTATATATAATTAAATAATCTTAAAGGGTGGCTCAACTGCTTTAATACATTCTAATGTATCCAGTGTTGAAGAAATGCAAAAGAGATTTACCAGGTAACGAAGTGGGTTGGCATTATCTTAACGTGTGTCTGTTTAGGGCACACATGCTGACCTAATGAATTCCATTCCCTCTCCGATACTGACTAAGAAAAGGTGAAATAAAATGGTAGAGGCTGTCATGTTGGCGTCGATTTTTCAAGCCCAGACCTGGCCGAACAAAGAAGAAAGATATGGTTCAGCAGCTGCGAACAAGGCATTGTATGAGCTTTATCAGTACCCCAGTTAGTCTTCAATTCGCTTCTGGCTTAGGTGGTTCCATCGAAAGCTGCAAAAATATTTTCGTATGGTATATAGTTTGTAACCCTCACCCAAACTAGTTAACAGTCAGTCGAATCGAATGGTTTTTGTTTTAGCTTAATTGAAAAAAAAAACCTTTGCATACGTTCAAGTTTAATGTTTTCTAAAAACTGCGCAGTAAAAAGCATTAGAGTATACTGTGTAGTCACCATTAAGAGTTCCAAGGAACTGCCCATGTAGTGACAGTTCCAACAAATTGTTAATCAAACCTTTGACGAAGTTAACCAGTAGGGAAATTATCAATAATTTTAATTCAGACTCTTACATGATCAGTTAAATTTTAATCAATTAATTTGCAAAGATAATTTAAAACATTTCATTCGAGAATATCGTTGACACCTTCTCCTAATTTTAATTAACTTATTTTTAAAACAATAATTTATGATACACATTTTTCACTGCAATTATCTTATTCTAAACTTATTATTCTGTAACTAATTTTCAATCATAGCAGACACGCCCTCCGGGGAGGTATCGTCGACCTACCACTGCCTAGCGGCCGTCAGAAAGAGATAAAACTGTCGTATTTAACCTTTGCTAGTGGTTTATTTGATGGGAAGCTTAATTCGTGTTTGTTTATTGATCGGACTTTATAAGATCTTAGACGGTGCGCTCAAGAGTGTACTATGTTCAGAAGAGGTACAGGGAAGGTATTATAGACAGCTTACGTGGTCTTGGAATGACCACGAGATTACACTCGGTATCTGGTGTTAAGGGAGCAAGCACATGGACCTAAAGTGTGAACCGGAAAGAGGCAGACGGGACCCTTCTTCAGAAGGAGGAAACGCTTCTGCGCTTTTGTAGACCTTCAGAAGCCATTGCCTGCATGGAAGGGGTCCCTTCCAGGGATATGCTAATTTAGCATAAAAAAGCCACGAATCTTCACTGGGAAGACCGTGGGTCTGTTAGCGCCGGGTCAAAATCTAGCGGGTGAGAAATAGGGACGTGCACAGGTAATTAAATAGGAAAGCCATGGTTCGAGTAAAGTAGCATACGGCTCTGCAGAGAGAGTGAGAGATCAGTATTCAATGTCTTTCAAAAGTCTGATTCCGAGATTATAAAAAAAACTCGAATTGTGTGTCTTTTACAGGCAGACAGATTTCTGCGCGCAGCCAATGAGAGCCTGGCTTATTCCAACCAATCAGGGTCCACTAGCCAGTGCCCCTAGTGATCGATTATGAACCAGTTCCATCGCTCTTCACCGACGCCTTAAGTTATTGATTTATAAAAATATGGGGTGACTTCTACTAAGATGGCACAACGATAAATTTTGCATTAAGTGGAACCTTTTTGCAAAAGATCTAAGGTAGCACTACGCACCTAGCTGGTCTTGCTACTACCCTCCCAAGAAACATCAAAACTCGTACGGAGTCTGGACGGCCATAATGTTTTTGGAACAGGCAAAACTGTGTACTACCTGTTCACCAAACATTTGCACTCCAAGGTAATTGGCCCAAAAGCCCATGCAGGCCTGTAACATTTCCTCCAAAGTTGGTATTAATTTTAGTTTTCTTAACCGTATTCGCTCCTTTTTTTTTTCGATTAGCTATCTATACATTGTACTCTTGAAGTTGAGGGAACACGCATATTTTTCCCCGTCTTCAAAAGTAAAATTCCTTGTGGGGGAAGCAGGAAATCAAACCGGATTCTCTCTAGTTACCAATCTGACATGCTAATCGCCTTGCTGTGGTATTATTTATATTCCGAGATACCTGAGCTATAATATTACTCACAATAACTAGTAATCGAACTAGACAGGTGAGGAGATTTGCCAAAAAATCGAATGAACATTAAAGTTTATTTTAAAATAATTGTAAGGATTGTTTTACTATGTTGTTACTGTGACTTACTGTTACTACTCTCTCAATAAGTCCAAAACAATGTTTTTAAATGAACGGATGAAAAACAGTAAATACTACACTAATCGGATAAATGGATGAATGAATTTTAAAAGGAAAAAAAATTGGTTCTAGATTAGAGATAAACTTAATTGGATTGAATGAACTTATGCCGTTTTACCAACAAACGATGGAGCTTCCTTAGATCAGCATTTGAATAATATCAGATCTGCAGATGTTTTATGGATTATCTAAAAACACTTTTTCTATGTGTACAAAAAGCAGAATATAATATAAAATGTTGATTATATTTGTCAATTAAAAAACATAGAAACTAATTTATTTTTTATACAATCCATAAGGTAGTTAATAAAAATATTAAAAAGAATAACAAAGTGAATATTTCACTTCTTAAATTGCTAGCAACACTAAGTAAGCTACAAAATACAGCCACTGTAGTGAAGGGGGAAGAATCGGCGATGAATGAGATTTTCCTTTCAAGAGTGTATTTTTCACAGTACCCCTTGATCCATGACTTCACATTCAAAACTTTTTTTTAATCTGTGAAAAAAGATCTTTAGCAAGGAAAAGCTCTTACTATAGATGATGCGGGGAGCGAAATGTATAGTAGCGGTAAAGGGAAGTTAGAAGCGTAAGTATTGAACTTACGACGTTGTAACTACTTCAGAAGATACAAATGACAATAAATCAATTACAAAAAAAGGTTTTATGAGCTGATGTCATTAGCAAGTGTAACAAATGTGAGAAAAGTTCATGAAAAATAGTGAGGTAACCGAACCTTGGATGGAAATTGTTAATATGCATATATTATATAGATTGTTAATTAATTGCAAGGTCGTGTTCATTTTATCATTATTGATCAGCCTAATATAAAGTATATGTAGTTCGGGAACTTTACGAATTAAAACAGAAAAGTAAGACTTTTTATTGTTTTATTAGTTTGGTGATCATCAAACATTGTTCCATATCGTATGAGCACTCCGTAGTTCATTATTAGTCGTTTCGTTATCTTTTGGTTGAACCTCTGTGCCCACTCTATAAACTTCATCATAATTAAGGTTATTATTCTATAATTTAACATTTGTTGGACATTATGGTAGTTAGGAGGAACATTTGGTGAATAGTCTAATTGCTTTTTATTAAAATATAAATTTATTTCTCACATAATTATTATTTTTTCCTGTGATTCCTAATTTGTTACACTAACTTCCACTGTGTATTTTTCTAAGACACCACAATCGGCAGTTGGTGTGGTCAACCCCACCACAATCGGTAGCAGGCTTGGACGGCTCTTAGATGTCCATTTGGTTGGTCAAATCGTAATAGGCTCTCTATCCATGGATCCACTGTAATCATTTATTTAATTATTGTATGTCGCTTAATGTTTACAGAGAAATATGTGGTTGCTGAACTCGGAGCACGACGAATTAGTAATAAAATTTGAAAATTTTGATATAGGGCAAGGGAGCATGCATGACTCATTTTTGTCAAGGTAAATTAAAATAATGGAGGTCATTGTTAACAAGGGGAAATGGAAACGAGGATTAATTTTTAACGGGTTTCCACTGCGTACTTCCTTAGGACATCACACACGGTATTTGGAATTCTATTAGTAACTGAGAAATCATCGTCTACATATTTCGATTTGAATATCAGTTGTATACGATTAATATTGACTCTTGATCTCTGGCCTGATTTTCCCATGCTAAGTAGCACTCTCGCTAACTGAATGGAAAAGAAGGCAAAGAAGAGCGAAGAAAAAAGAGAAAAGAAAAATAGACGCAGGCGAGAACGCCCGAGGCTGTCGTTAGTTACTCTTTCTACTGTGTTCTTTATCCGCTGGAGGTGAGCGCTCCGGGGTCCTGAAGAACCTTTTTCTCATTACTGCCGCCTCTTTCTTCTGTCTTTATATCTCATACTGCTCTAACAGTGACCCTCCAATAAACATTAACGGTCAGTCCTTAAATGGAATCCACTTGGTTTCCGCCTGTTATTGGCCTAAGCCTTATATTTTAGTCATCTAGAATGAAATCATGACAAGTTTTTTACTTCTGTAAAGTGACGAACAGAAAATAAGTCTTATAGTCACCATAGGCAAAGACAAAGTATGAGTAATGAAGATATTTTGTAAGGCTCTCACGAGACATATCTTTACCAGAATAAAGACTACTCAAAACTAAAGAAACAAAAACAGTGAATAAGCACTACGAGGGTGGTCTGAAAAGTTTCCAACCTCAACATGAAGATAGCAGCAGTCGTAAATAAAAGCTAGTGATTTTCGTTGTTCATCTGTTGACAGTTACTCACCAAAGTTTCAGCCATTTTGGACGCGCAGTTGTGTATGGTTCATGAAGTTCCAAGTAACCTATCCAGCCACCCTAACCCCATACCACAGTCATTGCACTGCACCACTCATCCCTTTAATCCTCCTCGGAGACTAAATCGGCAGTGGTCTCGTGGCCTGCTATAAATGCTTAAGAGTGGGAGTCCTGTGAATGTACGCTGTCGTGGCTGGAACGCTTTAGTTTTAGGTTCTAGGTATAGTTTTTAGTTTGTAAGTTTTTTTTTCTCCCATTTTTAAACTGAAGGTGTGCCCCATCACCTAGATTTGTATTTATATTATTTTCCTATTAACCACAATCTGTATTGTTGAGTAACACGAACTCCTTCAAATGCATCTGTGCATAGCAGGATGAGGAGAAATTTGCAAAGTTTCTTTTAATATTTTCATTGTATAACTTCATGGGGTTTAGAAGGAAAAAAAAAAAAAAAAAAATCCTGCGAATGATCAGTTTCTCCAATCATGTCCTGAGCGTACGTGGCTCTAGCGCTCTTCGACAAATTATTAAAAAAAGGCCTAAAAACAGATTGATAAAAAGCAAAAACTTGAAGAAAAGAAAAAAAATTAAATAAACTTGAAGCCTCAGAAATCAAACCAGTGTCCGATGAGAAACGTGGGACCTCTGAAATCAAAGAAGAACAGCAGAAAGTTGACACTAAATATAAAAAACTGATACTGTCAAAATGTGACACAGAGAAATAACAAATTGACCCAAAGAGTTACTTGCAAAACTAGAGAAAAATAAATTGAAATTGAAACAACTGGATTTTAAAGGAAAGGAGGAAAAACTTAATTAATCACCCATTCATTTATCTGAAATAAATAATATTTAATGAAGCAAATCCGAAGATGAGTGGATAATCTATAGTTACGTATTAAAAATACGTATTTTGGCTAGCAAGCGTAAGTGGCTATTCCTTTGTTAGTTCGGCATTTATGTTGATTAATGGCTTGAGTAGCTGGTTGACAGCACCCTTTAATTATACATATATGTGGATTCGACACACATGTGCTCAGACCCCGTGGTGTTCCGTTTCTGTCTGATTGCACGATTGTTTATGCAGATTGGCGGGAATATGCGGGATTTGGCAGACAATATGAATAAATCCCTCATCAACCCGCAAAACCAAGGAGTCAGTAGTATTAGATCATTTCAGTGGAATTATTTTGACTGAAATGCCACAGTATAATCTATATGCTCTGGTTGTTTGTTGCCCAGTAATCTGGGGATTTTTAAAATCCTATTCAGGCAAGGAGTTGAAAGCGAGTGCTTGGGAGATATAACCCCCCCCCCCCTCTGATATTCAATAGACTGGTTTCATTTAATCTTCCTGTATCGTTGCTTGACATCCCTTTGACTTAACGGGTTTTATATTCCTTTAATATCAAAACTTTTGCTATATAGCCACCAACGAAACACTTTGAGTCAGGCTATAATATAGAAAAATATAGTTGTTTTTTTATTTTAATGATAGATAAACATGTCTTATTTTTCTGTTTATTTTGATAGTAAATTGTTTCATGGTTGAAACTAGTACATCAATGTGAACCGCGAAGATTGGCTAGGAAATGTAAATCTGGCATCAATTTGATAAACGACGATTTAATTGGTTCGTCTTCAGGGTTTATTTGAGTAAAACGAAAAAAAATATTCATATAAATATGATTTATCTTTTAGATTTTTCTGAAATTCCCACATTTTGTCTTAAATATGTTAATTTAATAATGAATTTATATTTAAATTCGTAACCATTTCCTCCTGGACTAGGATATAGAAGGTTCCATGTGCTTGAGTTGAGTTTTTTTTATCGGCCCAATTGCAGCCATCCAAACCATCGTGAAAAGCGGAGGACCATCCATCCAAGAGACAGAAGGACGGACTAGGTTATGTACCAATACCTTGTCTCTATTAAGTGTTATATTATTCATATTGTTCATAAGTGATATCTGTCATATATTTTTACGCTTATTAAACTAACTAAAGTTTAGTGCATTACATTTCACAGACCATGTTCACTTCCATAAGGATATAAAGGCTGGGATAATACCTCGCTTGGGAGTAATTTATTAATGGTCGGGAGAAAGACAGGACAACGGGCTGAGCATGGTCTTACAATTAAAAGTAAATGAGAGGCACAGGTCACAAAAGACATAAAAGACAATGGTCTGGGTAGGTACAATGTTTTGCTTTCACCAGATGGACAATAACTGGCCCAATTGGGAGAATCTTAAATGCCCTCTAAGTGGTCTGTCAACCACGCAACAGGAAGTTTATTAATAGAGCGTCTCGCTCACTCGTTATATCAGACGGCCTTAAATTATCTTTACAATATCAGACTCTTGTAAATAGATTCGCCTGAGGATCTATAATTGTATATAATTATCTGTAAATTTAAAGGGGCTATGAAAGAAAAAAAAACTTATGCTTAGAAGAAATTTAAATATCGTGGTACAAACACAGTACAAAACCAAGTAGTTAATGAATAAACAATAGATTCTTTTCACAATCGTGTTTTAAATTATGGATCTTGATATTATTGAAAAATACTCTCCTTAGACTTAATTTTGATTTTGGCTTCGTTTGGTTGGCAATAAGCTTAAATGGTTAATAAGATCATGCACTTTTCATAAATCAAAAAGGTAGATATTTTTTCTGTTTATTTTTCATTTTGGAACGCCCATAAATGGTTTTGTTCAAGCAATTAACCTGTGATTTTTCTACAAACATAATACTTCACGAAGTCATATTTTTCCAGGCACTTCTTCTTGGGCCTAAATAATAATAATATATATTGGATAGGTAATAAGCACTGCGGGAAATATCCCATCATTGTTTCTTGCAATGGTTTGATCGCAAAGTGCAGGCTGGAATTCACTTGGAAGCTATAACTGGCGTTGAAAAAATTGGACAGGACTCGGGGTGTAAGTAACACTTTGAGTATAGTCCGAAAATTCAACATTTAAAAATAAATTGTGCCATTGGCTAATATACCCCAGGTAGGTGAATATTTTAAAGAATTTTAAAATTCTAAATAATAATAACTAATTGCACTTTTGGTGAAAACTCAGGTAATGGACTAGTTGAACCGCTTTACTAACTGAACATGTACACCTCGCTGAACTGAGATAACGTTTATTTCAAGGCATTAATAGAAACTACAATATGAATAAAAAGAGAAATAAACTTACAAAAATAAATTAAAAGAAAGTAATGGTGACCAAAAATGTATATTATACTTAATATCTGAATAGCTCATTTTTTATTGCATTACTGGGGATCGGATCTTCCAAAGTACAGATCTCAATAATTAATTTTAGATCTTAAGAAGAGCTTAAACCGTTTATTAAAAATTGAAGTGAGTATAATGTCCTAAGCATTGTAAAAAATCAACAAATCCTTGACTCTTGATTATTAATAATATCAATATTGTATTTGCTAAGAGATAAAACTAAATATTACTCTTATACTCTAGGTTAAAATGTGATTAATTCCACAACGAAGCTATTTGGTGAAAAATTGTCGTCCTAACCAAAGGAGGATGACTGTGATTTCTCTTTAGAATAGCAACCATTATTCTGAAAGTCTCCCAGCCCAGAGTCCTTTGCGGTTCAGTTCCAAATTTATCCTAGTATTTTGTGAGGTGGACTGGAGAAATCAAATAAAGATATATTCTATTAAATTAGTTCCACAAAGGGTGATTTTTTTCATAATGGTTAAATTGTCTACTTACAGATTTTTCCTAGTATTTCCGGGGAAATTTCCAACTAGTAACCAATCCGATTTCGCGATAGCTTTATATGTGTTTGGGATTAAATTGTTTAATTTATCGTTTTCTTACGCTAAATCAAATATAATTCAATTCAGATAGAAAAACTTCAAATAGATCTAATTTAGTGTGAAATTGTAAAAAAGATTTGATAGGATTTTAGATTTTAAACCTAGACTTTATGTTTCGCGAAGATCTGTAGTGAACTTGGGTTACTCTTAAATTAGGATAAATCCTTTTAATCTGAGCCTTAAGCATTGTAGATTTATATAATAAAAATTAATTATGTACGGATTTAAACCACGCACTTTATTCCTCACTAAGCCCCTCTCCATAAGTACGGAATTTATTTAAAATTTATATTTTGGAATTAAAGTACTATTCATGTTAAATTCATCCTGTTAAAATTGATTGTTTATTTTTCGGCTACCTTCTTTTGATAAGCTTAATACTTAGATTGGCAATTCTTTTTTACAAATCGATTGCAATGGTATGTATTAGGGTTTACGTAAGCCTGGGTATCATATTTTATGTGAGCCAGAGCACTTTGCTGAATTTCCCTAATCATTTTTCCATCATGTTTTTCTAATATAAGTGATAAACTAAATAGTACAAAAACTATACATGTAGACATGATGTAAAAGGAAGATTTTTAGAAAAATTTTTAATTAAATTAAAAAGGATAATATTAATACAGTAAAATCAGGTAATTTAAATTGCTAATGGGCTATAATAGTGCTGATAAATTAACCTTTGTTCTGCGTTTTTAAGGGGATATGTCTATACACACAACACTTTTGTGAAAAAGCACGAGGAAATACTTCGGTTTCCTTTGTAACTCAGTGAATGTTTATTGTTAAGTGCCTGAGGGTTAATCTAACCACAAGCTCTTTCACCTCAGATATAAACGGTATATGAACAACCAGGAAATCAGCTATTCATTCCTCTGCCTCATTTATCAACAGAAATTCAACGCTTAGTAGCAAGACTAATATACTCATTTAAAATTTATTAACGAAGCCCATAAACTTACGAAGCACCTAATTTAAGGTCTTAATTTACCTAATTTCTATCTAAGTTCTCAAAAACTTAATTTAAGACAATCATGCCAAAATCAGCTAACTTAAAAAAATTCAGAATAGTTTCTTTGAAACTATTTTGACAAATCAAGATACACAACATTGGAGGATAAATGACTTATACTAAACGGATTAGTGATATTTTAAAAACTCAAACTTCGTACATAAATAAGTAAATATAGTGAAGAGCCATTTCTAGAAAATATTTTTAACGTAGACAAATTACCCAAACATAAGAGCTTATGACATTATATTGTAAAGGAATGTTTTCTATTACCATTTAGTTTTTTTAGAATTATTTTTTAATTATGTTTTTTTCAATAGATTTTTTTACTATGCATCGCTTACATACATGTATCTACTATGCTTACTTTAAGGATATAGAAACAAAAGCGATGATGTTAGTTTTTCGTGTACTTAGCAGATCTTTGAGTAGATGCACTTTTTAATCTTTTATCCTTTATTGTGCTAAAATTACAATCTGCCTTACTATAGGCAATAAGTAATTAAGATAAATGCTCTCATTCGTACCATATTTACAATTCATCATTCACTCGCTCATTCATAGAATATTTACTGACAGCCCAGAGGCCTCCCAAGTCCACATGCGAAGAGAAAGTGGAGTCTTGGGAAGTCCCCCACGCTTCTCCGTCAGCCGCGTCACCGGATACTAGCCAGTGGAGACTGACCAAGAGCGCGAGAGCCACAGACGCTCAGGACATGATTGGAGAAACTGGCCATTGCCAGGACTCCCACTGTCACGCAATTATAGCAGGTCACGAGGCCACTGCCGTAGATGCACTTTAGCAAACTTTTTTTTATCGTGTAAATATTGAATGAAAGTACGTTACTTATAAATGATTCCCGGCCTAATTTCCAAGTTTGCTTTATTGTTCGGTGCTAACGAGTTTTCATTATTATTTAATGACGCTATTTAAAACTTTGAGTTACAACAACTGTAGAAAGCTTCATGAATATAAGAATTAACTAGAAATTGCTTCCTTAGATTCTCAAACGGATTGTGCCAAACGCACCAAAAAATTTTTATAAACTGGATAATCAGGCTGTAGTGTTTATCCAATTTGCAATAATGTAATATTTTTCTGAATAGATGTTTTTACTACAATAATATGCCTTTATTGGAGTCAACACAAAATATTTTAAGCAGTGCTTAGTCACCATTTTATGAAGCTCACTTTAAACAAAATACATATTGGTTTGGCGAGGCCATCGCCGCTTAGACGTCGGTCTTGGTCGCCGGGGATGAGATGGGATTATAATATTGCATTAGCATACGAATTAGGATATCCAGGAGCGCAGGAATGGAAGTTCTGGTAGCGGGAGGTGGCTAGATCTTGAATGAATGGGATGTTGAGATAAGCGTGAAGGATACACTTGTTGATATAGGGGAGAGCATTAGCTATCTTGTGGAGGGTTCGAGATTTCAACGAATGGATGCGAAGAATATTGGAGGGCTTGGAACTCCCCCAGACCTCTATTCCGTTGGACCAGGTAGGTTGGAATATCGTTAATAAGTCTCCTGTTTTTTATTGTTATTTTTGAACGATAGTCAATGAGGCAAGAAAGTAGTTTGAATCGTCTGGGAGTTTCTTGTCGTTTTACCTTGATGTGGGGAACCAAGTGAGTTGTTTTGTCTATTATAAGTCCTAAATAGGTAAAGGTAATAATCATAAAAATAGATAATTTAGAACGTAGATGTAGACAATGAGTGCATGCCGATAAATCAAATAAAATCAACCCGGTAGAGATTTAATATTGCCCTGTGATCATTCATGTCATTCATAATGCTACTACAGTAGGAACATATATTTTTCCTGTCTATTACTTTCTTAATTTTGAATGCAAATGCCTTGTCACGCGTTTTAGGTCTTATTCACACGATACAACAAAATAAAACTATCTGACTAAGTTGTCTATCCTTGGAAAATTTAAGAAGAGTAATAATATTCAACGTCCTTCAGGTGGATGTACTCTAAATATTGGTTAAGATAGAAGCTTTACTTAAGAAAAGTATCAAATTCCAATTTTTTCCAGTAACAATCTGAACCTAGAAGTACGCTTACAGTTTATTCAGGAAAAGTCAATATTTTAGAAAGAAATGAAATTTTAGCAACTACAGAATAAATCCTAACAGTCAAACATAAGTCGAAAATAATCCATGCCAAATTTTATTATTTTCGTCCTGCATACAGTGAAATATAATATGTGATTTACAAAATATAATATATCTCCCTAAAACCAACATTTTAACAGACGAAATAATTATTTCTCAAATTTAGACAATTAATTGATTTTAATAGTCTACAATTGAAATGGATTTGGCCTACGGAAATCAGGAAATATTTACATTGGTTCTCTCGTGTTAATTAATGGCATAACATATTCAGTGCCAGTTTGTTGAAATAAAACCGATAAACATGCACAAACACATTCATTTGTGTACATCGCAATCATCGAACAGGATTTTCTTGTAGTTCAGTTAACCAGGGCTTGAATAAACGTTGCCTCTCCTAATAAGCTCTTAGACACAATAATTCCTCGAATAAATATGAATATTCCGATTATATTTCACAAATATACTTTACAGTTATAAAATATGCTGAGATGATAGCGAGAGAGAGATATGTTTTTCTTTGTAGGGACATTCGACGGGCAGCTTTTGGAGTCGGCATTTACTCGTTTCGTTCTAAAGTCATTATTAATATGATAATGACAATCTGCTACACTTTAAACTTCTATCCTTTCTTTTTGTACTCCAGAAAAATGTTATTAAGATGTATGTATACCTTGTGAATCCAATAGAGCATGATGACTAGGACAGCAGTCGGGAGGTCGACTGAGACATATTTTACTTCAAAACAAGGTTTTTCTCGTCTAATAACGCTGTGTTCGTCCATTCGGTTTTGTTGTTGCAGCTTTTATCTCTCAAGCCATGCTATCCTGATTTTCTGCAAAATAGGCATTCATTTTTCATTCTAGCTCCTATAGAATAATTTGATATTATTATCCTATTATTCGTCCTGAGTACAAGAACATTTCCTTGTAGAAGTTAGTCCATTCCTATTTCATAATCCATGTGTCCATACCTTACGACTGTATAAAATAATAATGAGCGTTCTACTATTTATAAGGCGATTTGGAAAATAATATTTATAGGTAAATAAAAGATTTTATTCTCGAAAAGTACAAATTTATTAACCGAAAACTGAATTAACAAAACTTTTTACACATCTTGTTGGGCCATGTCCAAAACGAATATTTGAAAAAAGAATGAAGAAAATGTGGCTCATCCGCGTTCTATCGGTTGTGAAAAATCATGATAAAGACGAATATTGTTAATTAAAGATCTAATTTATTAATTAATGCTTAGAGGTCTAAGCAGGATATAACTGACTTGGCAGATATAAATGATGTAGGCGAGTTGTTACGAAATCACCTAATCACTTTGTATTTTAATTGGACACACTAATTGGATGGTTACATAGCAATCCCCCCCTTTTTTTTTTTTTTTTTATGAAATTCAGTTAGTTTTTTTCAGGTTAGATGTAATTTTTTAAGAAACAATTAATCATATTTTGGATAGATATACCATACTACCATTATCTGATTATATTGACGTTTGAAGTAAAATAAACCCTTAAACCCTTTAAAGTAAACTATTACAATAAAAACAAACACCTTTAACAACTTATTGTATATTTTTAGTGATTCATTTTATTAGAAATAAATTTAATATCAACTAAAGATGTGTGGGTACCAGACCGATTTTGTCAAGTGACATAACAATTTATTTTTCATTTCGTTATAATTAAAATATTTCATGCCGGCAAGGAGGGGGCCTTCCTGACTAATAATGCACATAACACTATAGCAATACTAATTGACTACCTGCTTCCCAGCTTTTTTACCGCTCTCCAGGTGAGGCGCCCGGACAAGGTCAGATCTGAGTAGAAAAATATTTGTTTTGTTATGCCAACAGAGTTACTTTGGGTGCACCCCATCATATTACAATAGAGGTTTGTATGCAGCCTGCATTTTCTTTGAGCAGCTGGATTGCTACCATTTCATCACCATTACCGGTTAAATAAACGTGAGCTTTTTTAACTGCGATTCCTTAGTTATATTCATTAGCTCTGCACATCTGAGCCTACCATGAACCGTAATTTTTACTACTTTATGTTTATTGAGTTATCATTTGCGCGTTAATGCAACCAATCTTAGACGAATCAACCGCGTAGCAATTAGAACTTTGCGATGTTTCAGATCGCTAAGCTATGTTAGAGTGTTTTTTGATTTTTCTATAATTTCACCTGTTTTTTCGAGTACATTTGCATTTGATTCTCTAAAAATTTGAACTGAAATATTAGCACTGTGAGTATATTGTCAGCCGTGAGTGTATAAATGAGTTGAAACGTTTGTCGGGTTATAGGTTAGGTTCGCCAAGATATCTTAAACCACCCTTCATCGCACAAGAAGCTGACGCAGAAATACTGAGTATGTCGAAACGGTGTCCACCAATACAGTTGATGAACACTTAATGACTCTTTTTCATCAAACCAAGCCGATCTCTCAACTAATGCAACTCATTGAAATTTTATTTTATTTAGGCACATCTTATAAAATCTATAAGCAAATTGATTAAATAAATTAGAGTTATTTACAGTTATTAGTTCTGGCCTGAATTATCCACTTGGTTATTTAAATTTTAGCCTTTAAGGAATCCCGATCCCTTCAATATTTTCTTGCTTTGGCTGATAATAATAACAAGGCGAACTATATTAACACAAAACCGATTCTGCAGACAATCACCTGAATTTAAATTGGT
Source organism: Acanthosoma haemorrhoidale (assembly GCA_930367205.1). Taxonomy (NCBI): domain Eukaryota; kingdom Metazoa; phylum Arthropoda; class Insecta; order Hemiptera; family Acanthosomatidae; genus Acanthosoma; species Acanthosoma haemorrhoidale. The sequence continues at coordinate 31,024,540 of OV884012.1, forward strand.
TGGTTGGTAAAGAGACTAAACTGAAGCTATTCAGGGTAAGTTTAGGAATAAAATCGAATGATTTAACGATAAAAAAATTGGTAATACTAATACATTTTATAATTATTAAGTTTCTTTTGTGCTAAAAGAGATTGAGTGCTGTATAACGTCGCCGCGTTTTTTTTTTTCCATACAGGAACAAAATATTTTGTTGGTTTTGGATTGAGTGGCTAAAAGCAGAAGCTAAGAAAAATAAACATGAAAGGTCTTGTTGTTCAGTAGCAGTCACCGTGAGACCTTAGCCTAGTCCCCGCGGGTTTAGGGTTTCAGGCAATTGTGAGAGCGAGAGGTCCCACTGTTCAGCAAAGAGGCTATTTAGAAGGAAATATCGGAGTGCCTCAATTCAGTTCTCAGTATCTAGTATCTAGCTGTAGAACAAACTGGGTTAATGCTTTTAGTGTAAATACCTCGGTTGGTATAAACTATTAAAGGTTCGACTGACTTATCTACATAGGGAAATAATCTGAATAACTTATTCTTTTGCAATGCAATATACAATGTGCCAAATAATTTATAGTCAAGATCTTTTGAAATTTTTGTGAAAATCACAGGAAGTATGTTTTTGAGCTATTCATTTACGAATATTCAATATACAGACTAATTTATTTTGTATCCCAGCCACAACGAAGATTCCATTAAACTGGGTGATGGCCTTTCGTTTGTCTTTCGCAATGTTTTACAATATCGGCCGAAAAAATGATTAAATCGAACAGAAAATTTTCATCTTTATTCTATTACGTCATGGACTACTATAGATGTTTTAGTTAAGACGTGATAACGGTAAGCATATAGTTGTCCATTTCATAGCAGTGAAGACTTACAAACATCCCACATTAATGACATATGATAGTTGTTTTTTTTTCTTTCATAGCCCCTTTAAATTTACAGATAATTATAGATCCTCAGGCGAATCTATTTACAAATTATTTTGTATTTATGATAGTTCACAGTAAAGATTTTGCACTTAACTTAGGGAGGTTAGAGTAGTGAGGCGGGTAGAGACAGGCAAGGACTGCAGGTCACAGAGATTGAGGAGTGGTCCTCAGATTCGTGGTTCTATAGAGTTTAAATAGAGATGTTTGATTCTAGCTGAAGAGAACAGGGTTCAATGTGACTGTTAGTGGTTCTTAGTTAATATCGGAGCGAATTCTCCATTGGCACAGGCGCTTACGGTTAACTCGAGTGGTACAGCCTTGCCAGTGGTGAGCTTATTGCAGGGATTTAGTGATATTCTAAAAAAAAAAAAACTTGGTAACTAACAATATAAATTCTGTGCTAATGTGAATTCATGTTAATGTTTTAGTTATCTACAGCTTTTCATTGTTATTGAAAAGCGATTTTTAGTTACTGAAATAATTTATAAATAAAATTGATTATATTTTTTTTCAGAAATTACCAATTTTTCAAATTTTTTTAATTTAATTTAATTTAATTATTTTTCAGAAAGTACCACGAGCGTCACACAGTATTGTCATTTATTAAAATTTTTATGTGCATTAATACATTCTGTTAGTCTCAGCCCACAGATCCTTGAATCAATTAGTTAAATGAATTGGATGATATTCACGACCGAAGTTGTCAAACAAGTAGACTACTAACTGCCTCTTGACTGTTCCAAAGTAACACCTTCGTCTTTGGACTACCTGACAAGGAGTCAGTGGCGGTGAGCTGCGACCACAGTCACTGTAATGACCCCAGGCCCTGACAGATGGAGGGCTCCGCAGTGGGCCCCCCACTAGACCGGGCCTCTTGCCCACAATCAGTCACTAGGAGCCCTGTTGCTCAACCTCTCTGCATCTGTCTTACTCTCTAAAACTCCTTTACACTTCTGCCACTAGTGATGTATTGTCTCTTCATAAAGGTCACTTCGATAAATCAAAGCGCCTAACGGTAAAAGATCGATTCAGCAAAGTTACATAAAAGGCAGATGATGCCAAAGAGGACGGTGAAATCACTGTATCCTTCATGGACTGTAATCACAATAGATGGACACTGTCAGAAACTTCTATAATTGACCTACCCAGTTTTTGTTATGGTTTCATAGATTTTTTCAAAATAAGAACCTTTGTGTTGATTCTTAGCCGTGATTAGAAGAATTTGTAGTAAGATCGGCTTAGGTCGATGAAAAAGAGTTTGTTAAGTTTTCTTCAAGTTTACTTAAGCCAGCAGTTTACTTTAAAAAAGCAGGTTTGTTTAAGGATAGTACATATGCCACCACCATCTGGCCCTTGTTTGAGAAGTAGGTTGTTTTCGACCGTTTAAGACATTTGCGAGAACTGAACACATGAAAGGACCTCATGCACACATTCACAGAACTTCCAAAAGTTCTCCATTTTGATGAAAACCTAACATTTTTCATCATCTTATGCCGATCGATCTCCCAGGAAACTCTTCTACTTATAAGTTTTTTTTACCCATGTGCCTGTTTGTGTGGGATTTTATCCTCTGCTTAAGATAGATAATATTAAATTTTACATGAAGGTCCCATTAGATTTCGAGAGGGCATGCAAAATATGGCCATCTCTCTAAAACATATTTCATTAATTAATTAATTGATAATAAAAAAAATCTTTTATTTTAAGTCGAGCATCAGTAATTGAAATAAAATAATTTCTAATAATTTAAGTAAGGATAAAGTTAAATGTCTGTAATTATTAATTATATAATATGTATTATGTGCTGGGGCTTTAGTGGACTATTAATACAAAGGGATGTTAAAAGCGTTTTCCAAACTCCCACTAATGAATGGGTTCTCAGTAAAATGATTTTGGTGAGTTCCTAGCTGTACTGCTGGGGGACGTCTCGCTTCGTAACCGTGAACAGCTGTACGTGGTGTAGTCTACTGCTTAATCTCACTGCCATCTCACCAGCTTTCGGCAATGGTTTCCGGGAAGGGTCTCTGATGACATTATCGTGAGGTTGGCGAGATGTTCATGTAATCTGCCAAGGAATGCTAAATATTTTAGTCTTGTAAGTAGGTTATTTGCTTGTATGTATGAATTGTCAGCTCCGAAAAGTAGTAGAATAATAGTAGCATGTCTACGATTTTATGACAGTATCGTCTAGATTATTTTTACAGAATAGTTAATTGATCCTTTCAGCTCAATTAACTATGTCCAGAAATGGCTTTATGGTCGCAATTTAACTTTTTTTTGTTTTATGGTGTCTTTAGTTGTTCAAATCTTCGTTCTTAAGCGAGGTTTCAAGATTAAGCGCCTTTCCAAGTATAGTTATAGGTATGACACAGATAGTATGAGATGTTTAGTGGTGTGTGACTTAAGCATACCTGTGGCCATGAGTCTAGTCGTTATTCAAAGGTCATTATTGTGTCAATGCCATTTGATTGGGTGATGTGTTGCATTGATGAGATGAAATTATAGTGATGTCGTTTGTTTTTTTAAGAGTTTAAATTTATCAAACCGTTCCCTTGGGGTCTCAAGGCTTTTTGGGTGATGCCAGAAACAATTATAGAAACTCTCTGAATAATTATAAAATGAGGTTTAATTAAATGTTAACTTAATAATAAACGTTGAAATTGAATTCCTACAATGGTTCTTAATCCATTGTGAAAAACTACCTTATATTTAGACGATAAACACTACTTTTTATATTCTAAAACAGTTAGGCCACTAAAAATTTGAAACTTTCAAACAGATAAAAGTTACAATTTCTTTTAATGCTCTTTTACTGCTAAGATAATAACCAGAATAACTATTGAAATCGCAATACTTTTTATCTTTACAATTCAATGGATTTCTCGCGAATACATCTCCATTTGGCGACCATATGGGGGTGGTTTGGATGTTACAATTAATATAGTTTCTGGGCAATGATTTGAGAAGTCTTAATAAGAGAAATGTAACTGACATTTTTTCACCATATTCATAAAGTTCACTGCGTTATTCAGGCTTTGTTGAACAAAACTATAAAATATCCGAGTAAACAAATAATAAATAGAACCTCTTCAGACAATTCAGACAAGTAACTCGCAAAGACCAAAACAGATGGATCAACGTGGGAAAACATAAGGTTCTTTGTTGAAAAAACAAAAACGAAACGCTCAAACTAAAGAAATAAGAATAAGAATGTAAGTCTCAATGTTGGACTAGTGTTTTTTTCAGAAATTAATTATGAGAAATGATGGAGAAACCGTAAAGCACATGGCACATTACTTCATAAAAAAATAACTCCTGAATGAACCTTTGAAGAAGCTGACTTGCTCAAAATAGTAAGAAAAGCGAGTACTTACTTGAATAGTTTTTGTTGAATGTTTCTATGTTACTAGAGAACTATGTTGCTACCACTCCTTAGGCCCGCAAAGCTTGTAGACGTGACAGAACTTAGCCATCGCCGACCTGACAATTTATATGTAAACAACTTCTTGCAAAAATGGAGTTATTATGGAAAGGGAGTTACGATTACTGTAAGATTAGCCGTACGTATTTAATGTTTGGATGAAATGATAAGATTCATTTAAGCTTCATTAATTAATAAATTACATGTAATTAATAAATATATATTTTATATAATTTTAGCAGCCTAACGAATCAATGATTTGGTTGTTTTAATCATTAATATGTATTTTTTTACTACAATAACATAATGTCACTAAAATCGGTTTCATGTTATTTTTTGAGCCGTAACGAAATTCTAAATTGTGTGATAAGTTACTCTTGATAAAGTAGAACCTCTTCCTTTGGGCAATTAAGAAGTTTAGATCGAGTCATTCATTCTAACGACCACTAATTCAATGAACGTGGACAGAAAGACAAAAAAGGATTTCCTCTACCAGTTCCAATCATGAAATTACGAGGCCAAATTTTTGTTTTTAGCTACACCCTCACCAATCCATAAAGGGTTGACACACCTGATGTTTCAATAGGCAATGTAATTCTCGTCTCTGCTGGTTTGATCAGGGCTTAATGATGCCAACAACAGCATTTGTTGATTGTTGATTAACACAACTTCACCTAAATTGTTCTTCCAGTGCATGGGAACCTCTGGACTAATCCATCGTAACACTGTACCGACATTTGTCGTCATGGAAAAACATTTCGGTGTTGTTGGAGAAGAGAAAGCTGATTGCACGAGGTTACTGATTAACTGTGTTTAGTGACTTTACATACTCTGAATTAGACAGCAAGTGTGGGGTACAGGGTACCACCTTAACTTTGTCTATTCTCTTTTGTTTTATTATTAAAACTACTTGCACCATATATTAGATAACACATGCATCTAGGTTTACATGTTTTACATAAAAGCAAAAGAAAATAATAAAAAAAACAATGTACATACCAACACAGCCAAATAGCCGATATTAATTTCTCAACATTTTTTTCTATTCAACATAATTTATTTGTACTAGCATTTTATGGACTATTTGTGTATAATTAATATATGTGTTGGGTTTTGTTTCAGGTAAGAATATTATTATTCAGCAATATATGATAAAGTTTAATACAGATAATAACGAGTGAGTACAATGTCATGTATTTTGATTTACTAAAAAATAACTATAATTGCTATTAAAAATTGAATTTAATTTTATGACATAAACTAGTCGTTACTTAAAAACACATCGATGTATAGGTAGTGATAAACACGAGTAATGAAAAACCAAATTATTTATTAACTTTAATTAAATAAAAACATTTATATATATATATATTTGGTAGTTTTAAAAAATTTAATTTCAAAATAAGATTAAATAATTAATCGGCCGATGAAAGAGGTTTTATTGGATGAAAAGCACAGTTTGTTTTTAAAACCAAGATTGAGTGAATTACCTTATAAAATAATGATTAAATATTTCTAAGAAAAAGATACGGTAAAATGTTTTTTTCATTTGGGGGCGGCACGATGTGTTTTGAGTTTTTTAAAAAATAAAATTAATTTTTGTCTGCCCACAGTTTATTTTGTTTGGTGACACTAACGTTTTAGACATTATCAAGGGTCATAACGGTTGTTCTGCTTTATCATCCTTTCAGAAATTTCGCCCTCAGATGTTTCTTTTCTAGTGTAATTGCCGGATGTGGGTTGAATTTAAATAAAAACTTTTTTTGTCTGCCCACAGTTTCTTGAAATTGAACAGTTTGAAAGTATTGACAGTTTGAGCCGACACTTTCAGGTGCACAAAAGTTGTCATACCTAGCTATATACTTATGCTTTTTTCAATCAATAAGATATTATATATTGATCAAAATCTCGGTCGGTCATTAAAATTTTATTATTTATAGACATTTTTTATAAATCATTTTTATTCTCTGCCTTACTGCCCTCACTCAATACTTAATGTAGCTATTTAATGATTAACTCGAAATGATAAAATGGGCACTGTTAGTAAGTTTCTCAGACTGAACAGATCAGAGATATGTCCGAAGACTGATGAAATCAATCTCAACAACAAGGGAAACTCTGTGATCGAAATTTGTTCCCACGCACACGGGACAGCCGATTGCGTCCAAACCCTTGCCATACATCTCCCAGAATAAAGCTCTATCAAACCTGATTCCTAAACTAAAAGAGACGAAGGGAAAAATCACATTGCTAGGTGAGTGGGATTTATTGAGAAGGAGCCACGGATCCAACATTTGATCATATTTTATATCGAGTTGATAATCTTACCTGCTATATCCATTAAAAGGTACGTTTTGAATCGATTTTAATCCATAAAATCATAATATTGCTAATCAAAGATTAATATGTAATATTAAATGTTTGAAAAATTAAACAGGAATTTTGTCAGTGGATTCCCTACTATAGTGAGTTTCAAGGACACTCATATTTATTCCTTTCAATTATCTTTGTGTAACACTATTCATGAATACTATAACAAAACCTAACTTTGGTTAGGTTGCACCATTTCGTTAAATAAATTTAAGTTCTAATATAATATGTTTGAAGCATTAGAATAATATTTATATATACTATAATTATAAATAAATACAAGAAAATAAGGGTAAGCAACCAAGCAGAAACTCAAGGTACACACCTGGACATTTCAGGACGACTCTCAGGTAATGCGGTAAGGTATAGACCCAACGCCTTGGTAGGTGTTGGAGCTCAGGTAACCTCGAATGGACAATTTTCGTATTATCATACATTTTGAGTTTTTTGATTACATATTTTTTGTGCAATCTTATTCATTTGTCTTTGAAATTAGAAAATCTAACGTTTTAATCGATATTTTATTAATGGAATTTCCAATTTGATTAACTGCATTCCTTCTTGGACATTTATGTCTAGTTAGCTAAAGATTTACCTTTTAAAACATACGTTATGAATCCTATTGAAAATTTATAAATTTGGATGTATGAATTTATGAACAACCCTTGTTTGAACGGAACGGAACGGAAATTTTATATTTCAATGCTTTGAATACAAAATGAATCGATGAATATAAAATGAATGAATGTAGTAAGTGTTGATTTTCGAGGCATATATAAAGAGGTCTGAGGCTGTAAAGTTGTATAAATTAACATGCCCTTATTTTGGTCACACAGAGAGGAGTTTTGTCTGTACTCTCCTGAAACTTTGTTGAACAATCGTAAATATCTATCGTGATGCAGGGATAATGAAAAATACTAGCTCAATTATTCAACGTCGGATAGTGTTATTTACTCCGTTCTCTACAATGAATCTTGATAAATGAGCCAAGGGGCGCAATATGTAAACGTATCGAATGGTTTTGTCATAAATCTTAATGTAACACACCAATCACTTTTTATTTATTAGTGTTAGTGGCCGTGTTATCTTATCTTGTTTTCCGTAGCGTATTTCTTGATATATATGTCAATAAATATGCTAATTATATATATTCATATGGTTGGTATCTTTGAAAATCGAATTGTAAATATTAAGTCGCCGAGGAACCATCCCATAATAAAAATCTTCCTGTTATCCTATTATTCCTAAATTTATCAGTTATATTATTATTAAATATTCAGGCCGTTTGTTAAATGTAACATTGTATAATGTGAATTAGTTTAAGAAACGTTAAATCAAAGAGAATTAGATTTGTTTCATGTTGGAATCAGTGAATGGGGAATCTTATGAAGTGCGAGTAAACGATAAAGGACGAGCGAAGAATAAAAGAAAAAAGTATTTGGAAGGGTGACCTCAATAGACATGGTTTGACAGGTTCCTTAAAACTATGTTCAATTCTCACATCAGATGACAGCAGGGACCAAGCCAACTTAATTATTTTCAACCACACCGCACGGAGGAAGAAGGGTTCACCAATGAAATTTCTACAAAATCAATTAAGTTCAAAGACAATTAGATGGAGGGGGGGGGGGGTTAGTCAATTTGTGATTTTAAACTAGTTTATTGATAAATTTCTTGCAACAAAGTTTTCGTTTATGTATTAATTTAGGACTTTATTCTTTCATTACTTTTAAATTCTATTTCAAATTTATAATTATGCAATAAATAGTAATAATATGCAGTTAATAATAAAGCTTTCCTAAAATCCTATTTATTATTGAATATTATTATTGCAACCTCTTGTCTATTAATTACCTATAATTAAAAGTTAATTCCAATCTAGGGACCTATTCCTAGGCAAAGCTAACGACCAAGATTAAAAAAGTTAGTTTTTATAAAAATAAAATATGAGCAGAGAAGAGGGGCTTATACAATAATAATATGCATTTACCTGGGAGATGTTTTCAATAACTGTTTAATCACTTTGACCCAAATGGCCCAATATGGAGGAGACAGTCATTTGTTCGTGTCAGTCGGCTCCAACTGGCAGCAAGTTTCTTTATCACCCTCAAAGTGAACGTAACATAAGTTTCACTTCTGTCCCTAGGCCGAGAAGTTAACACTTGTAAGAAAGTATCTGCGTGGGTTTCTACTGAGTCCCACTCACAGGAAAGTATATTCGAAGATTGAAGATTTGATCATATTTTATTTTATTTACCCGTAAAAAGTAATAGTAGGTAAACAAATATTTTACATGAACTGATAAGAAAATTTAATGTTAAAAACTTATTGGTGCGGAATCAACACAAGCACTTAGTACAATTCACGGACCTAATAGCTATATTTTTAAATTATATTTAGGGGAATTGGTTTTTTAATTCGTTTTATTTTTCATCATCTAGTGTCAACCACTTTTCAAGGATGACAACGGGATTGTACGCAGATCCAAAATATAATTAGGTTTATAATTGCATACTCACTGATATCATTGCCAAAGTTTGTTAACAATGTTGAAAGGGAAAAGTATGAAAAGGGAAAGAAAAATATCTTGTGTCCCAGCAATGTAACGGATCTAGACAATACTGTAGTAAAATAAAATATACTTATGATTTTCTCCTAATTATTATTTTATGGATTTGTTGGAAATGATCTGTTTTTCGATTTGAATTTCCAAAAACCCTAAAACACCCGGACAATCATTAGACCCATTAATCTAGCAAATATCGAGGATGTGACACAACAATACTCGATACACATTGAGATATACATTTTATAGAAAGGATATCTACATATGAATGCTGCTCGATGAAACCCCTATGAATAAAAGATGCCAGTGAAATTGAGAACAGTTTCTGCTCTGAAGCTAAGTCCAATATTTTATAAGGGCTGAGAAGATTCCAGGCCAGTGAGCCTACACACAAGCAGCCAAAAAGCTAAGGTCATGGTTACTTCATAACTCCACATATGTGAAAGATCCTTCATGATGAATGAAAACCATATATTTTTTCTAAAATAATGAAAGATTAAACCTCATTTAATTTCATTCATTAAAATTGCTAACGACTATTAAGCATATCAACCCATCTATGTTTATATCTATCAACAATTTCTTCTTTACGACATTCATAATAAATTCCACACAGTCACCGCTCTAATTATGTACACTCTTTTGTGTGGTTCATCTGAACTTCAAAATTATTATTAGCTAAAATATAAATCTTTGTGAAGTAATTTGAATTTTAAAATTTATAAAGAAAAAAAGAAGAGGAAGGGAAGAAACAAATCTCGGGAGATTCTCGCAGGACTTGGGATGAGTTCCCTCAAAAGTTATTGAATGATTATGAAACAAAACCGCTATAAACGTGGCGACTTCTGCGTTAAGTGCCAATTAATGGGACGTGATTTATAAACCGGTTTGATATAAATGTTTATGAAAAGAATTCCACGAAAATTAGGACATTACAAAAAATGAAAATATATCATAAAACAATGTCAACAAAAATAAATAACTGTATCAAAACAAACCACTATTCTAACAGGATTAAAATATAATTAACTAAAACATTAATACATTTATTTTAATTTATTGTACTTGTAGGTTATTTAATTGCAGATTAATTGCAAAAACCAACGTCCCCTTAAAAAGAAAATTTTCGTTAACGTTCATCTTATGAATTATTTAATTTAAATGTCACTTTTTATTCAATAATAATGGTGGATGTAACGGTACTAATAATATCATGAAGAAAACGTTGTTGTGAAGAACTATTTTACTTATAAAATTGGATTGCAATAATGTACCTTTTTGTATTAAATTATTCTTGACACTTTAATTATCACATTTTTATTTTCACAAACCAAACAAATTTATTTTTTCTTCCGTAGGCTTTTGAAGGCTGTGTCCAGGATTCTTAAGGTTTAAGTTTACCAGAAGAACATATTACTATTGGTAATAATATAATTATAATAATATTACCAATAGTAATATGGTCTATATTATATATTTAGATAGATATATATATATATATATATATATATATATATATATATATATATAAAAAAAAAAGACCAGGTACCCAATTTACCCAGTCCAAGAATTTCAGATTTTAGCTAATTGGATTATTATGGAACTTGCTTCTTTCCGATCTTCAGGAAATTGCCGAAAGCCTCGTAAACGATCAGTTAAAGTGACGATATTAATTTTCTAATCGTGATGAAGGAATTTTAAATGCCACTTCTAAATCATTTCTTTCTTTTAATATTTTTTTTGTTCAATCCTTTATTCTTGATTCAGATTTAAGAGGTCCCGAACATTTTCAATATTAAATTAATTATTTGCAGACATGAGCAACTAGTCTTTGTGGCCATACAATATAGTTAATGAAGTCAATATAAAAAAAATGCCAGTGCAATGTTATAGAATAGATTCAAGTATTCCATATTAATTTTTTTCTTTCTACGCCGTGCAGGATCTACCGACCTTGGATCATTATCTATCCACTAACAGACAACAGAAACTAAATTAGAAATCAAAAAATTTTCCCCGAAGATTTATTAAAGAATTTGAATAGAAATGTCTAATTATATGAAATATTCGTTCATAAACACTAAAGGCTTTCATAGTTCACAATGTAAAGGTTATTGGTTCTAAGCTCTAGAGATACAATGAATTATATTGCTGTTCAGTAAATAGAAGTGGCTTGCTCAAGGCAAAGATAGCCCAAATTTCCTCCCCTAAATATGAGTACTTAAACACTTATTTATAATCAAATAAACTGAATGCATTGGCATATTATTGGATCTCGAATGGTCGAAATTTACAATCATCATAATTACATATCGGATTAGAAGGAAAAAGTTCCACATGGGTACAAAAGTTAATCAAAAATATTATTAGCATCATTTTGACAGGTTCTGACCTAAGATAATTACAGAAAGTTAAAGTGAAATCAACAACCAAGAAGAAATTTACGAAGCTGATCAATAAACTGAAATCTGACATTGTAGCATTATTGCGGTCCCCAACAACAAAGAAAATAGTTCATCACTTGATCCTCTGATTAACAGTACACCTCTTGAACCGTAGGCAGAGCAATCTGCCAACTTCTGCCTCTTGATTGAACAATATAAAATCCGTACAATGTATGTCGACTACACTAATATTTAAGGATTGTCTTGATAGATAACTGATCGATATATAACAAGGCTCTGATCAATTTTATGTGTTCTATTATGAAAATAACTTTTTTTTCATCCTTCCTTTGAAGTTCGGAATTTTATTTCTTTTGGGGATTTTATCTCTTGAGGTCAGAACCAACCAGTATCAAACCGACCTTCAGGTAATGTTGCTCACCAGTGTGGGGCTAAACATGAAAATATTTGACGAGTGGCTCTGAATAGATCAAGTGACAAACGTTGAAAATTTTGGCCAATGGAAAAATAAATATGGCTTTATGAGGTCATTCTTCGGTTGTTACCTAAGCCACGTTCCCTTGCAGGCCGTAAGACATACTCTGAGCTATCGTCACAACTAGCCCAGTCCAAACTGATCATTTTTCGCGATCAGAAGTAATTGAATAGTTAATTTGATCACGAACATATTGACAGCGGAGAAATATCCATATTGCGCTCAAACATTATTAACTCGTAGAGGACTAAGCTTCCTTGGCTCTCTGCCACCGTGTAACACTTGTACCAAGGAATTTCATTTTAACTCACTAATTATTCATTGGATTATGGTTAATTTATAACAGAGCATTAGGAAATTGGGTATGTGTTTTTGAGGGGAGATTAAGTTAGGAGTTCTCAATTAATTAATCCATTTTCTGTAGCATGTATTTTAAAAAACATTTTCGTTCATAATTCACGTAAGCGTCATAGGAAAGTAAATTATTATTTCGCCATTACTTGGCCATCAAATTATCGTTATCAGAAAATTAATCAAAATTGATACTAAAATATAGAAACTCATTAATTAAACACCACCTTTCTACAACCAATCCTTTAATGACCTGCGCAGATTTCGTTTACGTAAAATTCTTTTTCTAATGCAATGGTTGACAATTCGATTATTTTTCTTTTTTGGTTTGTAATCAATTTTTTTTCTAAGTTTGTTGCACCACTATTTTTTACCTCTTTCCTTTCATGTATTGTTTTTTCATCGATGGTGTTTGGTTAATTAATTAATTGGTTAATAAAGCCTTAGTTTAAGGCTTGATAAGTACATAATGGTATAGACCTTCTAGAGGTTCAGACTCTTGGTGATCAAATTGAGTATCTGTCAGGTTGATTACGCAAGGGTAGCATTTAAATTTATATGCTTTGGTTTCATAGTTAGTTTGTGCTTCTTTTAGATTGACAGTAATAGGTTCGATAAAAATGATCATTTTTGAACCAGTAATTATTTTCAAGCACTAGAAATGTTATGATACTAATTAATAAGCCAAAATTGTCTTTTTCTTGTTAATGTAAAAATTAATGCTATCTTTAATTAAAAAATATCCTATCTATAAAATACATTTTACAACCAACTAACCATCCGAAATCTAGCGTCAAAAGTTATTTACACCCACTGACTGATACACAATATTTTTTATTTAGGATGGTATCGGAGCAGTTGAGTAGTTTCTGTCGATATTTCAAAAGGCCAGGCTTGTCAAAGCAATCCCAGTCAGAATTTTAGAATCGTCCACTGGAAATTTCCAAACAGACAACTCTTTGTGCGTTAGTGAAACCATCCAAGTTCTCATAATGACCTTTCGTTTCTATTTGCTTTTTTTCAGTCATCAAGAGTCAAATTCATGAATGGCTGAAAAAGCCAGGTTTTTGTTTGTTCATTGTTAAATTATCAAAATATTATTTTAAATGGCACTGGAAATCTTACTTTAGATATCGATTCGTTATCGCTAATTGCTCGAATGACTTGGTCCATATTCGAAGACCATTTACGGCTTACCTTGAATAACTTAATAGTTACTCACAGTTGAATTGTTGAAGAGCATTAAATAATTTATGAAATAACATTAGTAATAGAGGACTGATGAGTATGCATAAATATACATAATGAGAAGACATTATTAATATTATTACTCCACAAAAACGCAATGCTAAACTGCTTTTCAATGATTCTCCAGAAAAGATCCTCACTGCTTCTAGAGAAATCAATAATCACTGAATCACTATTCATTTTTAGGACAGGTTCATCCATTAGGATCATTTCAATAAAAAATTAAAATTACTCGATGAATGATTAGGCAACAATGTTCAAGACTTACGTGCATAGAGTCGATTTTCAATTTTATTTAATATGCCTGACTCGCCACTGGAGGTTGTGAGCTTGATTCCCACCGGCGCTACGTACTTTTTTCCTTACAAACAAAAAACCGTTGTTAAAATTTCATTTTATCAACAAGTAATTTCTCAAAATAAAAAAAAAAGATCTAGATCACTAGGTCCAACCCGACAACGTCGCCTGTAAAGCGTAAACCGAGACGATCAACCAGGAATGTACAAATAACCTCTTCTGCGGCTAGTTCCATGGAAGAGATACACAGGCCAGCACATCCAATAATGATCCCGCCATAGAGTCGCCTTTCTTCATGCCAAACACCTTTGAGGCGTTGAAAAATATCCCAGCAGAAGAAATGGAAGTCAACAAAACTCCAACACAGCCCAAGCCACCTGCTATATTCGTAAGGAATATTAGCAACTTTAAATTAATATGCTCACAAATGAGCAAAATTGTAGGTACCGGAAAATATACGTGCTTAAATCGCTCTCGAGACACAAAAATATCTCCGGACACTCCCGATACTTATCGGGCAATTATCAAATATTTGGACGAAACCAATGCTGACTTTCACACCTATCAGTTGAAACAAGAACGCTCGCTCCGAGTAGTAATTAGAAACTTGCACCCGACCACACCAGCTGACGAAATCGAAGATGACTCTCTTTGCTCTCGGATTCAAAGTTCGTCAAATAACGAACGTGTTACGTGAGGATAAACAACAAGAGGGATCAATAAAAACGGCGTTACCACTGTTCTTCGTCGATCTCGAGCGAACACCTGGAGTAGGAAAGATTTATGAACTAACACACCTGTACTATACAAGGGTACAGGTTGAAAAACCGTTCCCCAAACGAGACATCGTTCAGTGCCATAACTGTCAGGCATATGGGCACACGAAATCTTACTGCCACCACCCTCCCAGATGTGTAAAGTGTAGTGGGCAGCACAAAAGCGAATTGTGCAAAAAGCCCCTAAAATCGCCCGCGTTATGCGTACTTTGCAAGCAAGGCCATCCGGCCAACTACAAGGGCTACGAGGCTTACAGAACGCTGAAGTCGAGGACCGAACAACGCCGTCAGCCAGAAGTGGAAAAACTTGCAGCAAGAAGCGGCCCAGCTAGAAATTTGAGGCCTACTGTCTCTTTCGCCAATGCCGTTCGCAACAGAGAGCAGCCACAGGCACCACCCACCTCCTGTACACAAGATCACCTTTCCCAGCATTCCGTTCATCCCGTCAACCCACAAACTCTATCCCATCCTCAGCCACACATTCCGTACATTCCTCCACCTTCAAGTTCTTCGGATCTCACTAGCCTTTTAACCTCATTTCTTACAGAGTTGAGAACCCTAATTACTCCTCTCATTTCCCTACTTACAAATCTTGTTTCCTACCTTATCCCCGTTAAACAAAATCCATAAGTGGATCCTTCCGACTCCTTATCCATTCTCCTTTGGAATGCGAATAGTGTTCGCACCCACACTAACGAACTGACAGCACTACTCCACGAAAAGAACATCGACGTAGCTCTCATTACTGAAACAAGACTTACTAGCAAACGACTATTTACGATTCGACAGTACCAAACTTACCGAACTGATCACCCAGATGGAAGAGCTCATGCAGGTACCACTGTCATTGTTCATAATTCCATTTCTCATCACATAGTTCCTTTGGTAGCACATGATTTCCTTCAGTCCACTGCAGTGTCAATCAGCACCTTCCTTTTCCCCCTTACTCTAGCATCAGTGTACTGCCCTCCCAATAAATCCATTTCCGATTCCCAATTCATCTCCTTTCTAGACTCCATAGGACATTGTTTCCTTGTGGGTGGGGACTTTAATGCAAAGCACCAACACTGGGGGTCAAGATCCACGAATACACGCGGACGTGCTTTGCTGTCTGCACTCACACGGAAACATTGCTCCACGATCTCCATTGACCTCAAAGTGTCCCTGAAAACATCCCAAGACCTAGATGATGCAGTGCATTCTTTCACTACTCTGGTCCAGAGGTCGGCTTGGGAGGCATCGTCACCCAAAAATCTACAATCACAATCGTTTACCTCAGCACCTCATCCAAACGCCGTTCCAGAACAGTATGGCAAAGATCCCGACATCCTGCTGATCGCCGCTCATACAATCAGTACTGCAGATTGGTAAAGCGGCAATTGGCGTCCTTCCGTTCCGATTCCTTCAATTCCCACCTCTCCTCTCTTTCTACCAGGGATAACTCTCTGTGGAATGTAACTAAAAAAATCCTGAAGTATCATCCTGTTTCACACCCACTCCGTCGTGATGATGGGTCCTGGGTGGCTTTGGATGGGGATAGGTCGGAGGAATTTGCTCTGCATTTTACCCATACATTTGCACCTCACCTTTCTCATCAAAACCATACTCATAGCACAACTGTAGAAGATTACCTCACTTCACCTATACCTCTCTCACTTCCACCAAAAGCCGTTAACCCCTCTGAGGTCAAATACCTTCTGAAAAACTTACCTTACCGAAAATCCCCTGGATATGATCTTCTTACTCCTCAAATTCTCAAACAGCTTCCTCATAAAGCCATAATCTTCCTAATCTACATCTATAATTGCATTATCCGAACCACGCACTTTCCTCTCCTCTGGAAACACTCCATTATTGTCCTATTCGCCAAACCCAGAAAACCACCCAACGACGCCTCATCTTACCGTCCAATTAGCCTACTCCCTATCCTCTCAAAAATATTTGAGAAACTCCTCTTAAAACGTCTACTTCCAATTGTTGAATCCAAAAACCTTTTTCCTGTACATCAGTTTGGCTTCCGTCAACAACATTCCACTACTCAACAAGGCCTTCGCGTTGTTGATCACATTTCCTCAGCCCTTGAATCCAAACAGTATTGCACTGCTGCATTTCTGGACATAGCTCAAGCTTTTGACAGGGTTTGGTACGCAGGTTTGCTTTACAAGCTCAAAACACATTTACCACAGACCCTTTTCCTAATCCTAAAGTCCTACCTTTCAAACCGCTTCTTCCAAGTCCGCTGTGGTTTAGGATATTCTAACTACTATCCCATAAAAGCAGGAGTTCCACAGGGCAGCGTCCTGGATCCCATCCTCTATAACCTATATACCGCTGATGTCCCCTCTACCCCCAATACCTTCTTGGCAACATTTGCAGATGACACTGCAGTCTTGTCATCCCACTCAGACCCTGATATAGCATCCCAAAACCTTTAAAAACACCTTGATGAGATTGAGTATTGGTGCAACTAATGGCGAATCAAGGTCAATGAAGCAAAATGTTCCCACATAACCTTTACCCTCTGCCGCAAGTTCTGTCCGCTAGTATTTTTCAATTCGATTCCTCTCCCCGTGTCTGAGACAGTACGGTATTTAGGCTTCCATCTCGACAAAAGACTTACATGGAACCCACACACGAGGCTAAAAAGACAAGAACTAAACAGACGCTTTGGACTACTGTACAGACTACTTCGAAGGACATCCCATCTCTCAATAGAAAATAAACTACTTATTTACAAAGTTACACTTAAGCCAATCTGGACATACGGAATAGAGCTATGGGGGACAGCAAAAAAGTCGAACATCAAGTGCATCCAATCCTTTCAATCAAAAGTCCTGAGAACAACAGTAAATGCCCCCTATTACGTCACCAACAAAACCCTTCATAATGATATTAATACACCCTACATTCTTGAACTCATCCCTTCCAAATTCATGAAATTCCATAGTAACCTATCAAACCACCCTAATCCCGTAGCACAGTCATTGCACTGCTCCACTCATCCCTATAATCCTCCCCGGAGACTGAAACGGCAGTGGCCTCGTGACCTACTATAAATGCACACAGTGGGAGTCCTGGCAATGGCCAGTTTCTCCAATCATGTCCTGAGCGTATGTGGCTCTCGCGCTCTTCGTCAGCCTCCGCTGGCTCGTATCCGGTGACATGGCTGGTGGGGAGCGTGGGGGACTTCCCGAGACTCCGCTTCCTCTTTCGCTTGCGAGGGAGGCAACAGCCGTGGACTTGGGGGGCCCCTGGGCTGTTTGTAAATGTTTGTAAATATTGTATGAATAAGCGAACGAATGATGACTTGTAAATATGGTATAAATGAAAACACTTATCTCAATTATTTATTGCCTATTAAGTAAAGGCAGATTGTAATTTCATCATAATAAAGTTGTTATAAAAAAAAAAATTTAATATGCCTACTATCGGGGGTTTTCACTTCAAACTGGTAATTTACAACCACAAAAATGTAGGAACCTACAGATAAAAAACAACAAACACTGCCTTGTGTTAAAAGGTGACACTTTTATTTGGTTACGTATGTTTATGTTTGATCATTCGATGGGTTTTAATTAAAATAAATTATCCAATCCTTATCAAAGTATCCTTCGAAATCAGAGATTGAGTCTTTTTCCTGGTCTTCTGTGGACTCGTACTGGCTTCGCAGGTTCATGGGACAAAGGTCTCGACGAGCAGTGATGACAGGGTCAATGCATAAGGCGAGCTCCATCACTTTTAAAAATGTTCACGAAATTAATGTATAATGTACATCATTATAATTACTTTTGTACAATCGCAGATCGCAATGTAAAATAATTAGAAATTTTATAAAATGTAGCCAAGCTACGGCAAATATAATGACATATTGTAAGTAAATTCATTTGCAGGATCTATATTGAATTGCATAATATTTTGATAACAAGAGGGTATGGGAAAAAAATTAACATGTGGAATAAGGTGGTGAATTTAGCAACTACTTTGTACAGTCCTTATTGCTGGGTTGTTCAACCTCTTCTGATGGTTGGAAGATCAGGTCATGTTTTATGATTGCAGAACCGTGGATGAAGAGTTTAAGGACAATTTATACAAATCAATGTACAATTTCGCAACGTTTAAAAGACGAATTATATATCGTTTTATGCAGTTGGTTTCCATTTTTATTGATCCTTTATATATCAAGGGACATTTCTGAGTAAATTTAATTTACAATAAGCTACCGGTCTACTTTTGGGGTCATTTTAATGAACTTTTGTAATCGACAAACAAAATAAGCGTTATGTAATGTATGTTATGTGCACCTGATTTGTGCTAAATAAGTATTAATTAACTCACCTGAACTAGCAGGGTTAAAGTTTATTACCTTCGTTAAAAAAAACTTCTGCGTCTTTCACTTTATTGAACGGTTGGCCGGGCCAATACGCTAAATTAACATTGGAGACGATTTTATCTGTTGCTGTGCATCCGAAGGTTCAAGTCGACCTCAATCATTTCGACCCGAATAATAAATAACTTTTTGTGATAATCATCATCCTGTTTTCTTCTGGCTTGAAAACATGACTTTTGTCCACCTAGATTTGGATCCCCACCCACGGAGTGTCGTTGATGCCCAAGACATTTGGAGGCACATTGAGTAACAAAATGTGTTTTTCATGATTTGCCTAAGTGACTTCATTATTACGAATACAGATCAGACATCCTAAAGCGAATCTTGTTGCCATTCATTTCAGTCATATTTGTGTATCGTAGGAGGAGGAAGTCTCAAACTATGGTCTATTCGTTAATCTCCTTGTAAAATTCAGATTTTATGAGATCTAATTTTGATATAATTTGATTAATTAGAGGATATAAATTGGTTCCGGAGTTCATAACTAGTTCAATCTAGCTGGGAATAATAAGATTTGACGAGAATTTAGGTGATTTTAATTATTTCATCTCTTGATAGGGTACATTACCATTTAGGTATAAAAAAAAATCTATGAATATTAAATAAAATTATATAATCTTTGTGGTTTAGCAGCTTTTTTATTTTTCAATACTACGGAAACCCTAAAGCTTTAATCAAAAGCCATAGTACTTGTTTCACTGTGTTTTTTTTTCACATTTTTTTGTCGTTTTGGTCATCAACCTGGTAAAGGGGTGGCCAACCCAAATGATCTTGTGAGCCACTTTGGAAATACATCAAAAATCCGTGGGCCACATATAAAATTAAAAAACCCCATATTGAAACATAGAACCTGTAACTGTAAACTCATAAATGAAACAGGCAATATCTGTCACATATTCCCAAGAATATTATTTTAAAATCAAAGCTAATTTTTTCTCATAATTTCGACAGTTGATTTTTGAATATATGGTTGCACAAATAATGTATATTTTTTAATACATTGCTTTTCACTACTTTGGCCATTATAAAATAAATCTATTATGTTTTAAAGGCGGGTCGCGGGTTGGCCACCCAGTGGGTGAGAATGTTGAGTTCAATCCGGGAAAAGCAAAGTGTAACCTAGGCTCAGCGAACTTGGGGGGTAACCTTGGTGTTTAAAAACTAAACTGGCTTCATCACAGATTTGTGTTTTTCGATTTGGAGCAGTAAGATTGCCCTTACTTTATGGATACTAACAAATCTAACGGGTTTGCACTAAATTGTTCAGTAACTTATCGAGGAACACGCCAGTGAATAATAAATGACGTTACGTTCGAATAAAATAAATGCTATTGTGTCAACGCCGGTGGGGGGAGGGATGCAATTATTGACTCGAATTTCTATAGAAGAAGGAGTTGTACCAAAAATTCTTTGTGAACTGACTGACCTTAAGCATGCGACACGCTAACCGTCATTCAACCATTAATAACATTGATTGTTCTATTTTTTTGGTATATTCGTTTTTTCTTTATCTTATTAATTTTTTCACGCAAAGTTTCTTGTTAGGCTATTTGAATGAGAGCTCTAGTTAAGCCGAGTACAGTCAGTCTTGAAGAGAATATAACATTAATTAATGTGGGATACATTTTTTTTGAGTAGCCCCATTCTGATTTGTAATTTTGGCATAAGATTTCTTCCATAAAGGATTTCCGTCTTTGGGCTATATGTCTGTATTTTTCGGGGGGAATGGGATTCCAGTATTTTTCTATGCCCCATCAAGTTAACACTTGGTGCTGTTTAGCCTATTAACCAATCAGTAACATTGTTTAGCATCTACATAAGAATGACGGGTTCCATCGTTGATCATACGATGAAACGAAATGATTATTAAAAAAAAATTGTGGATAATACAGCTCCACTGTATTATTGTATCCACAAAAAATTGTATAATTTGCTAAATTTATTCTGCACAATAAAATAAAATATTATTGATAAATTTATATGTGGCAATGTTTTTCGTTTCCAACATATATTTATTTACTTGTAGCCCTCCGTACGGAAGATATCATATATTATTAGAAAATTTTCATAATTAACAACAGCGTTGTTTGCAATGACAATAGTTTGAACAAGAATAAAATAATATATAATACTAATAATAAATAAAAGAAATTGAGGTTAATGCATTCAAATTGATGAAAACAATGACAATATTAGGTTTATTATAATTTTAAAGGAACGTTTTCAGCGATAAAAAATACAAATATTTAGGGTTTAACCTATTGGCGCTGTGAATACTCGATTTACATTCCTTGGGTATAGGGCATAGCTTCTGGAGATGGTTACCAAAGATTTCGTTTGGCAAACATAAGACTCTCAAGATAAATAATAGACAATAAGAATATTGACAGTTAAAAGGCGGAATTGGATCGTGGTAGTATTATAACAAACCATTTACTAGTGGCTGTTCAGCATAGTTACTGGTTAATAAAACCTTATATATTCCAACCAAATATGATTAAAAAATGTGAACTTAGTTTTTCTTATTAATAGCCTCAACTCAAGGATGAAAACTGTTCAAGTAAACGTGTAATTTCGCTAGAATATTTGTTTGACCTCAGTTTCCGCTCTGGTTATCTATAAAGCCCTTCAAAGTAAGGTTTCGCAGAAATTCAATTTTATGTAATAAGAAAGTTAAGGGAATGTTGGCGTCTTAGTATGTTCATAGTACATTAAAATCTACATAAAATACTAAAGTAAAATTAAAACTCTTATTTTTCACAACTATGTCTTTACATATATGTTTTAGTGGCTTTGAACTTAACTAGAAATTGACACTTGCTGTAGCTAATAAAATTATAAATAAAAGCTACATTAGATGACCCGTTGACATGAAGACTATCGTTCTGTCATCTATCATTAACTTTAGTGTTGCGTTTTATTGCTTTGATAAATTATTAGTGATTTCTTCTTGAGCTGAATACAAACTAATTGGTTGTCCAAAAAAGTAATAAAACTATGTTTAAATGAATATTGCATTACTGTATGCTTTTCAAAGAGTGCGTAAAGTTTTGAAATATGTGTCATTATCGAAAACATTTTTTGTAAAACGTAGCTAATGTATGATATTACCACGCCGTCTTCTTGGAAGATTTAATGCATGCTGTGAATGCAGATCATGTTCAAGTATTTAGAAACTCTCTTTTAAGTTAGAAGCGTCATTCTAGAATGTTTCATACAATTGTCATCTATAAATATCTTATACCTGATACATAATTTATCCCAAAACTGACTGTAGCAGTTAATAAGACACAATGAGAAAAGAAATAATATTAGACGAGAGAGGGGACCTTTAATGGTGTCCATCAATTAACCGGTGCACTATCCGCTTTTTACCCCATCAACGAATCAATTCTAGAAAAGAGAGAGAGAGAGTGAGAGGGAGAGAGAAGAAACTTGTGTGCTAAAGTTTTTACAGAATTCATCATCTAACGTGGCAGTCTTTCAGTAACTAAAAATATTTATCGACTTACTCTAAAATATCCCTGAATCTACTGAAAAACGGATTAAATTTAACAAATGCAGTACTCTTGGCTGTACTATTACAATCATATTATTGAACTAGTTAAACGCAGCTTTATTAATATTACTATTCCCTTTGCAGAACATAATCCCATAAAGCTCCCGCCAACCGTCCATGTCTCACGACAGTGGCTTTGAGGTGTTACAAGAGCATCCATGTTGGGCCTATGTTAACATGGATTTCCTCTAAGTAATCCTTAGACTCTCACCAGTGATGCCCTGGTCTATGTCTATGTGCCTAGCAGTGCCCCTCAGTCTGCGCCATATATGTTTTTTTTTATGCTGATTTTGTTAGAGTATTTTATTAGTTATGACTCATACCATAACTTACTTATCTAATGCCAAGGATACACCTGATAGACTGGTAAATGAATACCTGATGTTTCTTATCATTCCAAGACACTCTATGTATACAGTGACCATCCCAAGTTTAATGGTAGTTATAAATGTGCGATTCTTTCTCATTTAACGAAGTAATAATGATTTTTGTTATTCATTTGCAGATAAATAATTGAAAGTTGCAGGGGTTCACAATATACGACGGGTGGATGTCTTATTTTTTGGGGGCGTAGCCAAGCACTCGCTACGAAATATAGCATTATGGGTGCTCTCAAAATTTCAATTTCCTACTGCAGAGAAACTTAGAAACTTACGTTAAAGATTTACATATGTATTAACCTTTAAACGGATCAGGTGTTGCCATTGGGGCTGGTATGCAAAACGTTTGTGCCAAATGGTGGAAGGGTTTTCTCAAAACCGTCTTTAACGACTTCGGTGCGGTTCCATAGAAATGTTATGGGGCCATCGACTTTTTTCATATGAATGCCCCTTATGTTTGTGTTTTAAATACAGAGCTATCAGATAACAACGTCATTTACCTGTCAGTAAAATTACAAGTGTTATGAGAGCAATTTTGGGAATTTTAAACCGAAATATATGAACGAAGCTGAGCGACGAATGTTCAATGATTAGAAGCAGGTGAGGAATTAAAATCATAATATTTTGTTAGTAGCAGAAATTGCAGAAAACACTGTGTTAAAATAAGAGTGTAGCCGTCTTAATAATTGAGTCCTAGGGCACAGCATATTAATATGCCCCTCGGGAAAAGTTACAATTGAAATAATATTAGCTAGTGCAACTAATAATAAATATATTTATTTAAAAAAAAATGAATAAATTTGGAGGAGTCCAAACATGTTCTTAAGACATTGTTCTTAAATGTACAGGATTTTTCATGTGAATACTGCTTAGGTCTGTGCTTTAAATGCAGATATATTATCAGATAACGATCAAGTTTGTGAAAATTTGACTAAGAATTTCAAAGCAAATATCTGTATGAAGTTGGGACTACGAAGGTTCAGCGATTAAGAAAAGGACTTGGATTAAAAGTATTATATTTTGTTAGTAAAATAATTGTAGAAGAATCAAAGGATAATTTAATTAAAATAACAGCGAGGCTTTATTAATTGGGCTGTTAGTAAAATAACCTAAAATTAATCGAATTCCGATCAATCCGTCCGATCAATTCTGATGTCTTCGGAGTGGTGTAGTGTCTCTAGCTCCCCACAGATTACGTACATTACCGTACGTCTACGTACATTAGGTTACGTACTCGTCTCGTTACTCATCGTTGGACCTTTATGTTTGGATAATGTTTGTAGTATATAAATGGGCTTGCACTCTTGATATCACGATATTCTTTTCAATTATATGTCAGCATTGGATAATGCAATAATGCCCATATACCTTCGTGATGAGTGGCTATTCACTGTGTACACTTCATACATGCTACTTTTACAAAGTGGTATATACACACAGTTTTCCCCGTGGTTACTAATGTATATATTTTTCACGTTTGCGGTTGCTTCTTTGGTTGCGCCGAGTCACCGTAAACTGTAAACCACTGATCTTTGCTTCTACTAAAGGTAAGATTACAGTTGAGGTATAAGGTTAGCGGGCCAGATAGCCGTTGCTGCAGAAGACAGGCACACAATCCGATTAGAGCTTTGTGGGGGTGGTGGGTGGAATAGCGATCAGGGGCCACGTGATGTGTCATCCCTGTGACATCTAGTGCTGATATCTCTCTATCCGTCATTGGCCCGCATCTGCCGTGCAAGCTAGCCGGAGGGATCTCCTGCTTCCGGTCGGGATATTTCCGGCCTAAGGACGAGTCCCTACATTCCGCCTGGGTTAAATCAACTTTTAGCGCTCATTATACTATCGAATCGCAAAAAAATCACGCGAAATGCCCACCTAGTTCATCTTTTCATGACAGTGATAGCATTATTCATTCGCTAGATTGATAAATATGCAACATCGATACTAAACTGTAGCTCGATAATTCAATACTTTTTAGAAGAGCATAATATCAAAAAATATTTTGTTTTCTTGACAATGCTTTAATATATTAATTAATATTACAGCCGTTTTCGTTTAAACATGCACACAGTTTACACATTAGTATGAACAAATTATCTAAATTATCAGCCTTAGGACGTGATTTAAATACGTTTTAATCTGACAGTGCATGTTTTTTCTTCTTATAACAACTGAATCGCATATATCAACAGCAAAATTTGTTACAAGCGAATATATTTCTACCTTCAACAACAACCGAGAAAAATCCGAGATTAAATTGTAAAATAAATTTAGGGCTAAAACCTGATTACCTGAAGTGTAATATTAACGTTACAGAAATCGTTCTCCTCTTCTCTTATTAACATGTTTCTTATACCTAATCGGGGGCACCCGCAGGGGGATCTCGTCGACCAAGCCACTGCCCGGAGGGTGTCAGAAAGATATAAATGAATAAACCTGTGGTATTTGACCTTTGCTTGGCGGGCAGCTTTAAATTTGTTTATTGATCTGACTCCATAAGATCTTCAGTATCTGAGAGTATGCTAAAACCGTCC
The DNA here is from genome assembly GCA_930367205.1 of Acanthosoma haemorrhoidale. NCBI lineage: Eukaryota > Metazoa > Arthropoda > Insecta > Hemiptera > Acanthosomatidae > Acanthosoma > Acanthosoma haemorrhoidale. The sequence goes on from OV884012.1 coordinate 31,050,223, forward strand.
TGATTCCAAAGGCGTGTGTGAACCGAAAAGAGCCAGACTGGACTGCTAGGGGAGACACTACTAGTTTCATTTTGTAGGGCCCCAGAGAACGTCGTCTGCATGGAAGTGGTCCCTTCCAAGGAGGTGCTAGTTTTAGCAAGACCAAAGCAGAGATTCCCACTAAGAAGGTGTGGGGTCTGACAACGCCGGACTAAAGCTAGCAAGGATAGGAAAGAGAGGTGCAGAGGCAATTAAATAAGAAAGCCATAGGAAATAAGGAGAGGGTGAGGAAGAGGGAGAGAGAGAGAGAGAGAGAGAGAGAGAGAGAGAGAGAGAGAGAGAGAGAGAGAGAGAGAGAGAGAGAGAGAGAGAGAGCTGTGTTCACCTTAAATGTCTGGTTTGGACAGCCTAAAAAGCTCAGAATTTCCACCTTATATAGGCAATTCATTCCTGCTTACAGCGAATGAGAGAGCATTTTATTTTGGCCAATCCTATGATAGTTTATTTTAGCCAATCAGAGGATGTACCCTGCCCGCGCCCCCCAGTGAGCTCCGGCAGTGTCGGGATTGTCTCTCTCTGTCTCTACACGAACGCCGAAGATTTATAGATGAAATGAACGGGTGTTTTCTGTTCCGAGGGATAACTTCTATTTATTCGTGGTGAAGTAGTTGGTACGACACCTAACCAATGTAATTTTCTTGGACTTGTTTTGTTGGCTGGAATTCCTCCTTTAAATTCATGTGATGCAGTACAAGGAACCCATGTTATTGTACATATTTTGTTTCAATAAATATTTTTGAGGGGTCACGAAAAAAAAAAAAAACATAAAACAATAACATGGTTTATCCTGATTTATTTAACCAGAAAAAAAATACACCTTCACAATTAATAATTTTAAATAAACAAATCCTAACTCAGAATATTTATATATAAATGACAGTAACTTGTGTTTCTAATTAGCTTAATCTAATCAACTAATTTAGATTGTCCTTGGCTGAGTCCGTTTGATGTTCTGCTTTCCGGAGAGTTTCAATTGAGTTAGAACTTAGATCTAACCTAGCTTTCTGCAGTGCCATTGATTTTCGGCGAGTTTTGGCTCTTTCTCTTGACCTTTAGACAGCAGCGATCAGGGACATGATTGCTAATGAGCTCGCATGTGTTTAATATTCCCTTCTGATTAAATCCAAGTAAGCTGGAATTGGATCGGTGGGAAATTTCACGTAGAGGTATTATTTCAGTTGAGAAACTAAATCAGCGGAAGGTTCAAAATGAAAATAATACCTTGATTAATATTGTACCGGGTTTCTGCCCCGATCCTACTAGTATGCCATTTATTTGGCTAATAATTACCTTGATTAATTGTGATATTGTAGGTCGGATAGCTTAAGCATACGAACCATTGTAAAGTTAAACTGTTATGCGAACTGAAAGTACAGAATTCAAAATGAATATTATAAACTGAAGGTAGTTGCGAAAAGAACCCAACGGAATAATGAAACAAAAGTACTTAGGAGTCTAGTTTCAAAAAGCTTTTCATATTCGCACTACGTGGATGGCCCCGAAAAATATAACTTAATTTTGTAATTAAGCACCAAAAAATGTTTCATATTACATAGAACCAATTAGTAATACTTTGAAGTTTAAAATTGGTCAAACTTATCAAAAGCCTTTTTTTGGATTTTTTATTTGAGGAAAGCATAAGGTTATTTAAAAGCTGAGTAAGATTTTTAAATGAGGCGAATCTGTAAAACAGAAGTTTTCAGAACCTTTTATTTTTTTTTTAAGTTTATCATCTATTTTTTAGGTCCATAAAATTTACTCCCTTGCTTGAAAGTGAGAATTAAAATAGCTATAATCTAATGTACAAAATAGCACAGGATTATCATGTGAGGGCCCTTCCCTTGGATCTATCTAATTACTTTCAAGCATGTGCATATTTTAATCTGAGTTTACTTTGAGACATAAATTAATTCAAGTCTTATTCATTTCTTTTTTCCTCTTCATTTACTGTAAATACTGCAAAGTTCCACTGCTATTTATAACTTATTATTTGTACAATTGTGTTATAACTGATCTAAATTAGGCATGGGTAGATACTAGAATATCTTGTGTCTGAATACAAATAATACTGATACTCTTTTGTATCTGATACGGAATTTAACACCTGTTTGAAACTCACGCTACTGTTGTAGCCAACCATGATTCAGCCCCCATGACTCCTCTATAATCAATGTTACGACTGTGAATCTGAAACGAAACATTGCAAAAACACCAATAAAACATTGATGTTGGAAGACAGGTTTATCAATTTTCTTAACACGTTCTATAAACCGTAAACTTAACTTGCATCATTCCTAAATTAGACATTAAATCAAAAATGATGACATATATAATTAAAAAGGTGTCACTGTGAATATTTAGTTAGGTAATAAATATTGTAGCGAGCGCTAACAATATATGTTAATTACCCTATACTCTGGTGCAACTAATGTATTATAATATAAATGCAAATCTTTGTAAACTTCTTGTAATAAATCATAGAGAGGTCGGTAGTCGTGAAACATGTAACAGAGGGTCGAAGGTCCTGCAATAAAACCTGAGAGGGTAAGCCATCTGCCCCTAATAAAACCAACACGGTTTTACACGGTTATTACTAACACCTCTGGTCACCGTCCGGCGGTCATAAAATAATGCCATAAACAGTCCTTTAGGGGACGAGCGATCACGTATCTCGGTAGGTGTGACATCATAAAACACACCCTTTTAGACCTTCAGTCACTTTCCGGCGGTCATAAAATCTAAAAGCCATGCCAATAAACAGTTCTTTAGGGGGCGAGGGGCACGTACTCGGCGCAGGTGTGACATCATAAACATACCCCGTTCAAGCTAGGCTCCTCCTTCCGGTAGGAAGGGGAAGTAATGTTTAAAACCAAAGAGTCGCCCTGTAAAGACACTTTTTCCCAGGCTCCTCATCTAGACAGCCACTATCACTCGTCGCGATACGCCAGGGCCCTGAGAGTAAGCCCACTCAGCCTTCCACTGGTCTACACTCTCTCTGCCACACCTCTGCGCCGGCTCCTTGTCTCACAGCCTCTAGCAGACCCTCTGACGACTTGTACTATTACGCTGCCGATCTCCCGCTTGAACTCTGAAAACTGGTCTTATTCTTTATGAAGCCTCTGAACACAGTGTATTGTCGGGGCACATCCCTATCAATAAATGGAGTCAGATATTAACGCCTACATGGGACATGGTCCATGTTATAAACTACAACAATCCGCACTTGTCACCAAGGCTAGAGTGATCAGGCACTCCCCTAGGGCCACCCCCGACAAATATGAATCAGAATTTTCCGCATTATTGTGAGCTAATTTTAATGAGTTGGATCCATCGCTGGAGAGTTGATCCATTGCCTAAATCAGCTACTCTGTGCGTATCTGCTTATTTTCATTCTGTTTTTGGATGTTTTTGCTCATTTTAAGTTGGATCTCATTGCTGGAGAGTATACGTGATGATTTATACACCTAAAGAGCGTGTACATGTGGTGATGTGGATACTGTTATAAGCACTTTGATTTTGGTAATGCAAAACTTTGTACAAATGTACAAATTAGAACGTACTACGAATTGAAGGGTTTGCTGCAAAAAGGAGGTAGCTCCAATTTTTCCATTTGTTGGGAAACCAAACAAAACGTTTAAAAAATTCAAATTTTAAGTTATGTAAAAATATTGTTGTTGCTTACTTTCAATTATGGTGTTTACATATTACGATTGGAGCTGCATCCTTTTTGTGCCAAATAAAAGAGGTTTTTTTTTGACACAAGAAAGTGTTTCTAACTCCCAACAGCTATGGGATGGAGCTACCTCCTTTTTGCAGCAAACCCTTCAATTATTATTTTGTTTCATTCATAATCATGTAGTTTTTCGTTTACATTTATTTGACTAAATATAGTAATGTTGGAGTGTTGAGCAGTTAAGGTTCGGACGTCGTAGGCAGCCAGCCTAATCCTTAAGTCATCGGGATGTAAACATCCCGAATGTATTTAGAGAGGCTTTAAAAGGCTCAAATAAAAACAGTCTTGTGACAACTCTGGTTCAGTAACTACATTCAACCTCTTTCCTTTTTCTTCTCGTTTTTCGTTGACGATTGTTAACTGAGCGTATGATATATACTGTCAGAAAAATAAAAATAAATCAAATTAAATGTTAGAAATCATTTTCTGAAACCTGAGCAGTAATGGAAAGTAAACAACCACTGCTTTTACTCTGAATTTAGATACAGTATTTTGGCCATACTTCTATTCCTCTGATGTCTGCAAACATCCTGTACCCCTTTCTGTAGTTTTTTCCCCTAACGAGCGAAAAGCAAAGATAAATCTTCACTTAAAGTTTGTTACCAAGATTCTAATTTTCTCCTAGATGCAACTTATCCAGTCCATTTATTATTTGTGCGTTAGGTGGATAAAAAACGCTGAATTTATTGTAACAATTTCTCAGGCTCTGAATACACTGAAAAAACTTTTACACGAAACTAATTTTTAATACTATAGCCAACCGTTGAAAGGTATAAGTTATTTTCTGTGGCTTGATTCCAGCAGTAATTGATACCATACGTTCACGATATCTTATATTGTAGATTGTAACTATTTTCATTAGTGATTTCAACAAATCTTTTAATTTCAAGACATAAGTGCGATTGAGGAATTTATAAAATCTTCGTTATAATATATTTATTACTTACAGTAATTATTGTATTTGCCCGAAAACGCGACTGAATGGAAGATTTAGAAGCTATAATCGGCATTTTATGTTAGTTAACAATAACTTTTCGTCATTTACAAAATAGTAAGACAACTAGTCCTAGAATCATGAAATACAAGTCCCCTCTTTATATATCATATCGATAAATCATGTAAAGCTTAGTTATAGTCCGTTAAAAATTATTTGACCGCTGTCATAAATTATGCTGCTTAGAATTCAAGAAGGTGTGAATTTGAGTAGCTCTCTTCAATTGGCCGACATATTCACTGGAGGAATCCTTAGATGTGCCCAGGCTGGTCGCTGTAGGATTGCTTTTGCATTCATAACTCAGTTAGTGATCCCATCCCCGTCTGCCAAATTCCCTCCTGCTTTTGCGTCCCTCGGGAGTTGGCTCCGTGTCTTTGCCCCGATCTGTGTTAGAAGTGAGCCGGCACTCAAACATAACATCTACATACATTAATAATGAAACTAAATAATTTATACAGATTATATTGTGTCTTTTCTAATTGAGGATTTTGCATTCGGATTGTATTTTTTCGTTTGGATCAATTCAAGCTTCTTTGTTTTGTATTGACGTAATACTTTATTACAATCGACTCAGTTTTAGGGGAGACACGAAACTATTAATAAGGCTGCAAAAATAGGTGATATATTCTGTCATAAAACTGAAAGCTACATACGAATAAATATGGCGTTCAGTTGACCACGATAGCTTGGGAGGGGAGGTTTCGTAATATGCCAACCTTATGCCAGGCCAATTCAAGTTCGGTCTACTAAAGCTTAGTTAATATTGGTCAATAATATTTGACAAGTATGATACAATGGATAGGCATCTCCATTTTTCTACTTATTTTAGTAATAAAATAGAAAAAGTACGACTTTAAGCACTTGCTATCTTCACCCAACCTCTCGCTTCGTCTCAAACTGATGATCTATAAATGTGTCCTCCGGCCACTTCTGCTGTACCGTGACCCGCTATTTACCCACTTGACTGGCAATACAGCCAAATGTATCGGACATTTGCAGAATGGATCATGCGAAAAGTGGTCCGACATACCTCTCTCGAGAGGTTAAAGAACGCTGACCTGCATCTGTGTTCCGTTGGGGACACCAAGTGTGCCATCGGTGGGTGAGTTCATCCGCCGGAGACACATCAAGTTTTTTTGACTCGTTGCAGCACCTAACCAACCCAGTGTTTAGCACTATGACCCCACCACCCCTCCCGCATCTGTGGCAACGGTCTGTCGGGGAAAATTAGATTAAGAATTAGTATTTAAGTTAGTTTTAAGTTTAATCAAAAAGCTGAGCCCCATTACCTTTATTAGTCAGTTTAGTCCAGTCAGGTATAACGTGTATTATTATACTTGTACAATACCTGTAAATAACGTAGCGATGCTACAGGAAATACAAAAATAATTTGTGAATAGATTCGCCTGAGGATCTATAATTGTATATAATTATCTGTAAATTTAAAGGAGCTATGAAAAAAAAAAAAAAAAAAAAACCCAAAACACGTACAATGATTTTGTTAAAAATCTGTTTTAGTGGTGGAAAGTTGAAAAAAAATGATTCATTTAAAATATCTTTTCATCTTGATGAGAGACATTTCGTTTATTAAAAATAAAGAATAATTGCTAAATGGCTTAATACCAAAATTAGCTTATTTAGTGCAACTATAAAAAAATTCATCTTTTTACTTTGTAGCGATTTTTGAAACCCTAAAGATCTGTTAATAACTCGTAAAAAACGTTTAGTTTACAAATGGCATATAGGGTTAATTAACCTCCATAAAATGAAGATGAATTAATCCAGTCTCATGGGGAATTTTTCTTGTTTATGATTCTCACTATTATTATGCCTTATATATGCAAAAACTGTACTCCTGGGGATAATAGACGATTTATCTTAAACACAATCTTGCCATTTTCAAGAAAATACGTCAACCATTTGTATATGCAAGTGCGTGGGTGTATTAAGTGACACAAAATATACGTATATATGATAATTTGTGTACCAGCTTTAAATTTAATTGAACTTAAACAGGAATATTTCTCGGCACGAGGAAAATCAATTGCAATTAACAAGTAACGTTGGAGGACTATACAACTTTAGTATACTTTCTTTTGACTAGCTCTCAAACAACCTAAGGTACAGTTTTTAAAGAATCCGAATCAAGTGGAAAATATCACAAAGTGTTCAAAAGGAATTTAAAGAAATTGTGATTAATTTTATTCAAACAATGTAACTCGATAGAGCGAAAAGTTTTTTCTTCCCAGAGTATTTTTATTTTAAGGATTTATTGCCACTAATTCGTTCCTATATAGTTGATGAACTGTCAAGACTCCTCGAGGTGAAAAGATAATTGCTAAGAGAAACTTCAAGTTCTTAACTCCAAGAAGGAGTGCTTAATTTCATTGTTACCCTTGTTCAGTTTGTCTTTTCCTGAACCGGCATCCTTTCGGCCTCCTTTCTCTTTAATTATAACCGATGGTTGGGCTTTAGTCGCTCGTTGTACCATCGATGAATTTCGGTCAGGAACAAACCAGTTGCAATAAAGGATTTTTTTAAGGACGATTTTGGTATTTAGCATAAGTAAGAAACACACATTATCAGATTAGCTAAATATTTCATCCCTGGATGCCACTAAATGAAAAAGACAGTCGGGTTTGCTTTGATTGATGATGCACACAGAGGATCAAAAGTTCAAATCTGGATAACAAGTTTATTTGAAAATCACTCCTCTCGTCATTTTTGTCATTTATTTTCTTTTAGAAGCTAAATATTTAATACGTTAAGTTCGCATTTATGGCTTCCAAATCATTCTGGCTTACAATTCTCATTGAATGTGTCCTCAACCACGTAGAATGAACTGAAAAATCTTAAATAGCTCCTGAGAAAAATTAAATATTGAAAGTAAGCTTCTTTCTCGTTTAATCTTTGTCCGCATGATTCTCATTATTTACATTTAAAACATGCCCTATACATAAATGTTTAATATAACTTTTTATGTATTTATTACTTATTTATTATAAAGATCATTTCTGCCATAGATCTGTGGTATTTATCTTCTATCATCAGTGGTGTCTACAGTTTCTCTTCGTTTCTTGTCTTCAAATTCCTACCTTTCTCTTCTCTAGAGCTATGGTTTATGTCTGCTACCATACATGAAATATTATATTCCACAAGATCCTCACAATCTTTTCATCTTCGTTCAATCCTTTTCTATTGATTTAAAAAGATACAGCTCCATTGTTTAAAAGACATTTTCAGCTTCAATTTATCCGTTTTCATTCTTTAAAGTCGTTTCTGCTTTCTTTTTTCATCATTCCTATTCTTTACCTATTCAGCCTCCAAATGAATTTTTCTGAATTCTTTACACCTAGAATCTATACAAACAATTGAAGAAATTATTAATTGCCTTCCGTCTATTACTCGAAATTTTTGGGACCTTACCTTTATCAAATACTTGAAACTCAGAATGTGATTGATTTGAAATGACGGTAGACGAAGTAGAGCCTCTCCCTCTAGACTTGGAGATGGTGTGATGGTTATTGACCAGTTTTCTTATTCCAAGGAAGCATAAATGCTGGATTCGCAACACACGGTGCAAAACAAAAAAAAAATGGTATAAATTTTATTATGATAGTCGGACGATGCGTGATTTTCGGATATGCAATGAAGTAATTCATCATTGGAATTTGAATTTGTTGAACACGAAAATAAGTTTTTGATTCATCTGAAACTAATTGCTATTTATCCGACTGTATTTTGACATCAAATTAACATCGCTGCAACATCATGTGGTTAGTATAATAGGTAAGGGTCATGACGGTCGAATGGACCGGAACGCAGGTTACAGTTCGTTTGGTCAGGACACACGTTCTATTCTCTCCCGGGGGAGCTCATGGTTATAGAACATTACACAAAGTAAAAAGAGTTGTAACCTAAACATGTAACAAGTCTTCCCTGCAGTAGGTTTTAACTCGCTATTTGGAGCATGTGTAAATATAATCATTTCAACGATACTGGAATATTTTTTTTCTAGTTTTAAATACATAGGTAATACTAAAATTACTAAAAGTAATATACGAATTAACGTATTGTAAAAAAAACAAAAACTACTCCATATTTTCAATATTAGTGCTTTAAAAAAAATTTTTATTGCTTCAAACATCTCGTTCTTTGTCATTGAAAATATCCTTTCAGGGACAGCAATATATACGTGATTTTCATCGTTGGCCTCGAAACATTATTGTCTAAGAAAACGTAATTTTTGTTTTCCTTAACAAATCAAAACAATAAATACCAAAAAGCTTCAATCATACGATAATAATTTTTCAAATACATTACGAAATTAAATTTTGGTCAAAAAAGCGTGGGCCGGGTCCTTTTAATTATGCCTTAAATATTTTAGATTTGATAATTTTACAGTATCAATTACAGGACAAAAAGAAAAGACTTTTAAAAAATAAATGTTCTCCTTCCTGCAGTGATAAATTCTAGTGGACTCCTGCACAATTGAACTTTTTAAAGTGCTATAAAAAATTTTAATAAAAGTATAAAGATCACATAAGGTTGAATGCACAATGACATGGCTCTTCTTTATACATAGGTTATTTGTTAATGATGTATAAGGCGTGCAATGTATTTTTCCTAATCCCCGTCCGTTACCTTGTGGACTTGGGGGGCCTCTGGGCTGTTTGTAAATATTGAATGAATGAGCGAGTGAATGATGAATTGTAAATATGGTATGAATGATAACAGTTATCACAATTACTTAATTGTTGTTGAACAAAATAAAAAAAAATCCCCGTCCGTATTTTATATGGGTTGTCTATGTTTTTGGATCTATCTACATGATACGAGATGTATCTATATATAATATTAAGATAAAGTTTTTACGATTTTTCATTTTTAGTCACTTTTTTAGTTTATCCCCCACAATTATTGTTTACATTAATTTGAGGTTGGCATTACCTCTATTTATAAACCTTGTTGGAATTCGTCGAGCACAGACTGGACCAGAAGACATCAAAGGACTAAACGGAAGACTACCGGAAGTCCCACAGGGGCTGGGGGTGAGTCGGAGATTTGGTTTGGCAATTAAGTCAGGGCACTGCGGGACAGTTAATCTTGGCACAATTTGTTTTTCTCCCTCGGCAGGCTCTACAATTAGTGGCTCTGGACAGATTAAAAAAAAAAACACATAGAAGAAGAGGTTTCAATTTATATATTTTGAATACATACATATGTGATTGCATGTATAACTGCGTAACGAAAGTAAATTGAAATTCACCTTGAAAAGGCACGTGTGCCTTTGATTTACCTCATCTGAAATCGACCTTTCTTGGTGTGAGCACTTCAAGGGGTATCCTCAAGTACACCAGTCAGTAAACCATTTTCTACCAACGAATAAGTGGATGTCTTGATTTTACGTATTAATTATATTTTAGTTTTAGTTTAGAGTCACCTTGACGTATGACAACTATATGACATTAGCCCATGCTACATAAAATTAAATAAAGAAATTCTCTCTATCTCATAAAAAACAGGATTAGTTTTGCTACTAATGATGGCAATCCTGATAGATTTCATTAATCTTTTTTGATTTTCTAAGCATAACCTGATATATTAGCATCATAATAGGAATTATGAACCAATTAAATAATTAAAGATGAAACAAGAAATACCAACTTTTAAATATCGTCCGTTTGCAGGATACCAGGCTGTCTTCAACAACAAAACATCGCAACTCCACCAATAGTTATCTGAGAACATAAATCAACTTTATTATTTTCATAAATATCGAAACACTATATCTATACACATATAACACCTATAAATCACAGTGTCAGTGAGATCGGACAATTTTTTTTTAATGAATTTATTTTCGAGAAATAATATTTTATTTTATTATTGCCTTATAAAAGGCATATTGTAATTATTGCACAATAAAGATTGTTATTATATAGAAAACTATGACGCCAAAAATGAAAAGTTTTCGTCGTACATGGAGCGTTTTGACAACTATTGTGATCTTAAAAACGTCACTGATGATACAAAAAATATTTTATTTATTCTCAAATAACGTTTTCGACAGCTGTAAACTGTCATCTTCAGTTTGGTAAAATGAAATCACGTGATAAAAATCATAACTGCACGTATAGAGATAAACCGAATTCCATCATTAAAAGTAACAATGATGACGATCAGTAGGTAAAACATATTTAAATTATTTACAGTACTAAATTGTACCCAGTCCGAAATGGACCATCCATTTACTAAAATTTTAATTACAAAAATTCGACACAATAAATAATTAAAAATTTAAAAACACAAAAATGCACTATTCTCAAGGCTACGTACCCCATTGATGGTGTGAAAAACCTACAACATTAAAAACAATTTATCTCTATTAGTAAACACTTCAAACTATATTTGTTATCTCAACTGACTTCACTCTACGACTGGCTTTATTTAGGAGCCATGGAAGGGGGTGGGTTCCTTAGCATAGTTATGTTTATTATTTCTTCCTTTTTATTTATACTATCCAATATTAGAGAACCTAATTTTATTTCAATACTTTCCAGGGTGTTAATTATTTTTTGATCGTTTGTATTGTGTCAATGAAACGCGGTGTGGTGCATCATGATGCCCTTCTAACTGTAGATTTTGGTAGAATTACGTACTACACAAGGGTTCAAGTTATGCTTCATTTTGATGATGTACAACCATCGATATTATTAATTGTATGGTAGCGTAGAATGCACTACTGCCGACGATAACGTACTAAACGAATGTAGGGAATCAATCGATAAATTTATAGACATAATCCAGCCGAACAAAATGGCATAAATTTATAAATATCCGAGGTAAAAACCATAAAACACAAAATAGAGGATAATAATGTAATAACGTTAAAATCAGACAAAGGAAAATCGATGATAGTTATGAAAAAAGTTTAATAGATAAAACTATGCCTGTAATCTTGGTATGTGTTATAATCATGGAATGTGGGTATTAAATGAGAATCCAACTGTCAAATATGATAAAAGCACTTAGAGACACTCACGAAAACATTAAGTACTTATTTGAACCGTACTCAGCATAAATTTACCCTCGAGACTCTATTGCGTACCAAAGACGGAATACTATTATGACCAGTAGATTGCACGGTGGCACCAACTGTAAAAATAACTTAATATACTTAAAGTTAACTTAAAGTGGTCAGTAGTAACGATTATTTAAGTGGAACATTCAATAAATGATGCTAAAGAGGTTTATTTCAACAGGCAAAATTAACGGAATGCTTGTATTTGTATTATATTTATTTCGTTCCATACAGTCAATTTGTTCTCCAATAATTTTCCGCAGGAGATTTACGATCTGTTAGTATAATACATTAGGCAGGGGAGTCAGCATGAAAATAGCGACTGTGAAAATATACCTCAAACAAAAATGCTACATATTTAATAAACAGTTTTTCACACAAACTAAAAGGTTGGAAATGGGTAACTTTTTAGCGACACTATTTTCAGATGAATTAGAAAAGGTAAATATAATGCCATCAAATTTGGGTTAAGATACGTGGACGACCACGGTGAGTGGTCCATGGAGAGTCATAAGGAATTAGATGATCTAAATATTTAAACAGGATAAATAAAAACATTAAATTTACGACGGGAATAGAAACAAAAAAATAAATAAATTTTCTAAATCTGACAATGAGCAGAAGTGGGAATAAACAAGGACTAAGACTATATAACTATGACTGTTGTAGCGATACATAGGACCTCTTCGCAACATCATAGTCACAAAATGACTATGTTCCACTTTCTTATTAATAGATTACATCCCATTAGACAAGGATGACTATGATAAATAGCTAAGTCATAGAGCACATCTAGCAATAACTGACGGGTACGACACAGGCACTATAAAAAGAATCAAAAGAAAAATTGAATACAGAAGATAATAAAAATATAAATATCTCAGAGGTTAAGAAATAGTGTACTATCCTATATTTAGGAAATATTAACGATTAAATAGTGAGTATCAAGGGGAAGTGGGCATTGATGTAGCCATTAAAAATAAAGTTACTTTACGCAACTCAATTTCCCACGCTAAAGACCCAAATCAGTTAAAAGATAGATTGGGCGTGTATAGAACTGGAATGGAATAAATCTTATGTTGGTAGAAAAAATATAAAATTATAATATATTATATATATATTATAATATTATTATAAAATAAAATCGATTGGATGCAAAGAATATCTGAAACTAAAAACAAGCCAATTTTACCAACATCTACCGGAAGAAGGGCATCATGATGCACCATATAGAGTCGCACTGATACACCATACTAATTATAGAAAATTAATTAATAGTCTGGAAAGTATTGAAATCAAATTAAGATCCCTAATATCGGATAATATAAACAAAAATGAAGAAATAATAAACATACCTATGGCTAGAAACCCAACCCCTTCATGCCTCCTTAATAAAGCCTGTCGTAGAGTAAAGTAAGTAGAATTAACAAATGTAGGGTGGAGTTTTTACTTATAGAGATAAATTGTTTTATGTTGTTCACACCTTCATAGCCATCAGACTAGTTTATTGTTGCGAGTTTTTAAATTTTATTTATCACTTATGTGTCGAATTATTTTGATTTTTATAATTTAAATTTTACTGCCATTTCCATTTCGGACTAGGTGTAAATAATTTAAATATGTTTTACTTACTGAATGTTTTCATTGTTACTTTTAATGATAGAATTTGGTTTGTCTCCATCTGTGCAGTTTTTTATCTTGAGAATCTTCATTTCAGCAAACTGAATATTACGGTTTAGAGGTGTCGAAAGCGTTATTTGAGAATTAAGAACTTATTGTGGAAAGACTTGAGTTGTTGTCGGGTCGTCACGAGGAGGGTGCCTAGTTACCCTAGCCTAGGTCTTACTACTGTATCTGACTCCATATTTGATAAGTATGTGCCCCGACAGTGCACTATGTTAAGGCGAAGAAGTATAGGGTAGGTATTACAGGTAGTTTATGTGGTCTTGGAATGACCACGAATTCACACTCGGTATCTGAGGGTAGGCGAAAACCGTCCGGACCCCAAAGGCGAGTGTGAAACGGAGAGAGGCAGATTGGATTTCCATGGGAGACACTACTAGGTAAAGTTTGTAGGGCCACGGCAACCGTTGTCCACGAGGGAGAGGTCTCTCCCAAGGAGGTGCTAGTTTTAGCGAGATGAAGGCAGAGAATCCCACTAGGAAAGTGTGGGGTCTGACAACGCCGGACTAAAACATTGCGAGGTTAGGAAGAGAGATGCAGAGGGTTGCGGTGACGCTTGCTTGTTCTAGGCTGAGACCCACCCAGCCTCCTCGCCGCTAATTGACTCTCCCTTCAAGGGCCTCTTACTAGTTTTTTTGCAACTGCGTCTTTTATTATTTACAATACTTACACTGGTATGACTTATGGTTTGGTATTATTATGGTGGTTATTGACATTTGTTTAAATTAATTTACAACATATTATAACCAATTTACAATATATATACAATAGAGTATAGGGTGATTTATCTTATGTAGTTAGCGGTCGCTACAGTTGTATTATTTAATTATGCCCGTCCATAACCGACAGTTATCATTTTTTCGTTTCGTGAATAGTCTAACTAATAACCTATCCTGCCCTTAATAGTACTTCTTCAATAATATTTTACTATTGATTATACCGGCTGTATTTGTGTTTCTTTTTCATCCAATGAAGAAGCCTATCATAAATTTAGAACCCTAAATTGAAGAGTTCACAAAAACCACATTTATTTAATTAAACTATCGTTTTGTGAATAGTCTAGCTAATAATCTATCCTGCCCTTAATGGCACTTCTTCAGATGTCTTTTTCTCATTACTTTGTTTAATATTGATTATGCCGGCTGTATTTGTGTTTCCTTTTCATTAGATGAAGTGGCCTATCATAAATTTAGAACCGCAAATTGAAGAGTTTAAAAAAAGCACATTTATTGAGTTTGAAGTAACACTTATGTTTTGTTATGCGTAAATAAAGGGTCTTTCTTAAACTTTTTCAACACCAACGCCAAATTTTATATTTTTCCTTAAAATGTTCATTAGAATTATGTTTCTCTTCACCGATCACGAAATTAAATTGTAGACAAGAATAATCTTAATTAGTGCTGCTGTACTCCTGTCCGAGTACACATAAACATACCATACAAGTCCTCTTGAGGAGACTGTTCCTTTTATCCTCTTTCTGGTCTATTCCTTGTCTTTTCTAGCATTATCCAAAAGTTATTCCTTCAAATTAGGTTTTTATTTGTATTTTTTCCAAAATTAAAGTTTGTTTTTACTTACAATGGATAGGTCATTCATAACCGAGAGCATTGATGTTAGTTTTTAGACTAGATGCTTATTTTGCATATTAGCAAAGGATTATTTCCTTAATATTCGATATTAATGGGATGGAAATATTAGAAATTTATTTTAGATCTGTTGAATTTAGACTTTTACATTTCCTAAACCAAGATGTCAACTAAACTTTTTATTTATTTTGTGGCACAAATTTGTTGTTTATTCATTTCTCAAACAAATAAGATAAATGAAACACCAAAGCCTATACCATTATGGTCCACATATACCACTATTGCGTCAGTTGAGAGCTCTTCCAGTACACACTTTACCTTCATGTAGTCTGTTGAAGTAACCGTCAGTGAACAACCATCATAAACTGAAATGGCAGAAGTCAACTTGTTAATGCTAGCCTATTCGTGTTCTAGTCGTAGTTAAAGAGACTAACTGATTTTTTTTTGTGTTTCATTTTAATTGAAAATAGAATGAGAGCTATGATGGGGCCAAATGTGATGGAAAAGCGGCGCACAGTTGCATTTCGTCCCATAACTGGCTTTCTACCGAAGTTGACTTCGTCATCAGTCAGTCAATTCGATTTCATTCAATACATCAATGTCTAATAAGATGTCATACCGGATCCGGAAGTACAGTTGGAATTGATGCCATAATTTCATGGATACACTTCCTTCATATTGTCAATTCATTTTGATGTATGCGACGGATAATCATACACTTATGAGAGCTTTTTTGTCAATATTGTCACTGCATTAAGATATAGCTATCAAGTATAATATCATGGCGAGCTATTTTCTAACTGACTGCGTTAGTTTAAGTACCTTAAGTTGTTTGGGTATGATTTCGATACTTTTCTTAACGTTCAACAAAATGACTGCAGGTGTTTATTCATTCAAGGTACTGCAGGTGCAGTAGAACGAATATTGAAATAGCGTACTTTATTGAGACAAAAACAACTACAATCGGCCCTATTATAATATATGGGCAATAACCAATTGTGATCAGTTATCATTCCTACTCATTCATAGAATCAGAATACATATATTATATCTAATAACATACTATATCTAGGAAGAGGCAAGTGGCAACTATTTTGCTCGCAATTGCTATGAGCTTTGCTTTCGAAAGAACTTAAACAATATGATGACCTATATAAATTTGAATTGCCCATCGGAAATGCTGTACACACTTATCATTATTTTTCTTTTATTCTGGATTAAACCATATTTCGGCAAAAGATCTTTCAAAGGTTAGTCTTATTGTATTACGTAGTATTCTAAATTAAATTTTTGCAAGGGTTGATTTGCCACGATGACATTTAAATATTTAAAAATTCAACATATCCGACTTACGTTAGTAATCACTAGTTATGATGATTATATCAAATATTTCATCCTGGAAATATTTGTATGTGCTAGGACGAGAGTGGCAAGAGTGAATAACACGTGGCATATTCCCACCATTGGCATATCCCCAGGCACCTGACCTGGGAAATCCCTGGTTCGAATCCCAACCCTCTTGTTATCTTTTCCCTTTCATTAATAATTATTGAACGGAGGAATTATTACTACTATAAATTATTAACAGGAAGAATGCTTTCACAAAAAATGTTATGGATAAGGTTTTTTTCGTTTTCCAATTTTAATGTCAGCCTCTTTTCCCTCTACGGTTTTGTTTGTTTTTCTCAAATAAAAACGCTTTAAAGATAATTGAGTAAAAATATTTGTTTAACAAGCATTTAATTTTTCTGGTATATTTGAAAATACTTCTAAATATATGAAGCTGATCAGGTTTTGGTCAAAATGCGATAACGGAAAATCCGAAAAAATACCCATTTCGCTAACATTTAAAATTTTTGATGCTCAGAAATGAATAAAGTTATAATTGTTTTTTAACAGCTGACGGCATAGTTAAGACGCTAACGTAAACATATTTCCGATATATTGCTAACAATAATGTTAGCCTAACCTAGGGCAGTTTCTCCAATCATGTCATCGTCAGGCACCACTGGCTAGTATCCGGTGACGCGGCTGGCGGAGGAGCGTGGGGGACTTCCCAAGACTCCGCTTCCTCTTTCGCATGCGAGGGAGGTGACAATCATGTGGATTTGGGATCCCTCTGGGCTGTTTGTGAATACTGTACGAATGAGCGAGTGAATGTAAATTGTAAATATAGTATGAATGAGAACATTTATTACAATTACTTATTGCCTAATAAGGCAGATTGTAATTTTAGCACAATAAAGAAGTTTCTACGAAAAAAAAAAATGTTTTGGGAGGTTAACAGTACAAATATCGGAAATTTAATGTGATTCCAATCTTTTTCCATAGTTTGAATAAATTATTTTGATATAAATATTTATTCAAAAAAGCTATTTTAGCGACTTTTTACTTTTTAGTGACATTGTTTAGTCAATACAAAGAAGGGTTTTCGTTCCCGAATGCATGTAGTTTCTCATCATTGATTATTTTCACAATTGATGAGAAAGCTTTTAGCGGGTGAAATTAAAAAAATGCAAAAATATGACGAGGCTACTGATTCATGGATCAAGTAATTTGCTACCAACTTTTACACTTTTGTGAAAATTGACGTAGGGTATGTGCAAATAAAGAGTCTTACTCGATGCGTTACCTCACACCAGCTTATACGGGAGGAGATCCGAGGTATTTTAATCCGGCTTGTGTTAAACTGTGCGTTCAAATTGAAGGAGAGTTGGGCTCAATCAGGCATGCTAAGCGTTGTTTCCATTTCCTCCGCAAACAGCCAACAATTCCAGTGGGAATACGCTAACGCTAAGCACAATGTTCAACACGAACTACAATTTCTCTAAGCCAATTCCCTCTCTCATTATTTTCCTTTCTCGTAAGAAGCGTCTAAGATAACTATTTTTTCTCCCTTTAGCACTTGTAAATTTTGATGTAGAGGCAAGTTTTGTTTTTGATTCCTCGCTAAACTTATTCATAATTACATCTTCTTTCCACTTTGCAAGGACGTCCCTTTTGACGCCACAGGTATTGGTGCCACCAGATGTCCCACCAAATTCTCCATCTTGAACACTTACAATCCATCTTGCCCCTGGACTACCTTTCCTCCAGGTTACCAATCTCAAATTCGTCTAGCACCACACCCATTCTGCAGATATCCACTTTCAGTAACCCAGGAAATACCTTCCATTGATTAACACCGACTTCCTTTGAGGGAAGAAACTGGGGACGGAGTGTTAGGTAATGATTTAATAATCACTATAGCACCACAAATAATCAAACTGTTAGATTTGATCTGAAATATGCATTGATTGAGTTCTTTCCAATAACGTAAAATTAATCTACTGTATTCAGGATAGAGTTTTTAAAACAGCAGCACGAAGGTAAATGATGCTATACAGACGTTCACGCACAGGGTTTAATGTTATATCCTGTGGAGAACAAACTAAAAATTATACAGACGATCAAACGCAGTACACCCAAGAAGCCTGTATTCTATGAGTCCATTTCAGTAGCTTAAATTTTAATTTTACTATAGTTTCTCTTGTCGATATTGAGAATGACTTCTCTCCGGACTAGTCTGTTCAATTATTTTATTTCCATGCCTATTACTGTTGCATCATCAGCCTTTACACCCAAACAGTATCAACATTCCTTCTAGAAGACACTAAACCTCCATTATAAACTTCGGAGACTTAATCACCCAAATCATAAAACTTTTTTGTCTAATGAAAAAAATGAATTTCACAAAACTATAATCTTGTCATACCCTAGCCCTAAAATGTTTTTCTCTCATTCCACAAAGCTTCACAAAATTGGAATGCGAATGAGCTCTAATCTAAGGCCTAATTTGTACAAGGATACTTAAGATATTACATTGATATAGCTTGTATCTGCAAAACCCAATAAGAATATTACAATCAAATTAAAACAAACATTACTTTGGGGTGGTGGCCTAAACAGCAACTGATATGGACTTGAGAGCTGGAAATAGTAACGGTACAAGGCTAAACCATATAATTAATAATTAAGGGCTTAATAATTAATACTTAGCTCCCGATGAGCCTTCGTTCAACCCTTCCCTCACTCACTACTTTCCAGATTTCTAGATATCGCTCTGTCACAAAGTAAGTTCTCCATTAATCCTAACAATCATCTCTTAGTTAGATTCTGACGTTATTTATTCATCCACAATCCATCCCAAGGTTCCATTATAACCCTTTGCCTGATAACAGTTAAATATGAGTGGGCTACTTTCCGATCAGAATTGAATAATGGATTCTTTATCCCACTCTGCTGCTGATTAAGCACCAGGACATATTATTAGTCGCAGTTTTGGGAAAGACTGAACCTCAATGGTCCCATACTGTTAAGTACTTAGCCGTAATTTTTTATTACCCTTTAAACCTTACTTAAATTCTATTAAATACATCTAAAGGTAAGTATACCAAGTCATTGGTCTTTCCATTCCTTTGCAAAACATCGAAAGTGCTTGTTGTGTCAACTTCTCCACCACGAATAATTCTCTCCCTCTCTCCCTCTCTTTTTCTCTCTCTCTCCCTCTCTCTCTCTCTCTCTCTCTCTCTCTCTCTCTCTCTCTCTCTCTCTCTCTCTCTCTCTCTCTCTCTCTCTCTCTCTCTCTCTCTCTCTCTCTCTCTCTCTCTCTCTCTCTCTCTCTCTCTCTCTCTCTCTCAGTACCACTGCATCTCTCTTTCTTAACCTCACTATGTTATAGTCTGTCAGAATATCAGGGCGCTGTCAGACGCCACACCTTCCTAGTGGGATTCTCGGCCTTCGTCATGCTAATAGCAACACAGTCTGCCTCTTTCCGGTTCACACTCGCCTTTGGGATCCAGACGGTTTTTACCTACCCTCTATCGAGACATGAGAGATGGGATTTCCTTCGAAGTAGTTTGTAGAGTTGTCCAAAGCATCTGTTCAGCTTCTGCCTTTTTAGCCTCGTGATTGGCGCACATGTCAGACTTTTGTCAATATGGAAGCCTAAATACCGTACTGTCTCGGATACCGGAAAAGGAATGGAATTAACGAATATAACTTAAAGAAATTTTGAATATGTACTCTCTCTGCGATACGGCAATTGCTGAATGTTCTTTTGGCTTATGATTTGGCGATACCAATTATAGACACAAAATATTTAAGAACTCATTCTTTTGATATTCACCAGCCTATTTCAGAATTATAGAAACAAAAGTGGGAATTCCTGGAAACATCATCTCAAAATATAATAATTTGCTTAACATTAATATGAGCACTCAACTTACAACAGTTAAGGAAACTTTGTATTATCTATTTAATAAATACAAAAGTTCATTTACCTGTATATAAAATTAATTAAGTTAACTTAATAATAAAATAATAAGATAAAATAAGTCAACATAAATGGTTTTAGCATTAATACACATGTAAAATATATTGGCCATGATTTGACCACAAAGACTCTGCTGTGCACCATGCGTACTTTGTTTCCGTATAGATTCGTATATATATTCACTTGCCAGGTTGCGAGTCAGAAGCAGCTTCTCAGTCACCTTGATCTGCTATCTTGATGCCATATGTTCCTTCAGGTGATTGAAGCCAATACAATACCATTTCAACTCCTTTAGTCAAGGCTGTTTTGTTGATTTTGTATGGCTCTCTTCGATCACGAAATCTTTTATTCATATCAAGTGTATTGTCTAGAATATAAAAGTCTGAAAAAAATTAATTTTCTCAATGGACTCCTTTCTGCTTCACTAGCAATCAGGTAATGGATATACTCTTGGTTTGTGGCCGTTTATATTTGTTGGTGTTTTTTTTTGCGAAAGATGTATTACTAGAATTCCTCGCACGAAGTGCGCTGATCCTTCTGTTCCAAAAAACTTTGCCCACAGTTGACTGGAGGGGTATAAATGCTATTTTTTATGCATGTTTTTAGAATGTTAATTTTCTTCCCACCACTAACGGTAGCTCGCCATCCTCACTGAGGTCTACAAGGGATGACTCGCAGTCCTATCCTGAGTCAGCCCCAAGTTTTGAACGGTATCTAAGGCTTTTAAGGGCTGTTTCTAGTAATGGCATGACAAACCCAGCGAGAAATGTGATAAAGGCTCCTTCCAAACCCAATGAATACTGATAATGTTTTTTGTCATTGGCACCGTTATACCTCTAACCTGGATTTCTCCAGTCATTAGTGGACGTGAAAGGCCTGCAGATGGTAATTGAGTCAAATTTGATCGGTTGGTGTTCTATTTTTGTACAACACTGATGCTATTTGTAGTGACTCTTCTGGTCACTTAGTTAAGTTCATTGTAATCATTGGTCTAATGAGAGGGATGTGTAATAAGTAGAGTATTATTCAACCAGAGAAAAGGAGATGGCCTTTGTTTTATTCAGTGGCTTATAAAGAGAGCTATGCCCCGTAATTAGACGGAAAAGGTGGAACAAGCTTATAGTATACACTTGATTATATTTTAAGAATAAATATTATATGTCGTTATATATAGTACATCTAATTGCACCTACTCTTGTGGTCACTAAGTTAGATTCACCAATGATCAATTTTCAGTAATATACTACTGACATTATTAAAATTTGAAATAGTATTGAGTAGGTTTTATGAATTTTGCGTGTACGAATTCATTTTTCTGAGTAAAAAAGAAAAAAAAGAATACTTTATTAAATTTTCATCGGACTTATAGTAAGAGCTTTTTAAAATTCGATTGGGACTTGCTATTAAAAACCTAAGGCTAGTGAATGGCCTAGAGAGATTTATGCAGAGCCTTGGATGGAATCCACTCAGCTCTTCATTTCCTCTCGGCCAGGAAATGAGACACCTTCACATGAGCTACAGCAGATAGAAATTAATATTTTTTCTTATATCGTGAATAAAATTTTAATTTTCCCCCTATCTTTATGGTTTATTAGGTGCTCTCTGTTCAGATATCTATCCAATCAACTCAACAAGAGCTAAATAACTATTTTTTACTTGTTATCATAGATAACATTTATTTATTCAATTTAGGAAATGAAAGAAAAGTATTGTTCATATTTTTTGTTAAACAACAATCTTTTATAGAGAAATTTACCCTGAAACAAAATGGTTCTAATTCAATACATTGAATATAGAGGACTTGTCTAAAAACGGTTAATGGGAAACAAACAAAACAAGGCAGCTAGGGAAATGCCTAAGCACAGAGATGATTTTGTTCCCTTTAATATATTATGGTTAGTTAATTAAAATATTTCAAGATATTTTTAGTTTGTATTATTAATCAACTTTATTGCTAATGACATGTATACATTTTGGATTGAGCTTGGATGGTTTTTAAATAATGAATGTGCCAATTTTATTAGAAATTTTGGCTAATTATTCTGTAAATAAACAAAAATGTACTGAAAATAGTATTTTTTTTCTGTCTAAAAATAATAACAGCTTAGTCGGTTGAGTGCTAGGAACGATACGAGAGCTCATGGCTTTGATTCATGGCATGACACCATTTTTCTTCTAATTGTTGTACCCTAAAATAAAATAAATAATAAGTTATATGCAATATTCAGCATAAAGCGCTTCGTTACGTAAGATGCATGGATATGGGCATTAATAAATGAACTAACCGCTCTGAATTTTAGTATCAAAAATTATGTTTCATATAGAACATGAACTAGAATAAATCATACACAGCCGTCATCGTAGCCAAGAATTAATAAATATTAAAAATTTAGTTAAAATATCAAAATCTAAATTAATAAAATATAATATTAATTTTCTAATTCTACATAAAATTAATTACACTTATACATACCACAGAAAAATAAACAATAAAACTACTAAAATATTTTTAAAATCACCAAGATTTCCAGAAAGATTGCACTCGGATGCTAACCAAGGAGGAATATATTTACTCAGCGAGAGGCCTCTATTTAAAGAAAAAAAAATTAAAATTCTATTCAATAGCTTAACTTAAATTTTGATATTTTATCTCGATTTTCTCTTTATTTCTTCTTTAGCTACAGTGTTAGCTGTTGTTAAACATGTATTCGTATTGCATTTCAAATAATAATATATAACAATAAATTTTAGCATTGAAAATGAAAGGCTACCGATGTATTATTCATTGATGAAAAATATAACCTCCAGTTGTCACTCACAGAATAATAGCTTCATTGGAATTTACTAATGATTAAATAACAAGTTTCATTCGGTTACGTTTTGAGGAATCGCTGATATTTTTAGATTCATTAGGAAATCGCGTTAAATTCATATTAATTACTTCAATTGTCCAGGAGTAAGGGGTGCAAGAATGACAGTATTTTATTCTGTCTTCTGGGTAGATCATAGCCCGACGACCCCCACATCAGACCCTGACTGGCAGCAGTATCATTGGCACTTGAGAATGTCAGCTAGAGCTGATAAATGCACTAGTGTGTGTTATGAAATAGCGATTTGGGGGGCAGACATTGATTTTGAATATAAACTTAATCCAAGCCATCACACATATTTTCCTATTAGTAATTACAATACACCAAATTTTACAATTCCAACTTAATTTATAAAATCAACTTACATGAGAGACATAATCATTGGTCTAATGACAAATAGAGAAGAAATGGATGTGTAATAAGGAGACAATTATATAACAGGAGAAAAGGAATATGATATGTCGTATAGTACATCTAATTGTAAGTTAGCTTGTGTTTCTAGATTAAATATGGGGCATTTACCAAAACCGTCAGAAGATTTCTGGTTTAGATAATACCTTAAAAACGGTTTTCTTATAATGGACCGTCACCTGATGTTTTAGTCAATATGAAGAAGTCATCAATAAATAAATTACTCTGTTTCTTTGCCAATCGCTCACTTTATATAAGTCAATCATTATTTTCCATGATCGTTTCCACTGTAATAATCCTTACTTCTAATTAAGCAATATTCAATAATACAGCTCAGCAATTAAACAGCTTAGAAGAGTTGTTCCTTTACCGAATGTACATATGTAAATAAATATGTAAAAATATTTTATAACAAATTAATGACCTTATCTGAATTAGTAAATCGAGCATACAAACGAAAATAAATCCATGATGCTGTCCCCCACTTTGTTGTGAATAATTACAAATGCTCTTTTTTGAAAAGATTTAAATGCAATTATTTTATTCCCGAAAGCGGGAAGGCTGCCTAATTTGAGTAGCTGACAGCATTAGCCTCCCTTCTCATATAATATCTTAAAAAGAAAAGATTCAACAAGCGTGTTAAAAGTGAACGCGAATTGTAGATTTATCTTCAATGTAATTTTTGGTGCCATTAAACACAATAACATTGTGTGTATAAACTTTTGATGTCCTTTGGGGGGAGGATGGAATCAAAATAATAAAATCAAGCGTACTTATTATCCCGAAGAAAGGGAAAATGCCTTTTGCTTCAATCTTAATTAACCCTTCAGCACTCGCATGTACATAAACTAAGTACTTCTGTGGAAGACCTGGCCCAGCATTGTTTAAGATTAGGAGTTTTAGATATTTATTTTGTAATAAATAAATGTAAACGTTTCTAATAGCTCACAAAAATATTTTTTAATCTTAATTAAAAGTTAGTTAAATTCCTTTATTGTGCAATAATTACAATCTGCCTTTTATAAGGCAATAAGTAATTAAGATATATGCTCTCATTCATACAATATTTACAGTTCATCATTCACTCGCTCATTCATACAATATTTACAGACAGCCCAGAGACCCCCCAAATCCACTGCGAAGAGAAAGCGGAGTCTTGGGAAGTCCCCCACAGGAGCTGACGCTCCTCCGTCAGCCGCGTCACCGGATACTAGCCAGTGGAGGCTGACCAAGAGCGTGAGAGCCACAGACGCTCATGACATGATTGGAGAGACTGGCCATTGCCAGGACTCCCACTGTCACGCGTTTATAGCAGGTCACGAGGCCACTGCCTTTCAGTCTCCGAGGAGGATTATAAGGATGAGTGGCGCAGTGCAATTTCTGTGCTACAGGATTAGGGTGGTTGGAAAGGCTACTGTGGAAATTCGTAAACTTGGAAGGGATGAGTTCTAGAATGTATGTAGGGTATATTAAGGTCGTTATGAAGGGTTTAGTTGCTGACATAATAAGGGGTTAATTAATTAAAAGTAAAATAGGAGTTTGTATTTGGCCTGAAAATCAAATATGAGTGGATTATTCGTCGGAATATCGGTCGATTTACACCCATTAATAAATTTAATCTAACATTTCAGTCTAGAAATAATATCTTACAGTTGTTTCTAGTTCTTACATAAAAATAAAAATTACATTTGAATTAGGTCTAGGTTAGATAGTAAAAACCACAATTTTTTACGAACGAATGAATAGTTTTGTAATTAAAGAGACAAAATGTTCTTAATCTATATTAGTTATACTGTTATACACTTATAAGAGAACAACTAGGGTACAGAAAGAAAAAGTCCTGCATCGATCTAATATGTAAGGCTGTTATGTAAGGCTTTTATCGCTGAACAATCAAATGAATATCAAACACCTTTGTACTCAGTGTTTGTTGACTTCAAAAAAGGCTTTGGCTCAATCGATTGAGCTGGTGTACATTATACATCACAAAGAGCTATGCTATCGCTTGGAATCTCTAGAAGAAATATAAATTTGGCGAAAAGCACACATAAAGGATTCCAATGTCAAGTACTGTGCAGGAAAAAACCCTCAGCTCCTTTTGAGATAATTCCTGAAGCAAGGTTTCTTTCTTGGATTATTTTTCTAGCGTACTATACTAAATAAGGTGGCCAGTACAAATAATAGGTGGGTATTTTACAAGTTCTAGAAGATTTTGATTTTGCAGATGGTATCCGCCTTAGTCATAGCCTAGGCAACCTGCCAGTCATAGGCAAACATCCGTTCGAACCTAGGAAATCTCATTGAAGAAGCCGCAAAAATAGGTATGAAAATAATGTAGTGGAATCTAAGGAACGATTAACTCCAAGAAAAATTGATACCTCAGTCACTGGGAAAAAAAATCTAAAGTGAGTATTTTTTTTTTCCTGATGTAAATGAATCTATTTACAATAGGTCATTATGTCCTGTAGCTTGGCTACATTTTGTACAATTTGTAATGCTTTTACATTGCAATTTGTCATTGTTACAAAATTATAATGTACATTATACATTGATTGTCTAAAAATGTTTAAAAGTGATGGGGCTCACCTTATATATCGTAAACTTAAAACTAACTTACATCTAACAATAAAAACTAAATCTTAACCTAATTTTCCCTGACAGTCTGTTGCCATCGATGTGGGAAGGGTGGTGGGGTCATAGTGTTAAACACTGGGTTTGTGAGGTGCTGCCACGAGTTAAGAAACTTTATGTGTCTCCGGTGGATGGATTCACTCACTGATGGCACACCAACCAACGGGTGCAGGTCAGCATTCATTAACCTCTTAAGAGAGCTATGTCAGACCAATTTTCTTATGATCCCATTCTGACATTGATGGAGAATTTTATCTGTATTGTCAGTCAAGTGAGTATATAGTGGGGCACCGTAAAGCAGAGCTGGCCGGAGGACACATTTATACATCCTCAGTTAGAGACGAAGCGACAAGTTAAGTGCAGTTAGCAAGTGGTCAAGCCGGTAATACCTGTGACGTACTTTTTCTATTTTGTTACTAAAATGGGTAGAGAAATGGAGATGTCTATTCATTTTTATACCCAGATGGTATACATTGAGAAAGCCGGTGAGTTCTCTTGCCCTCTTATAGTATAGGATTTTGGTAACCCAAAAAAAATGTTTAACGATCGAGCAGTGTTCCCTATCTTGTTGTATATTAATATTCAAATTATATTTCTGAGAATGGAATGACGCAGAAGGGTATAGCCTCAAGTGTAAATAAAATAAAATGAGACTTCGGATAGTTGAGAAAAGTTTGACGATACTAACAGATCGGTCTACGTACAAGGATAAGAATTATTCCCTTATCAAACTCACAAGACACCAGTTGACTGTTGTATTTATAACTTGCAGAGATAGTGAAATCGAGGTCAATTTATAATTGCGAACACATATATTAGAGATGTAGTTATAAAAGATTAAAGAGTGAAATAATTCACAGATGAAAAGATTATAAAAGTCATTCCAACATGTGAGCAACCAAAGCAAAAACAAAATAGATATCAAAATCATCGTTTAATGGTTTGCTTATAGCTAATTTTTCATCGACAAAAATATAATATTTATTTTAAAACATCTCTATTAGACAGATTAAAATCAATGTACAAGTGTCAAACTAATTAATTACGGCTTGCTGTAATTTACTGCAGGGCTGATATTATTTTTAGCACCTCCAGAGCATTAAGAGAAACAAACATCACAGAAGGACTAGGATGAAATTTCAAAAAAACGATTTCATTGATGCATGTGTGAAATTACAGTTTCAAAAACAAATCCTAGACATAATGATGGTAGTAAATCCTTCTTTACTTTGTCTGCCCTAATCATTTGCATTTAATAAACGAGTCAAGAAAGACGGTCTGTTATGAAAAAGCCTTTTTGATCTTTCGATAAATTCCGCGATTTTAGATGGAATCGGAAATTACAGATCGTTTATATTAACTATAACACTTATTATTGGAATTATATTCTCCATCTAGTAGGGACTAAATGTATAATAATTAAAATATATTTACAATTTTTGAAAAATACAAAACTATATAAAAATAAGGAAACTGAATTAAATAAAAAAATAATAATAAAAATAGAAATTATGGTTTAAGGTTCTTTGTGTGCTATTTAGATTAATAAATGCACTCCTCTTTCTTATATCTACACACAACTTATACTTGCAAGCGGTTTCGTCGGCTACACCACCACTTTTAAGCATTTAAAAAGGCAATAAAATTATTACAGATATATTGAGGACAATTTTATAATATTTTATTATTTTTAAATAATTCACAATATTGTAATTTTGTATCATTGATTTTTTTTTTTTTTAAGATTCTTGGGTATGTGTCATACTGAACAAAATTGTCTACATATGTCTTTAATGGTTGTATTGCTTTTCTTGATACTTGAAAATGGAGGTGTAGCCCCCTTAACCAGACCAGTAGATCAGAGAGAGGTGTTCGTTTATTTTTAAGCTAATTAGTAAATAATAAACAAAATTAAAAAAACAAATAAGAACCAAATTATACGCATAACTGTACCACAAGCAACAATATAGTTCACTGTAATCTATGAGATACACAAATGTGTTTAACTATTTAAGGTAATCATTGATTAAACTCTGCTTCTACTGACATACTGTATGTATTCGTTATCAACAGCTTGTGTATTTTAATATATAATTTTGATATTAATATTATATAATATAACACAACCTAAATTTAAATATTATTGATTATTCTATGTAAATGTATATTATTCCCTGCTTTGCTGTAGTTTTTGAAAAAATATGTAGTAGTATCGGTATTAAAGGATTTCAATATTTCCAAGGGTCTTTTATTAGGGGGTTGAAAAGTTCAATATTAGGAGATGTCTCGGACATTTTAGGACCTGCTGAACCCTCTCCCTCATCAGTTATTCAGTATTCTGTCCCAGGGTAGCCAGAAGAAGGATTTGGTTGAGTAATCTTGTCTTCCATTGAGTGACTGGGTGTTTACAGACCTCGTGGTCAAGGCGTCCCGACTAGTTTCCCCTCTCGTTTTGCCACAGATATAACGTGAGCGAAGAACTCTTTGTTGCAAAGTTTCTTGTTTAGTAACAAATCCTTTGAAAACCAGTTTCCTCACTACCCGGTTGTTGTTGAGTTGTTTTATTTAAATAATCCACTTTAGCTTCCCCGCACGTTGTTTTTTTGTGCATCACGTTAACATCATGGTTTAATGTGGTAATTGTTGTAATTTACTGGTTTATAGCTTAATTCACTTACGTTTCTTACACACAAAGGGTAATATTGGTAACTTAAAATGGTGAAATTGAATATGGGTGTATTTGAGTCTCCTCTGAGTGCATAAGTGTTAACTTCCAAACTTTTCGTCCGTAAGTTCAGAGAGGTTGTGGGCAGTATGGCTTTGTAATATGAACTTTCTGTTCTATTGGGAGTTATGATGAGGCCTCCATTCCAGTATGAGATTATTCGCACGCTGTGACTTTAAGCGAAATGCGGCGATCAAGATACCGCGAATGTATGAAGAGGTTCGTGACGTTGAGTTTATCGAGCGGGCCAAGCAGAAAGTAGTCCGAGTCATGAAAAACGCTGACTGGAAGATTTACAGACGTCGGCTGTGCGCCTCCATACACCCACACCGGCTCGAGCTAAAAGCATCCTCTAGAGATCTACATAAGAAAAACATCCTAGCGGCCCTTCCTCAGTGAGTGAAGCGTATTCCGGCAGAGCTGCCAGGCGTTTGAAACAATTCACTTCCTTATCTGAGGCTATACTGCCAAGAGTCGTGTGGTCCAAGTGGTTCATGATTCACGCGACCCGGATCAACCAGTGGCCTATAAGCATTGATTGTTGACTGAAGGAAACGACCAAAAACCACTCGGTTATTTATATTCTACAGCTTATGGAATTTTATGCCATGACATAATTACGGCACATACCACAATTGACACATCAATTAAAAAACACCTTAATATTTAATTCAACTCTTCTGTACTATAGGCTGTTAAGAGTTAGAATTAGTACTAATAGTAGGTGAGCTTGATTTTCTTAAATTAAATTATTAGAATGATCTTAACTCATCAGAATCCGCCAGGAAAACTGAGAAATGAGAACTTGCGCTTACATCTCAAATGTTTGTTGTTGTCATATGTTACCGTTGTAATGGTTAATTTAGTCGTATCAACTGTAGCTGAGTGAGACTCGTGGTAGGGGTAACACACACATGCGGTAACTCACTGAAACTGGTCAACTTGACTAGGGGTTTCAAGGGACAAGGGGACCATGTGAGGCGATACAAGAACTCTGAGGTCCCGTTTAATCTGAAGGTGGCCATCCACATGAAAGAAATCTTTTATGAAAAACCCTACCACCAATCATTACCACCATACTGCGGCGAGTCATCAACAAATCACATTTGGAAATACAATAAACACTTCCCTAAACAATGAGAATTATGACAACATTTTGCCTTGTACACATAATGTAATCAGATGCTCATGACTTCAGTGAATCCTTAATTTTTACTTTTCATTTCAGAATGAATATCTCTGATTCTTCATTGATGTTTAAGTTCAATGATGCTGTCTTTCTTGATGTTCAACTTGTGAGTTCCTTCCTTTTCGCAGGTAGCTTGGCATATCCAGCCTCCTTTTTATCTCTGTCTTGACATTATTTTGAGTTGACTTACCATGAGAAAGGCTCCATACATTTCAATAAAAGTGCCTACAAATACCTAGGAGACTTACTAAATGACGACTTACAACTCGCCAAAACCTCAAGGCCGAGTTACGATACTTACTATACATAGTGTTAGTGTACAGTACTTAGACATACTTTGTATTTGAACTGGACAGTTCGAGAATGAATGCAGAAAAATGTTTTCCAATTGTTCTCAAGCCTTCAACTTACAAAACCAAAATCCTCAAGATTTCAAGGCATAGGTAGTTACGGTTTGTCAAATAAGTGGATCGACCAGAAATTATAAATGTATAAAACAAAACATTTCGAATCTTTTTTTTTTGCTGTTTATATGTTAGTTAAAATGTTATTTTCTATTCGACTTCAGAAATCACAGTATAAAAGGAAGGGATGAATAAAGATATGAGATTTTAAGCTTAGAATTCTGCTTTATTTTAATTATTCTTTGGCCCACTAAAAAAAATTTAATGGACTGATGATTTTCAATATTATATTTTTTATGGAAAGTAGCATAACCAAAAAGGTAATGATTTTATTGTATGTTAGTACATATAATGTTTCGTTGGTCGATTTGTAGAACTACCGGAGTGTAATTTTACATAGTGGAAACACTTAATAGAAAAAATACATAGGTATAAAAATAAAATATATCTTCATCGAGCATGAGTAACTATCATAATTAAGCTATAGTCACGAAACGTCATTAAAACAGTCGTGTTCGAAAGTCTAACTAAATTCCCCCCGTTTTGAGCAGGGTATAAAGTTTTAGAATTCAACGTCTTGTTTATCGATATAAATATATATCTTGTTGGGGAATTTGTGAACTACCATTAAAAAAGGTCATAGGAAATGTCAATGAAATCATTTTTGTAACCATTACAACCCTTAGTTGTATAATGCATCATACTTGACTTAAAATTGTAGATCTTAAGCTAGTGCGTACAGAAGAATCGCAGTCTGGAAAAGTTGCCGAGGTGAGGTAGAGCAGAGACGTCATCCCTACTCCACACCTCCATGAGTCCTGAATATGGATGTAGTTGCTACTGTAGATTTATTCACTACTGGATAGCATTTCACTGCTCTAGAGTTATTCAACTGGCCCTCCCGCGCAGAGCAATCCACTGAACAAGACATTTACAACCACAAGAGATTTGATGAAGATTTATACATGAATAAGGTTCCTAGTATGAAAGTTAACTTAACTAGCGGTATTATACACGTCTACGGTCCTAGTTAAATGATAAATAAATAGTCCGAGCACATGGTGAACACTTACAAGGAATTATTCATCAAACTAATTTCCGGGATGATCTCGGTCGATCCTTTCCCAAGAACGTGGCCAGGATACCGAAGGGTTTTCCTGATGAATCCTTCAAACGTTGAGCC
Organism: Acanthosoma haemorrhoidale; assembly: GCA_930367205.1. Lineage (NCBI taxonomy): Eukaryota > Metazoa > Arthropoda > Insecta > Hemiptera > Acanthosomatidae > Acanthosoma > Acanthosoma haemorrhoidale. The sequence continues at coordinate 31,082,069 of OV884012.1, forward strand.
AAACCAGTCGTAAATTAATCAGTAAAATCAGAAGTCCACGGGAGGAATAAGAAATCTTCATAGATTTCTATAGTCAGTGAAAGGGTACGCCTAAAGCGCAAAAAGTTTTTTTTCTGATAAAGGCAGCAATCAAACATAAAGCAACCGATAAAAATTTTCTTCTTCTGCCTAAAGAACTTTTGAGCCCCTTGAGGAATCAGACGAATTCAATTTTATATAGATGCTAAGCTTAGTCGTTCAATGCTAACAGTTAAATAATATTACTAACGTTAAATAATCTCGAACTTATATAAAATATACACCAGCTATTAAATTAGATTTAATAAATAAAACTTTATTATTATTTAATACATATTCCACACGCTTGAGAAATGTAATTTTTAAATATTTTATAAATAAATTTAAAATTAAATAAATAAATTAGAAAATCCTGGAGTTTAGATTTCAATAATCCGGATGTTTTAAGTTGTAGGTACTTAGTAGTTACTCATGTATCACACTTTCGAAATGATCACTAACATTGATTGGTAATGTTAAACGAATGTTAAAAGAGGCAGGTCCAATGAATGACACGATTTTTATTTAATCGATTGATTTTGTATATGATTGAACCCATAAATGTTATTTGGTTGCTGATATTTGTGCTATTGCAATATTAATCAGTTTTTAATAAAATCATTAGTGTAATTTAAAACGATACAATTCGGCACTGTGATAGTGGAGGAAGCATAGAGGCCCTCGTGCGACACGCCGTCCGTGATGTAACAAGCAATTGCTCTCACACGGAGGGAATTTACAAAAAAGCTATACATTGTTTTTGGTTTAGCTCTAAAACACCTCAGTTAATTTGTGATTGCTTCAGGTCCCTCCATCTAAATAAAAAATGTATATGGATAAACAATTAAAAGTCTCTAAATGGAAATAGAGTCAAAAGAAAAATGAAACCGTCGTAAATTTTCGCTGCTAATCAGCGAAGTCGCATGTCCAACAAATCATCAAGCAATGACAAGTTAACTTTCTCTATTAATGCGAGGAGCTCAATTTTTTTAAGGGTCTTGGAATGAATTTTTAATTATCTTTGTCTCCAACAGTCTGTGTGAACTGTTTGCACTGTGCATAAACAATAATTACTGACTCTGAACTATCTCCTGCTTCGTATATGTGTCATGGCCTAAGCCTTCTCTCCTTTCGTTGACTTTTTTATTTTTTTATTTTTTTAATCAGAAATTTTGGTGTTTTCCTGTGCGCCTTTCTGTCTTGGGAAGTAGTACCCTGTTTGACCTGTTCTAAACATGCAATTTTATACCGAGATTCCATTTGATTACTCAGCATGAAAAATATTTTAGACTCCATAAAACATAACTTCTTTTGAATTTGTATGCTGATAAAAATAACTCAATAAAACTAATCGGTAATTAATTAGTATGAAAATTGAAACCCATAATTGTGTGAACCTATTTTTTTTATTATTCATCAACTCAATCTTGACAATAAACTCAATATTGACAAAAATAGGAATAAATGGGTTCATTAGATCGATGTTTTTCTTGCTCACTCCAATAGTATTGCATAGTATTAGAAAAACTCCACTTCAGAAAATTAGATGACTAGTCTTGAAACTTGGAGTTAAAAACAGAATTAAGATTGGATTCCCTAAAAGGTTGTATTGAATCAATTTAAGGACCTGCTTACTAATACATTTAGAGTCCCTTAAACTGTGACAAACTGCTCCCTAACGAAGACCTACTGCTACTTACCCTGTCTCTATATTGGAGCGATAGGTCTTGGTTCGGTGATAACCGTAAACCCACTTACAACTGCCATCCCATAAACCTCACCGATTGGTCCTCACTATCCTACCCTTGTTTATACGGTCCTAACCTACTTACAGCGTCTTTGCTCCACTGAATAAACTATTTGAATAAAAATAACTTGATACTAGAACTATATGTACTATTTACAAAGAAATCCCCGAATTGCAGCTCAACAATACATATTATCATTTTATTTTCTACAATTCTACCCAAATGATTCATTGGCTTTTGAAAGTCTATATAGTATTTCGATGATTTCAATCAAGAATCATTATACAGATTTATAGATCCATATAATCCTCTTTAAACGTTTGCGACGTTTGCTTTGTGACGTGCTATAAATCCCAAACAGAAGTTCTGGCAATAGTCAGTTTCTCCAATCATGTCCTGCCGAATTCTAAGTATGAGATGAATGCATTCAATTATCACAATTAATTTTTACCCAATAGGATTGATAGTATTTTTTTTCAATAAAAAGATAACCATAAAAAACGTTATGTAAAGTACAATTTTCTCAGTTTCCTGGTGTTTCCCGTCCTATAATTGATTTCGGGATTCTGTATTTGGTCATTCTACTATCATGGCCAAGCCGTTTTTCTGTGGAATTTTGTTATGGGGGATTTTATGTGCGTTTTTATGTTTTGTTTGATATCTTCTGAAATTTTGGACTGTTTTCCAATAGTACAGTTTAGAATACAGCTAATTTTTTTTCGCTGCTCACCTTACCAATGCCCACACGACATACAGCTAAAAACATATGTACATACGCAATTACTATTTCTCTGATCAAAGCTAGTATAATAAACTCCCTCCAATTTAAAAACACAATTTTCGAAAAGATCCCTTTGTATAAAGTAGTAAGCATTGAGTGGGAAAAAATGAAATAGAGATTTTGATTTTTTTTTTATTGAATTTCGAAAGCAATTCAACCCATTGTTCACATTTAAATTGAAGAAAGTAGAAAGTTTAACCGACATGTCAGTTTATGGGAATACAAATATTAAAACTTAACCTAATACTCTTCAAAATGGAGTAGTGATGATGTTTGAATTAACTTCTGTCTTCTCACTCTTAGTAGGGTGATAATACATAATGGCGTTAAACCCTACTAATAATAATCTTGTGCATTTACCCGCTGCATGGAAACACAAGAACATCTCTCCAGGCGAGAGAAGATTCTGAGCATCAGGGGATGTTTTAAGCTGGACTTATTAATGATCTAGATTAGACGTAAGCTACACGGGGACCTGATAGTATGAATAAGTACTTGTTTACGGGTCGCTAAGCCATTTAGGGATTCCCTGCATCAATTTTATCTGCCAAGAATGCAGGATTCACCTCGAACTTCCTGATTTATAGATACTCTCTGAAATATATAAACCATCCCCTAAACACGTGTGAGACCGAAATGAATATATTTTGATAATGTTTTCGGGATTCTAGGAAATCATCTTCATTTTCCTTCCTTCATGCAGTCAACCTATTAATAATCGTGTTTAAGATAAAAAACAAAATAATTCAAAGATTATAATGCATTGAACGGTTAAGGGGGGGTAAGCGACAAATATTTTATGACTGTTTTATTTTTGTTGAATTTAGTAATTATAGTCTACTGAATCCCCAACACATGTTATTATTTATAGTTTCAGGACATTTACGTCTTTAATTTTATTCCTTCTCACTACAATCGTAAAATGTATATTTAGTGTTGTTATCATAATCAATTATCAAGTAACTTGCTTGCATAAGGGGAGTCCCTTTATTAGAGCCTTAACTCGCTAAGGCTAGGACAACAAACACACGGGTGAAAACATAACCCATAATTTGGGGAGGAGAACACAAACTCGAAAGCTTCAAATTTCCGTACAGACATCCTTCTAAATTTGTATAAGAAAGACCCGGTTTAATTTTAGAATCTATCTCTAATTTTTTTAACCTATAGTTGTAAAACTTAAACCATGGGATTACATATCACAACTAATAATCATCTATTATTAAGTATTTATATTTTAAATAGTAGGTATTTCACTAAACATGGTATACGATTGTTATACAGGTTCCATTGGTAAATTAAACCAACATTTCACAATAAGAAATTCATGTAAAATACCTTTGTTTATTTTTGGGAAGGGTACTTACAATAAAAGAGAGGAAGTGGGCTTGACAGAGCTGTGAAGTTGTCTAATGATGCTGCCCTGAATGAAAGTTCTTTCTTTGTATCTTGCCTTTCATCTTTTACCTTAACTTTCTTCGTTTCAGGTTTTGAATATCATCGTTGAGCTTGTGAATTTGGTTATTCCCTTCGGGCACTGATTTATACTAGTTGTAGCGATGTACCGTAGCTGATGGAATAGAATGAGGAACGGCAGTGGAAACGATACAAGCCCCCTGCATTTTCCCATTACATCCTCTTTTCGTTCCATCTGCTCTGATTTGTTCCATCAATATTTATGTTTTTTGTTCTCGTTTCTCGATCCGCCCGACCCTCTTTTCGTTCCCCGGCCTTCGTTTGCTCTATTCCTTCGGTAGTGGGAACGATTAGGAACGATACATGGGATGGGATTTTCGTACAAGAGGTGTTTTACCTGTTTTGTTCCATGGGTATGTCTGTTTAGTGTTTCACTTGTTTCATCCAACCCTCTTTTCGTTTGCTGGTATTCGTTCTGTTCCTAGTACATCCATTTCGAAGGTCTTTTAACTTGTTCTTGTTCCCCGATTCCTCTAATCTAGTCTTTGTTTCACATTCTTGAATCATCTCCCATGATGAAGGAACTCTCTTGCCAATTTCCTTTCGTTCTCTGGCACTCTTGACACAAAAGTTGCTGCTAATCTTTCTTTTTAAACATATAACATTAACTTTATAGATTTTAATTTTAATTAAATATTTGAAGTAATTGTAATATTTTTCTTTACATATTCGTTATTGTTAGATATTTTATATTTTGCCATAAATATTAGTAATTGTGTTGGGCCCCCAAAAGCCAGATTGGATTTGAACGATTCGAAGTTGGATCTAGGGAGGATCAGGGAACGATTAAGGACGAGTGCTAGAGATAAGGCTTGTGAAGAACCAGCAAAGTGTAACAAAATGTCAAGACTGCTTGGAGAGCGAAAGGAACGTAAGAAATAAAATACCCGATAGCGATGAAGCGAATTGGTGTCAATGGTCCTTGCAATTCTGTGAAACGGACCAACACTAGCTAGTTAGGGGTTGTGAGGGGACAACATAGGTTCCGAGGAGTAAAGTGAGAAACGTTCACAATTTGTGGTCGTTAGACTGAGCATTTCTATCGAGAAGTAAGGCCAGTTCATGTAAGCCACAAGTTTAGACTTCCATATCAGTGAGTTAGAGATAACTCAGAACCGTTGGTATAAGGAAGGAAACTCTTATCATCAGTTCAAAAAACAACTGTCTACAATTGTCAATTGTAGGAATATAGAACTTGTCTATTATTGTAGTTTCAAAGTGAAGCACTAACTTGCAGACCCAAGGATTAGTGAACACCATCTTTTTTATCAGTATCATGATTACAAACATCATGTTAGGTTAAATATAACCATAAACCCGTTAACATGTAAACAAATAGAACGAGGTAGAACGTAAATTAGAAGAAAAATCTTAAGCATCGTACTCACTGCTTGTTACATTAACAAATATTGATCAAATGAAATACATTTTTAAGTGTTTAACACTATGGCCCCACCACCCCTCCCGCATCGATGGCAACAGACTGTCGGGGAAAAATTAGGTTAAGAATTAGTATGTAAGTTAGTTTTAAGGTTGATCAAAAAGGTGAGCCCCATCACCTTTATTAGTAAGTTTAGTCCAGTTACGTATAATGTATATCATTATACTTGTTTATTCATTATATAATTTTTATAAAATAACAAAACCTGTATATAATGTAGTGATGCTAAGAGAAGTACAAAAATAATTTGTTAATAGATTTGCCTGAGGATCTATAATTATCTGTGAATTTAAAAGGGCCATGAAAGGGGAAAAAAAATACATTTTAACACTTATTAATCTTCGTGGCAGTTACATCTGTTACATACATATAAATATGCTTTTAGTTTCTAATCAAAACAAAACAATGGGAAGCAATAGAACCTAAATTAAACATTAAAACTTCTCCCCATTATTATAAAGAATAATAGGTGTATTTATAAGGAATCAAAAGTAGACAATAAAAATTATTTGTTTGCTTGGTAGACTCTCACTACCTTCCTGATTCCATTCGCCTTTTTTGGCATTCCACACCCTATATCCTTCTCATACATCCTTCAAATGGGGGACTCCCCTTAGTGAAAGGCACTCATCAGCCCTAAATAATTTTCCTTTATTTTTCCCACATCCTATTTTTTATAAGTTTGAGAGCTAAGAAAAAAAAAAAAAAAAAAAAAAAAAGACAACAAAAATTGTGTGTGTTTTCAGTGTAACAAATTGCTTAGAATATATTTTAATTTTTAGCACATAATATCATTAGGAACTTCTCAAAAATGACATGGAATCGTCATAGGGTTCAAAAACTTAAAACAATGGTAGATAATATTTCAGAACAAAACATATACCCGGTAAGAGACCGTACAGTTAACCAAACTTTTATTTTACTGTCCATTAGTTGAAAACATTGAGCTAAAGTGGTTAAAAGTACTTACGCCCCAAATTCAAATAAAATACTATATTGTAAAGGCAATAAAACATAAAAATAAGATATAGTATAAAGTTTCTAAAAAGAAAGTTTAAAACACAAATCCGTTTTTTAGCACGTAACAATAGCAGTGTGAGGAGCATATAGCGTTTGTGGATTAAACGCGCGGAGTTTGTGGGAAGACAGGTATAAGTGGCTGTTGCTTTCACCCACATGGAAACCACTAGGGGTCTTGTAGTACAAATGTGTGTGCCGTGTCTAGTGAGACAGATGTTAAGTCAGACTTAGCAAACTAATAATAGTTATTACGGTTTCATTCAGAAACTTAATATCTACCGCATTTCTGGAAGGCATTAATTAATACCCTTTTAACAGTTTGTGCGATGACAGCTAGGAACAGTTGGGGAAGGTAGAAACTAGAACGCAACATGACTTCGCTAACTTCGCTTACCGCTTCAACCGCATCACCCGATGCTTAATGGTTTGTTTGGGGGATTCGTCAAACCGATTATATCAGCATTTAACTAATACTTTCGGCTGCTGATTGAGAGTTTGCTAAGTTTCCTGTCTAAACTAGTTTAATAGTGTTCTAAACTAGTAGCTCAATTGAGTCATAACTAGACAGGGGCTTAGACAGGGTGTGAAGTATTTCCAACTTTAAAAGCGACATACACACCTAAGGGGGGATTCCTCATCAGGATGACCCCGAAGGAACTTGCGCAAGCAATAAAAACACTCATGCATTACAGGGTTTCAACCTAAAAGTCACTCCCTTAAAATAAACCTACTTATAATAAATAAATTTAGATTGGTCCTAAAAATATTACAGTAGGTATACAGTATATACGACTGTGGCCTAAATACTGTTTGACTATTTGCGTTTCTGCGTTATCTTTTCATTTTTCACAAAACTAATATAATGTTTAAAAATGAAAAAATATTAAAACCGATAGGTTTTTTTTTTAGTTTTTTGGAGGTGAATGGACATGAACCAATTTTGTCTGTTACGAGGTCTGATCAACAATGGCTCTGATACTGGTCTCTGAGGGTTTAAATTCACTTCGGCATGTCTTCTTCCGACAGTTTCTGCAGTTCTCTCCAAACAGTGGTTTCAGGGAAATCCAATGCACGGCTGGATATGTTTAGCATCGACCGCCTTCTACTAAAGCAACAACACGGGCTAATTGCTCTACCGTCAAAATCATTTTTTTAGTTAAAATAAAAAAAACCTTTTGCTACATTTTTATAGATTCTTACTTACTTATGAAGTACTTAAGTAAGTCCTTAAGAAATAACAATATTGAATGAAGATAAATAATGATAAAAGTTTTAGCTTTTGTTTACCTAACAACGTAAAGGATTAAATAAGGTGAACAAAGTCATTTATTGAAAAGAAAACAAGTCACTTCCCTTCAAAAATTATTTTTTAATATCGCTTTTATTAAAAAATGGACTTTTTATCGTGTGCTTATTTTTCAATAAGTTTTATAACGATTTTTTCTTAGTGCGCAACTTTTTTTTGGGAGACAGAGCAGATTAATTGACAACCTTTTTCTGGAACATTTTTCTGCCTATCTTTTTGAAATAACGTATTTTATTACTTTTGATTGGGTATTGTTAACTACTCCATTAATTCATTCACTGCCAACATTGCCAATCCATTGCCAACAAGCCATTCATTGAGGTGGGCAACACATTTATCGAAAACAATGTGCCCTTTTTTCTTTGTTCGTTCCTATTATTAATTACAGTACGTTTGCAATCACCGTTTCCTCTCCTTTTTTTTGTTTTATTTATTTTCCTCTACTGCCCGATTAGAATACAGAAGGAGGGCCCGATTAGATTTAAACAAAAAGTGCGGCGCTCGCTGCCAGGCACAGCAAACAATTGTGGAACTTGCTATCTACAATCTCTGCCCGTGGCGTTTAATGTAGTTAGCTATCTATGTAATTCCTGATAATTGGAATAGCTTCAGTTCCAATATAAAGCGCCCATAATATTTTTTTGGAGATTGTAATTAGTCTAATAGCTTATAGAATAATTGTTCGGACATGTAACAGGGAACGGAGAACTCAAATAAGTATAGATGGAATGGTTTATTTAATCACAACTTATAATAATTTAATATAAATATATGTTTATTTTTTATCCTGACCACAATTGACCTACAAATGTTATTTTCAAAGGCCAAAACAGAAATTTGGGATCATAAATATTTGATATATAATCAATATGTCAAAATAAAATACCATTCTGCAGTTAGAATAGACATTATCCATTAGTCAACATAAGAATAAACAATCAGAAATCAATTAGTCTTTTTTAAGTTATAGATTAAAAATAGCATTATAATAAATAGTTAAAAATCCGTTTGTTTCTTTATAAAATACAGATTAAAAAATCATGAAATAAGTTGTTAAATACAAAATACAGTTTATTTTAATTTACAACTATCAATAGTATGGTTAACACATATTGAAATGATTTGTAAACAAATAACTAACGAATAAAGGAACAAAGTTTATATTAGTCAGGCACCCCATAACTTCCCTAAATGCAAATTTTGGGGAAAATAAACAAAATCGCTATCTAATTATTTATTTCCTTCATGTTTCATATGTGTTATTTTTCAATGATTACGGGATAGTAATATGGTGTGCCTGGTACTCTCAACTGACGAAAAGTCTTTTATTTACATGAACGCATACAGACAACAAATCCTTACTAAATAGTTGAGTTCAAAAAGAGTATTCAAAAGATCAATAGAGCCCACTCATCATTACCTCTAGGATGAAGCTTTGTTTTTTACGAATCGGAGTACTTAAACTCTTCAATGTTACAACTGTTACAGCTTAAAGTTATGTATAAAATGCTGAATTATGTTTACTTCGTTTTTCAATAAAAAAGCTTTAGGTTTGCTCTCACTCTTTTCCAGCTACTGATTTTTTTTTCATATGTTACAGTAGAACTCTCAAAGTAATCTGCTAGCTTCTAAGATACACTTATTTTCAATATTAAATTCGTGAATCAGGAATGAAATTAATTGCAGATTGAACACAAATAAATTCCGCATCTCATCCTGAATCCAAGTACCTCTTGAAAACGTGACAACCCAGTTAAAATAACAATATGAAATTAATTATCCTTTGAAGGCTTAGAGATCTAACGATCCAGTGGACTTACCACTCACCTCTGCCGTACCATTGAAATTTACAAGTCTTTTATAGTACGTCACCAGCCCATGCCTTGTAAATACCACTTGTTCCTGGTAGAGAGAATGTTATTGGAATTCCACTTACCTGAAAATATCAGATGTGAATGAAATTCACGCAAGAGCATAGATTCGGAAAAGGTTTTACAAAAACTTAACCAGACATGGCAGAGGTTATACATGTATGTATACATACATTTTTCCTGTTTGTTAAAACTGAGCCTTGAGCTTTTTTATTTACACCGATTTACAATTTACACCGAAGCCCCTAATAACTGTAGATTTTATAGCTACAAATATTTTTAAAAACAAGTACATAAAGGTATCTACTATCAAACTATTGACTGAGTTTAAAAAAGTACATACCTTGCATGGGCATTTATTAAAGGTTGATTCAATGCTCTTGACAATCACCGGTTACTAGAAATAGCTTTCTTTGCAATGTAGACTACTCTTGAGTAGTATTTTTACTACAATATTTATCTTCAACTATTTCTATATACATATATTGAATATATATATATTAATCACGAAAAGTATTGATTATTGCCTATTTACACAAGTTATAGATGTATATACTAAATTAAATTTAAAACAAATATTGGGCTTCTGTGCTGCAGCTGTACAAAGGGCAGTCTATCAAGCGAGAGAACAAAGCTGTAGCTCGATTGGGCAGATGAACTTTGTGTTTCTGTCATTTTTTGACACATCCGGTGAGTTCATTTTTCCGACGCTATTCCCAGTGGGAGAGGAGGGAGTTTGACAGTTCAATTTTCCTAAATAAAGTGCCATAATTAAAACACCAAATGTACTTCATCACTATACTTACATAAATAGTCCTGAAAACTCCCTGGTGAATTAGTTTAAAAAAAATTGCGCAGGACAAAGTAATTTTTTTTTTTCGTATTTAATATAATATAGTTAAGGTTAAAGAATGAGAGTTAAGACTTCTAAGTGGAAATCTTATGCACCAAGTATCAGGATTAGGAAATTTGTACAGTCCGTTTGTATAGACTTTTCATCTAAGGATATTTAACCAAAGCTAAAGGATAAAGGATAAAAATCCAGTTGTACGAAAATTACAAAGGTACCTTATACCTTGGTAATAATACATACAAACATTAAATAAATATTTTTATAAGAGACACGTGCTGTTTCGAGCACTAAGTGGTTGCAAGTATTTATAATATGATAACGAAGATTATATTCACGTATAAAGTATTGACCGGCTCAGCATGCAAAGGAGTGACATAACACCACAGTGTGTGACTACACAAGCCACATTGTATACAGACGTGTCTAACTGTAGCATAAAAATTGTGCACGAGTTTGCATTTTAACATCAGGTTCTATACATTTATGAATAGATATGTAGTATTTGACAAATTGATTTTTCTAAAAAATATTATTTGGACCATACATTAATTATACCTGTTCACACCTTTGGGGAGCTAAAACCCTTTAATCAGCCATCTAACTCACATTATTCATAAAAATAATTCTTAATATCAATTTAAATATTTATGCTAAAAAAAAAAGACTAAACAACAATATAAGGTATTGAACGGTTTAAGGCTTTAAGTACAAAATATCCTGGCCAAAGTGAGTCCATAAAATCCCCACCGCAGCTGGAAGACGGCGGTAACTTAATTTCAGCCTTTAGTTCGGAGTATCAAAGCGTGTTAAAATTCCGTTAAAAAAAAAGAAAGCTGTGTCGGAACTCCTCACTTGTTGACCTCTCACTCAACATTGTTATTTTATAGAGCCGTTCAGCTAAGCGAGGGCTCATTTATCAACGTTGTCCTGTTTGAAAGTTTTGAACCTATTCATGACAAACCCTGTGGTCTTAACCCATGTATTCGTATGTTCTTGTCTTTTTAAAACGCACAAGCTAGATTTTATGTAGGGCTACTATTTGATATTTGGAAGAACTGAAAAATACTTGGCAATCTCCATCAAACATGATTAAGTCTTATTAATTTCAAGATATTAGGAAATCATTTACTATTATATTTTATCCAGGATGTCGAATTCTTCTTTTGTTCAAAAAATCTTCGGGGTCTTTATTAGGAAGTATTGTACGTTTTCGTTTGTTGACTTATAACTTTGACTGAGAAGGAAGGCGGTGGTGACTGTATAAGTCATTTAGTAGACGCACCAGTATGTAAAAAATGTCAGTTCTCCTAAATGTCTTAAACAGCCGACGACACCACCTACCATCTCACACAAGGACCTGATGCAGACATACAGAGCATATCGAAACGTTTTCCATTAATAAATAAAAATATAAGCTAACGAAACTCTTCTACACGTAATATATAATATATACCATATAATACTTCTTAGTAAAGTACACTTTATTTAACCATTCTCTATTAAAGAAACATGAATATGTTATGCTTTGTGACTCGACGTCTGAATAACTATGTCAATTTGAACAGATGGAATATGCCCTTCCAATAGAACTTGTCATTATCTCTAAATCAAGCAATTGACGGCGATTGATAGATGAGTTCTGGTCGGCTCTGATTCGGTTATTGCAATTGGCCGATCCCATCACCTGCTATCTGATGAGCTTTGATGAATGGGATAATGGTAATGAGGGATCAAAAGGACAAAGCGGCTGGTAAGGCTAAGCCAGTGCGTTATCCCATATTCAATGTGCAAAAGCTTACTAGAAGAAAGGTTAATACAACTGCACTTTTGTTTGTAAAAAAAATCACGCAGAGGGAGTGGAATAAAAATAACAATTTTCTACCTATTTGTTGTTGTTTTTTTTCAAAATCAAAAACCAGCATTTTTCCCCCACTTGTTTTTTCTGTTATTATGCCTTTGCTTGACCTATAAATGTAAAGTTGTATGATACCGCAATAAAAAGAGAGCTTGGGACTAGTGGCATTTTCATGTCCGATGTCAGACTGTACTCTAGTCTAGACCCCTCGGCTAGCTTAGGCCAGGCAAAGGGAGAGTCATCCATGTATTTACCAAAGCAAATACTCCTAGTTAAAGTTAGATATTAATATTTCATTTTAGAGAGCTTTTCAGACATCGTAAGCGTCTAATCCTCTCACAATCTTGAGGACGGTGCACTTACCGGGCAGTACAGTGAAGGTGTCGTCATCTACAGACACTATCAGACCACTCAGCAAGAGATCTTAATGAAATCTTTATACAGGAGCCCACAGTGGCGGCGGTTTAGATAGCCTTACGAGGAGGGATAAGATAACGCCAAGAAATCCCTTCATGTCTTATTCAACAGCCGATTCCTCAGAGGCTATACTGTTGGTGTGCCTCTCACGGCCATAACGCTTATTGGCGTACATCCATCACCATCATCTGTGAGATCTTGATCCTAGCCTGAAACGGTTCTTATGGGAATCTTAGCATGTAGGTCCTCAAGGTCGGTCAGGGTAACTACTTCAATCGTCAGATTATCGCTCTTTTAAATCTATGAACAGTATTAACAGCATGTATGATAAATAGGTAAACTAATTACGAATCTTATAATATTACGTCACAGTTTCACAGCACTGCTGTGTTTTTGTAAATTCCAATAAAATTTAGGTTGTTACAATCTACAGGAAGCGAAGGGGGCATCTCTGGGGAATTTTAAGGAAGCCGGATATTTACTGACAAGGACTAGATAAGGGTATTAGACTTAATTTTTTTGATAAAATTAACCAAGAGCTTCTAGGGCGTGTTGAACATGGGTTGAGTGCTTTAGCTAGGACCTGGCATCCGGTCCATCATGGTGGTGATCGGTTCCAAGAACTGACCCATGACATCTTTCTTTAACGACTTATTCAACTCAATATAAAATCTAGGGTAGGTTCACAATTGATTATTTTTTGTATAGGCAAAGCCAATGAGGAACATACATTTTTATCCTACAATCGACTTTCTTACCAGTATAATGAGTATATTGATGATCTTTAAATCCTTCAGAGCATTGTACTACTGCAGTTTGTCAATACCATAGTATGACGATCTGAAGTCTGCAAACAGGTGGTTACCGTTTTGTATTCTGGAGATTTCTCCCGGATCGTTCTCATTGCCAATATCTGCTCAGATGTGGGTGGCTCCACCTGTGTTAAAGCTGCCTGATGTCTGCTCAGCACGTGTTACAATAAAAAGTCTTTCAAGTAGAACATTAGAAACAATATTGTAGGTAAATATGGTAATGTCATACTTCTAGACGTTATGCTGTCTGTCTAATCTCCCCGTGTGTGTAATGTACAGTTGACAGCTTTGGCCTGCTCTTCTGTCATGCGTACTTGTTCTCAGAGATTAAGGTCATGGAGCCTTTTCCTTCCCTACCTCTTCTCCACACCATACTTGAGAAGTTCTGCACGAATCCAGTCCTAGCTTTGTTATTTTTCAACATTTTAACCGCTTAGTCTAATTCATGATAGTACTGCAACATTTTTGAGAGTGTTCTCTGGGTAGTTTGTTGTACGTCTTTCTTTGAGATTTTTCTAAAATACCTCAACCATCTCTTCAGATCCTAATAAAAGAATCATAAATATAATCAAATTGAATTTTTTAAATTAATAATCCATTTAAGTAACAGAAGGCGGTTGGTGGAATTTTATAATCATAAATTGATCCAATGATATGAAGTCACGCAATTTTTGTAATTTATTAAGCTTTTTCAAACCATTTACCAATAAAGTTTTTTTTTAAATATGAACTAAATGGTATTTTTTTAAAAAATTATGTATAAAAACAAAATGGAGTATGTAGAAATTGAAGAAATAATATAATAGTGGAATGACAGCATGATTGTAAATGACTAAACAATCAATTTAATAAATTAACTGAAACTGCCTGGAACTTATTAAGAGATTTATTATGTTTGCTTCAAACCTCACTTTTTTAAATATATTTGCAATGCTGCCTCTATATGCCCTTAACCAAGGGGGGGGGGTTAGAACATTAAATCTCACACAGCATCTGCGCTAGGACTTAACAAATTTTAACGAAACAGGTCATACTTTATTTTATTTTAACCAAAAATTGATACCCCATATTTCAAAGTGTTTTGTAATATATATTTAAAGTTTCATATTGAGTGAATCGTTTTTACCCGTTCCATCTTGTAGAACATACCCTGAGAAAAACAGGTCGCCTCACAGAATGGATGTAGTGGCTATTCTTTAGCTGGAATCAGCGGCCCATATATTTTCGGTTATTAGTAAATTAATGAGGTCCATTCTTCTACATAATGAAAGACTTTTCAAATTTGAATATTTTTTTGTTTTTAATATGGACAAATACTTCACGAGAAATTGAAATCTGTATATAGTTGTGCTTTTTTGTTTGAACTATAATATTTATAATACAGGTTAGAAACTTAGAACACATATATTTCATAGACCATAGACCATAGACCATAGAGGTGAACCGAGAGCGTGACACATATTCAACATCCTCTGTTTTATTTAATTTTTAATCGATTTCATTATTGTGTTTAAAATTCTTACCATGTAAGATAAATTGATAAAGTGCTTGTATATGTCTCGTAGAAATTTAATTGACATTTTCATGTTTTGAGTGATCCTGTAATTAAACTTAGGGGTATAGTGTTGAATATTCATTCTTGAATAGTTCATGGTTTTGGCGTTAGAGATGGCACATCTATTGAAGGCTAAGGTAAAAATTTAAATTAATGTTGGTGGCATTCATTAACGACGCTCTCTGAACTTTGTTCGTTCATTGTCTTCGTTCCAAAAAAGCGCCCTCATGTGGTGCAGTTATTAGGGAAAGCCCCCCGCATGATTTAAAAAAAGTCTTGGGGGTGGGTAGTCAATATTTCTTTCATTTGCAGCTCCATAAATTTGGGGTGGGTTGCTCCCACCACCATAGCTCTTCATTCCTGTACATGATAGTGCAAAACCCTGAAAAAAATTTTTTTTTTTCGTCCATGCACTGTGAGCCCGACGTCAGTATAATTTATGTGTCCAACAGACATCGATACCCTGAGAAAATAATCTTGTAAAGTAGGATAAGCCGACCTCTTTGGTATTGGACGTTATAATGAGAATTACTGTAATAAATTATGTGGAGTCATAATATCGAAATGTTCCAACCACTTGGTGTGATTTTGTGTACAGTTACCAGACAGATCGGAAGATACTGGCTGCATGCGTTTATTAAATAGAAAATTTTACAAAAATTTTACTAGCGGAAATATTTACTCAGTAAAACAATTTCATTTCCCCCCATCTTCAAGTACAAGTTCACTACTCAGCCATAAAAATAATTAGAATGAAGATACATAGCCTGTGAGTTAAATCAGTTATTCGATCATTTTTCTAAATGCGTTCAGCATTTCCTGAGTTCACCTCACACAAAAAAACAGATTAAGACTCCTTGCTCAGTGTTGCTCATGTATTAGTTGTTTCCAATCTTCTATTAGGAAGGACAATTAATAAATCATTTATTTACTAGTAATGGTACCGTAGTCAATCATCAGATCGATGCGTGTCTGAAATGATTCGCCTCGTCATTGAGTCGAGAGTCATTGAGTTTCCCGTTCATCAAATTCATTTGATATCACTATTTCGACTCCATGTTCCTCCTTAGCATTAAAGCGCCACTTGTATTCACCAACTAGTCGTCGGCCTTCTCTTCCCATGTTGTTTTAATAGTTTTAGTAAAATCATTATGCTCATGAAATATCCCTTGTAAGTTTGGCAAGCTGTGTCCCCTTCTTCCTGAGATTTAATGGCTCCTCTGGTCAGGTTCCGACAAACTATAATTGGATATATTTCGATTGTTGTCCTGGCTGACAAAGCGACGATTTCGCCTTATGGTAAATCCGTTCTTGAACCGTGAATGTCGATGGAAATCCGCCCAGTTCAACAGCAGACGTGACCCGAACGATATAATGTGAAAACATGAGTAATATTTTCTGACGTGGCTCAATAAATGATTTTTCTCTGCCGTATCTCCTGATGTGCAATTCAAAAGTTTTTGAGTTGGTTACACCACCTCGATTTTTATTCTTTCAGCTCAATCGTTTTCGGACTGTTTTCACATACTAAGAAGCCTGTAGGCGTTAAATGGCAAGATTTCAGTTATCAATTGCCAGTTAAGAAAGAAAGCTATCCCAGAAATTTCGTTTGCATTATAATAACATTTATTCCATCATACTAACAAGTATACTAACTTATATATTTGTGAACGAAACTGTTATTCAAATAGCGGCCTGAACATGAATATCTCTAGTTGGATCTCTTTGTATAAAGGAGGTTAGTTGTTCAATAATCATATCCCTCGTGTTGAAGGTTTGCCCAGCCGAATTAGAAGTTTTGAGTAAAGACAAGATATGGATGATGGGAACTCTTGTACGATGAATGTGCGTTATTCAATTCATGTAATGAATGAAAGTTTCGTCCCACAATCGTAGAGAGAGTGTCATTCACACATACGGATGAGGCAGGCAGCGTAAGTTGGGGCCATTCAGCCTGACATAAATGAAACTTGTTGCATTGCAGATGACAGTTGGAACCCCTGTTTATTCAAAAACTGACGATCGCAGGCAAGAGGAACCTGTCACAAAGTAAGCTTTCAGGGCTAGTTGGTATTCACCAACTATGGTATTCATACAGAGCATATCCTGGTTACAATAATTACAAACGATGATTGGTCATTATATAGAGTTTAATATAAGTATACAAATGGTATATCATTCAATGCAGGTATAAGAATCATTCAAACTTCTCAATTACCTCGATTCCTTCCTTTTTAATATCAGATTTCAACAATCTTTATCTTCCAGTCAGTATAATTTTAAAAAATCTTTTTAATTAGTAAACAGTCCTGAGCGTCTGTGACTCTCGCGCTCTTGGTCAGCCTCCACTGGCTAGCATCCGGCGACGCGGCTGACGGAGGAGCGTGGGGGACTTCCCAAGACTCCGCTTTCTCTTCGCATGTGGATTTGGGAGGTCTCTGGGCTGTCTGTAAATATTGTGTGAATGAGCGAGTGAATGATGAACTGTAAATATGGTATGAATGAGAGCATTTATCTTATTACTTATTGCCTTATAAAAGGCAGATTGTAATTATAGCACAATAAAGGAGTATATCAATATCAATTAGTAAACATGGTAGAGCAACTGAACCTTGAGAGAAATAGAACCTTGAAACAATATAAATAGAAAAACATTTCAAAATGATTGCATTTTTTTAAAAAGTTTATGTTATGACATACTCGTGACTATTTTACTAGGTACGTACGTACTTTCCTAAAGCTTAGAATAATATATTATTGAGATCAACAATAAATAAGTACAATAACACAATGAGTAATTTGCAAAATGAAAAAAAGAAAGGCAAAGAAAGCTGGTTATTATTTCGTGATCGCTCTTGGGACAACAACAAAGCACTTTATTTTATGCCATCTGAAGCTTTTTGCGAGTACAAAAGCACTAAATGGATGCTGTTAAAGCGAAATGAGGTGCCAGCGAGGCAGGAGCCAAGCGTCAACTACATCTGAGAAAGCCCGATGTGGTTTACATATAAATTGTAAGTTCTGTTGCGTCCATCAAGTATGTGGGACTAAGGAGAGGTGTCTACAGTGACAAAGAGCTTCAGGTAGACATTCACTAAAAACTATTTGCAAGTATGTACTCGCTTACAAATTGTCGTCAGCTTCTTTTTTACTTTCAGGATTCTTTTGAGAGTATTTTGTTTTTGAGTACTACTTCTTGCCCGTGGTTTTAATAGTGTATATTTAAGGTTCGGACACATTTTTTTTCTAAAGAAAGATTATTTCTTAAATAATTACTAAAGTTAATCATTCAAAAGATCTTTTTCTGAGTAGAGTGTGCAATTTGTCAAAATTTTTGTTTCGTTTTTTACACTATAATTAACTGTATGAGTGGAAGGAAAGTATGGATAAGTTTTTAAAACACAATTAATAATGCTCTACAAGCAAATTTTAATTGTGTAATTTTTTAAGTAAAGCTGTAAATAAATAAAAAATAAAGGGTCTTTAATGAATTAATTAATTATAATAAAGCAGTATTATACTATTTCTCTAAAATAACGAATAAGGTTTCGAAATTAATGCTCTCGATGTCATCTATTTGAACTAAATTATCAACTGTAGTTTGAACGTTCACGAAAACCCAAAACTTACCTAAAGAATAATTTTTTTAAGCTACATAGCTACAAAAACACAAAGTTACTGCTCTGTGCATGTATTCAGTGTGAAGCCTTAGAATATTTTTCCCGGTCCCTAAAGTTGCATTAGGCTAACAGAAGGGTATTTTAGGGTGCAGCTCCTGTCTGCATGAAATTATATTACCATGTTTTTATAACCGAAGTTATATTGTTTTAGTCCGCTGCTACGAGAATGTTACAGTTTAAACAGGGCGCATCCCCTTTTATTAGTTAAATTAAAACAAAACCCGTCTAACGTACTAAACATTAGTTCATTCTGTACTAGCAATTTTAGGCAATTTTTCCCAATCACCAACCACGAAGTGTTATTGTATTTATTTTGTCGAATCGATCTGACATTAATACCACAGATCAAGCGAGAAAACATGTTGGGAGAAAAAAACTAGTAAAATAGTGTTTAGGCGTTTTATTAAGTCAATTATAGATTTTTTTTAATTGCTCATGATTCGTGTAACATTTTAAGTATGTAAGAAATACATTATAAAACAAATCAACATGGCCAGCCCACTTTTCTTTGAGTAATAAGTGAAAATAGCTCCATTATTAGGGATCTCATTAAACGATAAGGGATTGTTAAAAAAATCTTTCTCCTGGGTTCCATAGTCAAGTCACATGCCCATAAAATTCATTATTTTCTGGTGTATTCATCCAGTTGCATCAATATCAAATGCGTGCTAAATGTAGCTGGAAAAGTAAAAAACATATAAAATAATAGATATTCATTATATTTTCATTAGCCTGATTAATATTCTCATAAGAACACATATCAAAATAGCTGGTTCGTCAGACTAATATTTACAACCGTGCTAATGGTAACACATTTTCCTTTTTAGCTCTTCTCAGCGGTATACTTATTTTCCTTTTCGGTGTATTGAAGCTTTCAAGTTTTGAGGAGCTTGTTCTTTTTTTCTGAAGAAGAATGAGTAAAATCTTAGAAGAAGAAGTAGAAAAAAGAGGAAATGTTTGACGTATATACAATAAGAGATAATATATGAATGTATGATGGCATATGAATTATTACAAATAATAATAAGTTATATGTTGTTTTGTTTTTACATAATCTTCTTTAAACTGTATTAATATTTTCTTTTCTTGTTTCAGGTAAGTCAAACAAAATCATTTCCGTGGGAAGTTCTTTTAGTACAGGTATTTTACTAGCTCAATAAAAAAAAAAATCCTTTTGTTCTCGTCCTCCTGTATTTACTTAACCTTTCCGTTTCTCTTGAAACGGAATAACATGGTGTAAAATGTCATTTACTATTAAGCAAATATGGTCACATATGTGCCAAAACTATTGTGTTACGATATAAAAATAGCATATCTCTGACCTTTACACTCGGTCTTCCTTGCCGCTCCTCTACTCGCTGGAATTCTCTAACTCCTAATATCCCTAATAATAATATGCTTCATCCTTACGAACCTTCAAAACCCCAATGTTCCAACAACTCACGATTTAATGTATGTTTGGCTCGCGCCTTCCTTTGTTTTTAGTAGTGTACATTTAGCCGTACGTTATTTTGTATATAAATGTCAGTTAAAAGGTTTTTATTTAATGTTGCATTGTATTTTACTAATTTCTTCATATCTTTTTTATATGCCGATCCATATATTACTTTCTTTACTGAATGCGGTTAAACAATCTTTTATTTAATTTTGATATTACTTTTTTTTCTTATAGAGGTTTATATTTTATTTTCTATTGCTGTTTTTCTTTATTTTTACTTGCCAGAAATGAATTTGTTAGCTGTACGTCATTTTGATTCATAGGTGTCACTGTCCCGAAATTTTTCAATTCTATTTAGCCGTTATTTTTCAATAATTATTGTTAAACTATAGTTGTAACTAGCTAGCGAAATGGGTTTCATCCTCTTTCCACCGAGTAGATGAACAGATATAAAAGAGAAGAGGGCTAATGGAAATGTTTTAATGTCAGCTTGAACTGTCAAGGATTTAGGCTGTTAGTGGGATTGGAAATGATTTGTCTAATTGCTGGTTAGCGTGTGATGCACTCCTCCCCTGTAGTTATTACACGATAAAAATTCATTTGTAGCCTCGTGATTACCATAATAATTCATTTTGAACCACTGACGATTCTTTATTATACATTACGAATTGTTTCCACGAAAAAAAAATCATAATTATTTTAAAACTATAATATAATGATGATTCAGTAATAATCCAGCTCATGTTTTCCGAATAAAAAATGTGTTTCAGAGAAATTCTATTCTTGATTTCTTATCCAGCTGCCCTAATAACAGACTTTCGATTTTCATCAATAGGGCCTGTCAAGAAGTTTTTTAACAAACTTGTTCAAGGGATATCTAAGTAAAAACAAGTGTAAATGCTTATTGCAATAACTTCTAAAGCTGGAAATAATAATATAATTAAAAAAAAATCCAGTGTATTGTAACACAGATAATTGATTCGTTGAACTAATATAACAACAGCTTGATTAACACCGACATCGCAATTTATCATCTTGCAATCATTGGCCGATGATAGCACCGTCCAATATTAAATACTATTACCAATAGTGTCGTATAATTAGTTTGATAATATAATCAAAGGAATTTGAAGCTTTTTAATTACCTGGCGATTAATTAATTAAATACATTATAAAACATTTTTGGACCTAATAATGCGATTTTATGGTCAGTTTTATGGCTTTTTGTACTTATAACCTACTAAATTATTTAACCATATTTACCCAAATTACCAGTAACCATATTTTTCCTCCATGTCTTCCTCTGCTGGCCACTATTGCACTTATTACTCAATGTTTCATTTTTTAATGATATTTCCCCATGAGAATGACTAAGCTTTATGGCTTTTAATAAAACTGGTGAGATATTCTCACATTCATAACTTAAAGTCGAATATTAACGTCATAGCGAGGATGTTGAGAACCTCCAAGTAGGCTAGAGTAATGGAATAAATAAGCCGTGCTTCCTAGTGTGAGCTCCAGCTATTTCCAGAGGTTCCTTGCAGAAACGAGAAATGTCCTATATTTCTTCTTTTTGAGAAAACCTATATTAATTTTAAATTTGTCGAGACAACATGGTCTTAACTCTGATTCTCCTATTGGTCCTCATGCCTATAATATCAGTATTTAGGACCAGTATGCCTGAAAAGTGGGGCTTGGGTTCCAGTCGGCTATGCGTTGCTTATGCTCTCGAACTCATGGCCTTTCGACTAAGGAAAATTTGACATTTCCTGATTATTTCGTGAAATCAAATTTTCAGGGTCAGCATTATTAGTTGGCGTTTCATCCTTATAAAAACTGATTTTATAGGACTGATTACGTGGTGGACGTATAAGCAGTAGAATACGAATGCCCCTATCATAAAAAGTAGATCAGTGGAAAAAAAGCAGTAAAGTGTATAATAAAAATAGAGATGCAGATCTCTGAATTAAAATTTATTTCCTGGAGTAAACATAGGAATCGTTTTCCTGCAGGAACTGCAAATGACGTTTTAAAAATATTTAAATGTCTCCGATCAGGTACACTTTATCTGAGCAATCCTGAATCGAACGCTATACTATCAATCAATTCAGTAACTTTGTGATCAATTTATTGAAATTAACTTCTAAACTCTTATTAACTATGGCAATCGAACCGTCCATACAAATCATAAATGAATAGACTGCTTAATAACTTAGTTTTCTCAATTCGGGAATTGCGTAGGACCAGTTCTTTTGTAACGCTTACAACTTATCAACAATAGCCGACTTTCTAGCATTTAGAATCCGTCTTAAGACACTCCACAGCCATTTTTAGATCATATTTAACAGACTCTTATATTATTAAAGTATTTAGAATCATCTGTACACATTTTGTACAAGATTTGTCTAGATTCATTGGTGGACGAGTCCCGGGTGAGAACTATGTTTGCATGAGAAAAATATATTTATACAAAGTGCCGCGTGGTTAGAGAGGGGAAGCATAATACTGAGGCCGCCTCAAAAAACAATAGAGGACAAGGGCTCAACAGAAGCTGTTCCCTTTTGTGAACGGTCAGCAGCGATTTGGCTCCATCTTTACTTTGTGATACTGTATATAAAACTTGCCCCCCCCCCCTGTAAAGAAGAGGTTTTATTTTCAAGCAAAGTTCGAAACAATCATCTTTCGTTCACGTATAATGTGTACCGTTGCGATCCGGAAAATTGGAACTCAATCTGAAATTATAAAGATATATTCAACAATATTTTGAAATATCATGGGTTAAAATGTAATATCAGAAGTTTTCAAAAAAAATGAACATGAAAAAATCGGTATCTCATTTACTTATGGTTTTTTCTTTGACTGTTAAGCTTTCTCGAATAAGAGCTCAAATGTTATTACAGATATGAATATCTAATACATCTCCAAGCTGAAAGATACAAGAAAGTTGGTAAAGCGAAAAGAAATTCGAATCTATTTTACAAAATAAGCTTTTGAAAGCTACCAATTTGTTGGCAAATCGAACAACGTCCTAGGTTATTTTAACAGTTTTATTTTAAGAATCACTTTTTACCAATATCAGTTTCGTTTTTACCTCACAGTGCCATTCTGTTCAGGTCTGTGATTATTTCATTCAATCTAGAAAATATAGAAATACAATTTCATTTGAAGTCGTGACAACATGAAAAAAACTTCTATCTCCATAAAACATGATTGCTTTAGAATTAATTCATTTTTAAGTAATAACGAAATATACTTTCTATAATTTTTATAGAATAGTAGGATTTTAGTCCCGGTATACAATTTTTTTTTATTCCTCTTTTATCTCTAGGCTATAAAGTACCAGCATTTTAAAGTAGTTTCTTCTCAGCATACGTGGGTTGTTGTATTGTGTGAATGCAATTGCCAGTTAAAGTAAATAAAAGAAAAACGAGCAATTCCACGCTAAAACCCCAAACGGGTATGTAGCGACCGCTAACTACATAAGATAAATCACCCAATACTCTATCGTATACATATTGTAAATTAATTTAAAACAAATTTAAATAACATTACCAAACCATAAATCATTGTAAATGTTGTAAACAATAAAGACGCAGCTGCAAGTCAATTAGTTATAGGAGCTGGGTCACCCGCTACCCGCAGCAGGTAGTAAAGCGACCCTGACCTAGGGCTGCCGAGAACAAAGAGTCACCGCATACTGAGCTGGCATTGGGTACAATAAAACCGGAGATGATTTATACTTACGAAGCCAGCTGGGTATATAAGACCCAGGGTTTGGGCCTGTAAATCATTCTCCCAACGACTAGCTAACTGATGACTTGCGGATGCACTGATGTTCAAGAACTTGGCCTTCTCATTTATGAAAACCTCTAGACCTCTCTCTTCCTAACTGCGCTATGTTGTAGTCCGGCCTGGTCAGACCCCACACTATCCTAGTGGTATTATCTTCCATCGCCTCGCTAAAACTAGCAACTCCTTGGGAGAGCCTTCTCCCTCGCGGTTGTCGTGGCCCTGCAGATTTACCAAGTAGTGTCTCCCACGGCAATCCAGTCTGCCTCTCTCCGGTTCACACTTGCCTTTGGGATCAGATACCGAGTGTGAATTCGTGGTCATTCCAAGACCACACAAACTACCTTCACTACCTACCCTATTCCTCTTCTCCTGAACATAGTGCATTGTTGGGGCACATGCCTATCAAAAATGGAGTCAGATAGTAAGACCGTCATGAAACGATTGTCGAGGTCATAGCCTAATAAACCCTCACTTCGTCACCAGGGCTAGGGTAACTAGGCACCCCCTCGTGACGACCCGACAGGGTATACTTAAAACCTAAATTATAATATATTTTAAAAACGAACACTTTAATGTAATTAGTTTTTTGTCTAACTATAATAATAAAAATTCATAAGCATGGTGCTCGAAAAAGTTATCTTAAAGTGATATTTATTTTAGAGGCAAGCTATTTTTCATAATTGTGTCATTCGATGCTTCTCTAATGCTAAAAATAAAAGTAATGAATTATACTGGAGGGTCCGTTTGACCTACACTAAATTGACTTTTTATTTATAATCTCTTTTATAATTTTAAACACAAAATGGTTTAGCCTTATATACTACCCTAGTAGTAGGATCCTTTTAACATTATCCCTTTGACCATCAAATTATCATTTCAAATTAGCTGTACGAGCTCAGCGTCAATAGAGGTATATGAGAGAGTACAGAGACAGATATAGCCATCGGAATGTGAGCTAGGACCACAGATAGAGAGGACACAAGATAAGCGAGGGCCTTGACACCGTGACCATGACTCAGCTGAGGGGAGATAGTGGGACGGACATGTCAGAATGTACTGTCCAACTGGCGTAGCTTCCTAAAGCAATATCTCATGCGAATTTATTTCGGATTATCTCATCTACACCAGAATAGAATAACTACCAGGCCAAGGGAACGTTAACCATTTCATTTTTTCACTTATTATTTCTGGGACCGAAAGTAGTGCTGTACTTGCAGGCAGGAACCAAATCGTTATTTGGTGTGGATGTGCTAAAACAGCGGTCGCAGAAACTGCTCACTCCCATTGGGGTTCTAATCTTTGTACCCAGTCTAAATTTTTTATCAATCAGTTTGTTAGCAGATCCTCGCTTCACATAGTGGCAGTTTGTAGCTAGTCAGCAAACTACAAAAAATCCAAAATAAGTTTCTTGAAACCAAGGTTGACTTCAATAGTTGCGTTGCAGGACGAATCCAAACCTGATATATATATATATATATATATAGAAACTTCTTTATTGTGATAAAATTACTGTCTGCCTTATTGGACCATAAGTAATTGTGATAAACGTTCTCATTCATACCAAATTTACAATTTTCGTTCACTCACTCACTCGTACCGCATTTACAAACAACCCAGAGACCTCCCAAATTCACATGGTTGTGACCCCCCTCACATGCAAAAGAAGTAGTGGAGTCTTGGGAAGTCCCCAACGCTCCTTCACTGGATACAAGCTAGCGGAGGCTAACCAAGAAATCGGTTAATACACTAAAAATAAGATGCATTGACCTGCAAACTATCCTAAACTGTGCTCTAAGATTTATACCGCAGAGGATGGATGTGTTCACCTAGGCTTCGTCTTTCCAGCCGTCGCGCCAAATTCCGTTCAAACAGCACATTTACGTGTTCTCGAAATCATATCAGTGATTGTATAAAATAAAAATATTTTTCTATAGTTTAGAAAGTTATTGCTGAAACTAGGTATACAAATAGTCATCATTCGTTCCTCTTTCTTAGTTCGTTATTGTTTTATTTGATAAAATTTATTATTTTTCTTGCTGAAAATGAATAAATGAAACTTGGTCTAACGATGACTAAATAGATTCATTTTAGGTGAAAGGCATATTAAAACTGTTTTTATGCAGATTTCATTTTTTTAGACTATTTCTCCTCATGTCCTTGGGTTTAAGCGTCCTTTTGTAGTCAAACTACGCTTCAGTCTGCATCTAACTACTTTTAATTTATGAACCAATAATTAAAAAGTATACATTTACCTGTGGGATTTGAAGTCCTTTTGTGCCTCGGCCAAGAAGAAGAAAGGTGGTTTATTTATAGCCTATAACGCTCTTTGTTCCGGCAGTAGGAATACTAAGTACTGTATATATAACCATCTAGGTGGTTTAAATATGACCTGCTGAAATAGGAGCAAGTTAATTAATTTAACTTACACAGTAGAATAAATTTTTAGACAATATTACTTCAGGGAAAGGGATCGGGTAAAAGTCCACGAGCTTTGCGTGTTCGTGTGTCATGTATTGAATTATAAGTGGTTCGATATCGTGAAGTTGTAGTAATTATATACTCAGGCACGATGTTTTTTACAACGCCTTTTGCTTTCATATCAATGCCCGTCTAAACTCACATAGACTGCGAATCGCTCTCTACTGTAGAAGTAGATTAAATTAGTATATCCATGGATAGGTGTCCTCGATTTTTGCGAAATCAGCGGGTTAAACTTGAGAACGAAGTAAATACGATACTAGTTACAAAGTAAAGCCTCCCTATTCAGGTGGAAATGTCTTTGATCCAGTGAAGACCATCAAGATATTCGAGGAAGGATGAGAGCCAAATACATTATTTGGGTTTGAAAGATAACTTACAATAATGCAATTCATATCAATTTTGTTGATTATGTAATCACTTATTTTGTAAGAGAAAATGGTTTCCATCAATATCTATGGTCGCATTAGTACCTTCAACTACATATCTAAATGCGGAGTAAGAGCTCTTTTCATCAAATTATAATTCTGAATAAGATTGCTCTTTGAGGCCGAATCTACCTCCGTCAAAGGATGAAGTTGTGTGTCTACGTATAGAGAACTCTACCTTTTATCACGTGATAGTAAAACCCTCTCACAGAGGGTATGACTGACAGTAACATTTTTTTGAATATATTCATCCAAATTTGGCATGTGATAAAATAAATTATTAGTACTTCAGTTCATGCTAATTATGAAAGTAAGATTTGTTCTGCACTTAATCCTGCGACCTGATATCAATTCTTTTTTTTTTAATGAGTATGTCAACCGCAAGGGTCACTGACGCCCACATATGATAATTTTATTATTTGGATTTTACGATTTGCTAATTATAATACCTTTAATTATTAGTTTAAAACACGAGAAATTTGTGAACACTTTTCAGGGGTTTCAATATATATTTGGGAGAATGAAGAGTCAGAAATAGCCGGATTGGGATGCATAATAGAAACACTGTTTTGAATAATTGGGATAACTATTTAATGAACTATAAACAGAAGCGTAGGAGAGCAAGAAGGCGTTCTCCCTCGACAAACGTCTGTATCAGTATTCACACCAGAATGAATGCACTGGGGCTTCCAAAAGATTATCTAACTCAGGGTACAACCAAAGGATGACGCGGTTTTCACGTGTTCTTGCATAACAGGTTCTGCAGATTGGTCCAGTCTGCCACGCCTACAAGGCCTTCCGTACAATGTGTCGCGTTTCTCCAACTCAGTAAAAGGAACCATCACTTCTTAATGTATACAAAATATTACCACTGTAGGCTGTTGTGCCAACGTCTACACCACAAAAAAATAGAAGTTGCCCTCTTCCTAGAAAACACCCGCCTACGATTCCATATTTTATTAATAAATCTTCTCAGTGTTGGTTTAGAGAAGGGTAACTAGTTCACGATCCCAACTCAACTCGAGCTGGAGCTCGCTAACCCAGCCTCTGACCTCCCTATATAAGGCTCTAAGCATACTCTAAAAATCAAGTTCTCCTAAACCAATAACAATTGACGGGAGTTATCGGATTTGTGAGTCCCCAAGGTGGGAGGAGACGCCCGCCGCGGGCTAGGGTGGCTACTACCTCTAGCCGCCGGCGAGCGCCTAGAAAGAGATAAGACAGGTGGACCTGTCGTCTTTCACCCTTGCTGGCGGCCTAGTCAGCGGGCAGCTTAATTCGTTTTGATCTGACTCCATAAGATCTTAGAAGGTGTGCCCCGACAGTGCACTATGTTCAGGAGAAGAGGAACAACGTAAACGTAGGTTTATAGGTAGTTTATTTGGTCTTGGAATGACCAAGTATTCACACTAAGTATCTAAGGGTAGGCGAACACCGTCCGGATCCCAAAGGTGAGTGTGAACCGAAGAGAGGCAGAGTGGATTTCCGTGGGAGACACTGCTAGTAAAGTTTGTAGGGCCACGGCAACCGTCGTCCACGAGGGAGGGAGAGGTCTCTCCCTAGGAGGTGCTAGTTTTAGCAAGACGAAGGCATAGTATCCCACTAGAAAAGTGTGGGGCTAACGAGGCCGGACTAAAACATAGCGAGGTTAGGAAGAGAAATGCAGAGGTTTTCGTAAATGAGAAGGCCATAGTTTGAGTAGAGCAGGAAGCGCCCGTGCAGAGAGAGATAGAGAGCAGTGTTCCAAGTACCGGTTCTGTATGTTCTGAGGTCCGTACCAAGACGGCCCGGTTATATAGGTAGGCCAGCCGTGATGGGGATGATACCCCCACTAGCTTCTTCCCCACTCTCACTGACGTCATAACCTTTATTAACAACAAATATGTAATCATAGATAGATATTTTCTGGGCCGAGATGAGGGGAACTTCTAATTATTCGTGACTAAAAGGTTGCCACCACAACAATAATGGTAGTTAATACCACAAATGAAGTAAATACTGGCTAGCTTACAGTCAACAAGTGTATCATACAACGCACAATTAAAGCGACGTACTCAAAAGAAACGCCATTACATCAGGTACCTTCCATACCAGGAAAAGGTATTAAGCTCGTTATAAATAAATCTGATGCACACATGTCACACGCCATTACACTGGGTACCTTCCATACCAGGAAAAAGTACTAAACTCTTCGTAAGCGTTTTTAAAATGTAAGGCCAAGTGATTGATCAATGCGTTTTCTGTTAACTCGGTCTGACTCGACCTACACGGCCACATCGGGTTCCGAAAAGCAACTGCCGACAAATACCAGCACTCACAGCAAACACCATCAATCAATTTTTATATTCCCAAAAGTTGCAAATAAATCAATATCCAGGTCAAAGAAGTAAAAGTTTAAAATTCTACTTTCATCATCATCACTAGTATCCAGTCTTGGGTCATGTTCACAGACATCTAGAACCATTCGGAAACGATTATGTGCAAATTTATATCTGCACTTTCCATCGATAGATCTCTTAGGGATCATTTGGCAATATCATAGTAACTTTCACCAGGCCTTTATACTTGGGATCTTATTTTAATTGGTTATGTATTATATTTCGTAATGCATTACGAATAATTTTCTGAGCCACTAGAGCTATCACTTCTTTTAAAATTACCTGAGAATTCCTAGTGGCATGTTCTCTTGCTACAATTAATTCACGAGGTTGAAAAACATTGATTCCTTAGGTGGTACCTGCCTTACACGATTAGGTGTAACTATATTACTATGTAACTATTATATTACTATGAATGTTCCGTTTAACGTTCACATAAGTCTTTCTACTTGACCACTAGCTCTTCTGGAACCCGTAGGAATAAAATGAAGTTATATTTGAGTATTACAACACAATTCTTGAAAATCACAGGATATAAAGAAAGAATCGTCCTTGATTTACAGCAAGTTGTGTCATGTGGCGAAATAGAGGAGCATTAAGTCTTGATCGCATTATCAGCTTCGAATTTATGAGCAAGGAAAAGAAAATATTATTTCGTGAATGAGTCGATAAAGACAAAAAGATAGTCACCCTTATCGCTTTTTACACTTAATTTTCCTGAGATAACTAAATTAACCTTGACACAGTTCAGGAACGGGTGTAATTCCACTGGACACGCCCCTGAATATCGTTTAGCCGTCTTAAATCTCAAACAGTTTTCAACGAATTTTCTCACAAATTTAGACGTATTCTCAAACAAATAATAATTATAAAGATCGCCTAATATTTTCTTATCTTAAATGAAAAATGGAATTGTAGATGTTATTGACAATACACCAGAGAAGGGAATAAGTTGGGAAGCGAAAGGGTCCTAGTTTTTCCAGGAGTGTTCTCTATGCTAAAGATGTTTCAAGTTTTCTCATAGTAGCTATTATTTGGCGGTGTCTTAAGATGGGTTCTGCGTTCTTAGTAGACAGGCTGGTTACTACCCGAGTAGCCAATGGGAAGCCAGATCTTGAAAGGGTTACTTTAGGACCATGTCTTTAGAATTTCCCAGGCATGCATGAGAATGGTTCATATATAATAAAGCATTCCTTGGGGTTCCAATAAACAGAACTAAAGATATTGCTTTTTTTGAATTGGCAAGGGCTTTAGAAAGAAAGAAAAAGATGCCACATGCTCTCGGCTCCCCCTCACTCTTAGGACAGTCGACCGAAATATGCTCGACTATCACATCATTTAAAGTTAGGGTGAAGCCTACCACCAATAGCCATGGGTCAGTCTAGTATTGCCAATCCTTCGACGACCCCACACGACTCCCTGTTTTTTGTTGGATCTGTAGGATCTATGCCAGGCTCTAACCCGAGATTTAATCTCTCTCATAGTATTGTTGGCCAGTAAGCTCTACCCGTTTTGCTTAAAATTCCATATTGCATCACATCAACAATGTTCACCTTCGAAAACGGCCATTTTTGGCATGATCGTCAACTGGTCCATTTTTTGCTACGCCACAATGTCGTGGAAGCCTGCATAATTTTAAATTGAATCCAAATTCTGTAAGATGTGTAATTTTAAGGATTGAAGAAACTATTAGGTCACATAAATTCATTTTTCATTTCCTGGAGTGCAGATAAAGAATCAGTACAAATGATTATATAATAATTTGGTAATGGTCTTGTTTATACCAAACAACTTCACCGTGTAACTGCTAGTAGTCTTGGGTAGAGAGTACTTGTGCTTCTGATCTTTATGGCATACAGCTGCACCAACCTCTGTAGCCGATTTCGATCAATCAATGTATACAAATTGTGCAGGCTTCATACTGTTTGGGGAGCTCTTTCTGAAAAACTATTGGGCTTGTTAATTTGTTTGAATATTTTTTTAGTTTCTTATTTATTTTAGGCACATTTAATAGCCAGGATTTGGAAGGAAATAAAGCGGTAATGATTACAGGATGCTTTGGTTCGTTTAGTTTAGATATGTGTGAGGCTATTATATCAGGAAAATGTTTGCTTTTTGTAAGTGGTTCATGTTGAAGAGGTAGTGGTCCGGTCGGAAAAAGGGAATTTAATGGGTATCTTGATGTAGAAAGTATTTTCAAGAAGAAATATACTGACCAAATTCCCCTTCTCATAGCGAGTGGAATCACTACTGCATTAACCAATAAACTATTCGTTGGAATAGACCGAAAAGCACCAGTGGCTATTATCAAACCTCTATTATGGACGGTGTCTAAAGTCTTTGGATAGCTTGATCTACCTGCACCAAAAGAAGTATTAATCACGAACTTTAGAAGTGAAAAAGTATCGATACTTTGTAAGTATAGTAAGGTAATCTCATAACTTATAACTCGATAAAATATATTTTATTCATTTCAGGTTATGATATTACTTTGCATGTACTAGACTAAAAAAAAATATTTTAACGTTATTTTGTTAGAACGTTACTTCTGTTACTGCCTTGGGAGGACGAAAAGAGAATTGTAAATAGCTAAAATTAAATTTAAAAAAACATTTTAAAATCAGTGTTCTTGGGATTCCCATAAAAAAATACAGTGGGTAATACAGTGTGATATTTATCCCGGAATTAGCGTAACAAGTTTCCAGAGAAAGTCTCTGTTCCCCAGGATTATAAAGTGATAAATGATTTTCCGATAACCATTCCTGTCCACAATATTGAAGAGTCGGCTATTTGGTGATACAATTGTTTTCCATGGATGAACCCCGTGACAGATGAAATCTTTGTCAGAGCTAATGGAGTACCGTTGAATAAAAGGATTCCCTTTAAGCCGTAATCCAAAGAGTCCATCTATCGAATCCATTTTCTTGCCAATTACCTCTCATTCAGCCTGGGAGGAAATCCAATTATATCATCTATATTTTAGTTCATCACGTGCCTAACTGAAAATACCTTACGTTTATTAGAATTAATTTAATGATTTATTGAAATCGTTTATAATTTAACAGCTATTATAATGAGCGAGAATTGTTAAATATTTCCGTCACTGGCTATGAGTTAAATGTGAAAACATGACACCATAAAGCTTCATATGGATTATACCCATGAAATCATATCTGGTTCACCTCCCGATTTCACTGTATTCTTGCCCGAGTTCTTCGTCACTGGTATAAAATATAATTGATAATTTAGGCGCAAATATCAAGTCACCGTGGATCAATATTCGTGAAGACACAATACTGCTGCATGACACATTACTCAGCCATACTCGCATTCAATTAAATTTAACAGCTAAAGATAAAATTTAATAGCTGCGATCCAGATGCATTCTGAAATTCACGTCATGAAAGGGCGGAATATATGGCTCAAGTGCTATTTAATATAAGCAGTAACAATTTATTCTTCGTTGGTTGAAAATATTAATATGACACATTAATCCAAAATTAAATTAAAATCTTAGCGCTGTTATTGTTTTGTGAGTTGACTGTATTTTTTTATGAGAATCCCAAGAACACTGATTTTAACATTTTTTTTTCAATTAAATTTTAGCTATTTACAAATCTCTTTTCATCTTCCCAAGGCAGTAGCAGAATTAACGTCCTAACAAAATAACGTTAAAATATTTTTTTTTTAGTCTAGTTTTTAGTATTTGGCCGTTACAAAATATAAAGGGTTTAAATCATGACCTTAACAAATATTTCTTTTGTACCATGTTTTTAATATTATAAAAAATATTAATGTATTTATTGTTATATTAACACGAAGGAAATGCACTTAAAGACTGAACTATAATCCATACTGGAAAGTTAGATGTGCATGCTGACAAGCATTACAGGTGATACAGAAAATAAACTAAATAAACTGGGCCCCGGTCGGGTTTGGTTGATCAGAATAAAACCCCAGATCATCGGTTACTGGGGGCTATATATACCCCCTAGTTTTAGCCGATAAATCATTCTGACTACAGCTCTCGGGACTGGTACTGGCAGCCGCTCTGATGTTTCAAGATCTGGCCTTCTAGTTTATGAAAACCTCTCCATTTCTCTTCCTTTCACTATTTTAGTCCGGCCTCGTTAGACCCCACACTTTCCTAGTGGGATACTATGCCTTCGTCTCGCTAAAACTAGCACCTCCTAGGGAGAGACCTCTCCCTCGCGGACGACGGTTGCCGTGGCCCTACAAACTTTACTAGTAGTGTCTCCCATAGTGATCCAGTCTGCCTCTCTCCGGTTCACACTCGCCTTTGGGATCCGGACGGTTTTCGTCAACCCTCAGATACCGAGTGTGAATTCGTGGTCATTCCAAGACCACATAAACTACCTGTAATACCTACCCTATACCTCTTCTCCTGAACATAGTGCACTGTCGGGGCACATACCTATCAAATATGGAGTCAGATAGTACAGTAGTAAGTCCGTCACTTGCCTAGATTGTACCATAACTAATTTCGAAACACACTCCCCCTATAAAAACCACCCAAATAGAATTTTTTTTAGACTAGTTTGATTCTTTACTACATATCCTATTTTACCTATACTAATACACCACGTATGGTCAATGGAGGGAGGTTCTCCTAATGAGTGTCCTTATACTTTCCTAACTCAATATTTTATTTTGTCTTTTTTCGCCACATGTCCCTGAAACAAATTAAAACAATTTTGGAGTATTTTCTCAAAAGTCATCTTAGTCCAGAGATGTGTATTTTGTGTTTTGCTATGCATATAACAACCCTGTATTTAAAAAAAATGTATTGCTGTAATACATGCTGTTGAAATATGCTGTCATTGTCAAAAATTTCCCAAAATATTTACTAACATTTTGATTGGCCCAGGGGATGTTTTTGAAGAAAAAAAAATATGCATCGTCATAATTTACTACACCTCTTAGAGAATATATTTGTTACATCTAAATATTAACTTATAATCTATCGGACGTATGTCCTTTTTAATTAGCGCATGGAAGGTTGATTGGAGCTTTCTAGCTTCCTGGATTTTTTTTAACGTATAATCTTTATTACTAATCACTTGTGAGATCAAACGCATTACAACAATTTCATAAATTAAATATCACCATTAACAATGAAACTACCAATGTGGGAGTGACCTGAGGCATTGGCGTGCGTCAATGACAGTATGCCCTTCTGCCGGGATACAGTTGTGAGGGAAAGAGATAAACAAGGAAGACAACAAACCCAGGCGATAATGCATTGTGCCCGCACAGCGCGTGGCAAATCTAATCGGCTCTCCCAGGAACCCTCTTCGACACGTGGGTAGTCTTAGCTTTCTATTCCTCACTTTGTGGGCTAGATAGCTCTCAGGCATATATTTATTACACGTTATATTGGGCCTTTATCCAAACCAAACTTTGTTCAGGGAACATCGTACAAATAGGAATAATTGTGATGTATTTATACCTATACCTCATAATAAACTCATTGTTCGTGTATGAATTCAACCTGTTTATTTCATGTACAATATGAATCTCAATTCGTCTAACCTATTACTTCACACTCATTTAATTGAAAACTCAACACGTTCCTGAGAATGAAATACCTACCTCTTTTTCTTTTTCTTTTGAAATTGATTCTGACCGAGCCCAGTCCTGTTACTTAAAACCTTTAAACATTTTTTTTTCAAGTCTCCGTGTAAAAAAAGGTGTGATCGCTCGTCTTAATATGGTACCATAAGTACATAACTATAGGTATTAATGAGATGATTCATCACAATTGTCCATTCCCCAATTAGGGCAGATTGTAAGTTTTCTTCAAATAAACATTTTTTTTAAGAAAGAAAATCTACCTAACTAAGTAATATGTTTTGTTGAACTATTATGTACTGGTCGATAGTAATGTAGCTACTACTATAACTAGCAATGTATTATTATGTAAATTATGGGATTAGCATTAAATCCCTAGCTAGGATATTGTCATTGTTCAGTACTTGTCGATTACTCACAATTTATTCAGTCTGAGACGTGGCAACTGAAGGCCTTACTTATGATAAATTCGCGCGTTGGACATTGATGTAGATTTGTGATGTCGTCGCCCCTTTACGCATATGAGCGATAACGTTTGATGGATATTCCTAGATTGCACATTCAGTTGAGAATAGCGATGGGCAGACATGGAATGGGATAATTAATATTGGAACTGAGGCCTCAATTCCTGATGGCCTTATTACATGTGATATCTACTATTTATATTTAGATTGATCCTTAGCTTATTTTACGAGGTGTTACGCTTGACTGAAATAGGGTTTCCCTTTCTAACTCACTGATGCTAAGCTGCTAATAGGTTAAGCACAGGTACTGAAAGATTCAAGCTAGGATCTAGATTCATTAAAATTTCAATTGCTAAGAGGGTTCATAAATTAACTCATGTGACTATATGTGTTTAATGACATGGGAGTATTCGGTTTTTAAAGAATGTTTATAGCAGGGATTTACTGCTACCTCTCAAGACGAAAAGACCAATTGAGTGAAAGGGAGAAGATACGTATCCACCATATATCAATCCACAATCTTCTTGCTTCAATCTCTACATTTACACCTTGAGAGTGTTAAAGAACACACTGTTCAGACTGCTTGAGTATTTACGAAAACTTCTCAGTATTAATCATAAAGCACAAAACGCCGTCAGACATCTCAACTGTGAGTGTTAAAAAATCCACGTTTGAGGTAATTGGTCTCAGTAGTATTAATTTTTATTGTAGGAGTTTTATAATAGTAGTAACATATTGTAGTACGCTTAATTTACATTTAGACTTCTACATCTTTACCTATAGTATAAATAATTAGTGAGAACCAAAAAATAACCAACCTACCATGTCTCCTATTTAAATTTAAATCTTCTTTTTTATCTAGCCCTGGTTGCTCTTCTGTGTAGTCTTCTCCACTCTCCTTTCCCCATGGTCAGACTTTTCAATTGGAGTACTGACTATCCTTTTAGCCTTTCTAACCAGTTCACGTGTTCTCAGTATACAAAATTCTTGGTATCCCTCTCTTCGTTACATTTCCCTTTACTATTGCTATTAAGTACGATTTGGTTTGCTGTTCTTCAGACCTCCGGCACTCAGCCTCTCTTCAAGTTTCCAATTTAGCATTGGTGGGTAGTACTCCGAAATCACCTATCACGATCTCGTTTCTGACACGGTCATCTGAGGAATCTCAGATCTCTTCATAATGCCGTTTATCAAGAGCAGTTCAGTGTTCTGCCCCATATAGTAATACTGTAAGAAATAATGTTTTTGGGATTTTCATCGTATCCTGGAAATGTAGAGGAACTTGTCGCCGGAGTCTTGTCAGTGTTGCGAAAAAAACTTTGGATCGGCTTTATTGGCAGTTTTAATGTCACTTTGTAATTATAGTTTACTAAACTCCCAACAAATATGTATTATCATGAACATTGAGATCTTTTATGGAGTTGTAAAATTATTAAATTGATATTTCTACTTATTTATTTTTTACCGGTCATAATGTTACATATGGTATTTCTTGTTTTCACTCTATTAATTTCATTAGAATCCAATCTATCATTAGTGCTTACCAACGTACACAGGTGCTAACATTCTTATATATATTTTATGTATCACATGGGCAAACAAAGGTAAAAATATGGGCTAGTAATTGTCACACAGGTTTTGAACCCCCCCCCCCCACCCTTCAGTACTGGGAAGTTTTCCCCCAATGTTCAGAAACAATTTCAGCAGCATCATATTCAGTTCTTCTCAATATTTACTAATTTATTTTACAAATTCTTGAGCAACTCCATCCCCATTCCATTTTTAATCAATAGCTAGCTCTACCTAATGCCCAATGATCATCCAACTAAGTTATTTGTTCCTTGTGATCTCTTTCTTCAGGAATCTTTGTTTCGGCCGTATTCGTTCGCCAATTCCACATTGGCTTTTCCTTTGTTCCACGTAAGGTCTCGATTGTGGCAAAAAATATCCCCTGATAACTGCTTTGAAGGGGTTCCTCAAACCATTCCCATGACTTTGCTTTGGCTGATTTTACCAACTGTTCTGACAGATTTCTTTTAATAATATATTGATACCATTCAATCCTGTCATTTATTCGTAGTTACTCCTTTTTCGCTTGCTTCCTTGTCTTTGTTGCCTAAATGCCCAATTATTTCGCCACTTTGATATCTTAGAGTAGAGCCCTGTCAGTTGTACGCCACATACGTTTCTTTCATGCTCTTAAATGTTGGTTTTAAAATTAAAATCCATCGATCTCTTTCTTTACATTCAGCTCAAACAGTTTCTTGATCTTTTAACAAAATTTTAACATTAACAGAACGTAATTTTTGAGGTTTGGCTTTATTTTTGGTACTACTGCAATTCAGCTCCACTGGAAACAATCTAATGCATCCTCACCATATATTATCATTATAAGTTTCTTTCTACCTCAATAAAGAGCTTAAATAACTAAATTTAATTTTTAATTCGTGCCCTCACTTACTTAAGTAGTAGTTTAAATGATTCTGAAACTTCACTCAATATTTTGGACCAAACATTTCATAATTTTAACCAATGAAAATCATTTTAAAACAAATACAAATTTAAAGTAGCTAAAATATTTGCATAATAACCTTATCAATTAAAACAGTCTCAAGTTATATTAAATATACGATTTCTAATGTTGGATTTTTAAAATTGAAATTGTTGGTGTATATTTTATCTTTATACTCTCTCATACGTCCTTAAACATGAGGGAAACTCGGTATTTTAAATCATAAATAGCTACCGACATTTATCAGTAGATATATGGGACCGACTTATTATACCTTTCATTGCTTTTTAATCAACTGATGATTAGTATAATCCTAGAATTTTTTAAATCAATTTTGAACTTTCATTCTCATCATTCCTTATAACATACATTAATGTGAGACCTGGAGTCACAAAAACGGTTGACCATCACACGCTGTTACTAATCTTCAAACACGGGAACGAGGCAGCATTGGGAATAAGGCGTCAAAATGTAACTGTTACTTTTTGTATCGGAGCTAACCGGTGACAACATTGCCTTCAATGGATTGTGTGTAGTCCTGCAATACCTCCAAGGCTTTTACACCCGCACAAAACAGAACTTACACAATCATTGACAGAACTTAATAGTGATATTTTTTTGACACTTGCCCAAGGTGCATCCAGACGAGAGAGAGAATACTCTGGTTAAATATTCAAATAAATAATTAGTTGATCGTTTAATGTTTATTCTCTCAGATGATGCGCAATTTAGAAATAGTTGGCCTCCCTTGGCCGGATTCACCAGAGTATTGGCCATCAATTAGTGAACCAATATACTGTGTGCAATATAATTGATTGAACTCACGTATAACCCTTGTCAGTCAGTAATTGGTTAGTATGCTGTTGACGTATACAATACAGTGTAATGTCAATGCTTACAGTGCCCAATAACTATGGTTCTACTGCTATATAATTATCAATACATACTATTATTCACGGAATCAGCAGAAAGTATCGAAATTCCAAGAAACTTTTACAGCTCACCTATCCCATCAAAACCATACTCATTCTAGAGCTGTTGAGGATTTTCTTACATCACTTATCTCTCCCCCACTTCCAACACTAGCCGATAACACCTCTGAGGTCCAATGCTTACTTTTCGCTTGTGAGGTAGGTTTTGGGAGGTGTCTGGGCGTTTGTAAATACTGTATGAATGAGCGAGTGAATGTAGTATCGTAAATATAGTATGAATGAGATCTACTTTTATAGTACTAACAGATCTACTGATTGATCACTGTTACTTATTGTTCAATAAAACGCAGATCGTAAATTTATCACAATAAAGATTGTATTCTGGATTTTAGTCCTCCTACCGAGAGCAGCTTACCATGGTTTGGAAAATTCCCCGCCAGCTGTTAAACTTATTTCTGGCTTTTCCGACTGATTGAGTTTTCTACCTCTCTTCTCTTTATAGAGGACGGGTCAAAGTGAGGTCAGCATTCTTGTGCTTATCTTCTGCTCTATGCATATAGAACTCCAGTTGACAGGGTACTAAAATTATGGCACTTGACTTTCACCCTGAAATTGTGATTTCTTACTATTAACTACTTTACTTTGACCTAAGAAATCCCTCACTGGCAAGTTGAATAGGCTACGTCTTACGTTGCCTTAACTCAGAAATAAAGCCATATGATTATATATTTTTTAATGTGTAAAATACAGGTACCATTAACAATATCATCACTAATATAAATGTATCAATAATATGTATATGCTCAATAATATGAAGCTGTCATCTAAACATTATTGTTATTCATAATGGGCTTAGTCCTAGTATATTTTGTTTCAAAACTTTGCAAATGTTTTGAAAATGTAATTTTTATCTTTTTTCTTGTTCTGAATAAATGAGTTTCATAAAATTTTCAATTATGATTGGAAATTAAATAATATTACATGATTCACACCCAGATAAAAAACAATTTATATTTGCTTTGTTTTTTAAATAAACTAGGTTACTGACCTAGAAATTGTGCATACCAAAGAAATATAAATTGAAATATACGTGTTCTGTACCAGTGAGTCTCTAGCCTCTGATCTATTCTCAAAAGCCAGGTTACTTCACCAGAATTAGGAACCAACATCCAACTTCCGATCTGCTTCTGTGGGTGACCGGAGATCATAAGTTCATGAACTTTATACCGATTGATCCCGATGGCTGATTTAATTAATTTAATAATCTCACTTCTGGTTTTGACAAATCAGTCCTCTTCTGTCTATCGCTATCTGAATGAACAAGTGGTCAGATATAAAATACGATTTATTCAGTACTAGTCGTAGAAAATTGACTGTTCATTAGTCATTTTTATTTTAATATTTCAACTATACAAACTGAGATTTATCTACGCCTTTGATCGTACCTAAAACACGGTTGTAGGTTTACCCCTGGAAAAGGTGAAACGAAAACCTTGTTAAAAATAAACTGAGGACACGTCAATAAACGACTCCTGGCCATGCCAGGGGTCATGTTCGTATAATTCGAAAAATAAAAACAATGACCAAACTTTACTAATATGATTACAAAAGTTTAATGGAGTAAGTTATATTTAAAGAAACCGCGATGTTTTTCCGAAGAGCATTAAGCCCTATACAATCCGGCAAAGTTGTACAATAACTTCTTAATGCCTTCTGAATAACAAGATATTTGGAATACACTCTCTTCGTGGTGAATATTTGGAAACAGTTCATAAATATATGTATTGTGAACTATTTCGAACTACAACACCTATGGACTATGTACGGCTAGGTAGCGCATAACGAACTTTACAACAAAGAAACCGGTTTTCAAAATGTGATATAAATTATTCTATTAAACTTTTTTCTCCTTACCTTAGAATACTTTTTTTTTTTATGTATTATGTATTATAATTCATGATTATTTTTAAAAGGATATCTGCGATTTTAACAGTGATTGAATTTTTGGATTTTAAGTTTTTTGATCTCCTATAATTCAATTACTTTATGAGACAACTAATACGGTATTTTAATATTGAAAAAAATTATTAACTTTTCATCAAGGCTTTTAATAATTTCTATTTCTTGGTTCTCTATTGCCACCAGGCTGCTGCAGAAGGAATGAATGAGATGGTCATACATGCTTATGTGATCTCTTGTTCTTTTAAGTTGTTTGGAATGTTTGAGTAATATTTTTAATTTGATATTTATAATTTGTTTTGCCTATTTTCATTATGGAATAGTGTCATTAGCGTGATTTATCACTGAATATCTAAACAACCAGAGTTCCACTACTATGCATAGTTGTTAGTATCACATTACTGTCAATTACGGTCGATTTTCTGCTATTTCCTACTCCCCCCTTTATTTCATCACAATGAACAGCGGTAGCTCTATATGTCCAGGATGATATTAGTTAACCCGAGCCCTAACTCGTAGAGCTGCTAATTACCAAATGGCTGATAGACTGGTTCACTAATCTGATGTATGGGACGTTTGGTTTATGGTTTATTAGTGTAATTATTCAAATGGCGTAATGGAGGGGGCAACCGCAGTCTGCCAGGGCATCATGTAGTATTCCGTTAATATTTATCGCGGTTGATTGGCCTCACCTCCCTTCACTGGTAAAAGTCTGACATAATCACAATGGAGCATTCAATCCCATGGTCCCTCGAGGAGAATAACTACTTGATCCATGGAATTTTCATATTTATACATCTTAAATGGGCCCGATCTTATTATTATTATTTTTTTTAATTATATACAAAACGATCAGGAGATTGCACGGACTTCCCAAAGTAAGAATCACAAGGCACCCTTCACGAAACTGACGAGGAGTTTGTATCTAGATTCACTTTTAGATTGTAATGCAAACTCTAAATGCCCCGTACCTGCGTGAAGGGGTCTTTCTTGGGCTCTGAAAAAATTATAAATAGCCTTTTATTTAAATGCAACTCACCACTGCGCGCTCATACAGTGGATTCCTATTGGGGATATTTGTCATTTGTAATTGCGCCTTCGGCTCCACGTGGTGCGACAGTGGTGACAGGTTGGACATAGCTGCAAAACGGGGTCGTATTTTACTTAAACTTTATTTATTATGATATATGGAAGCTGTTATTTATTACTTTATAAGGTCGCACCCTTTACAGGTGGAAATGGTCTGCTATAGCGTCGCACAATGTCTTCAATAATATTTGCGAAAATGAGTTCTCTTAGTCTTACAAATAAGATTTATGAAAGAGTCGCAGTGTTAGAGTTTGAAATGGTGGGGTCCATTATTTTACAAGATGAAAAGGAAATTTGTGGATTATAAGGTGATATTTTCTATTTAGAACGATTTTGTTTTATCAACTAGTCGATCAAAAACTGATATATTTTTACTCACACGAAGCTGAAATAATTTTATTTCTTCGTTAAATTATACATGAAATTAAGGACAAGTATAATAATAAAAATACGAGGTCCGGAGGTGTGCTAGGGTGTTCTTTCTTGAATACTTATTACCCTAAAAATAACTAAGTAGTTTATTGCTATAAACTTATTTATTAATTTTTCTAATTCGGCTTTTCTAAAGGATTTAGCAATTGATTTAGTTGAATTTGCGTATTTGAGCCTTCGGCTCCATGCGGTGTGATATTAATGACAGGTTGGACATAGCTGCGAAACGGGGTCGTATTTTACTTAAACTTTATTTATTATGATATTTCTTTTTTCGTAAACATTTTTAATGTCTCACTAACCAAGAAAAAAAACAACAAATTTTTTTCAATTATTTTCCTTCATCTTAACCTAAAAAATACATTTGATTCCTGAGTGTTGTAAAATAAAAATATCAGATTGACAGGAGAATTTTTAAATACAAAAGCACGTATTTGTTGAAAGTAAAGCCTCTCCTAGCGAGCTCAGTGATCACATATTTATTTCCAGATATTTTTTGTGGTTATATCTTTATTTTATTTTTGCCAATAATCCACGACAAAATAAAATGCGAGCAGCTTTCCCGAGTAAGCATTTTTTAGCGCCTGGTTATTCTAGTCTCAGATTAAATGAAATATTTTTAGACCCTTTTTTACTATTTAAACAGAAATATCATCAAAAATGCCATTACCTTAGTCATGACTACAAGCAAGGTGGACGCTTCCACGCAGCAATATACCTCCATATTCTTCACGCTTTGAGTATCCAATATCATACATCTCCTTTTTAAACATAGAAGCTATCTCCATGAATTGTTGTCAGTTTAAATTCGTGATGTATCTCCTTATAACCAACAGTAGCTTGTGTTGACCGGTGATCCTTATCGTTTTAATAGGATCCCTAAATTTGATTTATCGTCAGTTTGAGAGATTTAACAGGTTTCTACCTGATGGGTAGTAGGTCTTCGGGACGCTTATACGTGGAATGAAATAAACTGTACCAAAATTTTTTTTTCCATAATCTATATTTCCTTAAAGTTATTAACATTCATGCTTTGGGCTCGAGGATTTATATTAGATTTTTTTCGCTTTTCGCTTGACTCCAGACATCTAAGGTAATTTAACCATGTAAAGTCATGAGCACGCGACGTCTACTTACAACACATGGAACGCAGCTTTTTTAACTCACAGATGTTATTTACGTCAGTTTTAATTGAATCATTGATGTGGGTTTTGGTCTTTGTGATGTATGTGAATGTCTGTTGTCTATTAGCTGTTGTTGCGTTCACTTATTTTGGCTGTGGAATACAAAGCATCTGTCCTTCACGGTTTCGTTAATCCTAGTTGTGTATACATCAATTGTGTATGAGCGTGAATCCTACATGGGTACGAGGGTGATGTGGCAAAGCATTAGCGATTGTATAGCTAAAAAAGTTTGTAGTTTGATGTGTACCATAGTGGCTTTTAAACAGTTTTTGGGTCTTTTGTTTCATAATCATAACATCGTTCCATGGTCGTTTGGGTTGTTGTTGTTTTTTTTTTGTTGTTGAACTGGGTCAGTCCCGTTAATCCGAAGATCGTTTTGGATAATGTCGGGGAATTATACCATTAGACATTTTCACCGCATAGATAACATTTATTTCCGTTTTTAATTTAATTCGTACAGCTATTTGATTCTTCTCGTGAGCCCTATCCAGTGCCACCAGGTTCCTAAAGGAGAGAGGGAAATTAAAATATTAATAATATTGTGTGTTGTCAACGTTATTTCAGATTTGAATGGATTGAAGCATAAAATTACTTCTTGCATTTGGCCTCAATAGCAGATTTGGTTCTTGAGAAAATTTCAATTAATTTCATGCTAATTGTATTTATAAAAGCGATGTATGATCACAGAAGAGCATGACATTTAAATGTTTGTGGTATAGAAAGATGATTTAGTAATATAAATTGGAAATACCGAATTCCGCCAGTTAAAGAGATTAAATGAAAATAGATTCTCGATAAATGTAATCAAATAATTTTCAAACAGGTTGGGGGAAACCTACGTACGTCAAGCCTTCTGTGGCCGTCCAAGCATGAAATGAAACTAGAGGGGGTGAGATGGCGGGCAAAAGAGATATAGAATTCCCTTTGATAAATGGCGAGAAGGTCTCATCGAGGGATACGGGGCTGGTCATCCTTCAAGGCTTTAACACTACCACAATCGTTATTACTGCTGCGGCTTCTTAGGGCGGTAAAGGGATTCGGTGTGTTTTACCACCACGCTGTAGGACCGCCTCATTAACATATTCTATCTCGAGAATAGCCTTTCCTGTTCTATTA
This sequence comes from Acanthosoma haemorrhoidale, assembly GCA_930367205.1. Classification (NCBI taxonomy): domain Eukaryota; kingdom Metazoa; phylum Arthropoda; class Insecta; order Hemiptera; family Acanthosomatidae; genus Acanthosoma; species Acanthosoma haemorrhoidale. The sequence continues at coordinate 31,126,735 of OV884012.1, forward strand.
TTGCAACTTTACACAGAATAAATATAAAAATCCTCGCACAACACCATACTTCCAATAAACATTCTTTGTCTGTACACATCTACGGTATAAACCGAAGTTTAACTTTATTCATAGATTAACTCAACGATGAAGGATCTTTCATAGTAAGTAATGTTTTTTATATACTAAAATTATAAAGACCCTTCCAATAGGGGCTTCCAAACTTTGGCAGTTGATAGCGGCCATATTGTTGAAGCAGCACCTGTCGAATTGGCTGTCATTTATTCAGTCTGTTTTGCCAAATCTCCATGGACGGATATAGCGTTCAACAACACGTGCAAATGATAAAATTGTTTTATCCGTATGGGTGATATGTTCGGGCAAGGTTCCACGGTCACCATAACCGTCCTACCGAGACGACTATTCACAGTGTGGTGAATAAATTTTTAGTTCACTGATTTAGTAAACAATCAATCAATACCCGTACGTTGACGAAACGCAAGATCTGCCGAAAACATCGCCGCTGTCCGTGAGAGTGTGCAGGAGAATCCGAGGCAGTCGATTTCGCGTCGCTCACAAGAACTCAGTCTTTTGCAGTCCACAACTTGGCGAATTTCTCGTCGTGGCTTGGACCTGCACCCATACAACTGACCTAAGAGCTGAAGGTAAACGACCAGATACAACGACCTGTGGTCATCTCACGTGGAGATGATGTGAACAGGCCGGAGATTCGTGCGATTTGACCCCGTTAGGCTTTTTCTTGTGGGGTTTCCTTATGTCGCAGGTCTATGTGAATAAGCCACAAATCACAGCGGTCCTCAAAGCCAACAAACATAACCCATACCATTGGTCAAATTCAGCCTGATTTATGCGCCAGAGTCATGGAATATTGGACATTTTGGATGCGCGCCACCTAGCGAAGCAACGGTGTTATATTCCATACATAATGGCATCAATAGGCCTTTCAAACGAATAAAAAATTTCAATGTTATCTCACACACACTTTGTTTTATTAAAATTTAAGGATGGAAAGCGCTTAATGAAAGACCTATTTACTGTTTGACTATTTTATTTTTATAATTTATAACATAGTTTATATTTGCTAATATATTATTCAACTATGTACTTTAACGTTCAAAATTAATTTATTAGTTTTGTATTTGAGAAATGTTGAGGAATTATTCAGGTACGATCGTACGCCGGCCAATTCATAAAAAGGATTAATTATTTTCCTGCTTTAAAGTGAATCATTTACTTTCATCTTTAAAAAAAGAAAAGATGAAACAGTAATATCGGACTATACAATAAACTGAAAATCCTGAGTTACGAAGATGGGTAATCAACAACCAGCCTTCTTCTGACTTCGAGAACTCGACAGAAATCATTAGAAAATTACTTTTTTAAATGTTCTTAGTTCTTTTAGTATTTTTTTTAAATTACTGTTTTACATGTCTTTATAAAGTTCTGAAATTAGGAATTCACAGTGAGTCGTGAATTCAGATATGATTACATGTATTTGTTGGGATTTCGGCTTCAGTTGATGAAAAAAAAATGTTAGATTTCCAATAACAGCATCTTAAAGGCATTTCAATCAAATCAATATGGTTTATGTATTCCATAATTTTTATATGATGAAAAAAAAAAATAGGGGGATGCCTCTGATCCTTTGATAGAATAGTTTCATACTTCCCCTTATTTTATTTACTGTCATATATATAATGTCTAAAGAAACAAATTTGATTCGTGGTCTTGTAACTCACTACTGGAAAAGGGATTGAGTGCGGATATGTCAACTTCTCGATGAGGTAGCCCTTCAGTGTTTGTGTACCCAGGGATTTGTATGAGACCACACAATGATTAGCGGGATTGCCATCGTTTGTATATTAACTTATGGAGCAAATTAGTTTTATTCACAAGAACGTTTGTAGCAGCCTAGTATATCACATGAATAAAGAAGTTTGAATCCAAGGCAATTTCGTACTCATTCAAAAGTTTTTCAATAGGTGAAGCAACCATATTATGCTGTTCCGTATGGTTGGAGGCTCACTTGATTAGGACATTAAATAATATGGCACCCCTTAGAACAGCTGTTATTGAAATTTAAGATAATGGCCGTAAAAAAAACACTTTAATTTAATTTAAATTAAACACTATCATTCATTGTTACTTTTTTTTTTTTTTGAAGAGGAAAAAATAAAAAAAAAATAGTGGGCACATACAATATGCATGGTCATATAAAGCTAATTATAGCGACATTGCGTTATTATTAATAATGAGAAGAATACTTAATCACAGCAAATAAAAAACAATAATATAGATGTATAGAATGTAAATAATAATATTTAAAATGAATGCATAATTCATAGGTTGTCCTTTAGGAGGTGTTGGAACAGAAGGTTTTAAAGGTACATAAGGATGAATGAAGCATGGTGGATTTAAACAACTATTTTCAGAGAGTGGTGGAGTAAGAAAGAAAGGATATATTATAAATCTTAAGTTTGGACTTCTAAATAACATGTCAATATAACAGTAGATACTTTATAATTTATAAGAATTTCCCTTTTGGCAATGAGAACACAATATATATATATATGTGCCAGGTTCAATCACCCTTCCAATATCCCTAACACTCAGAAAGTTTTGTCTCAAAAAGGAAAGAAAGGGTTTGATTGATTCTGCCCCGTTAATTCATTTAAGGTAAACAACAAATTCTTTTTAAGAATATCAAAGTTGATGGTGCTAAGGAGTAGGATGGAGACGTACTTTAAATTAAATAAGCTCACGAATAAACATGCCTAAGGACTTTTCAAAGGGGAAGGTCCGTTTGAAAATTACATCTGCCAAACGCAATTTTCCGCATCGGCGATAGAGAATGCCCAAGGAGAATGTCTAGTTCTGTTATTCAACACCAGAAACGCTAGGTCTACAAACAACCTCAAACATTTGTTTGCTCCTATCTGTTTCCTTCCATAGCCCAGTCATAAAATATATATATTTACTGCTGATTCCTATTTATAACTAGACACTTGGAATACAAAGTCAAAAGTTGAGACTTTCTCAATGTAATGTATATTTAAAAATTCTTTTTCAGTGGTGTCTCCTTTTTCTGTAAAATGGCGAAACTAACTAAAAAATGAAAAATATATATATATATATATTTGCAATAAAGTTGCAATTTCAAAAGTTCGTGGTTTCGAATGGAGGGAGACAGGTAATTGGAAAATAAAGTTTCAACTAAATGGCCGGAACTAAGTGACAGGTATGATTTAATTATTGATTCATATTCCAGGCCTCATTTTGTGTTTCAAATTCTGTGTTTTTTTTCTATTCTAGCTTATTTCTGTTTTTTAGCTTTTATTTCCGTTTGTATTATTAATACGACTCGCTTTGAAATGTTTCCCTGATCCAATACCATATGGAACCAATATACGAAATTAAGGGATTTGCTTTTAACGGAATCGTTTTTTTCTGCTCAAAAACTCCTACTGGCTTAATTTGTTCACTTTAGTTTTAGGTCATAGGTTGGATTAAATATGTTGCTGTTACTAATAATTAGTAATTTTTTTTTCTCAGCTCTCAAACTTTGAAAATGTAGGATGTAGTGACCCTAACTACATAAGTGTTAAATCACCCTATACTCTGGTGCATATATAATGTATTGTAATTAGATGTAAAACATGGTAAGAGCTTTTTCTGGTATAAATCATGGAGAGATCGGAAGTCGTATAACAAGGCACAGAGAGTCGAAGGTCGTCTGCAATAAACCTGAGGGTAAGCCACCTGCCCCCTCATAAAACGGAACCGGTAGACATTTGGTCACCTTCCGGTGGTCATAAAACCTAAGTAGGTGAGTCCCTAGCAGCTATAAAACACACCCTTTTAGACCAGCAGTCATAAACTTAAGGGGGATTGGCCACCTGGGCATCATAAAACAGGGGAAATAATATTTAAATCAGCGGGTTTCGCCCTGTAGAGCCACTCTTTCCCAGTCTCTTCATCTCCTCAGCCGCACTGCTCGGTTGCTTTACGCCAGGGCCGCTTGGCCCTGGAAGGCAGACACTTAGACTACTCGTCAGCCTACTCTCTCTTCAGCGCCGCTGAGCCCGTCACCCTATTTCTCAGCCGCCTTGCAGACCCTCTGGCGCCTTGACCTGTTACGCTGCCGGGCCCTCGCCCAAACTCTGAAAACTGGTCTTATTCTTTATGATACCTCTGAACCTCTTCTCCTGAACACAGTGTATTGTCGGGACACATCCCTATCAATAAAATGGCGTCAGATATTAACGCCGACATGGAACATGGTCCATGTTATAAACTACAACAATCCGCACTTGTCACCAGGGCTAGAGTGATTAGGCACTCCCCTAGTGGCAACCCCGACTCAGGATAAGGGAAAAATAAAGGAAAATTTATTTAGGGGGAACGGCTCCTTTTACTAGGAGGACCTATTTGAAGGTAATTGAAGGGGTAAAGGAATTATGAAGGAATTAAGGAGTGTGCAAGATCTCGGTAGAGGTGTATGTAAATGTAAAGTGGTGATAGTACACTGATGGGTGAGCCTAGGATTTGTCATTCCGTTGGTTAGCTGTGGTGGGTACCTGCCAGGGTCGTGTTGGTTAGTCAAGGGCCGTAATGTCCACCATCTTGTCCTATAAGCATTCCTAGATCGAGTGAGTTGCCATCTTGCCGGTAGCGGTGGGGGTTCCACGTCACGGAATAGGGGGTTTTGGCAGTATTTCATCGAGTCGAATAACTTAATCTGTCTTCTTCTGATGGCTTAGGTGATGGTGGGGACCTCGAACTTTTCGTGGATGTATGGAGCCTTTATTTCACGGAAATGGGTGTCCCATAGTGCCGAGCGCAGGATGTTGTTCTTGAAGTGCTGGAGTCTTGTTATGGTGCTGGTGTGGAGAAATGGAAAAAGCGTAGTTCCAAACAGTAGGCCTCAGGACGCACTTATATATCAACAGTTTCAGCCTCAGGGATATAGCTGGGCTTGTGATGGGGTGCTGGAGAGAGTAGTAAGTCCTACGTACTCTTTTCAGTTTCTTCTGCAGATGTGTGCCGAACGTCATGTAGACACATGACAGACATGGCAGACGCCAAGGTTGATCCCTAGGTAGTATATGCCATTAGTGAGTTTGCAGTCAGTCCCGTCTAAGTTGTAGCTGGTTGGGAGCTTTCTTTTCCCATGCTGGAAGACAATCCCTTAAGTCTTGGCCGGGTTCACCTGAATGTTGACGGCTCGTAGCCTGTCAGCGATTAATTGACATGCACCCTCTGCAGTCTTTACCGCTTTCACTGGGTTAAGGCTGGGGCTGTAGACTCCTATGTTGTCCGCATACCCTGCCACCTCACAGTTGGAGTATGATGCTTCTACTATGTGCGCGGTGCATAAGTTAAAAAGTAGGGGTCCCAGCACCGACCCATGGGGTACTCCAATGATACCTGGTACCACTCTGGTGGTAGATTTGGTTCCTATTCGCACCGAAAAAGTTCTGCCTGCGAGATAGGAAGCCATTATGTCCTGTAGTTGCACTGGGAAGTCATGATCGTTCTGACATATTGTATTGTGCGATGATCATCGCAGTGACTTTTAAGTTTTACCAGATTGCAGTTGGAACTGAGGCCTTTACTGAAGCCAATCTATTGTGGTAAGATAATGTCTTGAGAGTCGCAGTGCCAGAGTCGCTAGATGGTTGTAGAGAATCCTCTCGTAGATCTTTGACAATTGAGCCAGCAGACTGATGGGCCTGTAGTGAGCTGACTCGTATCCACTTTTGCCCAGCTTTAGCAGTGGGACGCCTAAGCCTTGCTTCCATGTCTGGGGAAAATAGTGTAGTCACAGTGAAGAATTGATGATAGTCACTATGTGGGATATTCCCTTCCGTGGTAGCTGCTCAGAAGAGTGTTCTGGATGTCATCATCCCCTGGTGCTCTGATCCTCTGGTACGACGAATGCATGCTGCAACCTGGTAGTAGAAGGTCTGTATGGTGGTGGGGGTGGGGTCTGCTCGCTGTCACTATCCCCCCCTCAGGTGGCTGCCTGCTCTGCAGCAGGAATGAACTGCTGTCTACTAGTATTACTGTATTCTTCTTGGTTACAGTGGTTTTCACCAGCCGCCAGAAAGCTTTGTAGTCACTGTGTAGACGATCACCCCATATAGAGCGCTTTCACCGGATCATCAGAGATATAATCTGGGTTCTGAGAGCGTTTATCACCGGTATCAGATCTTTGTCCTTTATCCGAAACTACCAGTTTTTGATATTATTACGTTGCGGTATCAGTAGCAGGATGTGTTCCGGCAGCTTCCTCAGGGAAGTAGGTACCAGGGTGAATTTCGGTATTGAGGCATGAGCGGCTCGGACTATAGTCTCCTGCAAGTGATAGATTGCGCTGTCTATATCCCAAGTATGTCTCAGAGGTACAATTGGGGGCAATTCGACACTAATGAGATGTCAGTATTAGACTCAATTTGCCTATTGGTTCTCACGTAGCAGGTGGCTATTATATGGAATATTACCATATACTGGAATATTATTATACGTAGCGTATAGGCCGATAGTCCGAAGATTCCATCGAAGTCGAGTGCCGAGCACCCAGTAACTCGATGGGGTTGTTGAGTCAGGAATAGGTCCGGTGTGGAGATCCTATCTGGGTCGCCATACTGTCGAAACGTCGGTACGCCTGGGTGGATCACTGTGAACGGCGTCTTAATGATATATCTGCTGAGGGCGTTAGCCCTTGTGCCATTCCACCAGCTATGCTTGGCTTTGAGGTCTCCAATAATGACGTGTCTATTGCCTTTGCTGATCTGCGTGAGCTGAAGCCTGCCTGGCTAGAATAGCACGCCCCCTGTGGTTGTTTCTGTGTCCTTCCGGTAAGTAGAGTAGCCTAGGAAACGACAATACCAGTCCTTTTTCAGTCTGGTATCTGTTAGAACTGCTACACTCGGGTTATGGCAGGGCAATATTGCTTCGACGTCGACCTGTTTGGGCCTAAGGCCGCAAACGTTATAATTTAGAATATTGTGCCCGATCATGGAGTAGCTGTTCTCTCGAACACTTTCAATAAGACCAGCCAACTGTGACGTCAGCTGATTCATGGTGGTTATTATGGCACCTAACATGTTGAACATGGCACCCATATTTGAAGTGGTTTCAGCCGAGGGTGCGGGAAACTCTTCGGTGATCAGGTGCTGCCCAGAGGCCACCTGGTGCTGGTCGAGGTGGGGGTGCCGGAGCGTATCTGGCGGCCCTTGGTGGTACAATTGTGTTGGGCCTGGCGTCGAAACTCCATTGCCTGCATCAGTTTTATTCTTTAGGCGCATTGTTGAAACGAGGCAACATTTTCCTCCCCGCAGTTAGCACAGTGTAGGGGCACCGCCTGGTCACGTAGGCATTCTTTTGTTTTGTGAGGCTGGCTACACCTCACACGATTCGGGGATTTAAAACAATATCGCCTCGTATGGCCGTATTCTTAGCAATTTAGGCACATGGGGCAACTCGTCTCTCGTTATATGTGCTTACTCTGAAGAGCACATTTTTTATGTGGCAGATATGTTTTAGTTTATATGCTGTGAGAGGTGGTGTCCTCTACTACGAGAACCGGGTTTTGTGTCCTGTTGCCCTTGTACCACTCGGTATCCCGTAATTTTGTGTTAGTAGGCGTGTAAAATCATAGCTATTTAACTTCCCCATGACTAAGGGAGTTATTAATTTGGGCTTAGTAGTCGTGGGCTCGGTTTGTGAAGCACGTGGTTAAAACGTGTTTAGTGGTTCGAAAGAGTTCGTGACCTGGGTTGCGGTTTGCGGCACTGTCCTGGGTCAACAGTGTCGTTTGGGCTGTTGGAATCCCTCAACATTGTCGGGAACTGTGCTTTCGGAGGAATCACTTAAGTCATATGTTACTTTCATGCTGGTACCGACCAATTTTCTGGGGCCCCTACGGTTTGTCATAGTCTTTAAAGGACCGTGACGCGCCTCACTTATAATAGCTAAACGTACTCGCCTGTCTTCACGGGATCAAAGCACCACTGACTAAAATAACAACACTGTAACAGATTTGAGCTCTTGCCACAATGGAAGCTGGATAGCGTCTCTTATTGTTCATAACAAAGGAAAATGTTCCCACATAACCTTTACCCTCTGCCGCAAGTCCTGTCCGCCAGTCTTTTTAAATTCAATCCCTCTCCCTGTGTCTGAGACAGTACGGTATTTAGGCTTCCATCTCGACAAGAGACTGACATGGAACCCACACACGAGACTAAAAAGACAAGAACTAAACCGACGCTTTGGACAACTGTACAGACTACTTCGAAGGACATCCCACCTCTCAATAGAAAACAAACTACTTATCTACAAGGTTATACTTAAGCCAATCTGGACATACGGAATAGAGCTATGGGGGACAGCAAAAAAGTCGAACATCAAGCGCATCCAATCCTTTCAATCAAAAGTCCTAAGAACAATAGTAAATGCCCCTTATTACGTCAGCAACAAAACCCTTCACAATGATCTGAATATACCCTATATTCTTGAACTCATCCCTTCCAAGTTCATTAAATTCCATGGTAACCTATCCAACCACCCTAATTCCCTAGCAGTCATTGCACTGCACCACTCATCCCTATAATCCTCCTCGGAGACTTAAACGGCAGTGGCCTCGTGACCTGCTATAAATAAGTGACAGTGGGAGTCCTGGCAATGGCCAGTATCTCCAATCATGTCCTGAGCGTCTGTGGCTCTCGCGCTCTTGGTCAGCCTCCGCTGGCTCTTATCCAGTGACGCGGCTGAGGTAGGGGCGTGGGGGACTCCCCAAGACTCCGCTTCCTCCTTCGCATGCGAGGGAGGTGACAACCATGTGGACTTGGAGGGCCTCTGGGCTGTTTGTAAATATTGTTTGAATGAGCGAGTGAATGATGAATTGTAAATATGGTATGAATGATGACACTTATCTCAATTACTCATTGCCTAATAAAAGGCAGATTGTAATTTTATCTTAATAAATTGTTGTTTTCTCTCTCTATTGTTCATAAGCTGTGCACTCAATTTTAACACAACCTAACGCAACGAGAGCTAGGTCAATTTCATCAGAATATAACCTTTTTAAAATGTTTCACACTATAGTTACAACATATGTCTACAAACCATAATTAGTAAACCAAATGGAACTACGTTTAACTAACCGAGTTCTATTTGTTATTATTATTATTGTGTGGATGATATCTCATCCATCCGGTGTTAAAAACTTAAATACAGTAAATACCTTCATCTTTGACGTTTCAAATAAATTTTATATTGATAATAATACAAGCGAAGTTTTGAACCGGCATTAGTGAAACTTGGTGGGCGAGGTCGGATTGTGCAATATCATAGTCAGTATGAAGAATATCGTAGTGCAATATCTCGTTCGTATCATAGAAGCAATGGCAGCCCCATCCAACCTCCTGTTAGGCCAGAATAAAGGAGTGGTTCCGGCACCACTGCGTTGAACTCCAAAGCATTGGATCCCTATTGCTGCACGGGAAAATTGCTTGAAAATAGATTTCTGGTGGTATATCCTTCTTGATCACTTTGACTAGGTTGAGCAATAAATGTGTTAGATCAGGAATCACTATCGATCAAATACTTTCTCGAACATTGCGTTCTAAATAAAAGGCTCGTGTATTTTAAGGTTTTGTGTTGCCCTTCTAGAAGTACAGATTAATTCTAAAATATTTAATGTTAAAATACTGCATATGATCTTCGTCAGTTGGCTTTTAGATGTGGAACGGTAAGCTCCAAATACCAACTGTATAACTTTATTTTCTGTAGAATATGTAATTTTTCAGATTGTAAATGGAGTATTTGACCAATTAAGGTAATCAACGAACTAAGTAAGAAAGAAAATTAAACTGGGGTTCATAAATTGCTGTGACTTTGGGTGTGAGTCTGTAATTTGTTGAGAAAAAAAGATAGTTAGATAAATTTCTATCAAATTAATTAATGAAAGACATTTCAACGTACTTTGTAGGCCTGCATCAACCCTAGTGTTAAATGTTCATCCTGTAGAACACCTACACACTATAGATCTTACTTGTACTCTCTGACCACCTCTCTCCAAAATATGATGCAAACATATATAGTATAAATAAAACGTCATACAGTAATAAATTTTATGGAACCAAGCAAAGCCGAAAAAATCCACTCATATTGAAGTTAATAAATATTTACTACTTAGTTGCATATACTATTGACGTTAGGTCGAGAAGTAATTACCACGTACTAATCAATAGCGGAATGCAACACGTAATTAGGGCTATAATTGATTCTAGATTGGCCTTACACCGATTCAACTCTGTGTATAACTCTGGCTCATCCCCGGCAGGCAACTCCGGGTAAGTGGCACCATCCTCACCTATACAACAAAAATGTTTATAAATTGTCCTTGTTTAGAATATTAAGCCCAGAGGCTGTAAACTGGGCAGGCCAGCGCTACTTATGGCGACGCTTAAACTCCTCTGTGTAAGAGATGAAATAAGGAAAAAGTAAGGTTATTTACTGGAAGTAGAATCGAGCATAGTACCGTTAAGGGTGATTATGAGGAAGGAAAGGGAGGCGTTGAATGGGAGACTCCAGCACCTGGTGCGAAATTAACATCCGCCACTCAAGCGATGAGGATGGCAATGTGCAGATGATTGTTGTCTGAGGGAGATGCTGAAGGTTGGAGCTGGCCGACTTGACGCGTCGCATGCTAGAATTCTTCAGATCTGATCCTGTTCTAGGCAAAGACTCGTTTGCAAGGTTACCCAGACAAAAGACTGCATGTTGCTTAGTTACATACCTCTGACCTAAAGCTAATTACTAATTCACTGTTAATTCACAGTTAGACTAATGGATTGGAGGCAAAACAGTCAGTATTATTATTAGGAAATTTATTGATACACTATCATGTAACCATTGAATTAGTGATACAACCTAGACTCACCAATTTACCATAGACTATGGTGGTCTGACATATGGACCCTCTTATCTTAGACAATTTCCTGTTGTAATCACTTTCCTGTTGTATGAATCTGATTTTTAAATTATTCGCGGGTTAAATAAACTATAACTACGTATCTTTTACTAGATTCTTTTATCTCATCTGTTAATTGATTCTGGTATGAAAATGAATGCTTCATTTCTGAAAACTGTTTTATATAGACACTCTCATTTCACATAGTGGTTAACGTGACTTTTATAGGTTATAAGGCTATTTGGATTCATATGCATTCGTTTTTTTAATAAAGGAAACCAACTCGTGGCATATACTAAGAGTTTTTTATTTCTGTATTTTCTACTTTCACCTGTCAGCCATGTCTTAAAAACACTTGTTAACCATAGCAAATAATAATCAATCACATGCATGGCTACTTATGTAATTATCATGTCATAGTCAGATCTGAACATCATACATAAAACACCATGACAATAAGCACGATAATAATTGAATTCTGAATGTGAAGATTATAAAAAACACAATGAAAAAGTTGGAAATCTGCCTGCATTGCAACGAAAAAAATAGACATTAATAATAAATCATCTTACCGTCCTATCCTCTCAAAAATATTTGAAAACACTCCTATTAAAACTTCTACTTCCAATTATTGAATCCAAAAACCTTTTTCCTAAACACCAGTTTGGTTTCCGTCAGTGACATTAAACTGTTCAACAAGGCCTTCGCGTTGTTGATCACATATCCTCAGCCCTTGAAACCAAACAGTACTGCACTGCTGCCATTCTGGACTTAGCTCAAGCTTTTGACAGGGTCTGGCACGCAGGTTTGTTCAAATGTATTTACCACAGACCCTTTTCCTAATCCTACAGTCCTACCTTTCAAACGGCTTCTTCTAAGTCCGCTGTGGTTTAAATATTCTAACTACTATCCCATAAAAGCAGGAGTTCCACAGGGCAGTCTACTGGGTACCATGCTTTATAACCTATACACAGCTGATTTCAATTAATTACCGCATATAATTTTAATCAGGGGATTAAGTTAGCTAGGAAGATTCATGAATATATCTCTCATCGTTTCTATATCTCGAGTATAGTGAAAATATGAGATTGAATATAATTTTAAATATATGGCATAAATTAGTCCTTTTATCGCACTTATCTAGTACTTTATATTAAGAAATTATGTTTTTGAAATAAATATTAACCAATTATCTTATAATCCAGGCACATTAAAATCATTAACTACCCTAAACAGACTTCCCATTGAATAGCGTTACATGACCGTACATTTTTTCTGCACATAAGCTTTGAAACGACATAATTGAAGATCTCCAATTTACATATGAATCAAAATTGAAGCTCGACGTTGAAGCCTTTGTCCTACAAAAGCACAGGTTTTCTCTGTGTCGATTGTTTATTGGTCAGCTGGCAATAAAATGTGACCATAGCTCTAAAGAATCACCGACAGTGGATACAGAAGACTGATTCACAGCGTATCCTGCCTTGATTACTCCGACAACTACAGAGAGTCTGCATATTCATACCCTCGTCTAGTAATCTACATATCCCCGAAGCCACTCTTGTGCCACTGCTTCCGTTTTCATCCATGTTTTTTTTTGTTTTTTTAGATTTATCTAGATCACATCCTCTCCGCTGACGTACATATAACCGGTGTATTGCGAACGACAGGTAGACCTGTACTCAAAAACCACTTGCCAAACATAAATACTATCAGCATTGATAGATTTGAAACGCTTTTCCTAGTGTATGGTCGATTGAATTTATACATTTATATTATAAAAATGTTCCCCATTACAAATGTAATAAAATTCAATTTCAACTATTTACCTATTTACCTATTTCAACCCCCCCCCAACCCCTAAAAAAATCTAATCATTTTGATTAGTATAATGAAATTGAATTGCATCACATTGGTAATGGGGAACATTTTTACAATGTATGCGTCTGTGCATCAGGTTCTGGTAACAAGAAAAAAAAATTTTAATTTATTTGTGTAACATAATTGTATAAATTCAATAGAACTATTAGAACAAAAAAATCGACATTTACATCAATTAATCATGTATACATGATATCAGTTAAAATCCAAATACAAAATAGCATGTCTTCTTCCAATGTAAGTATTTTGATTATTCTATTTTCTATTATTCTATTGACTTATATTTGCTTTTGAAGTAGAAGCAATATAGTAGAACCATTTAAAATTCCATCAGTCCACCTTTTTAACGGGTCCAGTATAACCCTTCCAGTTAGGCTTGAATTAAAGGGGTTCAATTTGGGTCATAAATAACCAGAGGGCAATATCAGGTAGGATGTATTAAATCCACTAACATTCCAACTTCTGGTGATAGGAAATATAAAGTAATCTTTCAAGAGCTTTTTTTTCTTTTTTTTTTACCGAGAATCATTCCCTTGTAAAATTGCGATCGTACTTTTTGAGCATTCATTTCCGTTCCTAAAATGGGTTGCAAAATTTTGTTTTTTGTTTCCATTGTGACCATTTCTGGGATACGAAAATGATATTGACTGGGGTATCTGGATTGATTCCTACAGGGGAAAAAAAAATTATGTTTCGAATAAATCAATAACAGAAATATTAATTTGCAACGTAAAGTCCGTAAATGTCCCCTCTACTCCCAATACTTTTTTGGCAACATTTGCAGATGACACTGCATTCCTGTCATCCCACCCAGATCCCAATATAGCATCCCATAACTCTTGGTCAACCTCCACTGGCTCGTATCCAGTGACGCAGCTGATGGAGGAGTATGGGGGCTTCCCAAGACTCCGCTTCCTCTTTCGCATGTGAGGGAGGTGACAACCATGTGGATTTGGGAGATCTCTGGGCTGTTTGTTTTTAATATTTTATCTACAATAACTATATATTTTTTATCAATAGTAATTTTATATATTTTTTTATTTTTACCTCAACAAAGATAGTGGTTATGGTAATAAAAATCATTTAGGAAGTTTGACTCTATTAACAATACAAAGAAGTTTAAATATGTTTCCTCTCTAGTACAAAATTATAAATATTTCTTATTTAGTAGCGATGTTTATATTCATGCTATTAAAAGGTAACCTGTTCCTCATTGGTGTAGGAAAAGACATAAAGAAAAATAACACAAAACACGATAATATTTGTAATGATCAAAGGTAAGAATTTAAAAATTAAATTATCTAATTAAAAAAGTTACTCAATATATTTGTTCCTCCTCGGAGACTGAAACGGCAGTGGCCTCGTGACCTGCTGCGTCACAACCATTATAACACGAGTCTGTGACTAAGTCCACCAATCTCACTTACATACTTGCATGCTCAACAGATCATATGTAGGTCAATAGGAGATGTTAACACTGGTAATGTATTACTATCATCAATTGCGTTACCGTTATCGGAATAGCTTCTGAATTTAAGTTATGAAAAGAATAAGAAATTGGGAGCATGGTTGTAAATTCACTTACAATGCATATTAGGAACATAGGGAGGAATCGGAAAACGGAAATGTCATACGAGTGACATCTGAGCCCTCACAGCGATCACAGATAGTTTTGGAAAATATTATTCCGGGTCCTCGCGGGGCGTAAAAAACGGAATTGAGTCCCTATTTCGTTTCTGCGTGAATGTGTGAATGTGTAATTGTTAAAATTGCTTTCGTGAGTAACCGCGCAAGTGAGTCTAAGATATCGTCACAACACTAGTTAAGTTCAATGACAATGAAACCACGTTGTTTTTGGAATTGTACTTGGAAAAAGCATTGTGTGACCTAGATTTGGATGACTACCACGATAGAGATTTGAGAGCGACCGCAGCAAATAGAATAAGCCATGGTTGTGAATAAGCCATTGCGTAAATGCGTCACAATGGGAGCCCTGGCAATGGCCAGTTTCTCCAATCATGTCCTAAGTATTGTATGAATGAGCAAGTGAATGATGAATTGTAAATATGGTATGAATGAGAACATTTATCTCAATTATTTATTGCCTAATAAGGCAGATTGTAATTTTATCATAATAAAGAATACTATATTTAATATATTTGTTAATAGTGAACTAGATATTTCCAAATAGGATTGTGAGAAATTCCAACCTTGTCAATTCGTTTATTCTGGTGGCCCTCTCCAATCCTAAACTCTTTCAGTATTGGACAGATCACGAAGTATCTTCAAGGTTGGCCAATCGCTCAGTAGGCACACTCCTTTCCTTTTACGTGCCGAATCTTGCGATTGGTATTAAGTAATTCACAGCGGGTTTCAAGAATCAATCTAGCGTAAACAGTTTAGTTAGAGGCGTAATGGATTTACAGTAGGCCAAACTACTTGTACAAACTATAAGTAAATAATGTATTACAAGCATTAGTTTGTTTTCTAATCATTCTATAAAGTCTTCCAGGCATACTTGTCGTTCCACTTGTCTTTCCATTTGGTCCAATAGTCATCTTCCTTAAGTCACGTACCCAATCTTCCGCTGCTGTTACTTTTACTATTAGCATTCCTCCCTCCCAGCATTCATTACCCCCAGCCAGATTCCCTCCACAGTCAACTTTATTTCACTACTCTCTGCACCATAGTACCGAGATGATCACAGACGCCTTTTGCATTTTTTTAAGTGTAATTCTTTCGATCCCCAAAGCAAGCACGCATACCAGTTGGAACGAAATTACACGAGTCTGTGACTAAGTCCACCAATCTCACTTACATACTTGCATGCTCAACAGATCATATGTAGGTCAATAGGAGATGTTAACACTGGTAATGTATTACTATCATCAATTGCGTTACCGTTATCGGAATAGCTTCTGAATTTAAGTTATGAAAAGAATAAGAAATTGGGAGCATGGTTGTAAATTCACTTACAATGCATATTAGGAACATAGGGAGGAATCGGAAAACGGAAATGTCATACGAGTGACATCTGAGCCCTCACAGCGATCACAGATAGTTTTGGAAAATATTATTCCGGGTCCTCGCGGGGCGTAAAAAACGGAATTGAGTCCCTATTTCGTTTCTGCGTGAATGTGTGAATGTGTAATTGTTAAAATTGCTTTCGTGAGTAACCGCGCAAGTGAGTCTAAGATATCGTCACAACACTAGTTAAGTTCAATGACAATGAAACCACGTTGTTTTTGGAATTGTACTTGGAAAAAGCATTGTGTGACCTAGATTTGGATGACTACCACGATAGAGATTTGAGAGCGACCGCAGCAAATAGAATAAGCCAAGAGTTAATTCCTGGATATGAACCAATGAAGTGATTGTTAAATTAAAAAAGTTAATGACAATGAAAAATCAGGAAGTGTTAAAGACGATATTTACAAACAAAAAGTATTTTGGTTTGAGTATACATTCTCGAACCCAAAAGCGAATTTTTCTTCGTTTTCTTGTCATCATGTCCAGTAAGCTACCAATCTTTTTTGCTAAGATGGAACAAAAAACAGAGCTAATAACAGCACAACTGTCAATAAGTATGTCGTTCATTGTCAATGTTTCCATTTGAACTGAAAACAGAGTCATGACCGTTATGTTGAGACAATTGCTAAGGAAAGAAAATCCACTGGCTTGTAAACTTGCTATTCCTAAATCTTGTTACTATATTTTCCGAAATAATGGAAACCCTATTGTATGATTGTATGATAACTTAATTCCACCAGGACAGGCCAGGTTTTTAACACAAAAATCTGTAAAACAAAAAAAAAGTTTAAAACATCCATTTCCTAAGGTATGGCTGGATGCTATTATGATACCAGGAGCGGTTTCTCTGGATTGTACAAAGGCCTTCGACTCATGTCTTCGCATACACCACCGGGAATGCCCGGAGGAATGGAATTGGATCGGTGAAGTTATGGATGGATGGGAGTCCTTCCGTCACCTAAGTGTGGAGTATCTCAAGGAAGCTGTACAGTCTCCGGTAAGGTTACAAGTGTATACCACATAAATGAAAAATTGTGGTGGTGGCCTGATCGCTGTGATGCCTGAGGACCAAAGTTATGGGCTGTTGCAAGCTGCTGTCAATTAACAAAAAGCTTTTAAACAGAGTAATTTAAATCCTAAATTATACGATCTTTTCCAATCTAACATTTGGTATTTCCAGGATAGGGTTTGATGTAAGATCAAATCTATATTAGTGTCTGAGATAAAAAAGTATATAAGACGTGAATTGTGAAGTTCGGAATTAATTAAGGGAAAGTGTGCCAGTGACGATTCCCGTGCTTGGAGTATGTACGAAGTACGTTTTTAGTCTGTATAAGTTCACATTGTTCTGAACCAAGGGGCTTGAAAAAAGAAAAAGAAAATATTATTATATAAATGTCATTGGATGTGGTGGATATTCTTGTGCTATATCTTTAAACAAAGATTGTTTACATTCCTGTACGATCTTTTGTTATGATTATCGCTGAACAGACCTTATATTATTAGTATTACCTTATAATGTCAAAGTTCAATGTACCTGTAAAGTGACGAGGTTGATGGTTAAAGTTTTAAGTTAATGGTAAAAAGGCATAGAGCAGTCGACAGGCATGGGATGTCAACGGCACCCGCTTGGAATAAAAAATCCAGAAGAGACTTGAAACATCTTATTTCTTTCCAGCCTAACGATAAAGCGTGGCGATCGTAGTTTCCAACTATCTTTATCAATCAAGAAGTGGCCTGGTAACTTCTCTTACAATGACAGCGATGACTGTCAACTCTCTACGCATTTATATTTTATTAATTCGAAGAAACGATACTAGGCGAAAAATAAGACTTTAGATATAACTCATGTAGGTTAAATTCAACCAAATTAGTGACAGGTTTTCAACCAATCAAGTGTTTTTGGTTATTGCAAATAAATTTGTTTTACGAATGGCTCTAGCTATAATAAAAAAAAATATTTAAAGAATCCTGTTGGTGGATCTATGCCGATACAGCCTCGTATCCCACATAAGTATACATATTTATTTACATCAGAACATTCTACAGCTACAATCCAAAAATATTGTAAGCAAAGTAAAACATTTCTTTATTTGATGTATAATTTAGAATAGTACGAGCCGTTACGAGTAAATGACATAGCTTCAAAAAGAAGCCACTAATTATTTTTTATGATCGGTATAAACAGCTGTTGGTCGGTTGCGTGTTCTTGACTAACTACTCATTCACACTTGTGACAGTTACCGCTTCCCCTACCAAGGTCTGTGCCCTCGGCAGCTTTAGAGCGCAGTGATACTTATTTCGTACGCTTTTGAATAAATGCAGTTACTAAAATTATATTTCACTCTGGAAAAAAACAGATCAATCTTCAGTACGATGAACAACTTTAACGATTTCGAAGACTGGTTATAAATTGAACGCTTAGAAGATACTCATCACTTCCTAACTCCTGTCCAAGGTACATTGACCAAGGCATTATTTATCGCACACAATCCATATAGAGGTAGACAAGTTCTTGCCCACATTACATTACCGTAATAGTCCTAGTCTTAGAGTAAATATAAATGATTTGTTACTGATGTTAATGCTTAAAACTGATAAGTAAAGTAGTTTTATATGTTTGGCATCATTTCATCCTCATCACAAGAGTCATTTTTATTTATTCATTGATTTAGATTGACATTTACGATTATTTATTGGCGTCGAATCACCACTTGTATATTGTTACTTATTTGCTTATTTGCGATCATGAAAATTGCATTATGTATTGCATAAGTATGCTGAGCTTTCAGTGCATATACCAATGAAACAGCCAAGCTATTCAAGAAACTTTAACCAACACAAAGTCTTTAGACCAGATGTGATGGAGCCCTTCCCATTACATATTCCATTGGAAATTTTAAGTAATGTTCATTTATATTTGTATGATGCAATGCAGTGTGTCTACTCTGTGGTTCCTATGTATAAAAAGTATAGGTAAACTGTATTAAATGGTGGTAGTGCCTGTAAAAAATTTTATTGTGGTACCGTGATATGGTACCACAATAAAAGTTTTTATATAAATCCACTTTCCTTCAGGCTCTAACAGGATGCATGTGCCATCCATCTATATGTCAAAAGATGCTCAGGAAGCGAGGCACAATCCCCTACAAAACTTTTATCAATACCACCCACAAACAAAATTTCTTCAAGATGAGGTCAACCAAAAAATACATTGTTGCGTATACCGAATTGACAACTATCTATTATGTAGTTCATCACACATACACATACATCCTGTTAGATTCTGAAGGAAAATGGATTTATATGATAAATTTAGACGAACAATATTTTTACAGAACCACATCATTAGTTACAATTCACAATAACAAACATTTCTAGAGACGCTACCATCATATTATGCATGACCGTTGCCTTGAGATAATAGGGGGATTGGAAAGTAATGTCTTTTTTTTTTTTACATTAAAGTCAAAAAATAAGTTTTTGTTTTTAATCAATGATGTAATCAACCTCGTTATCAGCAACCTTTTGTCATCTAGTGCGCAAATTTTCAATGCCGAATTGATAAAATTCAGTTGGTGTTTGTGCAAAATATCTGGAGATGGCATTTTGGACATCATCCGAATTTTCAAATTTTTAGCGATCGGAATTAATGGAAATTCGATGGCGCAATATCGTGCGAGTATGATGGGTAAGGCTGGTGATAAAAAATGGGTCCTCTAAGATAATACAAAAATCTCTCTACGCATGAATCGGCACGAAGTACAGCTAAGCCAGGATTACACTCCAAAAAGGCGCTTTTGTGTGTTCGGGGTCGTTCATCGCTGATACCTGGAAAAACTGTGAATGCATATCTTTACAGTGAACAATTGGATAGAGTAAATCAATCTTTAATAGAAAATTGCCCAGAGATTGATTGTCAGTAAAAAAGGCGTTATTCTGCAACACGATAATGCAAGGCCCCCCCCCCCCCGCGCCTATTTTTTCCGCAAGAACCCTGGAAAAAAAATAATGAATTGGGGTGGGGGTTATTGCCTCAACCACCATACTTGCCCAATATTGGATTTCCATCATTTCCGATCGCTACATTTTCTAAGAGGCAAAAAATTTCAAAATTTGGATGAAGTGCCATCTCCAGATATTTTGCTCAAAAACCAATTAATTTTGATCAATCAGGCATTGAAAATTTGCACACTTGATAGCAAAAGGTTGCTGATAACGAGGGTGATTACATCATTGATCAAAAACCAAAACTTGTTAAATATTTATGTTTGAAAACGAAATTACTTTCCGGTCCTGTTGACTGAGAGGATGATAAATCAATAAAACCATTTAATTGGAGAGACCCCATGTTTATTATCTAACACATTAAAAATTATTAAGTACAAATGTCTCTGTTATAGTATTAACTATATAGCTATATATATAAACTAATAATCACTTCAAGCTTATTATGTAGCATGTACAAATTCCTCCATTAAGTCCATTTAATGGAGAACGATGAGCTAAAGTGGAATATCTGGGTATGGTTCTTAGAATAACATGAACTGTATTAACTAATAAACAACAACCAACCAATGGTTCTAGGAGTCACTACCGGGTTACTCTGTCTGATTTGATGCTTTTGTTGGGTGAAGTAGCTAGGACCTTTTACCAGCATTAATGATGCTCTATTCCCCTCATTTATATTGTTGCAGTTTCACCTGTATAAAACGGTAGAGATCCGACCAGTGCAGATCTGTGGAGGAAATAAGAACAGTAGTGGGAGTACAAGAGCCGTCGTCTGATAGCGGGGTCCCTCACACCTCACTGATTGTGAGCGAGATAGTGGGCCATTGTACCAGTTGCCTCGGTGGTTGTTGTAGCCATTTAGGTTATCTCGCTGAGACCCCTAGATGCAATATCTACCTGCGACTGCCTATCCCATACTGTCCTGTAGGTATGAAAGCGAGGGGACAAAAAGCTCAATGGTAGATCTGTCAAGGGCACAAAAACACAACACGGTGATAAGGCTAATATTTCGACATTGCTTGATATTATCCTGAATTTATTTTTATCTAATAAGGCTATCTTAGAAACTTAAGCATGCAAATGTACCCAGTCCTTCACTGATTAATTAATTAATCAAAATATATTTGTATTATCATGGTTTATGGACAGACATCATTTAACAATAAATGTCTCAAGGTAACGTGAAATAATGTTGGTTTTACACTTTTGTTGTACCAACGTCTTCACCACGAATAAATATAAGTTCCCCTCTTCTCGTACCAGAAGAGTCTCTCTCTCTCTCTCTCTCTCTCTCTCTCTCTCTCTCTCTCTCTCTCTCTCTCTCTCTCTCTCTCTCTCTCTCTCTCTCTCTCTCTCTCTCTCTCTCTCTCTCTCTCTCTCTCTCTCTCTCTCTCTCTCTCTCTCTCTCTCTCTCTCTCCCTCTCTCTCTCTCTCTCTCTCTCTCTCGCTCTCTCTCTCTCTCTCTCTCTCTCTCCCTCTCCCTCTCCCTCTCCTTATTTCCTATGGCTTTGGCTGATTATGTATAACTTTGTGAATAAGTAGTTTATTTTCTATTGAGAGATGGGATGTCCTTTGAACATGTGTGTGGGTTCCAAGTCAGTCTTTTGTCGAAATGGAAGCCTAAATACCGTACTCTCTCAGACACAGGGAGAGGAATCGAATTTAAAAGACCAGCCGACAGGACTTGCAAGGTTATGTGGGGACATTTTGCTTCATTGACTTTGATTCGCCATTGGTTGCACCAATAGTCGATCTCATCAAGGTGTTTTTGAAGGTTTTGGGATGCTATATCAGGGTCTGAATGGGTTGGTAGTACTGCAGTGTCATCTGCAAATGTTGCCAAAAAGGTATTGGTGGTGGAGGGGACATTAGTGGTGTATAGATTATAGAGGATGGGACCAAGGACGCTTCCCTGTGGAACTCCTGCTTTTATGGGATAGTAGTGTTAGAATATTCTAAACCACAGCGGACTTGAAAGAAGCGGTTTGAAAGGTAGGACTGTAGGATTAGGAAAAGGATCTGTGGTAAATAGCAAACCTGCATGCCAAACCCTGTCAAAAGCTTAAGCTGTATCAAGAAAGGCACCATTGCAATACTGTATGGTTTCAAGGGCTGAGGAGATGTGATCAACAACGCAAAGGCCTTGTTGAGCAGTGGAATGTCGTAAGCGGAAACCAAACAGGTGTGTAGGAAAAAGTTTTTTGGATGCAACAATTGGAAGTAGACGTTTTAATAGGAGTTTCTCAAATATTTTTGAGAGTATAGGGCGTAGGCTAATTGGACGGTAAGATGAGGCGTCATTGGGTTGTTTACCGTGGCCAATAGGTTGGCGAATAGGACAATAATGGAATGTTTCCAGAGGAGAGAAAAGTGTGTCGTTCGGATAATGCTATTATATATGTAGGTTAGGAAGATTATGGCTTTAGGAGGTAGTTGTTTGAGAATTTAAGGAGTAAGGAGATCAGATCCAGGGGATTTTCGGTAAGGTAAGTTTTTCAGAAGGTATTTGACCTCAGAAGGGTTAACGGCTTTTGGTGGAAGTGAGAGAGGTATAGGTGAAGTGAGGAAACCTTCAACAAGTGCTGGGAGTATGGTTTTAGGAGTAAGGTTTTGGTTAGGAGTAAGGTGAGGAGTGAAAGTACGGGAAAGATGATGTATCCCTGGTAGGCAGAGAGTGGGAATAGAAGGAATCGGAACGGAAGGATGCCAATAGCCGCTTTACCAATCTGAAGTACTGATTGTACGAGCGGCGATCAGCAGGATGCCGGGATCTTTTGGAGTGGCGTTTGTAGAATTGACGATGGGGCAACGATACTTCCCAAGCCGACCTCCGGACCAGAGTAGTGATAGAATGCACTGCATCGTCTAGGTCTTGGGATGTTTTCAGGGACACTTTGAGGTCTACGGAATCTGTAAGAAGCTGGCGGAAGTGGTCAAAGTCAATTGGACCCCTAATAAATGAAGGAGGAGGCAGTTTGTGAATTGGTCTTAGGGAAATCGTTAATAATAAAGGACTATGATCAGAGGAGAGGTCATCGAGGCGCGTAAGTGAATAGTTTAGTGTTCCTAAACTATTGTAGGCTGTGTCAGGAGTGATAGTGGAGCTATGTTTCCGTGTGAGTGCAGATAGCAAAGCACGTCCTCGTGTATTCGTGGATCTTGACCCCAATGTTGGTGCTATACTAAAACCATTTCTACAGTATTCTTCAGTGTAGAGTTATTGCAATAGCAGAGCACTTCTTTGCAACACTCCTGTCTTGATGTAAACAGGTCACGACAATGCATTTCCTATTGTAAAATATCATATTCTATGGCTAAACTTATTTTGTAATCAGATAGAACCAACTTCGTATTCAAGTCTTGGATTTATAAAGTTTATATGAATTTATAAATTAGACGGGCCTTATCCCGTTCCAGAAAGACTGCTGGACAGGATTCTTTGATTTACAATAAGATGGTGATTTGGTGAATTACCCCATGGCACTGTTTTAAAAATCACTGTAACAATTGAAATTTGGAACCAAATGGAAATAAGTGATGGATGCTTGTTGGGAGGCTTAGTCTCTCCAGGGAACTTAGTACTGCGGATGGTGATAATGATGGTGACGACAGTTAAGGAATCGCACATCCTGTTCCCAGCATCAGCACTGCCTCACATCCCGTGACAATAGGTCTTTTAAATACCCCTAATCCACATTGTTCTCACTACCTCGCTTAACAACGTCTCACTGATATGTAGTAATTTTTATTTTATTCTCTATTCGCTGAATTGAACATTTTAAAAAGACTCCTTTACATAGATATACTCTTGAATAACGACTAACTCTAGAGTATGCTATTGATGGTGTATCGACTGCTTTATAATATTAATAATAAGTAGAAGGGGCTTGAGCAGAACTGTATACCTGCCTCGTGCCTTCATGGAAGTCACTGATGGTTCCATGTTATTTTTAAGTAAGCAACCGCATCCCTCCAAGACCTCGCTACTTCCCAGAATCTTATCCTTTTCTTATATATATATGTCTCAGCTTTAGCCCCAGACTCCACCAGTGGACTCTCACCACTGTACCGCAACAATCAACCTCTACCGAGGCTTCCCACACTCCTTAATTTCCTCACATCACCTTCAAGCAGGTATTCGTAGTACAAGGATCCGCTCACCCCAAATATTCTTTTATTTTTCCTTCATCCTTAATCTTATAATTCGAGAGCTAAGGGGGAAATAACAGACTCCACTCGTCCCTAGACATTCCACCCACTATGTAGTAAAGTAACTCTTAATATTTGTATATACCAGTGTTTTCATTGTACTTCATAATAAAGCTTTTCTTTTAAAATAATCTCCTCTACAAATATTATTTAGCTGGCCATGTATATATATATATATATATATATATATATATGTGTATATACAGTTGGAGTGTACCAAATACCGAAAGAGCAGAAAAGGTTCAAAACAAAATTGTTTTGAACAACCAGCCATGTGTAAGTCACACAAAAATACAAAAAGTAGACTTAAATATACCATTCAACCTCAATAGGGTCATCAAAGCGGTTTATGCAAAGGCTTGGGGGACAGATATCGAAAGCAAACATTCTGAGGATTGCTTTTATATTGTTCTGTGTTGTCCAAATAAGCTGCTGTTGTTCAACAGACTATTGTAATTTTATTCGGATTTATTTACGGATTATTCTCAGTACAATGTTATTTCTCTATCTCTGTTTAGTCTTAACAAAAAAAAAAAAAATTAGAGGTTTACAAAGCATCTTTATGTGACAATTTATTGGGAAGCACGCGTAATTAGGTACCTAAATTATCTGAATAAAGTATGCGATTTTTACAAACTTTTGTAGTAAAAAAAGTTGTCATTTAATAATAGTAATATGCAGTCATAATTGAATAGAGATAAACAAACATTCATTATTAGCAAATGCATAAAAAATTTATATTGTACTATTGGTAGGCAACATGGGTGTAACGACCTCCTCCAACCCGTCCACTTGCCTTTACTATCAATCGGACCTTATGAACCAGCCTACCTGACAGGTGAGATTTGAACAGTCACCCCGAACCACTGAGTTGGGCTCTGTTGTTTCCCGGTGTTCTAGTGCAACAGTTCTCAAATATTTTTTTTTTATCATTTAAAGAAAAGTAAATACAATTTCAATGCTTCATAGACAGAAAGCTCTATAATAGGACCTTATACTTATTTCTACCAGTTCTGGAACTAAACCTAACACACATCTACAACCTGCCCTACGACTAACGTACTATTCTCAAAGTTCATTTATTCAACATACTTTAAACATTTAAATTGGTGTAATGCAAGACACAACCATTAGGGGGTATGAAATCGCCACCTGCTAGTAACTCTAAAAATACTGCTCGCCAGTCTTCAGTTAAATATTGTTTGTAGAGGACAGTCTTTTAAAAGAAAAGAAAGAAAAGCTTTATTATGAAGTACAAGCAAAACACTGGTATATACGAATATTAAGAGTTACGTTACTAGATACTGGGAGGAATCTCTAGGAACAAGTGGGGTCTGGGGCTAAAGCTGAGACATATATGTATAAGAAAACGACAAGATCCTGGGAAGCAGGGAAGTCTTGGAAGGATGTGGTTGCTTACATACAAAATAACAGGGAACCATCAATGACTTTCATGAAGTCACGTGGCAGGTATACAGTTCTGCTCAAGACCCTTCTACTTGTTCACAGCATTACAAAACTTTCGATGTGGCTTGGCACGGAGGTTAAATTTATCAATTCAAGATCCGAATACGAAGTAAGTATTTTCTGATTATTCAATGTTTTTTAAAGTTTTAAATTCCCTATGCCAATGATGGAAATTCATTATTGGAATTCAGTATATATCAAGAAATGAGTTTCGCGAAGAAATGTTTTGTGCCTACTATTACTTACTGTCCTAAAATATATCTATGAACCCCTCCTTGTGGATCAATCCAACATCTTTCGGTTTCACAACTTTTTGATACACATTTTTTCGGAATGGAATTTCTGCAGGCTTATGCAAGTCATTCCAATGGCTCCAATTTTCGCTGACCGATTTGAAAATACACTACCAACTTTATTTCATTTTACAGGTGTCTTTAACACTTTAATTGTTAAAGGCTGTCTGGTCATAAACCATCATTACACAAAATTACTCCACACAGCAGATACGATCACAAATAATTTTAGTACAGTGTTGAATAAATAGTGTTACCGTCTTTAACGTGCCGTGCCCTCAAACAAGAAGACAAATCTAAAGTTTAAATCTAAAACAACTTCTCAGATGTGACCCGAAAAATCATGAAACTCGTTCTTCATAAGAAACCCCTCGGACAAAAGATACAGGACAGACTTTTTTACAATTTTATTTACATTCTTAAAAATTATTTTATAACGAGAACATAAACATACATCACAATCCGCGATGTTGATGAATATACTATTAAAGTTTTCCAATGGATTTATAGCATCAATGGTAACTATCGCAAGAGTCGCAAACAGATGAGTAACCAATAGCTTATAAGATGATTCCATACCTGTTAAAAGTACAGCCCCCCCTTTGCGCATGGAAGAAATATTTTTGTAGCACCTGAGTCATTTTGATCAATTTTATTGAGAGCACTATTTTTTACAAGTGCATTTTCCGTGACGTGATATTTTCCTTGAAGCCCCATTCAGTCTAGGCCAGTTGGGTGGAAGCTTAACAGTCTTTTGTTCTAACTGTAGATTAAGTAGGTCGAAAGCCCTCGCCAAGTATGCTCCCTTTATTGTTCTAGATCTTCAACCATTAGGAATTTTATTAGTACGAAGATTTTTTTTATTGTATACCGCATTCGGCAATGAGGTATGAAGTGGATTGGTAAAGCCAAATTCTGTTGAATGGAACCAAGCCGAACAAAGCGCTTGGAAAGCACTCATGGAGCAAAAAATCCCACCCAACCAGTTCAGAACCGCGACCGTGGGTTGTTTCCTCATCTTTACTGGGAATGATAACCTTCACGCAAGTCTCCATCAGATTGACGTTCAAGAGCTGCCAGGGTCCGTTGTGCAATGAGGGTCTAATATGACAATTATATGACTTCAGAGCACATCCTAATGTGATCTCCGAATGTTCTTGAATAACCAAATAAAGTTAAAACACAGATTTGAACTTAGATTTAATGTAAACTTTTGTGAGTGGAAATTGATCCTTTCAGATTGATTTTTTTCATAATTTTCATATTTTGCATACTGAAAAACAATCAGCAATATTTACTAAACAAAAGCAAATGCCTATTGGGCTGTTCACATAAACTTGGCAGAGTGCCGAATCTGATGTAAAAAAATGAATGGCTGCCTTTGCATGCAATCCTAATAGAACTATAACATATTTGAACTTTTTTATCGAACCTTGGTTATTGCGTACTGAAATACATTGCGATAGAAATACTTACAGGCAGACAAAACTTCTGTTTTAGTGTATATCATCTCACTCCGAGCACGACAATAAATATTGAACTCCTGTAGTACCCTTCATCTCATGTCCAGATAACCACGATAAAAAGTAATGTTCGCATGTACCTGCTAATCCAAACTTGTAACGAGATGACGCATTGCCGAATTGTGGTTCTACTCTGCATGCCGAATCCGACTGCAAAAAGCTCCAGCCACAATATATCTCCCCGATAGGCCCATATAGCTACCTGGAGTGCTGATAAGGCAGTAAACAGCCTGAGTCTACGTGATGTGCTTGCCCAAGTCCGGGCCCTGCCGTACAGCCTCAAATAGTTGTCTGTTCTCGGGGGCAGTTGAGTGATGTATCGTGTACGAATTACAGCTAGGGTGGGGCGAGCGGCGGTCGTTTCAGATAAGGCGGGACCGAGGTGCTTTGATGGTCCGTGTAAACCTCAGCAGAGTACGTCGAAATTAGCTCTATTGTCCCAGGATTTACCGTCACTTTTAGCTCCCCATTAATAATTCTGGCACGACGCAACTAAGCGATGACATTCGTATCTTCATGATAACGCAGGCTCTTGAAATAAATCACCGAATTTCTTGATAATTTTCATAACAGATAGGCCTGCTTTTTAAAGTGACCTTCACCAACTCTGTGATAGTCAGATAATTAATAATAACAGTTATCCAAATTTTAGAGAAAATACACTAATTAATCTTATTCCAATCGCGTTGTAACAATATGTATACATATAGTTTGTTTGTCATGAGGATTTTTCTTACCCATGAAAACCACGACATTTCGAAAATAGAAGATGATTTTGTTTAGCATAGAATAGAGTAAGGTGTTCCTCGCAGAGGCGAGTTACCGAGCCGGAACAGTTGTGATGGCTAAAACGGTCTCCGGTTCCTGCTGCTTAAATAACAACCTACTGGATCGTTCCTGCCACTGTAACATATTTGTGGTGTAGGGTTAGGTCTATCCTTTTCGGGACACCAATACCCTTTGTGAACTAGTTAGGTCTATACCTCAGTTATTATAGTTTAAAATAAATCCCCGTTGTCAAACTATAGAAATAGCTTTTGATTCTAAACAATCACGTGAAACCTACTTTGTTCACTCTTAGCAGAGTGTTATATCATATCATTGGTTAATTCAAAACCAGAAACACCATATATTCATTCCTATGTATGTCTGGCTATCTTTTCTTGTGATTTCTAACTCCCTTTTTTAAGCAAGAAAAATTACATCAATCACATGAAACATACTGTCAATATGTTCATAAAACACAATTCAATAAAAGCGTCTTCAATAATGTAATTTATTGAACTTTTAATTTAAAAAAAGTTTCGATCGCAATTATTAGGGTATTGAATTAAACAGATGAAGTTCGTAATTTATTATATTTAAAATTTGTAGTTTAAGTGGACTGTGATAGTAAAAAGTCATCAATATCGCGTTGTCTATTTTTTCACAGGCGAAGCCAAATCCATATTTAGCCATTATACATATTTGAAACATCTCACTTGACTAAGTTTATTAATTTTTTATTTCTTACTTATTGCTTCCTACTTAAATTTGGTACAGAACGTTCGAATAAAGCCTACACATGTATTTTTTCTGCAATTTGTACATAGATACTTACGTAGTTTAATGTTATATCCTCTTGTACACCACTTGTAGCAACTGAACGCCTTGTAATTACTAGAGAATTTAAGTAGCTAATAATTATATTAAGAATGAGAGATGGTTTCAGTATTATTACAAGTCTGGCATTGTAAATGTATAATATCTAAAAATATTATTTAAGTATATATAGGGCTAGCTAAAATTGGATTCTGGATTTGAGGGTTCCTTGCCGTTATTGCCCACCTCAAATGTAAAAATTAATAAACGAGTGGACTACTGGCATTATTCAGAACATGGTCCTTTTCATAATTTTTTTTTCTACACCTTTGTACTGGTGAATGGATTAAGCTGTTGAAATGTGTTTCATTGAAATCATTCACTACCATAAATTATTAGAAACAAAAAATATTCAACACATTTCTTGTAGAAACTATTTTCCTGTAAAATTTTACATAAGACTCATCAGATTGAATGCCTTTTCCCGCCCTATTTGTATACAAAATCCTCAAGGGAATAGAAGCCCTTGCAGTACCCTTGCCTTAGGACATTACATACCACCTTAAGTACCCAGCTTCAATTTTATACAGGTCTCATTTGCAATTTTTTCTTTCGTTTGTTTCTATTTTGGCTTGGTTCATATCTAAAAGAATCGTTCTATTATTATGGCTCGTTATGTTTACGAAATTATCTAACACAATATTTTTGTTTATTTGGCTAAAAGTTTTCTAACATGGATTTTGTTTAATTTATGTTGGAACAGAAAGTAAACATTTTATAGCTTTTCGTAGAGTCGTGTGACAGAAGGCGCCGGATCGCAACAAGTTTGGTGCCAGTGGAAAACTGTGCCTACGCTGTTCATTTGGTTTCTCTCCGATTTTTATGCTTAATTTAAATAAATAACTTACATAATGATGTCAATCAGAATAACATGGTAAAAATGATTTTACTGAAGTTACTCAGAGCGCGTCACGGGAGTCCCCTTTTAATACAGACGTGTATATAGGTTGTAGTTATGTCCGATATTCCCTTTCATAAATTGAACAACACTCATTCAAGGGTTTCTAGGAAAAGTATACTGGTAGAAAAATACTTGGCCAAAACACAGTAAGGAAAAACTATTTATAAAGTATAAAAATGTTATAAAAACTGAAAATATATTATGTTACTATAAGTTGTTGACCACGTGACTCACAGTAATAACCTTTATGTTTTTACATGTATATGTACATATTTTACTTTTTTCATTACATATGAAACTCAGTATTGGTTATAATATTTGAAATTACTTAGTTTGTGACGTCAATCATTAACTTGTAATTAGTTTTGAAACAAAGTCCCTGTCACAATGGACCGTTTTAATCCTGCTAAGTTGATCTGAGCCTGTCTTCTGCAAATAGAACTGTCTGCTTCTTCCAAGTTCGGATAAGTTATCACTTCAGATTAATCAGCCTATAAATTACTGTGCAAACGAATAGTGAACTTTTTTCGATTTCTTTGGACATTACTTTTATCGTAGTGCTTTATTCAGTAAATAATGACTAATACTATATTCTAGGTTTACGTCTTGTTTTTGACTTTTGTATAACTTTACATATAAAAATATAAATTTAACCCCAGGAAACCTAGTTTCAATAGATAAAAATATTAAAAAGTGCAAACTATATTATAGGGTTTGAGAGACTAAAAACACAAACTAAGTAGGTATATTGATAGCATGATTTGATGTGTATAGTGTGATGATAATGGTGTATCATTTAAATTAGTTTAATTTATTAATTAAATTAGAATGATCGACAGACTATCGCTATTATATTTTGGAAAACAAAAATTGATGGTATCCTTAGTTCATTATGAATAAATAAAAATCTAATGAATAAATTGAAGACATTTAATAAGAGTTTTTTTTATAAATATACCATGATATTTCTTCATAAAAATTAGGTTTATTCTAGAAAAGAGATTATGTTTACTATCCATTATCATTTCTATTATTAAAGAAATGCATTACTTGGCAATAGGAAATATTTAAAAACTTTAAAAAAAAACATCGCAATGTTAAATCTCCATATTAAAAAGTGAAATATACATAATAACAAAATAATATTAATTGCAAATGAGATTTCACCGTAAATGGAACATGGGACTAGTGTCATTTTTTTTTTTTTTTTGTGGAACCTATGTAACACACAGGCCATTATTTCATGTAAAATCGACTAGTATAAATCATTTTGGACCATTGCCAGCTCTTTATGGAACATATAATGTGTTTTAACATTTACGGCAGCCATAACTCATGAAGGTATACCTATAGATAAAAGAGAAAATATTCTGACATGAGGGTTTGGTAATTTAGTATGGAAAAGTCCCTTGCTTTATAAACGCTTCATTTAAAACAATATTTCAAAGATGTACGGTTTATAACACGTCAGCATTATTTGCTAATAATCGCGTTGCATTTAAACGAGAGAGCGTTGTCAAATTTGACATCTATATCAAATAGTACCGCATCTATTTTTCAGTATGCTGATAATTCGTTTCATCATAACAACTAATTACCATAATAAATTTACAAAATGTTGATAACACACAGCTCGCGCTCCCTGGTTCCTTTTTTTTTACAATATAGGCCTTCAAAGCATCGTCAAATCTTACGACGCCTAACTTGAAATAGCCCATCAAGGTAAACACTCCCATTCAATACGCGCCCAAATTTCAAATGGGCTTCACTTCCGTCTATCCGAACACCACTAAGGAACAAACGGAAAGCCAAAAATGATGGAAGTAAAAAAAAAAAAGTGTTCTCTACCTATCCCTGGGACCGGTGATTTTTGGAAGCTTTTTGGAATATCCCTAGATATTTTCTTCTATAGAGTATTATTGACCATTTTAGGTTGAATAAATTTGGTAAAAATAACGTTTACCTATTATCCAATATTAGGGAATTTAATTTAATTGTCAATAGTTTCCAGGCTATTAATTAATTTTCTATCATTTCTATGAAACCCAACCCCTAATTCCTGCTAAATAAAGCCAGTTGTAGGGTGATGTCTAAAGATGTAGCAAACCAATTTTAAAGTCTGAATTAATAGTAATTATTTCAAATGTTATAAGTTTTTGACACCAACGATTGGGTGAGAAGCCATGAGATTAGTGTAGTATTCTGTTCTTTATTTTTTTTAATTATTTATACTTATGTGTCGAATTTTTATTTTAGATTATAACAATTTTTAATTTTAGTTGAATGGATGGACCGTTTCGAGACTTTTGAATGTGTTTCATTTTTTTTATCATTATCATTGTTCCTTTCAATGATAGGTTTTGTTTGTCTCCATATATACAGTTGAGGTTTTTATCATATGACATTACATTTTAGCAACTGAAGATGGCAGACTAAAGCTGTCGGAAACGTTATTGGTGTATAATCCCACATTGTGGAAAGACGAAGGATTTATTATTTAATATTATTATTATATAATTTTTTTTATATCATCTATTTATTATTTTTTTAGGGGAGGAGGGTACCTTATCATAGTGTATCGTTATTATAATTCAATTTAACGTATGTAGCGCCGGTCACGAACAATCAATTTATTACTTTTATTAACTAAGTACAATTCTTATATATTTGTTTGTAGTAACTGACAGAGGCCTCACCTTAGCGTTATACCTTAACCTCACTATCTCCAGTATAGTAACTCTTTTTCAGCGGATGTCATAATTTCTGTCGAGCAAGGTATAATTAAGATAAGTATCTCTAAGGAGTACTACAAGGAGGCACATTGCAGCTTGAGACATGACTAGTTATCAAGCGTTTCTGGAAGAACATAGGGCGCCTGAAGATAACAAGTTTCTGCACAGCAGGTTTTTTTTCAAGTTAAAGTCATAATTTAGTGTTACATTCCCTGCTTAATTCATAAACTTTATATGAATAAAGATAAATATATCATACTGTGAATAAAGGTTTATTCAGAAGAGAAATGTGAAATGAAAGTTTCTACTAAAATCATTACATGTAAATGAGAATCACAATACAACTGTGCTAATAGTCGTTGGCAAGAAATATGATGCAGGGATACACAGATGTGTTTAAGGTAGATTTAGGCTCCCCCGGTTTGTTGGGTTAACATTACAAAGCGCGCACACCACAAAGCAGTACACCCCAGAATGGGGGACGGTGTCCCGGACCAGAGGGTTGGTAGTGAAACCCAGTCGCCAGTAGTCCCGAACTAATGTAGCTTTCAGCAGGTGCAATAAAAAGTATCCCCCAAATGAAGTACTACCGATTAGGGTCAACTGATGTAGGCCTCTTACTCACTTATACATTCCAGAAGGGAAATATCTCTGAGTGGTAGCTGGAAAAATGAAATGAGAAAGGAAGGACAGCTGAGAGGGTTCGGACATGCTTAGGGGATTGCAGAAGATTCTCCAAGCAGGTGAAGGGAACAAGGATAGGCGGTATTTCAGGGGGAGGAAGAAGACGTGATACCTTTGCTGAAGGCATTCAATCTTCACTGAAAGGGTCTGGCTAGATCTACACTACCAATGGGTACTTCAGTCAAGTTACTTCAATTGTAACTCATAAGCTATTGCACTATTGACCTTTACATACTATAAAAGACACAATGACCCACCATCTACCACTTTTTAAAATACACAAAATACATATTTTAAAAATAAGTCAATAGCGACTTATGATACCAAGAAAATTCTTTGCATAAGCAATGAAGCAAGTCAGGGTTAAGAGAGAAATGAAAAGACAAATTTACATTTTTATAGACCAGGGTTATTACCGTCCATATATCATCTTCTCCCAAGTATCATTCTTCTTTCCTTCATTATAATTTTTGTTCATTTAGTCCTCTTTTCTTCACATATCATTCTTATTCCCTATTCTCCCTTCTCTTTTTTTATGACCTAATTTGGCTGCAAGGAATTGCAGGATATGTGATTTAGGAACTGGTCAGGGGATGCATCACAGAATTTAATTCCTTGTATTATTCTTTAACCAAGTAAGAGAAACGACCTCATATTCTCTCTATCAACCACAAAATATAATTTTAAGTCTTGATCCATGCAATTTGAATTGCAAATACTTAAACATAGTTAAACAAAACTAGTTGAACCTAGAATCAGGAGGCTCGACATTTTTTAAATATTTAACATCGTTTTTTTCTTTTAAGGGCTGAAATTTGTTTAGATGTGTTACGACAACAGTATTTTTCAAAGTTTATATAAACGGAAATGACATCGTAGATCGTGATAGAATCTTACCAAAAAAAGCGTACTGGCGTCTTAAATTTCTTAAAAAATCATTTAAGTATTGTTAACCAAATCAATCGGTTACTCTTGCTCAAAAATTGATTTTGAACCAACAAAAAATTGACAAGAAACTATTAAAAGAATCTTCGGCTAGCTGTAAACATACTATTTTTAAAATTATTTTTTCTGTTGTCGCCTTTTCTGTGTCCTAAATCATGAGGGAAAAATCAGAGCATTTACTGTCAGAGACCTTCCGAGCTGAGATTTGTCAAATCTTAAAATTTAATGCAATGTCCTGCTTGTGTTTGATCGTTTTTCACAAACTTACCCTTATTACACTATAACTGAAAACTAATCAGTATATTCCTCTGTGTTGTGAATACTTTACTCTGAATACACTAGAATAAATGGCATTTAAGGTTGATTGAATCATTTTCACCAGTCATTTTCAACTAAGCCTTTTGAGTCAATAAGCTCGATTTTAAAGCCCACCAAAGGCTGACTTATGGCCCTGAGCACTTAGACCGCTATAGCTCACTCAAGTGAGTACCACTTAGCTGTCTCTGGTGGCGACCGACCTCTTCCCCCTGTCCGGGGTCGACTCTCTCTTCCTGTTTCCCAAGTTTTAGTCAACATTTTGTTTTTAATTTTCTTTTTATTCAATATAGTAACTAATTTCTAAAATGTTAACTCCAATAACCACACTGTAGAGAAATATAGAGGATAAAGACTTGGTAGCTGGCGATATACTCTCAGAATGGTCAGTTACAGCAGCTACAAAGAGCTAATCAACTTCTTTTCAAAAATACTCAACCAAGCCATGTCCTAGTCAAAAATGCCCGTTCACCGCCTCGGATTTCCTTCGTTGCAATGTAATAGAGGCTTCTTTTCATACCTACATCGACAAATAACACCGCTACCGTAGCTACATTCAAAAAGCGTTCAATGGGTAGTTACTAGAATCGACAGTTCTCTGAATAAAAAGTAATGCTTTCTATTTTTCTTTTCTCCATAGCCCCTTCAAATTTACAGATAATTCTATATAATTATAGACCCTCAGGCAAATCTATATGCTTTCTATCAATCACTCATGTACGAGTACAAAACGTAATTGGGAATTATTAAAAGTGTGAGTATTAATTGATATATTTTATGGTATAATTCTATTTTTATTTTTTAGTCAATGTTACGTAATAAAATTTATCGAAAATCCAATTAGCAGGTTTTTATTTCTATGATTAGAGCTATATTTCAAAATCCTTGCGATGTAACAGACGGGAAAAGTGGTAATTAGATTCTTCTAGAAAATAAATGTGAGCATTGAACCCTCATAGGAGGTAGTGATTAACATAACTGCTTTATGACTAAGGTTGTGAGGTTCAATCCTTAACGGAAAGTTATTTTGTTTCACTTCAATAAATATAAGCCCATTTGAGCCCTAAATAGGAGTACATAAGGGAGTAATAATTAAAAAAAAAATTCATTTGTTGTTTATTGCTTATTAAGTTACATAAAATTGCTAGATTTCGTTGTTTTCCAACGAAAAACTCGTATTCAAACGATGTATAGAATCCATGAGAGAAAAAGCCTGTGACACCCTTTCCTATTATAAAAGAACGACAAATTTCGAAGTTCATTAATATGATGGTTTTTTGACGGTAACGTGGATTCTGAATACACGGCCATAATCAAGAGTTGAAGAAGCAAACAAAGACAATTGGATGAGATGCTTCTTAACCACTAGAGTACATCAGTTAGTGTAAAGATGAGGACGTCTACAACATATCGAGGAATATTTTATTTAATTAATTTAAACCAAAGGTGAGCCCCATCACCTACTCTTGTATATATGGTATTTAACCTTTTCAAAAAGATATTGTGTAGTAATTCTATCCTCTTTCGAATGCATCTGCGTATGCAGTAAGAGGAGAAATCTGTAAATCTTATACATTGAATTTTGTTCATCTATTTGTAAATATGTTAATAAATAAAGGGGTTATGGAAAAAAATTAATTAATTTAAATAAAATTTCATTGTGGCAGTGATGATGATTTCTCAATGTCTATGTCAGGTATATGAGTCCCCAAGGTGGGGCGGAGACGCCCACCGCGGGGTAGGGTCGCTACAACCTCTTAGCCGCCGTCCGGCGAGCACCAAGAAAGAGAGACCTGAGGTCTTTCACCCAGGCTGCCGGCCTAGTCGGTGGGCTGCCTAATTCGTTTTGATCTGACTCCATAAGATCTTAGAAGGTGTGCCCCGACAAAGCACTATGTCCAGGAGAAGAGGAACAGGGTAGTTTTATAGGTAGTTTATGTGGTCTTGGAATGACTAAGAATTCACACTCGGTGTCTAAGGATAGGCGAAAACCGTCCGGATCCCGAAGGCGAGAGTGAACCCGAGAGAATCAGACTGGATTGCCGTGGGAGACGCTTCTAGGTAAGTTTGTAGGGCCACGGTAACCGTCGTCCACGAGGCAGAGGTCTCTCCCAAGGAGGTGCTAGTTTTAGCGAGACGAAGGCAGAGATTCACACTAGGAAGAAGGGGGGTCTGACAACGCCAGACTAAAACATAGCGAGGTTAGGAGAGAGAAAGGTAGTTAAATGAGAAGACCATGGTTCAAGTAGAGCAGCAAGCGCCAGTGCAGAGAGCGAGGAGAGAGTAGTGTTCCAAGTGATGGTCCGGTTCGTTATGCTAATTCTAGCTAGGCTGGCTGCTTATATACACGGCCAGCCGTGGTGGGGATGGGTCCCCACCTGCGGCTGTTTCCCCCACTAGCTTCTCCCCCAACTCTCACTGACGTCATAACCTTTATTAACAACAAATATGGAAACGTAGATAGATTTTTCTTATCCGGGAAGAGGGGAACTTTTAATTATTCATTATTAAGAGGTGGCCACAACAGCCTATTAAAATAATTCCACGGTGCTTTCTGAGATTAAAATGGAGTGGTTGATAATCTGCCATCACTAGTGCATACGTATAATATTAAAGTATGATTGGAATGACTAAACACTTACCACATTGCTGCGTAAACTAAATTGTAGATTCCAAATAATTACTTGATATAGACATTAAGATAACAGAAGTGTGAAAGACATATGCGATAAACATTTTTGTATTTTTACGCAGTAGGCGCATGAGGTATAATATGAGCAGACATATCCACCATTGTACAGTTCGTGGTAGTCATAAAATACGCTCGAATACCAGATTTCTGCATACAGACGATATTGGAACTTTATTTAGAACAAATTTTTTTTTCCCTCATATTATAAAAATTTCACTGCATCAGAATGCGAGAAAGAGTTATGCAAATCGTCGACCAATTTATAGCATAATAACGGCCAAACAGTGAGCCCCCACCCTACCGGAGGAATTGTTTATCGGAGGGCTGGTAATTGAGTCTGAAGTCTGGAGATAGAGGGCAACTAAACCTGCTCGAGAACTTTCACATTATTGCACCACCACCTCCTCCATTTCCTCCTCTTTCACTCTAAATCTAAAAACCTGAGAAAGATCCGTTAATTGTTTCCCTCTGCTACCGCCCACTCCTCATCCTAATTTTCCACACCTAATGTTCCCGTATTGGAAGGACCACGTGTCACCATGATTATTATATAATACAAATAGCTAAAAATAACTCTATATTGAATTCTGAACTAATGAATATATATATAAGTTAATCAGCCACCCTTTTGCTATCATTAATGATATGGATGTGCAAACCCTCACAAGGGCTGTAAATGCGGGTTATCAACGGGTTACAACCCTAATGAATACTTTACTTAGTACATGTATGAAATAAAATTCCCTCCCTCAGATGAGACTTTCATATTTCACTGCAATTCATGTTATTAGTGCGTATTCACTGCTCACTGTGTTTTCTGAAAAGGAAACTAAACTAGTTTGTTGTAACTGAAACCTAGTAAAGGGTGTATTAATTAAACTTAGGGTTAGTTAAATAATCTTTGTAGAGGAGAGTCTTTTAAAAGAAAAAAAAGAAAAGCTTTATTATGAAGAACAGGTAAAACACTGGTATACGAGTATATAAATATTAAGATTTATGCTACTACATACTGGCTCGGATGTTGGGGAACGAGTGTCTAGGAAACAAATGAGGACTGGGGCTAAAGCTGAGACATATGTGTAAAAGAGAAGGGTAGTTCAAGGAATTGGGATGGAGGTCTGGAAGGAATGCGGTTGCTTACTTAAAAATATCAGAGACTTCCATGAAGTCACGAGGCAGGTATACACTAGTTTCTACTATTAGCATTACAATATTCTTAGCATTATATAAGTGCTGATGCAATGCATTATTGTTGGAAGTTTTATTTATTAATATGTGGGCTACACTTAATAACAGCTCACGGTGTACAAATAAATCGCAGACAATAATAGTCATACTTGACCCCATTCATATCACGACGCAGAAGGCGAAAACTTATTAGAAATTGTATCATTGAGACGTATATAAAATACAGTAAGCTTAGAATACGCCATCAGTATAAGTAGCCACAGAATACCAGAATACTTATTTACTTGAATAATTCACGACCCATAAGCTATATGGTAGACAATGAACTACAGGTCTGCTTGCCAAGTATATGATTCATAAGGAAACCTTGAAAGTTCTGAGAAAAACTATTTTTAAAAATATCAAAAGTAAATTTCATTCAAATAATAATTTTACTGTTTGCTAAATTCATTAGAACTTTCATTAAAACATTTTTACTTAACATTTATATTTTCGGATAACATATGGTATCAAATACGGTAACATTACCATGATACAGAAAAAACCAATGTGAAAAAAGAAGTGGGGGAACGTCCCTCAATTTCCCTGTGGTTAAAGAAACATCGAAGACGGTAACGCAAAAATAATTTCAAAGCTATTTCCATTTAGTATATTAGTGTATATTTGAATGCTTTAGTTACTGGAAATTGTTTTTATTGCTTTAAAAAACAATGTTTAGTACGTAAAAGAAAGTGTTTTTAATAATAAAATGTTTAAGCACTCTATTGATATGTTTATACGAAAATGCTGAAAAACTGATACACACACACATGTGTGGTGAGGCTACTACTGAAAGGTGGATCAACATGTTATACAAATAAACATTAATGCTAGAGCTCTCTACGAAAATGTACAACGGGGTTGACACAAGCTAGCCAGGTGTACAGCTATAATGACTGTTAGGTTAGTACTGACAAGAATCATTAGCGACTGTGGACTCAGCTAAGTAGCGTCCTTTGGGTTCGTTTGCTGAGTCACGGACTTAAGTCACTTATCCCTACAGGATAATATGTGGCTTAGCCGTCGATCGGTTCGGGATGTTTGTAGCTTCACAGTCTGCAAGGTGAATTTCCTCTAATTGGTACAAGAACAGGTGGTTCTGGAGCGGTACATTTTTTAAAGAAGGAAGAGTTTTTTTTAGTCAGGACACAATAACTAACTTAACCTTTAAATGAAGAAACCACACGCTGTAAACATCTCATAAGAATGTTCTATAATTAATTTAACAATACATCCAAGCCTCTAGTAACTATTATCATTTTGTTAACTTACTAGAAACTATTCAACTGTTAAAAATAAAGTTCTCATTAACTATAACGCACTTATATTTGTTAATTTGTACAAAACAACGCATCTACTTTGGCAGTGTAAACATGCAAGGTTATGACATTATTATTTCAGTTATGAAATTACATTACTTAATTAAATTCATTACAATCAATGAAAGTAAACATGTATGTGAACTGAAGTACATATAGTTTTAAAATAAAAATGCGAGGGATAAGAACTAAAGGCAGAGAGCCTTATGTCCATTTTTTTATTTTAGTTTTAGTCTACAGTCTCCGTCTATACTCCGTTACCTAAACTATTTTTTGTAACGTTTAGCCGAAAATAATTGAAATTACATGCCAAAGTAGTTTTTATTAAAATAACATTAACTGGCTCAGTTTATTATGTATCATTAAAAGATCTTGGGCAACAAGCTGTGGAAACTTTTTATGAAACATTTGGCCTCATTTTTTAGGCTTTCGATCGTTTTCTAAAATTTAATACTTTGAATTCTTTATTGTGCAATAATTACAATCTGACTTTTATAAGGCAATAATAATACAGATAAATGATATCATTCATACCATATTTACAGTCATCATTCACTCGCTCATTCATACAATAGGACATGATTGGAGAAACTGGCCATTGCCAGGACTCCCACTGTCACGGGATTATAGCAGGTCACGAGGCCACTGCCGTTTCAGTCTCCGAGGAGGATTATAGGGATGAGTGGCGCAGTGCAAAGACTGTGCTACAGGATTAGAGTGGTTGGAAAGGCTACTGTGGAATTTCATAAACTTGGAAGGGATGAGTTCTAGAATGTAGGGTATATTAAGGTCGTTATGAAGGGATTTGTTGCTGGCATAATAAGGGGCATTTACTATTGTTCTCAGGACTTTGGATTGAAAGGATTGGATACGCTTGATGTTCGACTTTTTTGCTGTCCCCCATAGCTCTATTCCGTATGTCCAGATTGGTTTAAGTATAACTTTGTAGATTAGTAGTTTATTTTCTATTGAGAGATGGGATGTCCTTTGAAGTAGTCTGTACAGTTGTCTAAAGCGTCTGTTTAGTTCTTGTCTTTTTAGTCTCGTATGTGGGTTCCATGTCAGTCGTTTGTCGAGATGGAAGCCTAAGTACCGTACTGTCTCGGTTACAGGGAGAGGAATAGAATTAAAATAAACTAGTGGAGAAGTCTTGCGACAAAGGGTGAAGGTAATGTGGAGCATTTTGCTTCATTAACTTTGATCCACCATTGATTGCACCAATACTCGATCTCGTCAAGGTGTTTTTGAAGGTTATGGGATGCTATGTCGGGGTCTGGGTGGGATGACAAGACTGCAGTGTCATCTGCAAATGTGGCCAAGAAGGTAAGTAGAGGGGACATCAGCGGTGTATAGGTTATAGAGGATGGGGCCTAGGACACTGCCCTGTGGAACTCCTGCATTTATGGGATAGTAGTTAGAGTATTCTAAACCAGAGCGGTCTCTCTGAAATTTAGAAACGATCATGTCTTTTCGAGTCCCCTGTCCAACTTATAGACATGAAATGAAATTTTATGTCGCAACTGTGACATGTCATGGGACGTAAAGTAGACAACTATTACTGATGACCATTACGATTGTGGTTAAAATATTTTTCACAGCCTTCAAATTGAAGCACCTCACGGAGTAAGCCAAGGATTGAATTTTCATCTTCACCATTCCTCCATTGCTGTCAAAAGTTAGTGGATAGAATGGGCCCATTTCTATATCCTTCCATTGTCTGC
Source organism: Acanthosoma haemorrhoidale (assembly GCA_930367205.1). NCBI lineage: Eukaryota > Metazoa > Arthropoda > Insecta > Hemiptera > Acanthosomatidae > Acanthosoma > Acanthosoma haemorrhoidale. The sequence continues at coordinate 31,168,304 of OV884012.1, forward strand.
AACGAGTAAATGTTTTATCTCTATCTTAAAAGGCATAAAAGTAAACTCCTAAACTGAGCTATAGAGTCGTTCTTTTCTGAAGGAGATACAGTAGAAGAGGTTGTAAATAAAATTTAAAAAAGAAAAAAAACAAGAAAGCAATCGAGAAAGTAATCCAATATATCATGAAAGGATCGTTGGGACGAAATAGACACCGTATATAAATCCTAATAAAGGAGCAAGGTAACAATTTAAAATGATGAACATTCTCCGATTTAGAGGCGGCACCTGAGATTAACAGTTCATCCCAGTATTGTTCTCAGTCTTTCAAAGCAGTCATCCGGTTGAGAGTGCTTTCTGAGTTACGTACTATTAAGGGTTCGAAATTTCGTCTCGGTTCATTATCTTTAGAGTGCAACGGAATCAGGTAATTACGCTTGTTAGCAAGAGCTGATTCATCACGAAATAAATTTATTTATTTATTTTTCCCAAGTAAGAATTGAACTCAAGTTTGCTCAATGGATAAAAAAGTTTGCCACGAAAAGAATGTCACCAGTAGGCCTTTTTCTCGGCATTACAGGTATTTACAAGGTTTTTTTATTTGTTAAAGAGCTGATTTTCATTTACGAAGGTGCTTCAGCAAATAAAATAAACTATTTTTTGATCTGGATCCCAAAAGTAGTCCTTTTTCACCATATACAGTAAATATTTGTATAAAAAAAATCGTGTGGTTCCGCAAGTATCTTTCAATGTTGTTTATTTTCTTCTATATTTCTAGACAAACATAAAATAAACAAATACTACTCGGAATACCTTTCACAAAAAAAAATGGTGAGGATACTGATCCATGGTTTGACTAGAATTAACTTAACTATGCTTATAAAATGAAAAATAGAAAGCGCAAAAATTCTCAGACAAAATATTATTTTCGTAATAAAACCATGACATTGAGTGCCATTAAAACCAGAAATCTCCGTTGCTTGTGAAACATAGAAAAAAGCTACATGTGATAATTGTTTCTTGTTTTACATTGTTAGATTTGTCAGAAAGAAAAAAGAATCTATTACTTTTCTAGGTATGAAATCATTTATATATATTTATAAACGAGATAAAAATTGTATAATGGTTTGGATTCAAAGAGAGGTACGCCACGTTCTTTTGGTTATGAAATCGTTGCCCTCAAATATTTTTTTCGCGATTAGCTCGAAAATTACATTACAAATTACAAATTAATTATCCTTGGAAATTACCGAAATATGAATGATAATGAATGGAAAATTAAGGAACTTGTGGGGTTTTGGAAAGCGACAAAAGTTATGTCTGTTTTGTAAAGACGTGATTTAAATCGTGCAGTATTATAAGACTTTCCCGCAAAAGTAGGCAAGAAACTGATTAGTGATTAGGAAAGGGAATCGGTTTTACTATAAGGTTGATCAGGCTTTATTTATTTTGTTATCAATAAACTTAAAAAATAAAGATATTTTGAAAACCAATGAAGGGGACCTAATGCGAGTAAGTAGACGAAGAAAAGCACCTATAACAAAATAGAGTGTTTGGAAAAATGCCTAATAAATAAATAATATACGTTGAAACTGAAGGTATATCATAAGGAGATTAACGTAGAGACATCTAGGACTTCACATGAGGTTATCAAATACTTGTGTTGGATCTCTTTGGAGAAACTATTTGCTTAGTAATATCAAAATTGCGTGTATGATTTTATTAAACTATCTCGGTAGCTGAACGAAATTTAATATGGTTAGGACGGCATTAAATACAAACAAAGTTGTCTCTATTAACTTTATTTATTTTTTTAGAATTAAATTATTGATTACTTCTTTGCTTTCCAATCTCTAAAGCGTCCTTAATCAAATGGAAAAATTAGAAAAGTGAATCTGAAATGCATTCTGAGCTGTGACTCAAAAAAATTAAAGAATAATGTGACGGCAGTGAGGGCTTTCAAAATTGAAAGCTTAGTTCACTTCGTACATTTATGAAAATTTTAGCTGCAGCATGGTGTGAAAAATAACCATTATTCATTTAATAATAAGAAAACAAATTTTTAACTTTTGAAAAGTTAAATGTTTTTATTAACATTTAACAAACAAATAAGCAAATAAAAATATCTTCGTGAAAAAGTATATAACAAAATTAAAAAGATTAAGATCTTCATGAGATAGTTATGAAACTAGAAAAAAAATTCTCATTAAGTGCTAATATAAAACGAAAAAATAGAGTACATGAAAAATTCTTCGTGAAGAATAAGTAATAAAAATAATAATAATTGTTCGAGAACACTTTATTAATAATGTTTAAAGTTACAAAATATTTCCTTTCTGTTTCACACTTTTTTTTGTGAATATGTAAAATAAAATAATTTTACTCACTGCCAGGAGTACGAGCGTAGTAACATTGCATAAGAGGATTTTCAAATAGAGACCCTGCACCTGGTAGAAAGTGATGAATATGGCGATGAACCTGGTAAGTGCAGCGATGTGGCTAAGGTGGCTGAAGAAGATAGGAAAGTCCCGAGAAAGGTTCTCCCTCTTCCCTCTTAGTCTGAGAGGCATCTACTGGAGTCAGCTAGATAAGCCCAAACAAATATATTCACACGTCCAAAAGTTATGTAATGGGGCCATAACAGGTAAACTTTTTTTTACAAATTATTTTATTCTCATATTGGCGTAATCCTATTTTAATCAATACACATTTTGTTTATTTCGATGTTTTGAGGAATATATCTTTCAAATTTTAAATGTATTGAATACTTTTAATGAATGCTACCATAGCACCTATATACATACAGATTGACAGATGAAAGGCTATCCTGACATGTTTTAAAGTATATTCTCGCCCTTTGGGCTTGTTAATTACTTGATATTTTAATCAATTAATACATACATGTATATTAGTTGAAATTAAATGAACTTTCAATCTTAGAATTGGTGTAATACGACCCTTGAATATGGTACTGGTGTAATAAGGCCATCATAAATAGGTCATATATACCCGAGATCTCGCTCTCACTTTCTTCCACTGAATGGTGAAGGATTGTAGGAAGTGTGCCGTAGACACATTGGCAATATGTGTGGCTGGTGTCCATGTAATCTGCTTGGAATGTGGGGCATTTCTGACAACGCATGTTGGGCATTTAAAGATCAATATGATTCGACACCGTTACGAAGTTATATATGTACATATTTCGTAGGTATATGCTGTACAGTGTTATTATTTTTTCAAAATCAGATACCCTTTATGTTTGTACCCTGTGTCCGTCCTAGTGATTGTGGGTCTCATGTTTGACCTATAAACGAGAAATTCAAACATGAGCAATATTTTCATCTTCATAAAACATACTTAAAGATTAGAAGACTAGATGAGGCTTTGGGCGTGGTCCTTGCATCCGTACCTGCTGGTTGGTCATATCTGCCACTCACACACACACACATATATATATATATATATATATATATATATATATATATATATATATATACAATTATATTTTTATAGATTTATATATATATATTTTTTTTAACTGTAATTACAACAAGTCGATTAAACTGTCGTGCTACACTAAAATCGATCTGAACCTTTAGTCAACCGGTAATTTCTTAACTACATTATGTTTTGTAGCTCCATTTGATGCCTCGATAATGCTTACATTAAAAGTAATCCTATAACAAATACTGTGCCATTAATCATTTAATTACTGTGTAGATTATGAAATTAAAGGTCTTAAGAGCTGATTATTAATATATAGATTGATGTTTTAATGGACTCTTATTAAATATATAATTACGAAAAAACATAAAACAGATAGTTTTTATTAAAAATATATATATTTTTTTAAATCTAGATAGTTGTGGCAGTGATGACGCATTTCTATTTACAGGTCCGACCAATAAGAAACTGCTTTCTAATATGTATGTTAATAAAAGAATTCTATACAACTTAAGAAATCAACTAAAGGAAGTAATTAAAATGATCATAAAACCTTTTTATTTGTGCCGTAATCCATACATAACAACCTTGCATTAGTGAAATGTTATATAAATAATACCTGACCAAATATTATTATGTAATTTGTTTTAGAATCGATCATAGTAAAAAATTCATTTCTTAATTTTTTTATTTATGTTTCAGGTAAGCCTTTACTATTTGCCATAATGCGGTTTTGTAAGTATGTAAGACTCATTTTGATTTAATTATTTTTTTTATTTCAAAAATAATATACAAATGCAAATAGTTTATTAAAGTGAAAGAAAAAATGATGTATAGATATGTCTGTGTTTTTAGCTGAATAATGATACACTAAAATAGATATAATATAACAATAGCCATTTAAATAGTATTTAATATTTAAAATTTTTATATCATGATGATAATTGTGAAGAAGTGAACAATGACATCTAGTATTTAATAATCTCACTTTTTCATTTGAGTAGTTAATTATACCAAAACCCTAGGGAGTGAAGTATGGATAAGTTTTATAAACGTTTTTATTGTGATTGCTATTTAATATAGGCAATGACATCAAACATTAATCTCAAACTAACTATTATTGTGAACTTGGATCGCTACTATGTTAGATGATAATACTAAAAATAATAAATATATGCAGTCGAAAATTCATTGATCGAAACTTGGGCATTTTGAAGTTAAATGTATCACTCTTATTAAAATAAAAACTATAGGTTTATAAAACTGATCGCCATCACGCGATAATCATGCATGCTTTGAAAAAAGAACAAACAAAAACTCATAAGAGACTATACTTTCTACCACTTTTCAAGGATTTCTTTGTCGGCTAAATGAGTTGGGACGGAATGGAAAGGCAAAAAGCCCCCAACGAACCGAATCAGTGAGGGGGGGGGGAAGATATGCCTGAATGGGGGTATCGGTGCCACAAAGACATCGACTTGATCTGCTGACAATGCTGACAACAAAGGGCACTTACAAAAGAAGGATTTCTTTGTCTTTGCGTGTTGTCGGCGGTGACAAAAATAAAATAAAACTGTAGAACTCCCAGACAATGAGAGAATAAAATTTCAGACAAATGAAATTTTCCCTTAAACTGCCTCACTCTAAGCAAATGTTCTCCTTAGATAAAGACAATTAAAATTTTATTCTCAGCACTCTCAGTTCATAAAAATTGCTCCATTTTTAATATTAAAAAATAAAATAACAGAACTTCAGATTTTATCGTCTTGGGCTTGAAGATTTCTTGACTACTGAAGTCGTGGTATTGATGCACTATACGACCAATTACGCTATAATCCATTTATGTTACAACGTTTAGTATATCCAATCATTTTCTGGAGGAAAAAATCACTGGAAGTATTATTACATACATTTTTACCCAATAATATATAAAGTTGGAGTTCAAAATAGCTGGATTTTTCTCAGTGATTTTAATCGATTAAATTTTGAAAACTGCAAATGTAATTCTTGATTGCTTATTTTTTTTATTATGGCCTGCCTTATATACTTCAAACATTTGTATGTGCGAGGACAAAGAGCCCCCACCCCCCCCCCTGCAGGCCTCAGGACAGATGAATACATGTGCAACTATTGAACTCACTTTTATTTGTAGGTAGTAAAATTCAGGAAAAGATATTGGAAATAAAATCAACTAAACGCTAATATCCTATTAGCCTACAGTGAAATAGACAACAAACTGGAAATTTCAAAGAGCGCATTGTCGGTTCGGCTGATAATCTGTGGCCTATCGGAGAGGAACAAAATATCGTAGGGACAAAGGGCATCGTACAGCGCTGGTTGCGGATGTTTGACAGCCTGCTATCTGTGGTCACACCGCTATCTCACCTCCGTGCAGTTCTTCAACTTTTCCAGCCAGTGATGCCACACCTCATCGCGGTCTTCACACGGAGTTTATAAATGCCATTGATTGTCATCTTCTCTATCGGTGCCGATCCTAATGGACAGTATAAATTCCATCCTTTTGTTCACACTATTCTCTTCGCTCTTTTTTTCTTTTTATTCCCCCTATGATTGCTATTTCAATATTAAAACAATGTCTTTGAAAATAATAGTTGTTAATCACATGGATTACGATCATTCCACACTCATGGGTCAAATTAATTAAATTGGTTTAATAATATTTATCATTATGAGAGCACATTGCTCTCACCACTCCTCTTCCCTGCAGTTGTCCAGCCTTGAGAAATTTTTCTTCCGACCTCGTCCGAGTTTCTTTTTCGGGCAACACATCATTGGATGATTCACCGACATCAAACTTAACCCTCCAACTGAATCAATCATAATTTATTTTTAGACTTTAACAGTTACACTGTTACTAGGGTCCCTATATTATATTCATCTAAAAATGTATTTTCTAATATTTTTTTTTGAAGAACTTGAACTTGAGTAGATAATTTAAAGTAGGACACGTAGTGATCACGAGAAATAAAAACTTTCATTTTAATACGTTGTTTTTTGATTTCATTATCTTTGCATAGCAAAAACAAAGCTATTAAAAAATAGTTGACAAATTAAAATAAAATTAAAAAAACTAATACTAACCTGAAACCACAGGAAACTTTGGAATCAACGGAGGATCAAAGGCGTAGATACATCATTTAGTTCATGATTGAAAAAAAATACGGGTATTATCTATGGCAAATGAAAGCAAAATTCATTAAATTTCCTAAAAGGTACTAAAGTGATACTCGCTAATGTTTTCAGAACCAAAGGTTCATTCATTCAAGGTTCTTCCAACCTGGTTGGAAGAAAGAAGAAGGTGAAACAATTCTTGTCAAAGATAGATTACCCATGAGTATTTTCTGATTCCTTAGTTGGTCACTCGCTCTGACGATCAATGTTTAGAATGATGTAATAACATTTTAATGCATATTAGATATATTAATGAAAAATCATTCAAAGATTGAGTAATTGATTATCAATGGTTGTACGAACCCAAACACTTTAATGGTGAAATTCCCTGAAAATAAACATGTACTGTATTTATAGTTATAGTCAGTATATTAACATTGGTGTACTATGACCACCAAACTAAATTATATCTATCAATTAAAATATTCTTTTCCCTACAAAAACTATTTTTAGTAGCTATTTTTGAGGCCTTGTTAAATCATCGTAGTGATCACGAGAAATAAAAACCGAAACTTGTTACTGTATTTATATTAAAAATCAGTGATAATACTATAAGAAAAGCTTTTGTTAGACGAAATAGAATAAGAAACGACAGATCTGAAGTAAGAAAAGGAATTCTATCTACCTCAATTGTGTGGCCAACTGCAGGAGTATAAAAGTTCCCAGAGGAATGTTAGCGCGTTGCTGACTTCAGCTGAACAGAGGAAAATATTTTCTTTCAGATTATGTGTCAGAAATATAGACTGATATATTATCCACTTCCCTAAATAATATTTTATGGAAACAACATTACAGGTTCAACAGAAATAACATCCCAGTAAAAGTTCAATTTAGAACATTTTTCTTCTGTTTTCACCTAAATATGAATATTAATAAACTATTTCAAGGCCTTATTGGAAGTTCGTTTATTCAATTTATTTAAAACAACGTGTCACCTATTTGGTATGACATGTTAACAGATATGTTCACACTATTGCATGTATTTTGACTTCTTGTTCGTTTCGTATTTTTAAAGAGTTTATCCGTTAGTGCATTCAAGTATTAATAGAGCTCGTCTGTTATTGTTTTTTAATTCAGACATTGTATAGGGGAGGTGGTGTAGGTAGTTTGTGTGGTCTTGGAATAACCACGAATTCACACTCGGTATCTGAGGGTAGGCGAAATCCGTCCGGATCCCAAAGTCGAGTGTGACCCGGAGAGACTCAGACTGAATTGCCGTGGGAACACTGCTTGGTAAGCTTGCAGGGCCATGGCAACCATGACAATGAGAGGTCTCTCCCAAGGAGGTGCTAGATTTAGCGAGACGAAGGCAGAGATTCCCACTAGGAAGTTGTGGGGTCTGACAACGCCGGACTAAAACGTAGCGAGGTGAGGTGAGAGAGATGTAGAGGTTTTCATAAAGAAGAAGCTAAGTTTCAGAGTTTAAAGCAGAGCTGCCACGAGCCAGTTAGTTCCCAGGAGAATGATATACAGGCCCCAAACCGCCAGTCCTAAATACCCAGCTGGCTTCGTCAGTAGCCAATCAGCACTGTTTTTATAGTGCCCAATGCCCGTCGAGTATGTGGTTTTCTTTGTCCTCTGACAAAGAGACGTGAGCCGGGTAAGGGTCTCTCGGCGGGTTGGGTCGCTAGTACCTGCTACTGGCAGTTGGTGTCCCAGCTCATATAACTAATTGGCTCCTAGCTGCATGTTTATTGTTTACCATATTTACAATGGTTTATATTTTGGTAATGTTATTTAAATTTGTTTGCAATATATATACAATAGAGTATAGGGTGATTTATCTTATGTAGTTAGCGGTCGCTACAAGGTGCAATCAGAGTTTTTTGGCCGGCAGGAACTAATAGGTTTCGGTTTGAACGATTTGAGCCTTGATGATTCAACCTCTGTGTGGTCAGGTAGGGGAAGGCTTATACATATACGAATATACGTTTGGAATATGCTTTAATTAGCCCTTTATACGCCTCGTAGTCAAAACGTCTCAGGAAGTAACAAATCCATTAACTTTAAATTATTCTGATAACCTCTTTCGTATCATGTTACATGTGCATCTTTTAACTGAATCGTGTCTAGAATGTGGGCTATTGCATTCCGTAGAAGGGACTTTACTCGTAAATGCTGCACCAATGCCTGTTTTTCCCTAATATTCCACAAGTTGTTGAAAATATTCCCCCATTTTTCTAACATCCAAGTTATTTCCATCATTTTACCTCAGTCTTACGTACACCAATTTTCTTTTGATTGTCGATATTGTGTTGGCTATTGGTATGAGCTGAATATCATGAAAATGAGTATGAATATTATGAGAATGAGTTCATTCTCACATCTGTCCTTGTCTAATGGGATTTAACCTATTTATGGGGAAGAGGAATCATGTTGCGGTGATGGTGTGAAGAAGTCTTATACGAGATATCAATTATCGCTATATTGGTCATCATTTCTTTTCTGTAAATATTGAATTTATGTTTTTCCCACTTCTACTCTTCAGATCCAGAATAAATATCTTGCTTTTTCATTTTCCGTTTCTATTATTGATTTTATGTTCATTTTTATTCGGTTTAAATACTCAGACAGCTTATTTAATTCCTTCTAATTACCCATGGAGCAAGCCAGTACGTTGTTGACGTATCTCACTCAATATTTCATTTTGGGGATGTATGGATATCTGCTAAACATTATACTTATTTCTCTAATTCATCTCGATATAGTTCAAACGGACTAAAATCATTCCTAATTTCTAACCCTTTAGTCTGTGTGAAATTATCATTATTGAATTTATAATAGTTCTGTCTAAGTCATATTTTCACTCTGTCGAGAATCTTTGGGTAACATTTCTCGCGTTGCATGTATTTTACCATCAGGTGGTATGCCTCCTCCAAGGAATATTGGCGAACATATTAATAAACGAAACCGGGATGCAGTCTTCCGCTAAAGTTTCTTGTAATATTTTCCCAACTTCTGTGGCATTAGCTATTGATTATATTAAATAGTTAAACCAAAATATGTGACATATCTGAATGTGATGCTTTAAAACAAAACCTAATACCTCAGACTGTAAATTTTACGAATTGAGGAATATTGGAAGACTATACTATTTTGATTCCATTGTAAATACAAAAGATATAACGTGTCTAAAATAATTAAGAAGCCTATGAATTAAGATTGTTTTGTTTTTTAATCCACGCCCTTTTTTGTAAATATCCTCCTTATGGTGCCTCATTTGAACACAAAATAGACAGAAAATCATTACTTAAATAGAAAAATGTTATGAAATAATTTTTCTATTTTTTTCTGACTATAGCTTTTAAACCTCTTTACTTTAAAATAGTTACGAGCGGGCCAGTCGTATTTTTTCTATATTATGAGGAAGGTCATAAAAATTATTCGTGTTAATCCAAAACATGAAAGGTATATTTCCTCCAATACACCTTTTTATTATTAATTATACTGATCATGTGTTGGTTAAAAATAATTACGAGAAGAACTAAACTAATATTAAATCTAATCAGTGCACTACTACTAATAATTCTCGTTTGACAAACTGGTCGGGTTTCTCAGGTCATCAGCTATTTAAAGTGTACTAACATTTTATTTTTCACTAGCTTCAGAGTACAGAAAAGTTAATAATTCAAAAATGATTTCAATAATACTCTATCAAAAACAATAATGTTTTGAGAGGCAACGAATGAATCTTTCCATTCAGTTAGCTATTCATTTTTTTTTAATTATTCAAAAGACAATTTTCAGTAACCGGAGTGGTTTATTATATAAAATTAGGTAATACTGTTCAAAACAAATTTTAAGTAACAATACAACCTATTGAATATTTAATAAACTATCATGGAGACCATGGTCCTTTTTCAATATTGTTGTTTCTCCGGTTTTTATTTATATATAAAAATTGATAATAAAAAAAAAAGTCGTTGATTTAATGGGAAAAAATATCGAGGGCTCTGATCCTTGAATCAATCATTACATATTTAAAGAAATTTAGAAATAATTTATTTTCCTACTTTGATGGGACCCCCCCCCCCCTACCAATCACAGGTCCCTTCATCAGACTGGCTTAATTGCTAGGCGCGGTGAAGTCCCACCTCTCTCGAGAGATTAACGCTTTCTCAAGCGCCGGTTGGAGATAGGATCTAAGCTCCCTCAATTAAAACAGATTCAGATTAATCAATTAGAATTCAAAGAGAGGGAAAGCGCAGAGCAGACTCCGCTGCTGTCTGCTAATCATTAAGCGGTGACATGCGATCCCTACTTAACGAGTATTACAAGGAACTGGCCATGGATCCAGGGGATTCACAGCTGCCACCTGTTGGTCGCTCCAGGGCAATTTCTGCTCTTCAGAGAGCTATTATCTCTAATAATATACAGCCAAATTAACTTGAACAGATCGGTTTTCTCTGAATTTGTAATTAAATACTTGCAGAGGGTAGAAGTTGCACCTTTCACAATTAGATTAAATTTAACTTCCGAATTGGTTAGTATTTTTATACATTGCAAAGCGTGGAAATTACCATAGATATTCAATTATAATTAAAACCCTTGCGTGCTACGTTTATTTCCTGGAATTTTATTCAGTACGGACAATACATTTATTAAATACACAATTCGAGAAAATTCAGTTTACTATTGCCGATCTAGAGAATCCCTTGATGCAATTTTATTTTTCATCATTGGACTTACCATTAACATACCTTTTTTTTGGGCAGAATATAATATTTATTATTTTTTAAGGATACATTCGTTATTGCATGGAGATCAAACTATAATTGAATAGAAGGAATATGCCGATAATCATCCCGTGACTAACTTTCAGAAATATTTGTTCTTGAAAAAAAGGATCTGCAAGCAGCAAACCTGAAATCGGGTTTTGGAAAAAGGATAATTTTTTCCAAGGTGATATCCTCAAGCAGTTTCAATAATGAAATTTCGCCGCAAAGCATTGGTAGCATACAAATGCACTGATCTAATCTAAAGGCAACATTTTAATGAATATCTTAAGAAATTGGTTACATGGAGATTACAATCATACATATCTGGTTTATATTACAATATATTATAAGTTGTACAAAACTATATAAATCTGCTATATATGTGAAGCGAAAATTGCTTCACCGTTGTCATCAATAAAGCAGTCATGGAATTCTTCCGTTGACCACTCAAGGTCCATCATCCTCCCCATTTTGTGGGTACTTAATTTGTGCTGATTTTTTATTATAATTATTTACAGTTTATATACAAATATATTTATACTACATTGTTCCTCAATACCACTTGGTGTTCTTTACATGGAATAATATCATGTGCCTTTAGACACTGTCTTCATCTGCCATTCCCTATATATGGATAACTTCTCTCATTCCCCTCTAATCTATTATCTTCTTATCCCAACCCATTGCTATTATTAATACCCAACTCCTTCACTGCTCATCACATTGATCTCCGACACTTCCTTGACCCCTTTTAACTTTTATTAGATCACAGGTTACAATTATATCGGTCTAAATAGTCCTCAAGTTGGTGCCTTTCCCCGCCTCTTTAAATGAGATGTGCACGGACCTACATAGCGTTTCTATTGGCTAACAACTAACCAAAGAGCAGCAGATGAGCAACTGTGTCATTGCTATCTGAATGGTGGTTCAAACTCAAAACTCCTTCTTTCTTTTTCAGTGTCGTTCGTTTGTTTATTTTTTTGAATTTATTTCAGCTTAAATAAGATTTTCGGTCTCCCTTTCAGACTATGCTATTCTCAGAAATGATGATATGATCAGCCAGATCATGATATGATCTGAAATAACTGGTGGTATAGTCCATGATAATCTCGAATCCCGAATCATCCAACGTTCTCCCTTCAAAATCCTCAAATGTCGTTCCTAACAAATCCTTTACAAAAGACAAACTCCTAGATTTAGCATGGCTGAAATACTTTAATTGAGATATTTTTGTCATAACAATAGAATTTTTTAATCAATGACAATTCAATTATTTATTTTTTTAATTAAGGCTTCAAATCCATTATTCACCATTTAGGGTCTTAAAAAAACGAGATAACCCCAAATAAATATTAAACCATGCTATAAATCTTCTCCTGTAATTAAAAAAACATTAGGTGGGATTAACATTTTTTAACATAAATTTAATAGGAATTTACATTAAGGACAAGGAATTCATACAAATAATTCCTTGGTATAAATGAATTACAGCTCTATTTTCCCATCCGTAGTCAAATGAAACACTAAGGACCCTCGTCAAAACTCCACGGAAGTCCTTTCCAGGAAACTTTTTTTCTCTGGAGTTAATTTATTTTCAGTGGTCGAGTGTGTTGAACGTGAGCATTCATTAATAAAGTGAGTACTTCTACGCTTCCTCACTATTAATAATTGCATCCGTCCGCCATCCATTTTTCATTCTGAGTGCTTCGTTAAGATTAAGATTATTGTATAATTAAGCAATTAGTTTATTATTTCTTTTATATTTTCAATATTAAAATATAGCCCTGTATTGTGTATACATTAATTATTTTTTTCACTGTCCTGAGGCAAAGGCCAATCAAATAATAGTAGCCCTTGCTGTCATACAAAATGGCTGCACCGAGTTCGAGGAATCGGCTCAACACGGTCTTTGTGAATTTCCGGAAAATCCTTTCTTCTTTAATAAAGCAGCTCCCAGACATTTTCTTTTCAAATTCTCACAGAGCGTTGTGTTTATAGAACAACAGTGGGGACCAATTGTTACAACAGAACCACTTGGGTGCCAGTGGAATTAAAAAAATTAATAACAATAACCTGGGCGTAAATATTGTCAAAATATAATAACAAAAATGAGTTGGTGTATAAGAGGTAGAAGGGATTTGGATATTATTGGACCTGACAATAAATGGTCACTAAGGGTGTCTGTCTACAAGAAATGTAAACTTGAACAATTGAGCAAAACATTGGCTGCCACAGACTTACTATACAGGACAATATTGAATTAATTGTAAATGAAACTCATTACAAGAGAAAAAAACTTTCATTTAGTGATCCAAAAGACGAATAATAACAAGGCATACAACACAAATAGACAGGCCACTAAGGACGTCGAACCCAGAATATTTCTGTCAACCCTATTGATATCATTTATATTCCATATTGTATTGTAGAAAGATACGAGGACCACAAAGTCAAACGCTATTGGGTAATTGGGCTATTCAACATCTGGGATTCAATGGAAATTCCAGCAAAACTAAATACCTAATGTGTAATGTGAGGCATGGAGTGACGTGAGAGCACACGTTGAAAGTCTCGAGTATTATTGGGCATAAGTCACATCACAAATGAGGCCACTATCGAAGGATACATAGGTGCTACTGGTCATGAAAGGAGTTTCCTATGACCAATACTTGGCTGGCCAGATGAGTTGTGGTCAAGATGACTGTCATTAGACAGTAGTCAGGCTTGTTCTACAAGATGGATAGGTGTTAAGTTAATGTGAATAATAATCGCTGACTGAGGTCGGAGTGAATAAACCTATAATGGATTTATGGATGTCCTAAGAAGGAGAGAGGGCGTCTCAAAAAATAGTGAATGAAATTGCTTTAACGATTTCCCCAATATTGTAAGGCACAAACAGGCAAAAATCGATTGGTTTGGCCATGGAATGGTTATCTCCACTTACCGAAGCACAATTGTTATGAGCACAGGAAGAGTGGAAGGAAGAAAGGGAGACAAAAGCTCCATATTAAATACATTTTCACTGAAACCTAATTGAATGAGCCACAAGAGGTGTAATTGGTAACTAAATGTTGGTAGAATTATACTGCCTAGCTCACTAATGAGCCAATAAAGAGAAAGGCCTCACGATCGATGGGAGTTCTTTATTGGCAGTTAGCGTCGCGGTAACTAACGGCTATTCTCATCTCACCTTACTCACTATTGGTTCATGTAGTTTGGACTAAAGGTGCTTATCATTGGCCCATTGAGTAAGTTTATTGCCGATCCCACACTCAAATGTCTTCCAGTACAAATAGAATTGGATTGGCCTAGTTTATGAAAGAAATGTTTTATTCGTTCCATCGATTGAAGTAACCATTCTTCACTACATTTTTATCTTGAAATCACACAATTATTGCAATGCGATTTTCTTAATATTTGTTTCATTACTCATTTAAAGGGAGATTTACGTTGACACTTGCTATTTACATTTTAATACCAAATTTCAAAAGTTATAATTTTTAAATTTAATCACAGATACTTATGATAACTGCTGTTATATAAAACAAAATCCCGAAAATCCTATTCAAATACTGAAGCCAATTTTTAATCTTGAAATAGGACCCTGAAACAGTGTATGTAAATGTAGAGTAGATGCTTCATCATTTATGAGTTTACATGAACAATAAATTTATTTCACCAGTATAAATAAAAAATCGTCTGATAAAATTGAGCCGCTGAGAATGATAGTGGTAAAAGTCAAGTTTCCTTTATTTTGAGAAAATGAATGTTTTGTCACCTTGCATATTAAAAATTACCTAAGCAAGATAAAATGGAATATGTCTCAATTCTAGCCAGATTCTAACCAGCAATGGTAAAAAGTTTAAAAAATAAGTTGGGAAAGTTTTACTTTTTATCGTTTAGCCAATTTCAACGGGCTCATTACGCCACTTTAATTCTTAACTATGAAAAAACCCGATGGGAATAATAGTGGTATAAGTCAAGTTTCCTTTATTTTGAGAAAATGAATGTTTTGTCACCTTGCATATTAAAAATTACCTAAGCAAGATAAAATGGAATATGTCTCAATTCTAGCCAGCAATGGTAAAAAGTTTCAAAAATAAGTTGGGAAAGTTTTACTTTTTATCGTTTAGCCAATTTCAACGGGCTCATTACGCCACTTTAATTCTTAACTATGAAAAAACCCGATGGGAATAATAGTGGTATAAGTCAAGTTTCCTTTATTTTGAGAAAATGAATGTTTTGTCACCTTGCATATTAAAAATTACCTAAGCAAGATAAAATGGAATATGTCTCAATTCTAGCCAGATTCTAACCAGCAATGGTAAAAAGTTTAAAAAATAAGTTGGGAAAGTTTTACTTTTTATCGTTTAGCCAATTTCAACGGGCTCATTACGCCACTTTAATTCTTAACTATGAAAAAACCCGATGGGAATAATAGTGGTATAAGTCAAGTTTCCTTTATTTTGAGAAAATGAATGTTTTGTCACCTTGCATATTAAAAATTACCTAAGCAAGATAAAATGGAATATGTCTCAATTCTAGCCAGCAATGGTAAAAAGTTTCAAAAATAAGTTGGGAAAGTTTTACTTTTTATCGTTTAGCCAATTTCAACGGGCTCATTACGCCACTTTAATTCTTAACTATGAAAAAACCCGATGGGAATAATAGTGGTATAAGTCAAGTTTCCTTTATTTTGAGAAAATGAATGTTTTGTCACCTTGCATATTAAAAATTACCTAAGCAAGATAAAATGGAATATGTCTCAATTCTAGCCAGCAATGGTAAAAAGTTTCAAAAATAAGTTGGGAAAGTTTTACTTTTTATCGTTTAGCCAATTTCAACGGGCTCATTACGCCACTTTAATTCTTAACTATGAAAAAACCCGATGGGAATAATAGTGGTATAAGTCAAGTTTCCTTTATTTTGAGAAAATGAATGTTTTGTCACCTTGCATATTAAAAATTACCTAAGCAAGATAAAATGGAATATGTCTCAATTCTAGCCAGATTCTAACCAGCAATGGTAAAAAGTTTAAAAAATAAGTTGGGAAAGTTTTACTTTTTATCGTTTAGCCAATTTCAACGGGCTCATTACGCCACTTTAATTCTTAACTATGAAAAAACCCGATGGGAATAATAGTGGTATAAGTCAAGTTTCCTTTATTTTGAGAAAATGAATGTTTTGTCACCTTGCATATTAAAAATTACCTAAGCAAGATAAAATGGAATATGTCTCAATTCTAGCCAGATTCTAACCAGCAATGGTAAAAAGTTTAAAAAATAAGTTGGGAAAGTTTTACTTTTTATCGTTTAGCCAATTTCAACGGGCTCATTACGCCACTTTAATTCTTAACTATGAAAAAACCCGATGGGAATAATAGTGGTATAAGTCAAGTTTCCTTTATTTTGAGAAAATGAATGTTTTGTCACCTTGCATATTAAAAATTACCTAAGCAAGATAAAATGGAATATGTCTCAATTCTAGCCAGCAATGGTAAAAAGTTTCAAAAATAAGTTGGGAAAGTTTTACTTTTTATCGTTTAGCCAATTTCAACGGGCTCATTACGCCACTTTAATTCTTAACTATGAAAAAACCCGATGGGAATAATAGTGGTATAAGTCAAGTTTCCTTTATTTTGAGAAAATGAATGTTTTGTCACCTTGCATATTAAAAATTACCTAAGCAAGATAAAATGGAATATGTCTCAATTCTAGCCAGCAATGGTAAAAAGTTTAAAAAATAAGTTGGGAAAGTTTTACTTTTTATCGTTTAGCCAATTTCAACGGGCTCATTACGCCACTTTAATTCTTAACTATGAAAAAACCCGATGGGAATAATAGTGGTATAAGTCAAGTTTCCTTTATTTTGAGAAAATGAATGTTTTGTCACCTTGCATATTAAAAATTACCTAAGCAAGATAAAATGGAATATGTCTCAATTCTAGCCAGATTCTAACCAGCAATGGTAAAAAGTTTAAAAAATAAGTTGGGAAAGTTTTACTTTTTATCGTTTAGCCAATTTCAACGGGCTCATTACGCCACTTTAATTCTTAACTATGAAAAAACCCGATGGGAATAATAGTGGTATAAGTCAAGTTTCCTTTATTTTGAGAAAATGAATGTTTTGTCACCTTGCATATTAAAAATTACCTAAGCAAGATAAAATGGAATATGTCTCAATTCTAGCCAGCAATGGTAAAAAGTTTCAAAAATAAGTTGGGAAAGTTTTACTTTTTATCGTTTAGCCAATTTCAACGGGCTCATTACGCCACTTTAATTCTTAACTATGAAAAAACCCGATGGGAATAATAGTGGTATAAGTCAAGTTTCCTTTATTTTGAGAAAATGAATGTTTTGTCACCTTGCATATTAAAAATTACCTAAGCAAGATAAAATGGAATATGTCTCAATTCTAGCCAGCAATGGTAAAAAGTTTCAAAAATAAGTTGGGAAAGTTTTACTTTTTATCGTTTAGCCAATTTCAACGGGCTCATTACGCCACTTTAATTCTTAACTATGAAAAAACCCGATGGGAATAATAGTGGTATAAGTCAAGTTTCCTTTATTTTGAGAAAATGAATGTTTTGTCACCTTGCATATTAAAAATTACCTAAGCAAGATAAAATGGAATATGTCTCAATTCTAGCCAGATTCTAACCAGCAATGGTAAAAAGTTTAAAAAATAAGTTGGGAAAGTTTTACTTTTTATCGTTTAGCCAATTTCAACGGGCTCATTACGCCACTTTAATTCTTAACTATGAAAAAACCCGATGGGAATAATAGTGGTATAAGTCAAGTTTCCTTTATTTTGAGAAAATGAATGTTTTGTCACCTTGCATATTAAAAATTACCTAAGCAAGATAAAATGGAATATGTCTCAATTCTAGCCAGATTCTAACCAGCAATGGTAAAAAGTTTAAAAAATAAGTTGGGAAAGTTTTACTTTTTATCGTTTAGCCAATTTCAACGGGCTCATTACGCCACTTTAATTCTTAACTATGAAAAAACCCGATGGGAATAATAGTGGTATAAGTCAAGTTTCCTTTATTTTGAGAAAATGAATGTTTTGTCACCTTGCATATTAAAAATTACCTAAGCAAGATAAAATGGAATATGTCTCAATTCTAGCCAGCAATGGTAAAAAGTTTCAAAAATAAGTTGGGAAAGTTTTACTTTTTATCGTTTAGCCAATTTCAACGGGCTCATTACGCCACTTTAATTCTTAACTATGAAAAAACCCGATGGGAATAATAGTGGTATAAGTCAAGTTTCCTTTATTTTGAGAAAATGAATGTTTTGTCACCTTGCATATTAAAAATTACCTAAGCAAGATAAAATGGAATATGTCTCAATTCTAGCCAGCAATGGTAAAAAGTTTAAAAAATAAGTTGGGAAAGTTTTACTTTTTATCGTTTAGCCAATTTCAACGGGCTCATTACGCCACTTTAATTCTTAACTATGAAAAAACCCGATGGGAATAATAGTGGTATAAGTCAAGTTTCCTTTATTTTGAGAAAATGAATGTTTTGTCACCTTGCATATTAAAAATTACCTAAGCAAGATAAAATGGAATATGTCTCAATTCTAGCCAGATTCTAACCAGCAATGGTAAAAAGTTTAAAAAATAAGTTGGGAAAGTTTTACTTTTTATCGTTTAGCCAATTTCAACGGGCTCATTACGCCACTTTAATTCTTAACTATGAAAAAACCCGATGGGAATAATAGTGGTATAAGTCAAGTTTCCTTTATTTTGAGAAAATGAATGTTTTGTCACCTTGCATATTAAAAATTACCTAAGCAAGATAAAATGGAATATGTCTCAATTCTAGCCAGCAATGGTAAAAAGTTTCAAAAATAAGTTGGGAAAGTTTTACTTTTTATCGTTTAGCCAATTTCAACGGGCTCATTACGCCACTTTAATTCTTAACTATGAAAAAACCCGATGGGAATAATAGTGGTATAAGTCAAGTTTCCTTTATTTTGAGAAAATGAATGTTTTGTCACCTTGCATATTAAAAATTACCTAAGCAAGATAAAATGGAATATGTCTCAATTCTAGCCAGCAATGGTAAAAAGTTTAAAAAATAAGTTGGGAAAGTTTTACTTTTTATCGTTTAGCCAATTTCAACGGGCTCATTACGCCACTTTAATTCTTAACTATGAAAAAACCCGATGGGAATCATAGTGGTATAAGTCAAGTTTCCTTTATTTTGAGAAAATTAATGTTTTAGTGAGATAAAATATAGTATGCCTCAATTAAAGCCAGTAAAGCTTTAAAGTTTGATAATAATAATAATTATTATTATTAACTAGTTTGGGTAGTCTTTAATCACTTACACCACTCTCTTTATTAACCAAGGCGAGCTGTCATAAAAATAATAATTTAGTCCCACGAATTTTAGGCTTTTTGTAAATCTATACTGCAAACATGAAATTCAGATTGATTTTTAGCTTTTCATATTGATTATTTCTCATTTCAAATGTAATTCACGGTGAGTCTCAAGCTCGCGTTTTTTTTGAGCATTTAATTCAGGAGTATTTGTTTTTATCTTATACACGTCACATTTTTTTCGGTACATGAAAGTTGAATATTTTATTCAAAATAAATCTGTAAATGTGTTCTCCTTCTACTTCTGTTCCATATTTTTCTGTGTACATAATATACATTTTTCTAATATTAAGTAATTCAGAGAGATACCTTCTAATTCCATGATGTTACCTGGTATAATCGCTTTGATATGATGGAAATGATTATATATACTGGAAAACATATATAATGGAATACATAATGGGGTTATACGAGTTTTGGAAATCTTCCTTGATGGACTACCAGCAATTCCTCGGTTCTTTTCCACCAGACCTTTTTTTAATGGCTCTGTTTATTCCTCCTTTGGAAACACGCAAAGTATCCAGATAAACATTTTACACTCGGTAACGGGCACTCCGTTTCTTATTTTAAAATATATTTATTAGCACCACATCGTAGAACCCCTCTTTCATTTTCCTGGCCTTCTTTGTTTAATTTAATTTATCTTCATCGCCCCACAAGAAAAGGAATGTAGCCTTTCAAAGTCTCCAATCCTCCAAAAAGTATTAAACATCAATTGTTGACTTATATCCACAAATATTTTTACATGTACAAAGAATATGACGAATTTTTTTTTTTCCCCCGGTAACAATATTACTATCTGAATTTGCATTCCTGTCTGAGTGTCTTGTGTACATTGGTTTTATGTGCGTCAGTATTCATCTGTCTATTCCAACTTTAATTTTAATTAAAAGTTTAACAAAATCACTCACTACAATCACTTTCCAAGGAGTTTAAAATTATTCTATTCCTTAAATATTTTAAGATTGGAAATTTTTTTATGGTGTCATCATCACTTGACTTGTAATCAGAACCATTTAAACTCGCCACCATTATTTTATATTGTTTTCTCTCACTCATTTTCCACTACAATAAACAAATATTTCACACAAAAAGTGTTATTTTAAGCATCTTAAATCGAAACTTTGATTAGGTATCTCAAGTCAATTTTGTTTATCATTTATGATAACTTAAATGAAATTTGGTCAATCAACGTCTTGACTCTATTACAGGATGATTTGATAGATTCAGAAATGAATGTATTTGCCTGCAATAAACAGATAATGAAATAATACCGATAGTTGTACCAACTTCTTCACCACGAATAAATAGAAGTTCCCCTCTTCTCGTACCAGAAAACTCACGTCTACGTTTCCGTATTTCGATAACAAAAACCTTAGGAGTCAGTTAAAAGAGGGGTAAACTAGTGCACTACGCCGCTGAAGCCCACTAGGGGGTGCGGGGTAGCCCAGCCTCTGCCTATATAAGGCCGAGATTCGGAGCCTTTTCCATTCAGACCCCCTACTCTTCAACATCTATACCGCGCACATAGTAGGATCATTATACTCCAATTGTGAGGTAGCGGCATATGCGGACGATATAGGGGTCTACAGCACCAGCTTCAACCCAGCGAAAGCTCTAAAGGCTGCAGAGGGCGCCAGTCAGTTAATCACCGACAGGCCACGAGCTGTCCATATTCAGGTGAACCCGGTCAAAACTCAAAGGATCATCTTCTCCTTCCAGCATAGAAAACGCAAGCGTCCACCCAGCTTCACCATAGATGGGACTGATTGCAAACTTTCCAACAGCATATGCTACCTAGGCATCAACCTAGGCAGACACATGACGTTCGGCACACATTTGCAGAAGAAATTGAAACGAGAACGCAGAACTTACTACTCTCTCCAGCATCTCATCACAAGCCAGGCCATATCCCTTCGACTGAAACTCTTAATGTACATGAGCGCCCTGAGTCCAGCTCTACTGTTTGGGACACCACTCTTCCGATTCCTACACGCCAGCACAATAACTCGACTCCAGAGCTTCCAGAACAACATCCTGCGCACGTCACTATGGCATACCCCTTTTCGTGATATGAAGACTCCCGACATCCACGAAAAGGTTGAGGTCCCCACCATCACCGAAGCCATCCATAGAAGACACATCAAGTTCTTTGACTCGATGAAGCATAGCCAAAACCCTCTATTCCGAGACATGACACCCCCACCGCTACCGGCAAGATGGCAACTCTCAAGATCTAGTAAAGCAGACCAAATGGTGGGCATCCCGGCGCTTGGCCCACCAACAACATGCCTCTAACGGGCACCCATCACTGCTATCCAACTAAATAAGGCTGCACTACTTGCCTAGAGGGACTCTTGGCTCAGCCACCAGTGGACTCTCACCACTGTACCGCAGCAATCAACCTCCACCGAGGCTTCCCACACTCCTTAATTCCCTCACACCACCTTCATGCAGGTACTCCTAGTACAAGGATCCGCTCTTTTGCTGAAAGTCCGACTTAGCCGGCCCCCTTCATTGGGGCGCTCACACCAGGCTTGACCTGGTCAACCTAATACCCAAGGCTTAGGACCCCCTCTAGGCTCCATCATTCCAAATAATTTTCTTTTTTATATTTTTCCTACTGCTTTTTTATTATTTTGAGAGATAAGAAAAAAAAAACCATTCTCTCGGAAACCCGAAGGTGAGCCCCATCACCTAGTCCAGTCTATTGTTTTTGTAATTTTAACTGTAAAATGAAAAATATTTTTTAATTCTACCCTCCTTCAAATGCATGTTATAGTAAAAATGTTTGAATAAAGGGGTATTGAAACAAAAAAAAAAGAAAAAAAAATCTCTCGGAATGCGACACCTGAAGTCAACACTGCTCTCTCTCACTCTACACTGGTGCCTGCTGCTCTACTCAGGCGATGGCTTTCTTATTCAACTACCTCTGCACCTCTCTTTCCTAACCTCGCTATGTTTTAGTCCGGCGTTGTCTGTCCTTACAACTTCCAAGTGGGATTATCTGCATTCGTCTCACTAAAGCTGGCACGTCTTTGGAAGAGATCCCTTCCTTGCGGACGACGTTCTCTGGGGCCCTGGAAACTTTACCTAGTAGTGTCTCCCCCAGGGATTCAGTCTGCCTCTCTCCGGTTCACATTCGCCTTGGGATCCGGACAGTTTTCCGCCTACACTTAGACACCGAGTGTGAATTCGTGGTCATTCCAAGACCACATAAACTACCTATAATACCTACCCTGTTCTTCTTCTCCTGAACATAGTACACTGTCAGGGCACACCTTCTAAGACCTTATGAAGGTCAATACGAATAAAGCTTGTCGACTAGGCCGCCAGCCAGTTGAAAGACCACAGGTTTACCCGTTTTATCTCTTCCGTGACGCTCGCCGGATATCGGCCGGGTCGTAGAGACCCTTCCCCGCGGCGGGCGTCTCCCTTACCTAACAACCCAACACCAATAATGTAAACAAACGTTTATTTTTAATGCCTATTGACTTTGGGCAATCACTTTTTGAAGGAGAAAGAATCACTTTCATTCTCAACAGGAATCTGGTTTTGTTCAATTGATAATGTGTTTTTTTTAACTTAATTCACGATGTTAATTAATACAGTAGTGCTAAAAGAGCGAAAATTTAGTATAAACCGCATTTCGAGATTGGTTTACTTGTACCACTATCATTCCCGACAGGTCAATTGTGCATCGTCCTTCAAAGGAAGCAAAATTTTACTTTTGAGGTACAATATGGCCTATCGCGGAGCAATGCTAAGTTAGGTACACTACTTAAAAAAATTAACTGACATTTCCCAAACGCACGTTATTGATGGATGTTATATGTCAATAAGCCATGCCCACACAATGAAGGAAAAGTACGTGATTGATAGCATTGCTCCGCGTTGAGAGCTAGCTTATTGAAATCACTCTCAAAATTTTAACGGTGCCAAAGACGCTAAAAAATATTTAAACGATGAATTGAACTTCTGATAGAGCAGAGTAGTTTACAGTAGAACTACAGCAACAGAATAGGTCGAACCTGTGTGAAGTAAAGAAATAATTAATATATCAAAATTTTAGCAAGGGAAAAGAATGTTTGCAACACTTCATGAAAGTTGTCACCACAGTTGGTAGAAGTCTAGTGTGGTTAACTCTTAGCCATAGATTGGGTTTTCTTAACTAGATTTGCTACAATATTCAAGATGTTACTCATTTATCTCTACGAGACTGGGTGAGCCCCGACCAGACCTATCTGTCATAGAAAAAATACTTATGGGAATCGGGAATCAAACCGGAACTCCACATTGTTAAATACAGCATACTAACCAATAAGCTACAGTGAAGGAGTTTTTCTTTTTATGTAATATAATAATCATTACAGTCAAGCTGTCCCCGACGTTTAAAAAAAAAAGAATTTAAACCTTAATGGTAATTAATGTATTATTTATAGGAAAGCCCCTTTAGTTTATTGCTTAGTATAAGTTACAAAAAAAAAGGTTATTGAATATTAATAAGTTTTTTCTTTAATTCCACCTCCCTTAGAAAAAATCTTTGGATGAGCCGAGGATCGAACTGTGATCTCCGCAATTAGAAGTCATCGTGTGAACCACTAAGCTATCAGGACAAAAAATATAATTATACTCATTTAACACATTTAAAATACATAAAATTAATCTTTGATATATGCCAAATAAAAAAGGCTACTGATCCTCGATTATCCTAAAACCAAATCTTCTTGAAATATGAAGGCAATAGTCTGAACTGGAAATTGGAAATACTACATATTGCCATTATAAGAAACTAACGAAGGTTGAACAGAGTGGATTAATAAATATAGATAGTAAGTACATTAAAGACTTATTCTAAAAGAAAATCCAATTT
The DNA here is from genome assembly GCA_930367205.1 of Acanthosoma haemorrhoidale. Classification (NCBI taxonomy): domain Eukaryota; kingdom Metazoa; phylum Arthropoda; class Insecta; order Hemiptera; family Acanthosomatidae; genus Acanthosoma; species Acanthosoma haemorrhoidale. Next base: position 31,192,901 of record OV884012.1, read on the forward strand.
GGCAGTACTGGACACATCTGCAGTAGGATGACCACATAATTGGAAACCGCTCTCGTTTGTTCGTAATGATTAGAGTTTTGTTTTAAGTCCTAAGTGCTTGTCTGCGCCGGTGTGGAAGCTAAGTCCCTGGCAAATAGAAGTAGCCGGTTTGATCTATGGTTACACTTACATTAGAGGTCTACACGTCTGTGAACTGCTTCCGCAGAGGGTTCTAGAGTTTATTCTTATTTTCAGGAAAGTAGTACCTTCCACCTTTTAGAAGAAAGTTTAAATGTTGATAAACCAACATACGGCCAACGACTTTCAGTATTTTTTATAAACAATTTCTTAAGATATTCATTAAAATGTTCCCATTAGACTTGATCAGCGCATTCGTAAGCATTGACACCAATGTTCCGTGGTGAAATTTCAATATAGAAACCGCTCTGCCAAGGGGATATAACCTTGGCAAAAATTATCCTTTTTCCGATTCCCGATTGCAGATCCCTTATTTCAAGAACAAATATTTCTGAAAGTGTGTCATTGTATATTTAATTTTATTGAAATTCATGATAATCGGCATTTCCATCTATTCAATTGTAGTTTAAATGCGAAACAAATATTACATATTGTTAATCAAAACGTGATTTTTAGATTGATTTCATACTTAAAATGATAAAAAAGTGTTTTTATAACACTGACTCAAGCATATGTTCACTATGACTTGTTAATCAAGATTTAGTGTCTCCAAACTCCTTTGTTGACACAATATCACTAAACATTCACAATAAAAAGAATTGTGAAGAGATTAAACATTGATGAACAACGCACAGTTCAAATATACTTATGAAAAAGTAACTGTGTTTAAGCATCTTGGAAAATAATATAACATTTACTCATCTTGTATGAAGATGGCTATTTTATAAATCATCCTTATATCAAATGGGATTTCCTGTTAAATTTCATAACTCAAGGTTAAACAGCAGACTCACAAATACAAGGCCAGAGGTTTTGCAATAACTAAATAAATCGCTAACATTTATGCAAGTATGTGACGAAATTAAAACATTGTTGATAAGATAATTCACCATTAATTCATAATAAAAAGGAACATTTCTTTGATGGTTGTAGTAATTTAATTAATATTCATGATCATTCCATCAAATTTATAGTCTTTGAAATAATTCCTTATATGACGTCTCAGCGCTGCAATGTGACTCGTTGACGTGTGATGATGGTATAGTTAAATAGTACCATTTTTCTACTCATACAAAGGACAGATTTATAGTAAAAGCTTAAAATAGTGTTTAGTTTGTCAGTTCTACAATATTTTCAAATAGCTATTCTCCTGTCCTTTTACTATTCTTTCTGTCACTGAATACTTTTCTTCAGGATTCGTATTCTCTTGTTTATGGGTGAACTCTATCTGCAGATCTGACTTAATGAAAATTGATTGTGTTTGACAATCCTTCTTTGTAGGGTAGTCATTTACGAAGCGTTTTTATTTTTTTTCCGAATTTGTCTTGTAGTTTCTTACCTACTAAGAATTCCAGTTATCCATGCTTGGTGCTTTCTAAAATGTCTATTAGATTTTACGAATGTCGTTGAGGTAAGTCATAATTGTCATGTTTAAAATGTGGCTTAAGAGGTGGCCCGCGAGATTCATCACACATTTACAAAATATATTTATTTTATAATGGCCAAATTAGTAAAAACTTAAAACTTGAAAACATCATGAATAAAAAAAAAAAAAAAAAAAATGTTGACATTCTTTTGAAGCTTTAAGATATGTGTACATGCGATTTGTATTACAGGCGTTTTTTGCGGATAAGAGGGTTGTCGGGTCGTCACGAGGGGGGTCCCTGGTTACCCTAGCCCTGGTGACAAGTGAGGGTTGTTTGAGTTTATAACCTGTACAATCGTTTCATGACGGTTTTACTATCTGACTCCATTTTTGATAGGTATGTGCCCCGAAAAAGCACCATGTTCAGGAGAAGAGGTATATGGGGAGGTAGGTAGGTAGTTTGTGTGGTCTTGGAATGACCACGAATTCACACTCGGTATCTGAGGGTAGGCGAAATCCGTCCGGATCCCAAAGGCGAGTGTGAACCGGAGAGAGGCAGACTGAATTGTCGCGGGAGACACTGCTTAGTAAGTTTGCAGGGCCACGACAACCATTGTCCACTAGGGAGAGGTGCTAGATTTAGCGAGACTAAGGCAGAGATTCCCACTAGGAAGGAGTGGGGACTGAAAACGCCGGACTAAAACGTAGCAAGGTGAGGAGAGAAGAGATGCAGAGGTTTTTCATAAAGAAGAAGTCAAGTTTCAGGGTTTCAAGCAGGACCCACGAGCCAGTGTAGTTGTCAGGAGAATGATTTACAGGGCCCAAATCGGTGGCTTAAATACCCAGTTGGCCTTGCCAGCAGCCAATCATCATCGTCATTATAGTGGCCAATGATGTGGCTTTCCTTTGTTCCCTGGCAGAGCCTTGAAGGGTCGGCTAGTTGTTTGGGTCGTATACCTGGCTGACAGCTGGTGTCCCAGCTCATATAACTAATTGGCCTTGGCAGCATGTTTTATTGTTTAACATATTTACAATGATTTATATTTGGGTAATGTTATTTACAATATATATACAATAGAGTATAGAGTGATCTTATGTAGATAGCGTTCGCTTCAGGGGTAATATAAAGTAATATTTTTGCTTGCAAAGTAGTTAAAATGTATTTAAAAAAATACATTATTTGTACATCCATATATTCAAAAATTAACTGTCAAAATTAGCTTTTAAAATAATATTCTTGGGAATATATGACAGATATTGCCTTTTTTATTTATGAGTTCGCAGAATAATTAAATTATATTCTGCGCATGCGTCTTGGAACATCTAATTAATATAACAGTTTAAATATGGGGATATATAATTTTATATGTGGCCCGCGGAGTTAAGGTGCATTTCCAAAGTGGCCCGCAAGATTGTTTGGGTTGGCCACCCCTTAATGGGAGGGAAATTATTCACCAGACTGGTCCCCTGCAGTAACACGTCTCTACAGCGTTGGGTTTTTATCCCGTTAGTTAGTAAGGCTTCAAGGGGAATGTCACTTGTCTTATTAATCACTTGTGATGTCAATTAGTTGTTTGTGAATCACACAGCATTATACTGATGAGAAACAGGAATTTGGGTGTAAAAAAAAAAGTTTTCATTCTAGGCATTGTGAAGCGTTAGAAATTCATAGAAATTAACATTCGTACATTTTTTTTTTCTTGTAGGAGTAATTAATGACGACAAACCAAAGGCAAAAATATTACTTTATATTACCCCCTTATCCACAAAAAACGCCTGTAATACAAATCGCTGTACACATATCTTAAAGCTTTAAAAGAATGTCTTGAACAACATTTTTTCATCATGATGTTTTTAATGATTTATTCAGTTATATGAGATGTAAGACTAGAAACTAACTAATAAAGAAATTGTATAATAATTTAGCAAAGGTTAATTTTTCGCCCTTGCATAACCATTGTCTCCCGTAAGATAACGTTCTGTTAATAACTATGTAATAGGAAAAGTGGCAATATTATTTTAAGAAATTGCCTTAAAGAGTCCAAAACCTTTTATTTTCGATGAAAGGAGGGCGAGGAGTCAAAAGACCCAGTCAATAGATCAAGGACTGAAATTTTAATGTCGTACTGTCGAGTTCTCAGGAAACAGCCATCTTCTCTTTGATACTAACGTATTTACTACCACCGTCCCGAATTATTACTGACTTTTTAATGTGTGGACAGAAGAGTATTAATAATTAAACAGAAAGAGGCTTACTTGCTTTATAATAACCACGGGGAATCGGGAAGTGAATAATAAATATTGCCTGCCCTAAGTGATTTTAATATATATACGGTACGGTACTTAGGCTTCCATCTTGACAAACGACTGACCTGGAATCCACATACGAGACTAAAAAGACAAGAACTAAACAGACGCTTTGGACAACTGTACAGACTACTTCAAAGGACATCCCATCTCTCAATAGAAAATAAACTACTAATCTACAAAGTTATACTTAAACCAATCTGGACATACGGAATAGAGCTATGGGGGACAGCAAAAAAGTCGAACATCAAGCGATCCATCCTTTCAATCAAAAGTCCTGAGAACAATAGTAAATGCCCCTTATTATGTCAGCAACAAAACCCTTAATAACGACCTTAATATGCCTTAGATTCTAGAACTCATCCCTTCCAAGTTTATGAAATTCCACAGTAACCTTTCCAACCACCCTAATCCTGTAGCACAGTCATTGCACTGCGCCACTCATCTCTATAATCCTCCTCGGACACTGAAACGGCAGTGGCCTCGTGACCTGCTATAATCGCGTGACAGTGGGAGTCCTGGCAATGGCCAGTTTCTCCAATCATGTCCTGAGCGTGTGTGGCTCTCGCGCTCTTGGTCAGTCTCCACTGGCTAGTATCTGGTGACGCGGCTGACGGAGGAGCGTGGGGGACTTCCCAAGACTCCGCTTTCTCTTCGCATGTGGACTTGGGAGGCCTCTGGGCTGTCTGTAAATATTGTATGAATGAGCGGGTGAATGATGAATTGTAAATATGGTATGAATGATAGTATATCTTAATTACTTATTGCCTAGCAAGGCAGATTGTAATTTTAGCACAAGAAAGGAATTATACATATAAAAAAAATATATATACGAGTGTGTATTAAAAAAAAAACATATTTGGTAGCCATCCTTAAACTGAAGTATCTTGTCATCAAACGAGAGTAGGCTGAAATATTTCTCATCCATTGGAATAATTCGAATGAATTAAAGTAAACACTTCATAACTTAATGGCTTAGTGATATTTACCCTATGGCAGTATACTATAGTTGAGTCGTAGTTAACAGGAATATAGAAACCCTTCCAAAAATTTTGGTTCCTCCTGTAAAATTGCAGCATTTGCAACCGTGGCTCATCGCATAAGCAATGTGACGTTTAACGGTTAGGAATGTTATTATTTGGATCAAAGTTAAGGTTGTTACGCTCATTAAAAATATCATATGTCCTGTAAACTGGGCCTAAAAAAAAAAAAATTGCAAACATACAATTTTTATTGCAGTTTAATGACTTAACGTCATTAGATTCACTTAAATTACGTATTTTTTATTCATATATATTTTTTAAAATAATGATTTCTTTCATAATTAATTAGAAATAAATTTTGGCAACAAATATTTTAAAATAATCCTTGAGGTAAGTAGTCCTTTGATCGACCGGAATAGAAGTTTGTTGGAGAAAACATTCATAAAAAGAAAAAAATAAGTAAATGGAGAGCCAACTTACTTATCCTTTGATACTACATCTACTACCTACTAATAATATCCCTAATTAGTTAAGAATAACCCCATCCTGTTTTCCAGGCTAAGCCTTAGAAGTTCTGGATGATGGGCCCAGACACTAACCTGAGTGCAGGTCCGGTCAGGTTGATGACGTTGGCTAAGTAGCAAGGGATCCACTTTAGCAGCTCCGTCGAGGGGGGGGGGTATTCATGGGCGGGGATCAAAGAAGGAACACTCACTCCCTTATTCAGCCCTTCACCAATCATATTAGCTTCTAATACCCGATTAGTTTATTTATCAGACAGGAGTTAATGCGTTTTTTTATACTTTTTCATTTCATTTCGTCAATTATAAAATTTTATTTTATTATTTTAAAAATAATGACTCTACTAGTGTTGAGGACAATAAACTAAATCACTCAGTGAAAGAAACTATGGGGAATAGGATTTGTGAAGTGTTTTAGAACCTTTTTATAAAGAAATACACCATTAAAATCCTTAAATAGTGAAGTCCGTTTGAGGCATTATTGATTCCAAGTATCGGTAAAAAGTTGGAAATTAAAGATGAGCTTCCCTTTCATTTCGTTCATGCCCCCCCCCAAAAAAAAAATGTTATGTATTTCACTCCATGATTAAATGATAATAATAGAATAAATTGAAATTCCTTCCTCGCAGAGCTAATGCTTTTTTCGAATACAAGAAAGAAAATATTTTTTGTATGACTCAATACTTTAAGTTGTAGAGTACTTCGATACAATAAATCAGAAAATACTTACACGGGGAGAGGGGAGGGGGGCAGTGCTCGTAGGGGAGGCTGAATGCGATAAAAGGTTTTTTTATTTTGGCGAACATAAAACATCAAGCATCTCTCACGACAAAATGAGTGGTGACTTGTCTGTTGCCGTAAAAATTACTCTCTGACGAAGGCTCGTAATCCAAAACTTCCATGTCGCGTAGCTGTTACACTAATTGTTTTGTACTTCTTACCGAAGCTAAAAAATTACTAAAACAATGTTTTTTTAACTAAATATACTAAAATGTAAAATATACCGAAGAAATTACGTAGACGGTCGCTCTGGCCATACTATTTCGATAAAACGATACAAATATTACTAAAAGAAAACTCCAGGATGCTCTAAATATATTTATTTGTCTGGTCTCGTTCTTTCTTCGAATTGTCAATAGAAAAAAAAAAGCAAATGTTTACGTCTTAGCCGAAAAAGATAAACCTTGTCATTTCCAGGACTTACTCTAGGGAAGCGCTTTCATAGTGGATAATTGCCGATTTTAATGGTTGCTATTCGACAGGCGACTAATATGGCATATTAACTCCCTAAAAGAGAGATTCTTAGCTAAAATAAAAGTCTTAAGCAGAACCACCTGGGGGGCAGACATAGCATCCATGCTGAGAATACATAAGACCTTGATCTACTCCGAGCTAGGTATATACAAAGGATTTGTATTTGGTTCTGCTCGTTTCGAGTGACTGGCCTACTTGATAGCGTCCACAACAGACCGAAATCCACATGGTCACAAGTCCCGTCTTAAATATATGCTCTGAGTCTGGATTACCATCCTATTATTCAGAAGACTAAAGCTAGGAGTCAATTATCTAGCTAGAATATTCCCACAACCCACAAACCCTAGATATAAACATATATATATTGAAACCAAATTTCAACCGAAACCAAGTGCAACACTACCACTTGCAGAAGGTTGTTGTAGCGACCGCTAACTAAATTTAAGATAAATCACCCTAAGTCTGTGGTATATATATTGTAAATTGGTTATAATATGTTGTAAATTAATTTAAACAAATGTAAATAATATTACCAAACCATAAGTCATATCAGTGTAAATAAAAAAAAACTAGCTCAGAGGCCCCTGCAGAGGGAGTCAGGTAGCTCCTGGGGCTGGGTCCTGGTCTAGAACATTCAAGCTTCATCCAAGCCTGCAATGCGGTTGGTCAGAATAAAACTTCGCCCTATTGGCTGGGCGTGATTGGCCAGAATAAAACCCCAGCCAATTGGCTTCTTGGGGCTATATATACCCCCTAGTTTTAGTCGATAAGTCATTCCAACAACGACTCTCTGGCCTGGTACTTGCAGCTGCACTGATGTTTCTAGATTTGGCCTTCTCATTTATGAAAACCTCTGCATCTCTCTTTCCTAACCTCGCTATGTTTTAGTCCGGCCTTGTCAGGCCCCAAACTTTCCTAGTGGGATTTTCTGCCTTCATCTCGATAAAACTAGCACCTCCTTGGATTTCTTCCTTGCAGACGACGGTCTCCTGGGGCCCTACGAAGTTTACCTAGTAGTGTCTCCCCCAGTAATCCAGACTGCCTCTCTCCGGTTCCCACTCGTGTTTGGGATCCGGACGGTTTTCCCCTACCCTCAGATACCGATTGTGAATTCGTGGTCATTCCAAGACCACATAAACTACCTACAATACCTACCTTATGCCTCTTCTCCTGAACATAGTGCACTGTCGGGGCACATACCTATCAAATATGGAGTCAGATAGGTTGGAGTCAGACATGGAAAGATCGTAATGATGTAAGGAAAATGAATTTCTTTAATTTTCATTTAACACGAATTTACGAACGCAGTCGTATCAGCTATGAGGTGAGAGTTATTAAGGAATCTGTGGAAAAACACGAATATTATGAAAATACTACAGTGATTTTATTATATTGTTTATTTAAAGTGGTAGCTTAATCGGACCCATAATTTACCTGTTTATTGCCTGAAGGTTATGCCAATGATTTTATGTACATGGCATGTCAGCCAGTGTAGTTTTTGAGGATCAACATGACTCTATGACAGTTTTTCCCTTTCGGAAATACAAATTCTTGATCCCAACGAGCGGTAAAAATCACCGGCGGGTGGGCTGGAAAGTCATAATCTGAACACTGGAGGTTGAGATATGGAGTCAGATAGTACAGTAGTAAGATCCGTCATGAAGCAATTGTCCAGGTCCCACTTCGTCACAAGGGCTAGGGTATCTAGGCACCCCCTCGTGACGACCCGACAGTTGTCATCTGCTATTGCTGAACTGAAAACAATCCTTGTCAATATAACAGTAATGAATAGACCTCCCTGGACGCACCAACCCCCAAAAAGATATCTGAATTCCGTAAGAAAGACACATCACCTGAAAGAAAGACACAATGTTCTGAGAAATTTCTACGACTGACCCAGACTTTAACAGAACATGTGGCAATATATGCAGATAGATCAAAATCCGACACTTCGACGGGGTCTGTCTATGTAACACCTGACTCAACCCGCAAGATAAAGCTCCACCACCTCTGCAATGTCTACACAGCTGAACTGAATGTAATGAGGTCTGGTATCCGGCTGCATGTCGGGCACACCGATGGACAACATAGAAGTAATATCTGTCTTCAGTGCTCTCCAGGCGCTGACTAACATGTAGTCAGAACATCCTAATATCCAGCCAATATCTTAGTAGTTAATGATGTTAAAGGGCCATGTAGGCATCATAAAGTAAGAGTTGGTGACAGGGCTGCCCAGTGTCTTTCCCAGGTCAAGGCAGAGCAGTGAACTCGCTCACCCACTAAAGGAAATAGCTAGAGGATGGCAATTAATGTGACTTGAGGGCTCACCAAGGAAGTTAAAGAACATAAAAGGGAGTTTTAAACCGTGGACTACCTCCAACCGTAGCAACCACCGAGAAGAAGTCGTATTTATGCGTCTCAGTATAAGGCATAGCAGACTAACTAATCCATCTGTACCTCATCACAAGAGAGGTGTCTCGAACATGCCCAAAGTGCAATAATAGATTAGCTATTATACATTTTGAAGAGTTTCGCTATTTCAGGCCAATATTGAACCGAGGATGTCGAAGCTACAGTAATTACGTTTATTTTGAGGTATGAAGTGGTACTTTGTATTTAATTCTTTATTTTTCCCTCCTCTTTTCATTGTTTATTTCTCTATTCTCTTTTCCCATTAATATATTTTATACCTCTTTGTTCCTAAAGTTCTTTATGTATATGTATATGTACATACATATATACACATATTTTTTAATTAATTAATAATTATAAATACTTAAAATAAAGATGGGAACCTATAAATGACCTGCACGCTGTTGATTTTACTGACTTTTCCATCCTTTAGGGATAAACGATTTGTTCAAAGAATTAAGTCTCCTAAGGGGAAGCACTGCACAGAAAAAGGCTCCTCTGGTGTTCGAGGGGGGATGGGTGGCGTTGTCTTGGGCTCTCTGGGCCGGTGCTGAGGGCTGTGGTGACGCCACTATTCTCTCAGGGCGATTGGTCTTACAAGTAGCTCCGAGAATTTGGACTTTTCCATGAATATATGATATTGTAAACATTAGTGGAATGTACTAATGAAACTAAGTTAGGGGATTCATGGGGTTTTTATTCACATCCTCCGATCAAAGATCATGTTCTGCAAGCAATATAACCACCACTTGACATGGTTCTGGGTTCTGCTCTCCCCGTATGCTCTGTTGGACCGTCACAGTAGGTTTCTTAATCTATTGAAATTACAACAACGGGAATTGATGACCCGAATGTTGTAAGCCCTAAAATACGATTAAACAAACAAACATAAATTAATAATACACATTATAAAGTATCGAGAATAATGGAGGAAAATGTTGCGTGATAATATTTTTAAATTCTAATTCACCCTAACGAAAAAAATATGAATATACATAAAATTAAATAAAATTGTTAGTATATATCCCCCATGATAAAATTAAACATTCTAATCTAACTTCTGAATATTCGTAAAATTCATGGCTTCACTTTGAAATAGGTACTTTCGTCCGTGTGGGTGTTTTCATGTATTAATTATGCTGCTTGCGTGGCAGTTAAAGAATGGGGTAATAAATTAAACAATGCATTGAAAGTCGGCCCCATTTAGTATTTAAATATTCTCAAATCTCAGCGTCCTTTACTTTGTACTTCGCTGGTCTACATCTCATTCTCCTTTGGCAGTAACACATTCGGGCGATTGACTACACTATCATTCTTCTAGTGAATTGAAAAAATATTTTTAATACAGCCAAAAGCTTTTAACACAAAATCATTTTATTTATTTAATATTAAATGACTAAAGCTTTATTCCATAAAAACTGTTGTTCTGAATTTTAGTAAAATTCATGGCTTTACTTTAAAATAGATACTTTTGTCCGTGTGGGTGTTTTCACGTATTAATTATGTTGTTTGCGTGGCAGTTAAAGAATGGGAAAATAAATTAAACAATGCATTAAAAGTCGGCCCCATTTAGTATTTAAATATTCTCAAATCACAGCGTCCTTTACTTTGTACTTCGCTGGTCTACATCTCATTCTCCTTTGGCAGTAACACATTCGGGCGATTGACTACACTATCATTCTTTTAGTGAATTGAAAAAATATTTTTAATACAGCCAAAAGCTTTTAACACAAAATCATTTTATTTATTTAATATTAAATGACTAAAGCTTTATTCCATAAAAACTGTTGTTCTGAATTTTAGTAAAATTCATGGCCTTACTTTGAAATAGATACTTTCGTGCATGTGGGTGTTTTCACGTATTAATTATGTTGTTTGCGTGGCAGTTAAAGAATGGGAAAATAAATTAAACAATGCATTAAAAGTCGGCCCCATTTAGTATTTAAATTTTCTCAAATCACAGCATAGAACCCATTAATAGTTAAAGACCCATCAAAGACAGTGACGCAAAAAAGTTCAAAGATGTGTGTTAAAATATTAATATGTCTGTTTCGATTTTATGTATTTTTGGCCAATGTTTTAGATGCTATTACATTTTATTCTTAAGCGATTATATCGCTAGATATTTTCCTACTCGATCTACATTTGCTTTTTTTCTTAATCATTTACATGCTGTTGCTGATCTTTTTTAAATAACTATATTTAATAATTGGTATATCCTATTTTAGAAGTAAAATAGCGTGTAGCGACCGCTAACTACATAGGTTAAATTACCCTATACTCTGGTGCATATATAATGTATTATAATATAATGTAAATCATGATGAAAGTCTAGCAATAAAGAACGCAGGGGCCGGCAGTCGTAAAACAAGTCAGGTACACCGGCCTAAAAGCTGGCCGTAATAAAATAGACCCTGTTAGACCTAGGGTTGCCTCTCGGCGGTCATAAACCTAATGGGTGAGTCCCTAGCATGCCATAAACGGCCGTAAACTAAGCGACCCTTGTCTCCGGTCACGCACCTTGTGACAGAGGTGCAGGTGTGCCATCATAAACATACCCCTTTCAGACCGACTCCATCTTCCGGTTGGAAGGGGAAATAATATTTTATCCAGGGGCTTCTAGCCCAAAAGCCCACTCTCTCCTCAGCGCCTCTGTGTCTGTCACATTGACTTTCAGCCTCCTTGCAGACCCTCTGCCGACTTGTACCTGTTACGCTGCCGGACCCCCGCTCGAACTCTGAAAACTTGCCTTATTCTTTATGAAACCTCTGTACCTCTTCTCTTGAACAAAGTGCATTGTCGGGGCACATACCTATCATACATGGAGTCAGATATGTTATTAAGTCAAACAATCCGCACTTGTCACCAGGGCTAGGTGATCAGGCACCTCCTAGTGACAACCCGACAAGTGACTAAAAAATAATAATTTATATATAATGTGAAAAAATTGTCGATTCTTAACTGTTTATTTTACTCCATGGCTTAAAATAACACAGAAGTGAATATTTATGAAATATTATACAGAACTAACGTCAAACCTAAAGTGTATAAAATCCACTGAATACCATAAAAGTAGGGATCGAGGTTAAATCAATTGCTGACATAAATCTGTAGGATGAACAAAGTGAATGCGACGATACATATTGAAGCAGACATGTATATATTTTAATTATTAACGAGCATGGGCTTCAATAAAGAGACAGAAGCTGCCCTAACTCTGAATGGCTGAAGGCCCCAATGGCTCGAAACCTTTCCCTCAGACAATTCTCTTTAGGACAATGTAACTTTTACTGAAATAATGGAGTGCAATAGAGCAAGCCAGGTGCTGAGTTGTGTCCTGCCCAGATGAAATGCTACTCTCTCCTTGATTATGCCCTAGATAGCGTAGGACAATTAGGGAACTAATCCAAAAGGGCTTTTCAGCTAAAGCTCAGCAAGCGTTTGATAACAAGCCGTGCTGAATTAAATGATATTGCTGATTTGTTACGATCATTTATGGATAGGATGAAGTATTTTATTTCAGGTATCACAGCCAAGCCAAAAGAGCACAGAAACACTCTATATTACACACGACCTAATATAGTTCGTCACTCGTCCTTCAACCAGTATAGTTCAATACCACAATGCAAGATATCTTATGCCAATTAGCACTCCGAATATTATATTATAATACTTTTTGGGCCATGTACGTGTCAGTAATAACAATTGGACCCGAAATAAAATCTATCTTAGACAAGGGACGGAAATAATTCATTTTGTAATCTTGTCTAACTTAGTCAGGTCAGTATGACGCAGTGAACTGATGAGTCAGTGTCAAGATTGTAGCAAAACAATAAATATGTTTATTTAACTCTTCCTAAAAATTAATTATAAATATCAATTAGCAATAACACGTAATGTATTATTTGAAAATATATTCAAATGCTGTCTTAAAAAAAGGTTTGATTTCAGGCCTCACAATGTGGCACACATTAGAAATGTTAGAGGTTATCGAAAAATATAATTACCATTTTGAATCAATGACTATTAAAGAACACGGTTTCATTTCTTTGGATTTTTTACTACGTTCCATAATATATATAGTCCTGCACAAATTTATTTAATGTCATCAAAGCTCATTTATTCTATTGGTGGAACTTCTAATCTACGATAAAACCTTGGGGACATCTATTGGAAATATTGTCTATGTATTTCAATAAACCATTCATTGACAGTACATATCTTATATACAGTAATATCAAGAAAACCATTTGTTAAATGACACGTTTAGATAACATCAACTCCAGCTAGATACAACACCAATAAGTTAAAAATTCAATTTTGAGTTCCAATGACATTAGTTTCAATTCAGTATAACAAAGAGGATCAACAATACATTTATTTCTTATAAATATAATGTGTTTTATACTACTCTGTTGTCCTGGTATTGTATGAAGTAAATTGAGCATTGTGTCATGGTATATTGTGCTGTAAGTTGTGCCGTTATAGACCTAAATGATGGTTCCAGGTCTCCTATTATGTCTTGTGCAGACTTAACGTGGAGCATGAATTCTCCTTATCTGCTGTCAGTATGAGAAATCCTACAAACTTATCTTGGGTTGGTTCTCTTGGCTGTATATACTATAATACGTCATCATTTTTTCATAGAGAATCATCATAATATGATATATATATATATATATATATATATATATATATATATACATATATATATATATATATATATATATATATATATATATATATATATATATATGTATACATATGATAATAGTTTTGATGAAGGATTAGGCAGAGTATGATTTCAATAGTAATTTCTCTCTCTCTTGGTCAAAGATAGTGCGTTTTGAAGGTTTCTTCAAAACCCTAAACTTAAATGTTGCACGAGCAGAGGTAGTCCCGTAATAATTTGAAAATCACTGGACTCCAGGCATAGTCAAATCCCCCTTTACGTCTACAAAACTAAATAATTAGTCTCCCACCTAATACATTGGCTATTGAGCAACGTTGTTAAATATTTAGAAACTAAGATATTTATAAAGGCCTTGGGTAGAAGTCACGTTGCGTACATTTTTTGTTTAACTTTTTAACAAAATTTAGGAACTGTTTTTTTTTTGTATTTCAAATTTTCTGTTGTATCTAGGGATACCACATGGAATCTGGATTATATTCAATGTACATATATGAGTCTGTCTTCTACACTAATCTAAGTATAAATTACACACAATATGAATGATTTTTTTAAAAAACCACCAATAATTGATTCCATTTTTTATGTAAATTATCATTTTTTTCTGAGAATCGAATGTTATTTTTAGTACTATTTTATCACCCACCAAAATGTATGCAATTTCATCCTTCAATTTTTTCGCGTCCGGTAAAGTTGAGCTAATAGGGTAGTTTGGATGCTTAAACCCCAGAAAATCCATTTTGGTCTCGGTCAATCCTTGACCTGTAACAGAGGATAAAAAAGTATAACTTTAATATAACTCGGTAAGAACTGTTATAACTTGGATTTAAAATGTTATAAGTAATCTTTGAGCATATTAGTTGATAAACTAACTTTCAATTTCGGAAAAAAAAAATTTTTCACTTACTGTTTGAAGCTTTAAATACAAACTAACTAAGTGAATCTGGCAGTCTCTATCTACTGAATTCTTATTTTTTTCTCTCGTCAAGAGGATCTTATTGTGTTTTTTTACAATTTTTTCCATTATTTTAAAAGTATTTTGTGTGTTTCGTAGAACAGCTCTCCACATTCGTGAAGTTAAACCCTCTAATCTTTAACCAATTTATATTGTTCTCAACGACATGGCCTCCTCCAGCATTACCTTCTCTGGAACATTTATTTCTATATTCCTTGAGTAACCACGGATCTCTGTTAAGAGAGAGAGAGTTCTCTGGACTTGGAGTGGAACGTGCCGCGAAATGGCACAGCATCTTTACATCTTGGATTTGGATTTTATCCTAAAATCAGTTCATAAGGATTTAGGAATGGGCAATCCTCAATTTATTTATCCTTATTTATTTATTAAACATTATATTTTGGTACGAATTTTAATAGTAGTTGGAATATCCTATTTTCTTCTTTTATATTATATTTTACTCTCACTTGGTACTTATGCGTTTCACTCAAGTAAAACGCATAAGTACCGTATAATAAATAGCATTTTTTCGGGAAATTTACACGCGTGAAACGTGAAACTTCACACGATTAATTCAGTATGAGATACTTTCGATACCTCATGAAATCTGAAAGGTATATCCAACCACCAGTAGTTTAATAATTATAAATAAGAGTTCAAAATATCTCCAGGGGCTTCCATTTCCATTCTGAAAAGGTCCTGTTTCCGAAGTACCGGTCTTAGCGCTTAGATCCAATGCCAATGCCCTTTAGTAAATTTTTGATTCCAGAAATAGGATTTGCTTATGTGGCAGTGGTAAAAATGCCATTGAAGGAAATCGCCGATGCAACATCAGGCTTCGAGAAGGATTGTATGGATGAGTATTGTTAACTTAGAGTTGGTATGAACGGATATATTTCTCAGGGCTAATCTACATCTGAATTATGCAATACTTAAATCCCATTAAGTACTTTACAAGACAGAATTCACGAAATAGCATTATTATACACGGTTCTTAACTCGGCAGAAAAGTTGTCAATTATCAATCACCATATTTTATATTCCGGTCTGTTGGTAATTATCTTGCCGCCCCTGGCTATTAGCCCCTTTGAAGCAAACGTAATTTGAAGGCCAGCTACTTTTTAATTATCCCACAGCTTTACTAATTACAAAGTTGACATATATATTATTCAGTGGCATTAGAACATTGTAAATAGGATAATTCTTTTATCAGAAAACAACGTTGAGTGCATATCAATACTCTTCGTATTTAGAGTAGTAGTATCTTAGAAAGAAAGTTTGCGATTAACCTAATTCAAGCGATCCATTATTCATTGACCGTAATTATTTTGAAAGGCGTAAGTATTAACTAGCTGTGTTCATCAGCAACAATGTCTGCCTACAAATCAATATATTTTAATATACACACTACTGGGTTCAACAGGTCACGCAGCAACTCTCAAGGGATGATCTACTGATAAAGCTGGAGATTATTACACCCCACTAATAGGTAGCATCATTAGTGAGCTGTTGAAATTGCTTGTGCGTTTAATAAAATATACTGATTTTTGGGCAGACATTCTTGATGACGAGTATAGGTTTGACCCGCAAATAAACTTTCTAGAACCAGTTATGTACTATCTCTGTTTCCATAAGAAAACTATAGATAAAAAGAAGTAAAAATGAATTAAATTGACATAAGAGAAAACTAGCTGAGTCCCTCTAAAGATTCGAATGTGTCAGAAGGAAGGATAAAAATGATATGAAGTAAAAAAAGGAATCAACAAGCAGTGCGTCAATGTCAGCTAGAATATGTAAGGATGGCAATGCACCTAGGTTGTAATGCACATTCTATTTACATTGTTTTATCCAACTTGTGGGTTAGCAGCGGAAACATCTGAGATAAATGTGTGATTATGCCATGAATCATGTTTGCCCCCTGCAACGTTAAATTGAGTTTAAAAAGAAAAACATTCGAAATCGTCATACCCTCATTTTTCCTTTTGTAAAAATATTGATACAATTTCTGTTCTTTTTTTTTTCTTTTTTCTACTTGTGTAAAAATCTTTAAAAAAAAATCTGTATAAAAGAAAAATTGAATGAAATTCATCTCAAAGACAAAATTAGCTCCGTTTGCAAATGATGGCCTTGGCACGCAGCTTCAATGTTCGTTAATTATTGTCTTGAGTCATCTGAAAAGTGTTGGAACAGGATTATTTCAAGATTGTGGGCGTCAGTAGGTTTGAATGACACAAGTTGTTCGACCTCTTCTAGAATTTTTGTTTAAAGCCAGCGTTTCCAACGACCCACATTTGTCATCTTCAGGCACTAATTCCTTTAGGCCTAGCTCTGCAATATCTGGAGGACCTAATTATATAATATTGTGGGCGTGCTTTCTTTGTGATCAATTTTAATAAACATCAAAATCGTGGCCAAGCGATTAGCCACCTTTTTAAGTACACCTAAATAGGTTGTCGTTTTTTCTCGATCGCTGCGTATGGATCTGGGAGTCCAGTCAGCGTTGGGGAAGACGAAGTCTGGCCAATCGAATCGATAAATAGACCATCAAGTCGTGGATTGACGAGGTTGAGACAATTACATGGCACCAACCAACCTAAGCCAAAATTTAATAACTACCTACAACGGTTGTAACCTTGATAAGCTGGCCTCTAAACAATTTAAGTGTAACAACCCATACGAAAAGTGTACAAACGGCCATAGTTGACTATTGAAGTTAGCTTCACAAAATTAAGTTATAAGACATTATAAATGATTGCATTTCATTACAGAAATGCTTGATGCTCCGCGATATTGATTTAAATTTTTGTTATACTGTGTGGTGATTGATATAGTGTGCTAGATAATTTTATTTTATGAGTAAACTTTTTTTCGCTTATACCCTACTTAATTACAGATACTTTGTTCGGATTCATGGCTCAAATACAAATTTTGGAGTCGGCTGAGATATCTTACACAAGATTTATTATTTCCTTAGATTTACTATTAGATTTTAAGATCAAAAGCCTCCTCGGTATTCTCTTATGGCCTTTGAACCTGAAAATATTCCAATTTGATTAATAAATGAACTATTGAAGATGAACCCACTTTTTTTAAAGTAGGATATCTTATGTGATGATTATACCATAATACTGAGAATCCCACATTTAACATACACTCATAACATATTTAGGAAATGAATATACCCGCATGTGTTCGTGCAGGGTGAAAGGAATCCTTACAAGTGACATCACCCACTTAATGAACGATGCCTATTAAAACCAGAAAGCAGGACCATCGTCGTTTATTCATGACTCAACTGAGATAGCTATCATATATATATATATATATATATATATATATATATATATATATATATATATATATATATATATATATATATATTGAAACCTACCTCATTTTTTACCATTTTATTTTTCTAATTTATTATATCAATTGACCTTAACTAATTTGGTAGGTCCGTCATGAGATCTTTAATTCAACTTGTTTTTATGTCTTCGACATAGGAAATTATCCCGATTGAATCGCCCGATCTCAAGGCTAATGTTATAGTTATTAATAAATTGAGAAACTGGGAATTGTGAAATATATACAAGTAAAATGGTTATAACAAATAATTATAATTATAAATAGTGCTGACATTAATTATATAAAAAAAATATTCAATTCCTTTTGAACAAGGATAGTTACTACTAATTAGTTATATAAAAAAAATGAAAATTGAGCTCAATCTCTTTTTACTGGATCCATAATAATAAAAAACAATATCTATATCACCCAATCGATGATATCCGTGTAATCTTCTTCTTCTTCTTCTTCTTCTTCTTCTTCTTCTTCTTCTTCTTCTTCTTCTTCTTCTTCTTCTCCTCTGCTTGTGTTGATGACCGTCAACGGAACGGGAGCTTGCTCTGCTTTGCTCTCTGGCTCTTAGCTAAGACTGGCTAAGGCTGGCCCTTCATCCCATCCCCACTCCTAAGAGCATAAGGGCAGATGCTGGACAAAGTGGGAGGGTGGCTGGTCATGATATTCTCAAATATCATGAATGTTACAATATATATATATATACATATATCATGGCTCAGATACAAATTTTGGAGTCGGCTGATATGTATAACCGCATACAATAACTAAATGCAAATTAAATTAATTATAATAGATATTTATAAATGGACAGTTTATAATTTACGCACTATTTAGTTTAGTAGGATTGAATTCAAAACCAATTATTCAACTTAATAGGAATTCGTCGATGAATTGGTTATTATTTTAAAAAACGAATTTCTACACCGTATACTATTCTTATCTTCTTAATAAGGCAAAATTCTAAAGTTATTCTTTTTGGAGAAAATATCTTTATGGAATATAAAAACATAATTTATACATACTGGATACATACTAACATACATGTTAGTAAGTTCAAAGTTCGTCTATACCCAAGTGTGATTATTACAATTTTAACAGAATAAAAGTCATTACTTTCATATTTTGCCAGATATTTTAAAAGTTTGAACCAGATGCAACAGAAACAATTTAATTTGGTTGTTAAAAATGTTTCCCTCTACCTTAATATTATTTATGGATTGAGAAAGGATAAAGTGATTCTGTACGAAAAATGGTTATAGTATCGCATACTCGTTTATGATCATCATTACACTTAAGATGATTTCATCTCAGACGTATCTGGCGATTTGGTTATTTTTGGTTGTACTGACCGCTACTATATCAGATAACTTACCCTTTACTCTATGATTCATCAAGTCAATGATAATTCATTTAAGCTACAGATCGACTGTGAACTAGAACTGTCAGCTGCACTAATGTTTCTAAATATTGCCTTATCATTTATGAAACCCTCTACACTTTTGTATCCTTAACCTTGCCATCATTAGTCCGGTTTTCTCAGGCCTCACACCTTCCTAGTGGGATTCTGTGGCTTCGTCTCTCTAAAACTAGCACATCCTAGGAAGGGATCTCTTCCATGCTGATGACGATCTCTGGGGCCTTACAAATCTACCTAGTAACATCTTCCCCAGAGATCGTGTCTTCCTGTTTCCAATTCACGATTTGGGATCCGGACGGTTTTCACCTACCCTCAGATACCTAGTGTGAACTCGTGGTGATTCCAAGACCCCGTCTCCTCCTAGTCAGCTCTCTCTCCGTCCCTAGGATTAAGACTACTAGAGCCCTTCGTGACGACATGACATTGGTAAACTGAAGTTAAAAGAACGAAAGTTCTCAACCGACATGTCTCTTATTCTCACGATGGGCACAAGCTCCATTTGTCCAAATCCATATCCTTAATTTTTATCATATATTTATAAATCGCCAACAGTACGATTGCTGTATGTATTTATATTGTTCATATAATTTCAATATCCAGTTGCATAATTTTGCTGCACGTTCCAGAACGGTCATCCTGGGGCAGAAAAACACATTAAAATCATATATTATAGGACTTGGATCAGGAAAGTTGGATTTACAGTTGGGGTAGTGGGTGCCGCCCTAATATACAGAGCATGCTTGAAGACGTCCCTCATGTTATACCCAAAGCAAACATCGGCCTCCGATGCCTTGTTAGCCCCAGTTCCCTGTCACCGGTAATTGCTAAAGCCCGCCATTCAGTTGTCGCAGCACCACCGCCTGGTCCTACTTCCCCGCACGTCCCAACTAATCCGTTTATCCGGGACCACCACTGGACCACTAAACAGATTATAGTATTCTACCGCTCTCCGGGATCCTTAACCAGCCAAATCATTGCCAGAATTAAACGGAACTTTTCCAATCTCTTTTCTTCCTATGTAAATTTCACTGTATGCTTTAAAAGGATAAAAAACAAATGTAAAAAGCCGATTATCGGTATTTGCCAACTGATAACAGAAGGTTCAGAAGCAGTAAGAGGAAAAAAAGTGAGCTTAAAAGTTTAGCTTCTATGGAATGCTATTTTAATCCTTTTAACCGTACCGATTTCGTTTGTAGGTAAATATTTAAGCTATATAAAAAAGCTTTTGGACAGATACGAGGCATCCCTCTTTTGCCTGGCTGTTAATTGGTCTGGTGGCTGTTTGGGTGTAAGGTCCAAAAAAGGATCCATCCGATCCGATATTTTATTCATTTACAGCTATGTTTTGGTTTAGATATACGAAAGGAAAGTATCAACAAATATTATTAAGGTCAAAAAAAATATATTTTGCATCAATTATCTCACCCTATAAATCCGACTTTTATGGTTTCTCAAAAACGTCACTGCACTGTCATTTAAAATTTAATTTTCAAATTCTACCACCGTCGCTTAAGGCACATTAAAGACCGTTACGAAAAATAAATTCAACGATATTTCATGAAATAAAGTTACCTATTTAAAATAGCTTCAGCGAGATAATATAGTTTTTTGGTCAATCTTTTTCCCACTGGTTTTAATCATTTAGTAAATATCGTTGTACTCTGAAGGAGAGATAACACTTGGGCATGTTCCAACAGATATTGTTTTTTGCCCTTAATTCAGTTTAAAATTGATGTAAAAAATAAATTATTATGATGGGGGAAAATGGCGAGGCAGCTGTTCCTTAGATCAAATATTATGTAATGTGGACTGTAGTGTCAACCTTAAGAATAATTAGAAGTTCCCCTCTTCTCGGTCCAGAAAATATCTACTTATGTTTCCATATTTTAAATAATAAAGCTTATGACGTCAGTAAGAGAGGGGGAGAAACTAGTGGGGGAAACAGCCGCAGGTGGGGGAACATCCCCCACCAAGGCTGGCCTGCCTATATAACCGGGCCGTCTTGAGGCAGTTTTTGGAACATACAGAGCCGGCACTTGGAACACTGCTCTCTCTCTGCACTGGCGCTTGCTGCTCTACTCAAACCATGGTCTTCTCATTCAGCTACCTCTGCATCTCTCTCTTCTAACCTCGCTATGTTTTAGTCCGGCGTTGTCAGACACCACACCTTCGTAGTGGGAATCTCTGCCTTTGTCTCGCTAAAACTAGCACCTCCTTGGGAGACACCTCTCCCTAGTGGACAACGGTTGTCGTGGCCCTGCAAACTTACCAAGCAGTGTCTCCCGCGACAATTCAGTCTGCCTCTCTCTGGTTCACACTCGCCTTTTGGATCCGGACGGTTTTCGCCTACCATAAGATACCGAGTGTGAATTCGTGGTCATTCCAATACCACATAAACTACCTATAAACCCACCCTGTTCCTCTTATTAAGCTGCCCGTCGACTAGGCCGCCAGCAAGGGTGAATGACCACAGGTCCACCAATTTTATCTCTTTCTAGGCGCTCGCCGGACGGCGGCTAGAGGTTGTAGCGACACAAGCCCGCGGCGGGCGTCTCCTCCCCACTTTGGGAACTCACACATCTCTTAGCCCGACATGGACGATTATGTATATTTTAAAATTAGAATAGAATTTAGAAGAAATAAAATTTGTGGGTAAAAACCTATAAGTGACTTTACGTTTCGTGCAATCAAGTTCATATGTTTATTTATTCTTTTTTATTAAATGGGCTGGTGAAAAAAATTCAGAAACATAAGTACGTTTGCGTTTATCTTCTAGACAGGATGATTTCTCTAGTAGTGTTGTTGTTTTAAGGTCTGGAAGTCCCCGAAGTTAATCCATGACAACTTAATAGTTAATGAATGTAATGACTTCAGGAGAATGAAAACGTCCTTATCAATCCTTCCTCTCCGGCTTCAACAGCTTTAATTGTTCGTGATAAATCCCTAAATGCACCGCGAATCAGTGATTTCCTGCAATCACTAAACTCATACAATGTTTTATAGATCAAACATCAAAGCAACAGTGCCACAACAACAGCGGTTCCATGGCTACGTTTGTAGATTCGTTCATATTTAAGTATGCCACAGAGCCTTAGTGATGAAGGAGGAACCATAGCTAATTGAGGGATGTTCATTGGGACGTAGCTTTAGTGAACTGTACCAACTAACTAACTGACAAAAGTAAAATATCTATTGGATCAAAGTACAGTACAATTATATAATTTCGTTGTTCTCTGTGGTGTTTTGGCCTGTTACATAGTTAGATTTAAAATTCCATCATATTGAGTAGGGTATTAAATTAACGATCTCGTTGCTCGAAACGTATTCGCGATTCGCAAGTGGGTACTATGACAGTGTCACTTCCTGCTTAAATTTACAATGTCCAGTGAAATAACAAAAATAACAATAAATAAATTATAAAACATCTATATTCACATAAAACACCCAATATATATAAATAGTTATAATAAAAAATGAAATAAATGTAAACACGAACAATATGAAGATAATTATACAATATTCTGCTTGAAAGATAAAAATAAAATATCTACACAGATATATACACAAACTTACGCTAAACAATTTTATTTAACCACTGTAGTATTACCTCCAAGAAGACAGAAAGTCCATTTCGTATTTCTAAAAATATAAATAATGAAAATCTACTCCGAATATACATTACAGAGAAACTTTCACAAATATGTGGATTAGTTTTCCCACTTGAAACATGAAGTTCTAATCCTTACCGGAAAATCAAGAACGGGAAGAATCAGACTCTACCAGACTGTAATGAGTGCTTTAATAACTCAACCCACCACATTATTAAGAATATGAATGCGCCCTATTTTTCACGGTTGAAGCTGTACTTTGGAAGCAGTCTTTATCTTATACTCACCTTTTACCCTCTTGCAGAGGCCCCTGTCGTAATTTAGGTTGAATATAATTCGCTGAGGGAGCTCGTTACCTAGTATTCCCAGTCTTAAGGGTTTGAGGGCCAGGAACAATAGCCATGGCTAATGAGTGGTCTTTATTGCACCACCTTCACCCTTCAATTCATTTCCCTAACTATAGAAAATACCTTAAGATCATCAGTCTTGTATCCAAATTCTTAAGTATTAAGTAACTCCTTCCTGTCCAATTACACTTTTCTTACATCATATACTAACTGTTGTTAGAGCAAACATATAGACTACTCAACAGGAGATCCCACCTCACATTAGAGAACAAAGCCATACTAAAGGCAATCAATACTACGCTTGAACTACAGAGAAGGCGAAAACCCTTCAGGTGAATACAATCCTTCCAATCTAAAGTCATAATAATATCATTATTATACAACGATCATTTTTATGTCACCCATAGAACGCTCCACAATGACTGAAATCACATACCCTCAAAATCCTAAAATTCCATAAACAATCACTTTGAAGCCTCCCCCATCCCTATATTCCTCTTCAGGGATCAAAGTGGAAATAGTCACGAGAGTTCATAATTTTTTGTCATTCGGTATTTCTGTCACTAGTACGTTTTCTCTCATGCCTGTCATGTTTGGGTTTGCGGCTCCCATACTCTCCCTTTGGCCTCCTTCTCCACAGCCTGGAAGTTGACAATTTACAATAGCATTAGGGCAGGTTGTAATTTTCTGCAAATAAAGATTTTAAGTTAAAAAATAAAATATCCAGGTTAATATTGAAAATATTGTTAATGAAGTTGACTTAGTTACATTGTGCATCGGTGTGAAGTGCTGGTCCGGTTGCCCATTTGCTCTGACCTTCGGCTAAGTTATGGACTAAAATCCTCAATTAAGGGTGAGGCACTGCTTGAAATTTGTGTTGCCATTCTCTCTGTGGCCTTTCGTTCTCATCTTTCAGTGGTGTGCCATGCACAAAGAACGGATATATACACTGGGGCTGTGACAATTGGAACTTAAGCAGTACAAAGGCGCCACTGCTAAGGACTGATCGTACAGAAAGCCTTAATTAAAACGTTTATCCAGCCATAAACCTTTTGGTAACGGTCTCAGCTAATGCACACTCTTTAATCTCTTTTCTATCAAAATGAAAATCACTATTTTTGGCATGCATACTTTTTTACTTCATGTTTTTCACTTACAGAAACCAACTTAAGTTTAGTAGTTTAGAAATGAATCAATACTGATGAAAACTTGAGTTGTTTCATTTTTTAAGTTCTGTTGAAATTTCAAATTAAATAATGATTAATTAATGAAATAATCAGTTATTATTATATATGTAGTTGGTTAATGCTATAATATTGTCACGGTGGTCACCACTTGTGATTTGTATTGTTGACTCATAAACTATGCGCTCTCAATTATCTTTAAAATAAGAATAATTTTCTTACCCTATCGGTTCTAATAAAATCAACTTAACAAGGATAAAAAAAGGTTAGAGGTGTCTCGAATGATCTCAAATGTATTTTTCATACTTATGTAGTGTATTTTACTCGACACTTTTTCAAGTGCTTTAGTACTATCTTTGATATTTCTGATCGACTAAATCATTTTGTCATTATACTTAAATCCTTAAAACTCATTACCCGTTCAAACGTAGAGCCTTGCGTATTATGTTCGGCGCTGAGTCAATTAGTAAGGTTACTTCAATCACAGACTATTCAATCACAGATCCAGTTAACAGTTAGACACGATACTGGCAGCAGTAATAAAGACTAGATTTGTGAAAGGGCTTGTACTAACCTGAGAGCACCCTCTTCGTTCATATCCATCAGAAGAAATACGGACTCTTCAGCACGAAGGGAGCTCCTTTCAAATGGAGATCCGTGGCCTCTCCTGAACAACAATGATTTTTCTTCTAATCCACGCCCACAATTTCACTTCGACAACGCTACATCGCGAGGCGGATACGGTTACCACATCCATCAGTAGAAGTTGAGAAACTGTTTGGGACCTTATTAAATTGTAATTATCATTTCCATTTGGGAAAGCGGTGGCATCTTGTGAAAGGCACAACATTCCCACACAGAGGAGCCAACTCCGCTACACGATACTGCAACTTTATTAGCGAATGAAACTCCAACTTCCAGTCAATTGTTTCAACTACTTTACAACAAAGGCAAATAGGCTGTGATGTGATATCGCATATGTGCAGATGAGAGTTGCAAGTGAAAGAACTAGTAGATCCAAGGATCATTTGCCTCCTCATTTCTTGATTATGAACTAATTTGTTTTTTTAATATGTATTTCATTTAAACAAAAGAAAGGAGGAAACGATAACGAGAGGTACTTCTACATGAGTTTTTCAAATGCTCATTTAATGTCGAAATTAATTGAAACCGGCTCGAACGAGATTAAATACGCCATTTCTATTCTTGAAATCAAAAACTATTCTAAAATATATTTAGAATTCTTCATGTTACCTTCTCAAATTTTTCGTTACCATAAGGAAAATACGGCCGCTCTACAGTCGAAAGATGATTTCTCCACACCTATTTGAAAGTTATCTCTTCCTTGAGGCTTAGCAATAAATATTTTATATAATTATTTCTTTTTATTTATTTTTTTTTTTTTAAGATAGAATTACAATCTGCCTGTTATTAGACAATGAGTAATTGAGATAAAAGTTATCATTCATACCATATTTACAATTCATTATTCACTCGCTCACACAATATATACAAACAGCCCAGAGGCCCCCCAAGTCCACAAGGTTGTCACCTCCCTCGCATGCGAAGGCGGAAGCGGAGTCTTGGGGAGTCCCCCACGCTCCTCCGTCAGCCGCGTCACCGGGTACTAGCCAGTGGAGGTTGACATATAATTATTTCTGTAAATAATTTTTGCTTGAAAGAAATTTTGCATTAATTCCAGAACGATTACTATTTCACTGAGTTAGATTACACTATACAATATGAACTTTTCCCAGCGAAATGTCTTCGATAATTTACAGGGCAGTAGCTCAGTAGTCCTACAAAGGTCGGCTTGGCATGAAGTGCACAAAAAACTAAAGATATAAACATTGGACAATAAGCTCCCCATCGGCAATAGTGTACTGCTTGTATTAGGGGTAGGTGATATTTTGTATATTGGAAATGATAAGTAGGCTCTATTACC
Source organism: Acanthosoma haemorrhoidale (assembly GCA_930367205.1). NCBI lineage: Eukaryota > Metazoa > Arthropoda > Insecta > Hemiptera > Acanthosomatidae > Acanthosoma > Acanthosoma haemorrhoidale. The sequence continues at coordinate 31,219,427 of OV884012.1, forward strand.
TAAGACCTCCGGGAAAGTAGCTACGTCAGGTAGAAGCCTTGCACCTGATCTTGCAGGTCATCTTTAAAGCACAAATAAGGTACCTATGACCAGGTAGAGCCCGCTCCTAACCTTCTAAGGAACAAACAAGCAGCTTTTACTCTACGCTTTGCGTACTGCTAAATGAAGTAGGCCTTTATGAACTCTGCAGAGCAGCGATCTTTGGCTCATTTCACAAGCCCAAAACTCTGCAGTCCATACCTGTCTCTCTGTCCTCTCCTGTAAATTACGCTATACATATGAGTTCGTTTTTTATTAAAAATTTTGTCTTCGTCAATTGAGCGATTAGTTTCGTCAAATGCAATAAACATGTTTATGAGCACCAAAACTCTACTAGCAGCCTGCATTTTTTAGACTGTACAATAGGATTATATGACATGGAAAGGGGTAAATAATTTATCGCAGGGACACTACTTGGTTGCTATGACGTTCCCTTGATCGCTCGCACCAGCGCTAAATTTGGGATAGGGATTGTCTCGATTAAGAAACAGCAAAATAGAAATAGGAAACAAGATGGAGGATGTAGATGGTATAGAAGTATAAAAACATTTAATTGGAGAGCCTCCAGAGAACTAGCAGAGCAAAACATTGTCGGCAATCATTCCAATAGCATAGTGGAATATTGTAATTAAACCAATATTTATAAATAAATTACAATACCTGTATCAAAGTACGATTTTCTAACTTCTTGTGGAAACCATCTCTTGTTTTTACCCACTTCGTCTTGAAATTTCAGTCTACAAAGAAATATTACGACCTAAACTAGTCTACTATTCGCCATTTTTTACAAATCTTAACTAGGCTTACCACGAATTTAAAAACTCCAAAACCGATGCATAATCAATGTGAAAAATGCTCCATCACAAACATATTATGATACAGTCATAATCATACAATGATAAGTTAAAAGATTTTTCTGCAAGACTAAACACAAAAAGAGCCCTAAATTTATAATTGGCACAACTAACGGGAATTTGGATAACTCCTGACAATATATACAACTTAATTACACTATTGCAAATCTAATAATCCATTATCAGGCACTCTACAACCCCATCTAAGATCAACTTCTTCAAATTAAAAAAATAATAAATTTCACGCGATTCCATTGATTCAATAGCCTACTGTCTACCACCCGTTCTACTTTCCTTCTTCGATATTTCTTTCGTTTATACTTACCTATATCTACTCCCCGCAATGCCATGTTTTCAAACTATTCATATAAACATACTTTATTTTCAACTCCTGCTGGAGAAAAAAACAACTTGTTTGTTTCTGTGTTTCTAATGAATTTTACATACAAATTATAACTCAAATGAGACACATAAAGCGAAATCTGGGAGGATGCGGAGTATGCCTTTGAAAATTCAGTTAAATTAGATTATTTTTACAACAGCTTTCGTAGAACACGTAGGCTACAAGGCAGGCGAAAATGCCCCTGTTTGAAAGTATAATCTCTCCATTCTATCTTGCCAGTTAATTATTCAGTCATAATAAGATTTCACCTCCGTGCGAAAATGTCTATAATCGGAAAATATTTCTATATATAGAACCTAGTCTGAGATTGCGATTGTTCATATACGAATGTCTATACTTCCATTTTTTCTTTGATTTTGAAGTAATTTTGCATAAGGGATTCACATAAGCCCCTTGTTTTATTAAGGTTGTGGATAATTGATTTCCTCAGACACTCACTCAGCATATCTTCGGCCGTTGATGATACTAGTGCTGTAATGACCACTATTGCAGGCACTCGTGTCACGCAAGCATCGGAAATTACCAGAGATATAAAGTGGTCATCATCAATCGGTAATTGCTAACGTGATTAGTCTTGAGTAGATCTCGAAGACCATGTCCGCTAATGAACATGGCTCCTTACCTCCATCTCAAGTGTTCTCATTGCTACCAAGTACCCAGTCCACTGTCTAAATATACTGCTCGTTATTTTCAATGGGAAGTTCTTAAAGAGAAAAACAAAAAGTCTTCATTGCTTGCTACATACAGTAGAAAAAACTGTCTAGTATAAACTAATTGTTACTATAAATAAAACATCTTACAGCCAGAAGAAACGTTAAAATATGACTGTATGTGTTTTTTAACTATCGCTGTATCATGGATTACAAAAATTATACTCGCATCATGCAATTCGAGCTTATTTTTCACTGTAAACTTCATACCAAAATATTCGTAAAAAAGTATTGTTGTTTTTCCTTGATACAGTTTTGAAGTAAATATAACCCCTAAATATATGATCCTAACAATGTGGATGTATTAATATTAATATATTTGCGATGAAGAACGCAACCACCGAATAACTCTACATACAAAAAAGTGGCATAGTTGGCAAAGGCTGAGAACATCCAATGAGGCATTTCTCCAAACTAAGCTACAAAATATGGTTTAGCATAATTAATGTGGAAAATGACAAATCCAACTTCTCCTTTACATTAATTACACCATTGAATTTTTGAAAATTCAATTGCGACGCTGTAAACTTTAACACGATAAATTTGGCCATTGGGTACTGAAGTGTAAGAGGGCATAAGGCAACTTCACCTCATAGTCATCATGGTGCCATTCAGAACGGAAGCCAGTGCAACTGTAATACATCGTAGTAAAATAAACGTTTATTTTATATTGCCAACTTGAGTAGCTATGGAAAAATAATAGAACAAGTATCTTTCACATCACCACACAATTTACTTTTAAAAAAAACGCGAGTGCTTTTGGCAACTTCCATTCCCATTCTCTTCGTTGGCCATAAATGTCAAAATATGCAAAGAAAAAAAACCATTACAATGGAAGAAAAATTTACCATATGCTTAAATCATTAAAACTATTTAAATACTATATACATTAGCACTGCCGCAGTCCAATTGAGCATTATGTACAAACCGGTAGAAAAGATAAAAGTATAAAATATGGTAAACATTTGTTCAACTGAGACAGAGAAAGAGTGATTACATTTTTGGAGGAAAATAAATACCTCAAGAACCCATCCTCGTACCTTATGACATTAAAAATGTTTTCATCAGCATCTCTCCCAGGAAGAAGAGCAAACGGCAACACTGGAACATTCTTTGATGAATCTCCTGATGTGTTGAGGAATGGCCTGGTAGATGTTTGTCTAAGAAAAAAACTCATTGACAGGAAAGATAATACCGAACGGAGAAGAAACTTCAATTTGTGTTACATCCTGCAATATAAAATAAGAAAATAATGAGAGAATATAACAATAGAGCTCGTGAAAAAAAAACAAAAAAAGAAATAAGCATGTTTTCAGGAAGCATTACACTGTTCCAATTGTTTCGATAGTGACGTTGGATAACATTTGTTGCCCTGCAAAGAGGACTGTTGCTGCCCAAGAGAGCTGGTCATTCTCTGTGAAGACGTGTGAGGATAATACTGCGATGTCATCTCTATTTCCCAAGGGGCAAACCAAGTAAGCCAACAGCTGCACGTCCTATTTTGTAAAAGATCAGCTGGGAGAGGAGAGTAAATGTATGTGGTGCAGGAACCAGCTAGATAAGCCACTAGATTAGAATGACTCAGCAGTTACTTCAGAAAGGAACTGGATTTGCAGCTCAATTAAACATCTCACTCCTCATTTGTGTAACTTAATTAACTCTGTTTTGCTTAAATTATCGAGATTTTTACTGTCTAAAAAATCACTTAATCAACCAACGAATTAATTTCATTATATGTCATCCTATTCTATTTATCCATTCTGTGAAAAATTATCAAATCCAATTTCATAGTTTATTTTGGGTTTAGCAATCCAACGATGGTTTCAAAACGCTCCTCTAAAATTATACTTTTCTAAAAATTTACTTTCGGCAGGAACCTTGACGAATAAATCTGTAATGAATAATTATGATGTTCATAGAACGAAGTTTATAATGTTAGACACTTTATGGTTTAATTTATTCATTTTGTAATTCTAATATTTTACTATAAACGTAAAACATGTTTGTTTACTCACAGTGTCTTATGCTCAAAAGAACATTTAAATCGATGTGAAAATTAATTTTATGAAGCAAAAATGAAGCCATCATTTTATTATTCAATTATGAAGCCATCATGCAGGTGTAATGAGGAAATAAGTACATACTTATCGTTCTTGTCTTATTTTCATATCACTTTATGTCTATTTGATGACTGAGTATTGTAGAAACCCTTGAGCTGATCCTTTGAGAAAGAGTGATTGAGCCAACCCATCAAACAAATTCAAATACCCTGTCTTCCCTACAGTTCAAGAAGCTATCAACATGGAAGTGGGCCGAATGGAAGACATTCTAGAGCCTTCTCATAGTTCATAGGTATGAGCTATTATAGTTCATATAGCTTGTGCCAATAAGCGTTGGACGACTGAGCGTACATTAATCCTCCTAGATTAAGCTTATGAAGAACCTCTTTCTTCAGGCAATAATAAGGTAAATATGATATTTAGTGCTTGAGAGTTGTGGTCTTTGAAAAAGGGAACAGGCTGGTAACAGTGAGCTTTTTATACTGGCTGGCCCTTTGTCAGTTTCCCTTCGGCCGCATTTATACCAAAATAGGCCTATCCTAGTTTGGAACACTGGATATTCATGTCCAATTTGAAGGCAATTCGAGCCCAATCCCTCTAGGCCACAGCTTCAGGCTGTTTCTAGTTATAATTGATGTTGAGGATTCCGTCTTTGTCTGAGTAATTTCCGATGAAGTTGTGCTCTTGTTTTTCCTCGTTTTCTTTACCACTTCCATACTTGCCAATGCTTTTATTGACCATTCCGATTGGTGCACGATGAGGTTCATATGCAGTTTCAGGGAAAGCGCTTTTGCATTTAGTTGGAGGTGCCCGATAAGACTCAGCTGTCCTCAATTTGCTCCAGTTCTTTCCCGAGTTCCAGAGGTTTATCAATGGAAGTCACTTCAAATCTTCTAATGTATAATTGCAAAATATTTCTGTAAATGGTTAAGATTTATTCCACTTCTGATTTAGGGCGATCCAATTTTTTTAACAAAGGCAGAGGTTGGTGACGATGTTCATATTTTTTTCTTGCCCACTGTCGGGTCGTCACTAGGGGGTGCCTGATCACCCTAGCCCTGGTGACAAGTGCGGATTGTTCGAGTTTATAACCGTCATGGACAATCGTTCCATGACGGCGTTACTATCTGACTCCATTTATGATAGGTATGTGCCCCGTCAATGCGCTATGTTCATGAGAAGAGGTACAGAGGTTTCATAAAGCATTAGTCAATTTTTCAGAGTTCGAGCGGAAACCAAGCAAGCGTCAACGAGTAAAGGCCACGAGAGACTAATTAACAGGGCCAGGAGCCCTGCCTTAAGTACCCTCTCCCCTTGCCTGCTGGGAGGCTGCAAGGGTTTAAGCCGGCGGTGGTTCCCACGCACACCTGTAGTGAGAAACGTGACTGTTGGTAAGGAACGTGACCGCCGGCTGCTTACCCGACCAGGGGACAAGCCCTGGAGGTAGAGAGGCCTCAAAAGGGTTGTTATGTTTATGACCTGTCTCGTGTGACTTAGTTGGCTTCCGCCATTTATAATACATTTAGTTCATGTTATTTTACTTTTGCTTACAATATATATGCAATAGAGTATAGGGTGATTTATCTTATGTAGTTAGCGGTCGCTACACCCACCATGTGTTCTTCGAGCGATTGCCTCCATGAGTTTTTCATAATAATCTATCGGGAAGAATGCCGCACGGCAGACTCTTTCAAAATCTGTCCACTCAGTCCAGCTTTTTATTTCCAAGCGGCACCTATTAAGCGGCTCGGGTAGATAGAAAAGAAGACCAGTAGTCTTACATGATGACCTTTCTCATTGAGACTGTGAATAAAATCTTCAGCACATAGGGTTGGGGTACTATCGAATTGTAGGGTGGACAAAAAATGTATTGAATAGCTTGGAAAGTTGGCCCAAGTAGTTGGGTTTTTAACTTCTTGTTTAGATGTTCCCGGTTTTTGTCGGGAGTCATCTCTTCTTCTGTATTCACTGTCAATTTCGAAGATACTGTCCACATCCAGGGGTTTTCTGAAAGGGATCTTTTGTTGTTGCTGTCCATAGACTATCAAGCGGAATTTGGACGGATTGCCATTTCAATAGCCAATTAACTGTAAGTCTGTTAATCTCTCAAAAGAGAGGAATGAAATAATTTAGGTTTCTGTATTGAATAATATGGCAGGGTATTGTAGGTAATTCTTAGATTAAGTATAATTGTGTTTGAGAGAATAAATGGAATTGATTGGATAACAATAAAGAAAGTATTAATCCAAAAAAAAGATTGTATAAATTTTAGTAATATTTCATGAAGCGAAGATGATTCATATTAATACCGCTGGTGTGTAAGAAAATAATTTTCCAAATAAGGTGTGAGACTAAGAAATGAATCAGACTAATGATACTACTAATTATAGAAAAATACATAAGATAGAAAAATAATTCAGTCGAATAACAAACAAACTACAATCAAATACAAAAAAAAAATTAATCTCTTTTAAGAGATGTAAAAAAATTAATTATTTTATTTACTGCTTATATATTCTAGGCACTTCGTTTAGGCCGCCACTATTTATATAACCGATATTTAATTTTTAATGACTTAGTTTCAATAAAATAAGAATTATTAGAGGGAAAAAAAATAGAAAACAATCCATATACATTTATGGCCAATCAAAAAAAATCCTATTATTCCAGTTCAGAGGAGAAGAAGGGGTGGGTGAAGATATAAAGCAGCAAGCAGAATATTTTCATGCAAATCAATAAAGAGAAGAAATTGAAACATAATACTAATTTGATCTAAAATAAAGCCTGCCAAAAGCTTTAAATATAAAGTAAATTATTATAAAGGTAGAATAAAAGAAAAGCTAAAGGTAGATCTTTACAAACAAAGATACTTTCTTGTTGATATGGTGAACTACTATTTTTCAAAGAGGAATCACTGTTAATGTTTAGTACCAATACTACAACTTTGGTTTCAAACTTTATATGACAATCCTTAATGAAATTGTGGCGGACCATAGGAGTAGTTTAAAGAAATTTAGAGTGCACAAGCCCGAGGTGCTATAATGTGGAAAACAAAGGCGACGATATTTCACCTATGAAGGATTGTGTATGAAATGTATCCAAGATGTTTATTACCCCATTCAGGGCGCGCACGGCAAATCTCCGTTCTCTCATTCCGCAGTACATAATCCACTGAATACTTCAGGCCGATAGTAAATGTTCCACTTCCTCCCTTCTATAGGGGCTATTAATAAGCACATTTTGACTGCCATGCCTCACACCGATCAGTCCTTTCTTCTAGCTTTAAGTAACTCAAACGGTGACTGGTAGACTAGCTTAGGGTAGTTCTTTTTTTTTTTTTAGCTTATCCATCTATTATAGCCTATACTTGTATATTCTACCTTACAAAGTGGTAATACCGAGCAATAAAGTTCAAGTGAGTTTGCACTTATCGCTATTTGGCAACTTTACCAAACAAGTTCTGATTCATAAAAGTAACAGAGTCGTTATGTTCTTTAGATTCATTTGTGCTTGAGGCGAAGCCGGTAGTAAAAATCCTTGGCTTGGTTAGTATTAAGTTGCAATAACCTTAACTTCTGTAAAGCTCAGTTATGGGATAGTTTTTTTGTTTTTTTTGGAAAAACGGAGTGTTCCGCATAGCTACTGCCACTCTTCGCAATGGGCAACGGTTATTGTTGAGACAAACTACAAAATTGTTTTATAAAGTTTATATTTACATTTGAAAATTCCAAAAAGACATAGGTGGATACAGGAGCATAAAATAAATACAAAGGTCTCAACGCAATTTACCAACTACTCCGGCAACCTCGGTAAAATATTCTCTTCCAGAAATATGATGCCACTCATTTTTTATAGCCCCTCAATCTCTTAGGATTTTATTTGAATTTGACTTTTCAATTCAATCCTTCAACAGGATTTTATTTGAATTATTGAAAAAACAATAATTCTTTTTAGCTTTGAAAAAGAATAACCACCTATGAAAAAACAAAATATAGTTTCTTACGATTGTTTTTTGAATAGGTGCCAGCACAAGTTTTTACATTTAAACTGTAATGGATTTTCCTCTTAGTTACAACATACACGTGACCTTGTCATATATAGCTCCTATCGTGGTTGGGGTATTACAAATGTAATTAACATGTTCCCTCTAGTTAAGGCTTAACAGGGATTCAGCTCTCACAAGATGTGCTTTTTAAATGGCAATTACAAAGTGAGAGACTATATAGGTGTTACTTGTTTATTTTATGAAAAACAAAGTACTCCGAATTTCTAATTGCATTACCTTTAAAGTAAAAGCTCTTGATAACATTATAGTAATAACATTTAAGCTTAATAAATTATCTAAAAGTCTACACTCTATTTTTTCACTCAATTTCGTTTTTAATATCATAATCAGATTTTTTGTTAATTGGTGGAGAAGAAAAAAAAGAAGTCTTAAACAAACTTGAATACTTTAGGCAGCATTTTTTTTTTTTTTTTTTTTTATGAACGTCAATTTTGAAGAAGGAAATGAAATTCGTCTAATTATATAAACCTTCCCTACTAAACAAGAAAAATATATTTCAATCCGCCCTAAAGAAAAGGGAGTGCAAGTTTCAAGTTGTGTTGTATTTCAGCTATAAATAAGAATATCTGATCCTGGTTATAATAAAGTAAGGTTTGACGCCTTTCAAGAAAATATTGATTGGTGGTTGAAGAGGTAATTTGGAAATAATTGCTGTTTAAGATAATTATTAGTACGATTGAAAAGTAAGTAATAAAACGTTAGTTGAGAAGAGACTCACATCAGCTGTTAAAACTTTGTCTTGTGGAAAAGATTATCTTATAGTTTTTACTTACTATTTGTCAGATTTTCATTCATTAGCAGATTTAATTGAATTCATCAGGCAGTTTTGCATTTGTTCCATTAATACGATGTGGCTAATACAAACTTTTTATCATTTATGAGATATCAGGGAAGTACAATTATTTTTTTACATTTATTGTGTCTAACATTCATTTGTCTTGTCTTTGATTTCTATCGAATCTAAGAATTTAATTTTGCATTTTTTGGAGGAATCGGAAAAGAGACCTATTCCTGATGAACTTGAATTTCCAGTTCACGCCAATTAAAGATTAAACAAATTTTTCTTATTGGATTGTAAGTTAAAGTGAAAAGTTTATTCATCAGAACGGTAACATGAAAATTTGATACGCCTTTCTCATGGGAGCTTTTAAATTAGAAGAAGGTTTAACTTTTTAGAAGGCATCATAAACAAAGTCCCAACCAGAGGAAATTTTGATGTTTCCTTCAATTAAATATCCAGTGAATCTTAATAGCGGGCTTAAACAATCCAAACATAATTCTTGTATAAACATATACATGTTAATTATCAAATACCAGCGTGTAAAATGATTTATCTTCTGTGCATAACAGTTGTTTTATCTTAGTATGTTCTTTCAATGTAACGTAGCTGCTCGCAAACAAAATAAATCCAATATTCTTAACTGTCTAGCCAAGGTGATGAAGGATAGTAGACTTTTTGGAGATTAGTGGCCTATTGCAATATGAATAGGAAGACAATTAATTATTTAATAGTGAACAAAGTGGCCGTAGCCCTGTAGAGATACCATTTTGGGTTCCAAAAGGTGGAGTGATTTTGATTTTTAGGTATGTCGTATGTTTTGACCCCCTCGTAAAAGTTGTAAACACCCCCCTCTTATGTGCGTTTTACGCCATTTTGAAAACACCACTAACAAAAAGTAGTTTTTTTCTCAGTAAATCGCTTCTAGTGCAGTTTAGGCCAAACGTTGTCATCACCAATTTTAAAGTGTCATTAAATTTCCTGTATGTTTTATATGTAACATGTTGGAAAATTCAAAACAGCTCAGTAGATACGGGGCCGTAACAATTTGCAAAAATGTCAAAAAAACGCAAGTGCAAAGTGTGTAGTGACAAATCTTGTAGAGGGTTGAATTTCTTACAAGATCCATACAAAAGATTTTTAATTATTCCCAAAAGACGCCAAGAAATACTGAAGTTGACTTCTATTTCCGCCATCCTCCCCTGCGTACCTTTAAGAACTTGAACTCTTGCAGCAAAAGGATGAAGACATTAATGGTATACAGCTAATTACAAATAATTACATTTATAATTTCTTCCTGAGCAATTTTGGCAGCTCAGCAGCTATCATATTTAAAACAAAGCCAGTAGGTATTACCAGTATAATGTCGCTATTTGGGTAATGTCGTGTCATGCAGGTAACGTTAGTCGAATTAGAACTTTGAAACCACTATACCACTAACTGCTGGTTCTTTTTTTTCTTCCTTATTTCTTTATTTGTTCTTAAATATGATCCACGTACCACGAACAAAACAACCGAATTAGCTGAGCGATAATGAATGGAGGACTTGCCTATTTCCAATTCAGACTTGCTCATTGGAAGCAACGATTCGACGACCTGTAACTTTTCAAATTAATTATTAAAAGTTATAAATCGAACTTTGCCAGTGGAATTGCAAGCTTCTATTCCCTCTCACCTGATTGCACTGATAGGAATCCGTGAGCTGACTAGATATTGAGTAGACAACCTATCGCCTCCATTCGGATCAGGAAATTAGTTTCATATTAAGTTAATAACAGTCGTGGATTGGATTTTCTTCTAATGAATATATAAGCTTTTCATTCTATATTGAATTTTTTTTAATTGTCTATGGTGTCGAGATCAGTCGTGACTAACTGGTCGACTCTAAACATCTACTGATTAAAATACTGTCCGTTATTGTATGAGGATGTACTGACTTATAAAAACATTGAGTTGAGTGGCAATGCAAGAGGGAATCAACCTTCAGATACCATCCAGCAAGCAAAAACTCAATGTCGGGTCGTCACGAGGGGAGTGCCTAGTTACCCTAGCCCTGATGATGAAGTGAGGGTTGATTAGGCTATGACCTGGACAATTGTTTCATGACCGGTCTTACTATCTGACTCCATATTTGATAGGTATGTGCCCCGACAATGCACTATGTTCAGGAGAAGATGTATTGGTTAGGTAGTGCAGGTGGTTAGTGTGGTCTTGGAATGACCACGAATTCACACTCGGTATCTGAAGGTAGGCGAGATCCGTCCGGATCCCAAAGGCGAGAGTGAACCGGAGAGAGGCAGACTGGATTGCCGTGGGAGACACTACTAGGTAAAGCTTGTAGAGCCATGGCAACCGTTGTCCGCGAGGGAGAGGTCTCTCCCAAGGAGCTGCTAGTTTTAGCGAGACGAAGGCAGAGAATCCTACTAGGAGAGTGTGGGGTCTGACAAGGCCGGACTAAAACATAGCGAGGTTAGGAAGAGAGGTCCAGAGGTTTTCATAAATGAGGAGGCCAAGTTTTGAAACATCGGTGCAGCCGCAAGTTCACTAGTTAGAGAGCCGTGGTGAGAATGACTTACAGGCCAAACCCCGGGTATATTTATACCCGGCGTGCCTTGTTAGTACCCAATCATGTGAGGTTTTATTGTGCCCGATGATAGCCCAGTATGCCAGAGGCCCTTTGTTCTCGTAGTGACTGAGGCCTTTTCCGGGTCGCTTACTACCTGCTCTGGGTAGAGGGTGAGGGTTTCCAGCCTCTAACTAGTTTATTTGCAGCTGCGTCTTTTATTGCTTACAACATTTACAATGACTTATGGTTTGGTAATGTTATTTACATTTGTTTAAATTAATTTACAACTTATTATAACCAATTTACAATATATATACAATAGAGTATAGGGTGATTTATCTTGTGTAGTTAGCGGTCGCTAAACTCAACCCAAAACACCGGGAATCAATGACCGTTGTGGTTGACACGTCCTAAAACAAACAAAATAAAACACTTAACAGTTATATATGCGGAAATAAGAGAGTACATTTTAAGATATGATTGTTAAGAATGTATATTATATCGTTCTCACATCGAATTTAATAATAAATTGAAATATAAAGTCATTTTAAAGAAGTCAAATTTAACGTAGCTACTTAAAATTAATTTAATAATATTCAATGTTTAATCTATTTAATCTCTTATGTCAGAAGTTTGGTTGTGAAAAATAAACCATCAATTTGTTTTATAGTGGAATCATTCATTAGTTTTCAATAGGAAATGAAATTTAAATATGATTAATAACTAGTGAATTGGCGTTATATAATAATATACTGCAGTTCAATAATCTCATAGATTTTATTTACTTAAAGTCTTACTGGTGATGTCTTCGGTATAATGGATCTTGATTGGTGGTTAGATCTTCAGGAAGATGTAGTGATGTATCCGCCAAGGCCTAGGGCCACAAGAGACCCACGTGGACCTCGTTAAATAGCAGCCTAGGAACAGAACAGCACAGAGTCGCGAATACAGACCCACTCAAAGGTTTTATATCCGAAGTTATCCACGTCCCTATTCGGATACCACACTGTTTCTAATCATTTATGACTTCACGTGTTTCCCAGTATGACTCTGTGTATCGGGTCTCAGTAGTGTGTCACGTAGTTTGAAGTGTTGGCTATCGCCCCCATCAGAGCAGCTTCTTCCTCGCAATTGTCTCTGTCTCTATATTTCTTTGTTTGAGAACATTTTCTGCCGAAAACATTTTCTCAGTCAAAAAAATTTGGCAATGCTTCTTCACATATTTTCCCACTTAAAGGCCAGCTCTTGAAACACTTATTTTTGAATACGTTTTTAACCACACAGCCAACACAAACATAGGGTGAGCCCCATAACTTTTAAAGAGACCACCGGGGGGAGGGGGTCTCGTCGACCCGGCCACTGAAAAAAGAGATAAATGAATAAACCTGTATTGGTTAAAGAAAAGGCTTTGACCTTTGCTGGCGGCCTAATCAGTTAACAGCTTAATTCGCATTTTATTGATCTGATTTCGTAAGATCTTAGAAGGTGTGCCGCGACAGTACACCACTATGTTCAGGAAAAGAGGTAAAGGCTAGGTTTTATAGATAATTTAGGTGATCCTGGGATGAACATGAGTTCATACTCGGTATCTGAGGGAAGGCGGAAATCGTCCGGATCCCAAAGGCGAGTGTGAACCGGAAAAAGGCAGACTGGATCGCTGATACGCAACTAGGTACATTTTGGACTATTAGGGACATTTGTCCCCAGAGTCCGTTGTCTGCATGGAAAGAAAACCTTCCTAGGATGTTGTCGGGTTGCCATAAATAATAAATAATAAATTGCCTAATCACTCTAGCCCTGGTGACAAGTGCGGATTGTTGTAGTTTATAACATGGGCCATGTTCCATGTCGGCGTTAATATCTGACTCCATTTTATGATAGGGATGTGTCCCGACAATACACTGTGTTCAGGAGAAGAGGTACAGAGGTATCATAAAGAATAAGACCAGTTTTCAGAGTTCGGGCGGGAGACCGGCAGCGTAATAGATACAAGTCGTCAGAGGGTCTGCTAGGAGGCTGAGTGACAGGGTGACAGGCTAATAGGTGCTGCAGCGAGAGTAGACTAGTAGAAGAGTGGACTTACTTCCAGGGCCCCGGGGCCCTGGCGTAAAGCGACCGAGTGATAGTGGCTGTGGAGATGAGGAGACTGAGAAAGAGTAGTCCTACAGGGCGAAACCCCCTGGTTTAAATATTATTTACCCTTCCTACCGGAAGGCGGAGCCTGGCTTGAAAGGGGTATGTTTATGATGTCACACCTGCCCCGCGGTACGTGACCCATCGTCCCCTAAAGGGCTGTTTTATGGCATGGCTTTTAGATTTTATGACCGCCAGAAGGTGGCCCTAGGTCTACCGGGTCGGTTTTATTACGGCCGTTTAGCTTACCCTCTCAGGTTTATTGCTGACGCCCTTCGACCCTCTTGACTTGTTTTACGACTGCCGGTCCCGCATGTTTATTACTAGAAAAAGCTTTTACCATGTTTTACATCTAATTACAATACATTATATATGCACCAGAGTATAGGTTGATTTAACACTTATGTAGTTAGAGTCACTACAGATGTGTTATGTAGCGAAATAGCCTTGCTTAAGAAAATACAAAACTGGAAGTATTTTTGATATAATGCTTTATTACTGCCAGTAAAAACCAGTACATGAAAATAAGATAACAATGGATTTATAAGGCTCAAGTCACAAAGTCATCAATATTGTAATGTAACTAAATACATTCACGTCAAGAGATTGCTTAAAAATATTCAGTTTTGTCCTCTGATCTGTCCAAAAACCTCTGAAAACCAGAGACTGTGAAGAACTGAACTTCAGTTACTAGTTGGTTTTCAGTTTTGTTTTTATCAGAGCTGTTATTTTTTTTCTCTACGAATAAAATTTCGTATTATATACAATATTGTAAATATGGTATGAATGAGGACATTTATGACAATTAATTATTGCCTAATAAGGCAGATTGTAAATTTAGCACAATAAAGAAGTTTTTTTTATTCACAATAAATTACAATCTACCCTAATAGAGCAGTAGGTGATTATGATATATAATCTCATTTATACAATACACACCATTTTGCATTAACTCTCTTATTCATGCGGTATTCACAATGTAGACATATTATAAAATAATCTATTTCCCCATCAATTATGAGCAAACTCATATTTTTTTTTTAATCTTATATAAACAAAACAAAGGAAGTAAAGAAGAAAGTTAACAAACAACATCGAGAGGAGTTACAGTTTTTTAAATATATTTTTTAAACACCTGTGAAAAGGTATTTATTATACGGTGAATACTCATTTCATTTGTTAAACCATCTTGATCACTGAAGTTTGAGTTATAAATTATTTTATGGTAAATGTTGGCATTTACAGGAATACATTTGAATCTATTTTTACGTTGGTCTGTCTTGAGGGCTTAAACTGTGTGGGAAAATCAGCTGTGATTTGAGAAAGCTGAAAGCGAAGGGGATTAGTTGCGAGGAAAGGGTTTTTATTCGCATCCAACCATTTATATCTGGCATAAACACGTAAAGCTTGATTTTGGATGTTGTCGAGTACACCATTTAAATTTAATTCATTGTGGCCACTAGCGAACAATACACAGAATTAAAAAATGACACCCTCGTACCAATTGTCGTTTTTATTTGTTGAATTACATGTTGAATATTTTTTAATTTTTCCCCTATAGATGTTGTCCGACGAAATGTACACTGGACAAAGCCGTGTGCTATTCTAGACGTAAAGCTGCCCTTGGAGGCAAGTGGGACAAAAGGATGTTGTTGGAAGCCAGGGGCTGCCCTAAGCCAGGGAGACAGGTCTCTGCTTAGACCAGGCCCCAGGCACGTGTATTTGCTTCCGACTCCCCCATCCAGAGACAGCGGCCCTGTGTTTTCCTATCCCGGTGGGTGTGGACAAATCCATTGATATTTTTAAACTGTTTTCCCCGAAAGATACGGGGTGATTAAGCCCTGCGGCCATTCTCGCAGAGAATATTGGAAGAGGCGTCCAAGGGCTTTTCTAGCAGGGTTCTTTTCTAGGTTTACAAAACCTACTTGACATGGTTGGCATGCTTAATATTTTGATATATACTTGATCACAACAGGGAGGTCATTGTGAGGAATATTATTGAAGGGACGAGACATAGGCAATTATCAGATCTTTTGTTGTTCACTCGCTGACGTTGATACTAAAGCCAAAATGAGGGAATTTGCTTCGTAACATCAGATCCAATAATTAGTGGGCTCATCATTTTTATTACCTGCATTGAGTTATTTTCTTTTTTGTAAATTCTTCTTTTTCTTTTCATCCATCCAAAATTTTTTCCCCGATCCAAAATAGTCCTTGTATTTTCAGCCATTCGTCTTAATATCTATGATCCTCCTTTCGTGGTTGTCCAAAGATTCAGTCTACAGCTTCTTCAACCTCTCCTTCCAGATTTCTCGCCTACAAGCCTTGGCCTATGGCATGTGTCTATTTGGCCATTCATCCTGCATTCTTCCATGCAGAACTTCTCTTGACACTGCTCTTCCACTTCTCCAGTATGCCAGTGTCGGGCTCAGGGTAACTGAGTATCCCCAAAGTAAGGAGGAGACGCCCGCCGCGGGCTAGGGTCACTACAACCTCTTAACCACCGTCCGGCGAGCACCCAGATAGAGATAAAGTGGGTGGACCTATGGTCTTTCACCCTGGCTGCCGGCCTAGTCGGCGGGCAGCCTAATTTGCTTTGATCTGACTTCATAAGATCTTTAGGAGGTGTGTGCCCCGACAAAGCACTATGTTCAGGAGAAGAGGTACAGGGTAGGTTTATAGGTAGTTTATGTGGTCTTGGAATGACCACGAATTCTGACTCGGTATCTAAGGGTAGGCGAAAACCGTTCGGATCCCAAAGGCGAATGTGAACCAGAGAGAAGCAGACTAGATTGCCGTGGGAGACGCTACGAGGAAAGTTTGTAGGGTCACGTCAACCGTCGTCCGCGCGGGAGAGGTCTCTCCCAAGGAGGTGCTAGTTTTAGCGATACGAAGGCAGAGATTCCCACTAGGAAGGTGTGGGGTCTGACAACGCCGGACTAAAACATAGTGAGGTTAGGAGAGAGAGATGCAGAGGTAGTTGAATGAGAAGACCATGGTTTTGAGTAGAGCAGCAAGCGCCAGTACAGAGAGAGATGAGAGAGTAGTGTTCCAAGTGACGGTCCGGTTCGTTATGCCCTCTGTTTTTTTTTTTTGTTTCTTTCAAAACCTCTTTATTGATAATATATATACAATGACAAAAATAAATAAATAAATTTGGAATTAAAGCTGTCTCCTCGTGCATATTCGCAGATGCATATTAAGAAGTGCATAAAATATAATACTTTCAGATTGTTGTTAATAAGTCCAATACACATACACTCACTAGGTGATGAGGCTCACCTTCAGCTTGCAACCGTGGAAAACACTAACACTAAAACCTAAACCTAGAACCTAAGACTAAAGCGTTCCAGCCACGACAGCGTCCTGCCATCGATGGGGTTATAGTGTTAAACACCGGGTTTGTCAAGTATTGCAGGGAGTCGAAAGATTTGATATGTCTACGTTGGATGAACTCATCCACCGTAGGCAGCTCAAAGATCTCGCTCACTGTTGCTCCGCTGCTCGAATGAAGTACCTCTGACCACTTTCATTAGTATACCGTTTTGGAGATGTTGGAGTTTCTTAGCTGTTGTATACATCAGATAACGAAAAAGCGGTGCACCGTACAGCAGAGTAGGCCTGAGTATGCTCTTGTAGATCAGTAGCTTGAGACGCAGTGATAGATTGGGGGTCAATAAGTGCGTGAGCCGGTAAGAC
Source organism: Acanthosoma haemorrhoidale (assembly GCA_930367205.1). NCBI lineage: Eukaryota > Metazoa > Arthropoda > Insecta > Hemiptera > Acanthosomatidae > Acanthosoma > Acanthosoma haemorrhoidale. Next base: position 31,236,735 of record OV884012.1, read on the forward strand.
TTCATGCGTGTTTGGTTCAACTTCTTCATAAAATGGTTACTACAATGGAGATGCCTGTCCATTTTAATTCCAAGATATACTAGGTTGTTGGCTGGTGAATTTTCCTGCGTTCCTGCTATGTAACTAGTAGGTAGTTGGCTTTTTCCCTTTTGGAAAGAGAAAATTACGCAGTCAGTCTTACCCGCGTTTACAGAGATATTGAGTCTCCCCAATCTCTCACTGATCTCGTTACAGGCTACTTCAGCCTGTCTTAGAGCTACCTTGGCACTCATGCTGCTACTGTACACCGCTATGTCATCTGCGAAAGCAGTAACTGTGGTATTTTTGTAACGGGCTCCGACAATCTCAGACGTGTATACGTTGAATAGTACAGGGAATAAGATGGCTCCTTGGGGTACTCCACAGGTCAGAGGCACAGCTTCGGAGAAGCTATCACCCACCCGCACCCGCAACGATCTGTTTTCAGGAAACTAGCCAGAATTGAATACAGTTGTTCCGGGCATTCCCGGTCGCAGAGCATTTGACACAGTGTCCCGTGAGACACCGAGTCGAATGCTTGGGTACAATCAATGGAAATCATAGCCGTGGCTATGTTTCTATTCATGTTATAGCTAGCTTCTGACTGTACCTTCAGAAGGGGGTGCTCTGCGCTCATACTGGATTGAAATCCAGTCTGCTCTGGCGGAATGATGTCATTTTCCGAGCAGTAATCTTTGAGATAATTCAAAAGAATTTTCTCAAAGATTTTCCCCATCTGTGGTAGCAGACTGATCGGGCGGTAGTGAGCTGGGTGATCTCCGCTCTTGGCTGGCTTTAGTAATGGGAACAAGATGGCTTGTTTCCATGTGTCAGGAAAGTACCGCAATCTTATACAACAAGAGTTGTATAAGTTTGCTAGTTGTACTATCCCTCTCCTCGGCATTTGTTTGAGCAGCACTGTTTGTATCCCGTCGTGCCCTGGTGCTCGGTTTCCCCGACACCGGCGAAGAATCGCCTTGAGCTGCTTCGGTGATTCAAGCATGTGGTTCTGTTCAGCATTATCCCGTCCTAGCCGTAATGTCCCTAGCGTAATGGTTGGCCAGTTTTGTTGCCTGTTGCTCAGCAGTCAGAACATTGTCACCTTCGTGAAAACGGACAGTGGCTGTCTTGCCTTTTGTAGTCTTCAATACCTTCCAAAACTTTCTGTGATTTCCGTGAGTGCTACAAAGTCTCTCATGCCACTGCGCTGTTTTCCAGATTTTCACCAAGCCCCGGATCTGCGTTGTGAGAGAATTCACAACGACCTTGGCTTGCTGAACTCTCGTCCTGTACCATTTATCCTTCCAATTATGGCGCAAGGCAATTATTTTAAGAATGTGGTCTGGAGGTGGTCGCAGAGACGGTGGCATGGGAGTGAACTTCGGGATCGCAGTGTTTGCTGCGTCTATGATCACATCAGTTATGAAAGTTAGTTGAAGATCTACTTCTTCTTTCGTGCGGAGAACTGGCACCGTATGCAAGTTATGGTAAATCTGCGACCGATACAGATCCCAGTCGGCAAGACGATAGTCGTATCTCGTGGGGCGAGGGGTCACCACTTTACCATCTACTGCATACAGTACTGGCCTGTGGTCAGACGTAATAAAGTCAAGGGCGGTGCAACTAGTGATACGGTGTGGTTGTTTTGTCAGTAGTAAGTCAATCGTCGAGGTATCCTGCGGGTTACCTCTTTGTCGAAAAGTGAAAGTCTGGGGGTGAACGACCGTATACGGCGTTCTCAACAGGAGTCTCCCAGCCATGTTTGTTGCGGTGTTATACCACATCGTGTGTCTCGCATTGAGATCTCCCACCACCCAGTGGTTAGATCTCTGTGAACATGCGTGTAGCAGGGCTGAGTACTCCTGGAGAGACGCGTACGGTCTCCTGTATAGAGCGGTAAGGTAAATGGGTCTCCCCAAATTTACCTTAACTGTTAAGTGGTGAAGCTTGGGATCAGTTGTAGTCAGTGGTGAAGCCACTTTCTTCCAAGGCGTATAGCAATGAGAACGCCTCCATAACCGTTAACCCTATGCCCTCTTGTCTGAGGACGCGCGGTTTATATAGTCGGCTCGCCCTGGAGGGGATGGGCCCCCACCAGGCGGCTAGAGGAAGTGGGGATGGGCCCCCACTCCACTAGCTCCTCCCCCTACTCTCACTGACGTCATAAACTTTATTAACAACAAATATGGAAACATAGGCAGGTATATAATATGATTCGAGAAGAGGGGAGCTTTTAATTATTCATAATTAAGAGGTGGCCACAACACCAGTTTTGGCATTTACCAGTTTTCCTCCTTCGTTCTTGACACTTCAGACCTGTTTACCCTTCCTTAATCTAATCGTTGTAACAGTGGTCCAAAATCGTATATTTTATATATATATCGTCGTATATTTTCGTTGTAACTCCGTTCCATTTCTTCACCGAAATCTATACACCCTGTGTTTATTTTGTTTCGTTTACAGCGCCTAAAGTTTTGCTATATAAATTATGAATTAAAATTTGTTGTCGTACGCACAAGTAGAGAGACAGCCGGACAAAACCACTCGCCCCATTTTTGTTTAAAAGTAGAAATCTCCATTTGGCTTAGTGATAATTCCACAAAAACCAAGAATAATTTTTGGTTAACGTCCATTGACTACAACCTTAACTGACTAACTAAACGTAAAAAAATTGTTTCACGGTCCTAAGAGTCTCCAAAAAGTCTTATGTTTTTATAATTTTTGTTTTTTTAATCATGATTATTAGTAACCAAAAGCCTTTACTTAAATATTTTCTTTTCCATTCATTTCTGGATTCATATTTATATATGGATTATAGATTTCACTAGATTAAAATGTCATGTCAATGCATTCCTGAATGCATTATTGTAACCTGATTAATAAATAACTTCCCATCACGTTCCTGTAGTTTTAAAATGACGTCACATGAATTTATCTCGAATACAATCATCGATTTATACATCTGACGGATATCTCCTTATGATTCCTAAACCGATAAAACGCTCATCGCTATGATTGACACCTAAGTAGAATTGTTGTGCTCTGCCTGATCAATAAGGGTGCCAAGATCCTAGAAATAACACACCCACAAAAGGGATTTCAATATTGGTGATTTAACAGTATTTATATGATCATTTAATATAATATACCGAAATTACATGGTAAATAATTATTGAATATTTACTATAAATATTTCTATAACTTCATTCTTTCCACAATGTAACATTAGCGAAGAAAATTATTATAATAGACTGCAGTTTGGATTCATGACACAGTTAACCAATTTGAGAGAAGAGATGAGAGAGAGAGAGAGGGTGTGGGGGGATCCCAACAAAGCAGCACTTTAAAATAAACCAAAATAACCAGGACACCAACAGCCAATAGTATTGCTTTATATGTATGTACCTTTATATTTTTAATGAGACCAGAAGAAAATTAACAGAAAAACTATTAATCATCTCTAATTTACAGAAGATATTTTATTTTATGCTATGGAAATGGTACCCATACTTCGTGTCATTAAACAGTCACCTTAAACCACTACACCACCGTATGAGAATCAATCCTAATATTTTATTCAAATCTGGTCCAATTCATGATTTCGATTGCATAATATTCTACTCAATATTCATGAATGGAAATAGATTATTCCGATTGTGGATTCAATGTAAGCTCTATTCTACCCGGTATTCTTTGCTCATGGGGGATACGAGGTTTGAGGCTCCCCATTAACTATCACTTATATTACTTCAATTTTCTCATTAATAATACTTTCTTATAATAAGTTAAAATGACGATCACTTAAATTATGCAGCTACTGTGTAGATTGGCTTATGTAGGAAATACATCTCATTGGTGATTGCATTAAGTTAAATCCGCACTCGAAGAGACGATACCTACCGGGATCAGTGCCAGAGCTGATAAAAGGCGCTAAGGTGTTTCAATTTGTCAATCGAGGGTTGAATTTTCATTTAATTCTTTCATTGAATTATCAACTGGTTTTGATACCTTAATAATGGTCCTTGAAAACAAAAACTAGTTAGGTGTGATAGGTAATTGAATCTATAAGCAGTCTAATATTTACAATAACTGTTTTAGGATAACAGCTGTTGTGTGGGCGGCAGTGGCTGTGACAGTCCTGGCCAACGCAGCAATGGGCCAGGAGGTGCGGAGAGCCCCTTCTATGGGCTTCATGGGAATGAGAGGTAAAAAGTCCTTGTTCGCCGACGAAGACAGCATCGAGGAGTACAAGCGAGCACCACTAATGGGCTTCCAGGTAATCTATACATTACAGTTTTGTTACCATGCATCAAGGAGTTAATTTAGTAGTAATGCATCCGTAGTACCAGTATACTAAAATTTTATCCAAAACATTTCATGAATTATCAACAAAGAACAACAAAAAGTTTCAAACTCAGGAGCTGCAGAACATGTCAAAAACATTCTCTCTGCCCTCCCCTGACGTAATGTTAATGTGCGAGGAAAATACCTAGGAATCCCAACCCCCCTAAAAAAATTGTCTTATAGGTATGATTTCATAAAACCTTTGATAGAGTTTCTGACCACAATAAATATTCAAAATCCCCCCTTTTTTTCTCTGCTTCAATTGACTCTAGCACATAGGATGGTAATATAAGCTACAGATCAATGGTATTCTTGTACACTTCTGTGAGACCGTTGCATTGCTTTTCAAATGAATTCAGTTGCAGGACAACGGGTTAGATTCAACTTCCCCTTTGGTAGCACATAAGCAGTAGCAAAGAAAGCAACCCTTATTCCAACGATGTTAAACAGTCACTACTTTGATATTCACCTATGCGTGCTTATTTAGTTACCTATGTACTTAATTCACACCTCCCCCCCCCCAGCACGAATCTTCACTACCCCAGCATCTTCCTATCACTATAGAAATACTAAATAACTATGTTATGTAACTGGAAGTTCAATCTAATTCCGGCAAAAACTGAAGCAAAGAACTTCGGTATATTAGGAATGACATATTCACAGACCCGAACCTTAGATTCGGATTACTCCTAGACTCTCTACACCAGCTAACTAGGAATCAACACCTCAGTGAGAAACATGGATAGGCGACAGCAGCGAGTATACTCGTTGAATAACCGACATCCAAATTATACCCGACTACGATGAAACTGCATTACCCCGACCTCTACGTCAGTCGTGACACATACACATATCTAAGGTGGAAAGTAACCTTCCGAGACTAGAAACATTAGAAAACGATTTAACGAGAATCGCAATAAATGCTCCATAGTTATCCAGTCGTTACTGACCAACACAATAAAGGCTTTTGTTTTTGTTTCATAAAAAATTAGTTGTATGATTTAAAAATCTTGTATTTTAGCGTATGTCTAATTTTTTTTCGAATTACCCACAACTAAGAAACTAAGATCTTACAGTTTTGGATTTGATTCTTGATATAAACCTCCACAAGACACACTACGCTTCAGACAGCAACTCCCATTCATTGATTCATTCGAATTTTTTATTTTCACCCTTTTGCCATATATCTTAGTCTTTACATATTTTAAAATTCTTTATTCATAAAATTACATTTTTACTGTTTGTACATTTAGTTATGTGCAGACTTCAAAATAATTATATATCATAGTAATGATTAATGATCATCGTACCCCTTATTGGATTGGAAAATTATACATCAGTTGGTAGTAAAATGAAATTAAATGACAGTTTAAAAAATGAAAATTGAAAATTTTGATACTTAAAAACAAAATTATTAGTGTGAAGGAATTCATGAGAGACAAAACAAGTTGATCCAGAAGTCTAGATATCATTGGTTTCAGTCTCTTCAGTTTCAGAAAGAGAATATTTTAATTTGTGCACAGTGTATAATTTTAGATATAAAATGGCACGTTGAAGGGTTTTCAAACAATTTTACACCATATCTGTGAGCACTTAATAACAAACACAGGGAATACTAATTCATCTATATTTCTAGTACTACGTTAATGTGGCCATAATAACATGTACTTACCTGTTTTTGTACCATTCAATGTGGAATACATTTTTAATCATAAATAGAGACAAATACGCTCTGTTGGCAAACACGAAAGCTTTCTTTTGCCTCACTATCGAAATAACTTATATACCAGTTTATTTCTCAGTAGATTATTAGATAGATGATTAGCGACTATAATAGAAAGTATCGGACCCAATGGAGCCTCATCAACTCCCACTTCCCTCTTGCTTTTTTGTATTTTTGAATAGATACTTTACAATGTTTGTCAATTTTGAGGCTGCAATGAAATTTGATGTGAATCTGCCTATAAATAGAAGATGGGAGAATAGGTATACAAATTTAGGGGAAAGCAACAAATTTTGGAGGTAGTGAGTACCTCGATCTTTTTGCAAGGTACTGACAAGTATTCCTACCAATTTTGGAGCGAATATCCATTGATTCAGATGCCTTAGCAGCATATACCTACTAATATATATGTAAATATATTTTTCTACATTATATCTATCAATTAATACTAATAAGAATTACTTTCAGGGTGTCCGTGGAAAGAAAGCTCCATCGATGGGTTTTATGGGAATGCGAGGAAAAAAAGAAGATGGCATGGACATTTGGGATGAAGAGAAAAGAGCACCTTCTTCCGGTTTCTTTGGGATGCGAGGAAAGAAGGCACCGTCTGCTGGGTTCTTTGGGATGCGGGGCAAGAAAGGCCCCAGTTCAGGATTCTTTGGCATGAGAGGCAAGAAAGGACCTTCCGGCTTTCTTGGCATGAGGGGTAAGAAGGAGGACATTGACAACATTGACTCTCTGCTTCAGTACCTGAGAGACTCAGAATTAAGACAAGGTCAGTTGAATTAAATCAACCACTGCTCTAAAAGGAAATAAATAAAAATTCAATAAAATGTGAAGTATCATACAATTAGAGGGTTTGCAACAGATGTGAAAACGAATTTAATGACATCAAATATTGCTTGTAATCTGGACGTAGAGATCTTTAATTTCATTCCTTGCTTTATAAGATAAAAACTTTTTTTAATTACTAAGTAGTTTATTAATTACTCTTTATTTTTATCATCATCAAATAAATCTTCCATGCAGTATATTATTAGCCTCTAAAAAAATCATTGGTCGAGTTAAATTAGCATACAAAAAGTTAATGACAGTTTAATAAATTTTTGTGACTATATTTTTTAAAAAAAATTACATGTTGTTCAGGACATCGAAATCATTAATTCATTACCATACTAAAAACGAAATATATATATATCTTTATATATTTTTAGTACCAAGTAATTAATTATATGCCACTTAATCATGTTTTATGTAGGTAACTATATTTTTCATGTTTTCCCCATGTCAAATAGGTCCTCTGCATAAACTTTCATATCTCTGATTCAAACAGAGGACCTACAAAGACCACAACATATTTACGGAGAGGTGAAAATATGAAAGTTTCTGGTTGAAAAAAAAAGTGTAAAAAAAAAAAGTTTCATAACCAATGTTTGCTTAGTTATATTGAATTAAACACAGTCCAATCATAACTGAATTCAACAAGTTCAATCTTAATTGAATAATGATTATATCGCTTTACATTCTCATAAAAGCAAAAATCGCATATAACACCAAACGCTAAAAGAATTAATGCATAGATGCCAGACACATTAAGAACATTATATTAACAAATCTTTACTATAACTCACAAACACATTGTAATTCACACAATTTCACAGTGGTTGAGCTCATTTCACTAAAAAGATAAATCTGACTGTGGTTTAAATAAACAAATTGTTTTAGTTTTATAGGGAAATAAGACACCAAAATAGTAAAAGTTAGATCTTTTATCTTAAACATTAACAAATTATTTGAAGCTCATAAATATGGCCTACATTTAGGATACCATGAGTAATGTATATAATGAAATTCAATAAAAATAATTTATTTATCAAATAGATATGGAGAATTAACCGGATCATATATTAATTTACCTTTTATTTTTTTCTTGCAGATGTAGAAGACATGATGGAAACAAGAGCTAAAAGATTCGCAGATGACTCTTTTCAAGAGAACCAGAGTGAACAAGATTTCCTTTAGACCTGAAAATTCAGAAGAAATGTAAAATAAAAACAAATCAAAACGTGATAACGTGATAAAAGTTCTAGACTTTTCGAAAAAAAAAAAAAAAAAAAGTTTCTTTTTTCCCATCCTTATAGTGTTTGAGATGTACAATGCAAATAAATATATACTTATATATTTATAATGTATAAAAATATATATATAAATATGTTCAGCCCATTAATATAATATTTTTTGCCACATTTTTTTTATTACATGAAGTCCACACCACTGTAAATTATCAGTATTAGTAAGAGATATGTATATTCATTCATGCCCTTAAGGAATCAGTGAAAGACTTTTTATAGCTTGTCTAAACCAAGAGTTTGTTTGGTGTGCTTCTCATGGTAGTTTAATATTAATAGCCATCCTTATACATTTTAAACCTAAGAATACTTAGTAAGAAAATAAATGTTATTGTTAAAATTAGAAGAACGCTACACTCTGTCAAAACACTAATTATAATATGTATGTTGTGTGCAAGGCATTTGTAAGTTGTCCATTCTTGATTGAAACAAAAAAAGTTAACATATTATGAACATCATTATGAATATAACCTTTTTTGTTTTAAATACCTGTGTTGTAAATTGATTTCCCCAATAGCTTAAATTGCTGGTATACTACTTATAAACAGCTAACACCTCTTGAGGAGTTACTAGTATTGGTCACAGTATGAATGTGGGAATATTTCTACCTAATGTTACATGCTCATCAACAATCACTCAGTGTTCATTCACCTCGAACCATCATTGCAAGGCTGATTTGACTTGAATGCTTACGTCATCACATCATCGTGGAAGCTTTCACATCAACTGTTGTTGCCCCTGTAATCACTAGTATCACACAATAATAAATAGGTTCAGCAATAAGACTGACAGCAGGTAAATTGAATGGATCTGGATCATTCACTAACAGGGTAATTTACCATGGTTCACTATCCTGGCCAAACAAATAAAGTTCACCTGTGCTTGGTAATAGTCAGTGCCTGTCTCTTAAAACCAGGGACTGGCACGACTTATTTAATAATTTTAAATTTATTTGCACATTGAAAACTATTTTTTCCAGCTATGGGAATCTGCAATAACACTATAAATGTTTTAGTCTACAACCACCTTTTTTTGAATGTTGGCGACCATGAATTCATGATACCCATTTGTAATTTGCGAATCCTGCAGAGGGGCATGAACCAATACCCTTGTGCATGAGCCTATAGGTCCCTGTAAGCATAGGCCTATTGGTCCCATCTTACTTTTGTGAGTGCTTTAGCTGCCTATTGCAGTGTGGTGAAAAATAATTAAGATTGTAATTTGTTTCCCATAACCTTTGCTTTTTTGATATTATCCTTGAAAGCCATAACTTGTAGAAGAAAATGGAAACTAAAGAGAATCTAAATTGAAAACATTTTTGGCAAATTACATTGTGTTTTTTTTATAACATTTGTAGTAACAGGTCTAATAACAGTAAGAACCAAAAATATAACCATTAAAACAATACTATTATCCATAGTTATTTCGGCACTTAGTGGAGAAAGTGAAAGTCGGTAGTGTTGTGAAATAATATGAAAGCGAGTATTATAACCACAAGTATCATAAAAAAAAACTTTTGAAAGTGTTGCATGACATTTGCTACAGAAATGAATTAGCCTGTTAAAAAAAATTACAATAAATAGGAATAAAAAAAGCCACACCAACATGAATGGTTATCTAGATTATAAATTGGCTTAAACTATATTTATAAATGTCACAAAGTACTTTGTTGCACAAGTCTGAAAATATTTCCCAATTACATAAACAATCACTTTTCACCACCTGCAAAGGGTAAGGCAAAGTATACTGTGGAAAATGCTCTAATTGAATAAAAATGATACCCTGTACCTTATAATTTCTATCAATAAATCTAATCACTGTTGTGTCATGAATAAACAATTATTCCATCCTCAGATATTTATAATTATAGATTTTATAAGTTCCTTAGGCATTACAATGAAACTAAACCTTTGTTCCATCTAACCTTGAGAATTTGCACATACAATTTTAAACGATATGCTGGTATACTTTTGTACTACATGTTGATCAGCTATAATCCTGCTATTTTATTTTATTTAATATATACAAGAATTTTTTGCTTCCATTCCTTACTCTACTGCAAAAATGATGAATGAAAATGAATCATTTTGTTTAAAAAACAATTTTATAAAGTTTGGCAGCTAAAATATAGAATACTTTACAGTACCACAGACATTTATAATATTATAACCATATTAATATAAAATATGTAAAAATAACTGCATGATATATAAAATATATAAACTAATGCTAATTTCTAGTAAATATTATTATAATAATAACACAGTTCTGGGAAAATCATTGGCACCATAAAAAATTCTCCAGTTTTCATATTGTGATCTCTGCATCACCATTTAGCTAGGTGATGTCCTTTTCCACATCATCCAGCCATCTTAGTATTCCTATCTTCTCTGAGCATGCTTTTCTTCATTCGATCATACAAAATTTGTTCAGGAGGCACACTTTCCACATGGGCTTACCAATTAACAAAAATTTAGTAATTATATAGGAGATACATTCATTTGTTCAATTTTACTCACGATAAATTTGTGGCTCATTACTCATTAAAGACTCAAACTGGCACTGATCTTGTTGTACTTGACAGATGCTACATTTTAAGCAAGTAAAAATTCAAATTGCTTATGAATTAACTGTTCAGGAGGCAGAATGAATTATTGAGTAATTAATTAATGCAGCCCATTACAACATAGACAAGAAAAATAATTATCAATGATGGTAATTGTTGTGCCAACTTCTTCTGCACCATGAACAAATATAAGTTACCCTCTTCACGGAGCAGAAAACACCCACCTAACTTTCTGTATTTTTATCAATAAATCTTCGGCGTCAGTATAGAGAATGGGTACTATAATAATAATAGTTCACGATCAAGACACTGCAAGAACTTACTAGGGGCATGGGTGTAATAGCTCCTGATTGGCCAAAATACACAGCTCTTACACTCTCTGTAGGCAGAAAGCCAGAAATTTAAAAAAGACAGTACAAATCATACACTTGAAGTGAACACCTCTCTCTCTCTCTCTCTCTGCACTGGCACTTGTTGCTCTGCTTGAACCATTGCTTTCTTATTTAATTACCTCTACACTTCTATACTATTTTAATTACTACTACACATCTATTTAGACTGCCGTTGTCATACCTCACACCTTCCTAGTGGGATTCTCTGGCTTCATCTCGCTAAAACTAGCATGTCCTAGGAAGGGATCCCTTCAATACAGACAATGACCTCTGGAGCCCACAAAATGTACGTAGTAGTGTCTTCTCCCCCCACTGGTCCAATCTGGCTCTTTCCGGTTCACATTCGCCTTTGCGATCTGTTTGGTTTTTCCCTATCCTCAGATACCGAGTGTAAGCTCGTGGTCATTCCAAGACCGTGTAAACTACCAATAATACCTTAGCCAGTACCTCTTCTCCTGAAAATAGGGCATACCTTCTAAGATGTTATGGTGTCAGATCAATAAACACACATTAATTATGTCCATAATTTTTTATTACATAATTGCCAAGCCTGAAGGGAAATGTTCTTTTTTGTCTTTCTTTTTTCTGCCTACCGCCTCTATAAATTACCCAATCGATCAGAAATTTCTGACAATATCACACCATGACCTATGAATATGCTTTAGTTAAGATAGAATAAAGGTATGTGAAAAAAAATCAAACATGTAAAAAAGTAAGCTCTGCAGTTATTAACTGAAGCTTCTCTCAGTCTTAGGAGATTTCTTAAGACACTGCCCAAAAGATATTAAAAAATTTTTGTTCTGATTTATTTCCTCTTGGTTGACAACAAATTAAAGTTGATGGTAACACTGAAAGAAATTAAAATAAAGAAAGTTATTACAACCAACACTAGAATTTGCATATTAAAATGCTTCAAGTCGATTTTGTAATAGTTTTTATTGTTTCAATATTTTATCAATTTGAATTTTTTTTTTTTCTTGTTTGAAAAGGGAATCGCCAGTTTCTGATATCATCCAATAGATAAACTTAAGTATTTATAGTTATATCAAGTTGTTTTTTTTTGCCATAATAAGTTTTAATTCAATTTAAGTAATTTAATAAGATATTTTGCCCCGAGTTATAAGTTTCCTTAAATTTGTTTGTACAAATAGTGTTAAATATAAATATTAGCTCACAGTTGATGTTTATTTTCATTTATTTGATCTAATGGGGAAACAAAGATGAGGCATTGATCAATTAATGATAAAATCTCAAATCGATATTTTTGGGGAGTCAAACATAAATGAAGAAATTGATATTAGCACACAGTATTGGTAGAAAGTGATTTTCACATAAATAGGAATTTAGGTCTTTAGAAACTGGATTTTTCCATAAAGCCCCCCCTGAATAGATTAACTAGAGACCATAGCAATAAAATTAAGCTTTTTGATTGAGTAGAAATAGAACTGTTATACTTTTATTAGTGCCCACATTGTTACCATTGTTAAGAGATTCTCAGAAGAGCATGATACAGCAATAATCAAATAAGTTGAGTGTGGGAGGTCATCATTGGATGGGAGGGCACTAGGTAGGCATGAGCCCCAGAGGCCATTGTCCAAAAAAAGGGCTATTTTTAGTGAGACTAAGTCAGGGATTTCCACTGGGAAGGTCCAGTTTAGAGCCCATGTTTGTGAACGACAGATCTTGGAGAGATCCCTGGTATAAGAACTGTAATGTATGCAAATAATCTAATAAAAATAACTGCTGTAAGTATAAATAAAGTTATTGGGGCATGTTCAAATATAGCTTAGGGAAACACCTTAATGAAACAAACACACACACACGCACAAGTGAATCTCAAAATATTCTTTAAAGGTCTGAACTCATAAATTTAATTATACAGAGGAGAATGTAGTTCTCTTTTAGCCATTCAAATAAAAGTCCAAACATTGCCATCAAATGCAATTATACAGATTATTTCCTGGATTAAAATAACCAAAAAAAATTAGTCGTGTGCAGTATCACACAATTAATTGTATCGATGATTTTACTTATTACTCCTTCTTGATTGAGTTTGTAAGTTTTATTGAATTATTTTTATTGTCATAAGTATTCAAAAGCAGTTTCTCTAACATTTCCCATCGATTGGTGCATGCGAATTGTCACTACAGAAACATTTTTTTTATTAACTATTATATGTATATAAAACAAAATTATCATTAATCTGCTTTGATGGTTTTTTTTTCAAATCCCCAATGTCAAAACAAGTCGACATCTTCAATTTGATTAATCTAATGAAAATTGTTATTTTTCATAGGATTACTTCTATTACTAGAATTATCCTGGCATGAAATGGAACTAGCATGCAAAATATTATGCCTCTTAAAAAAATCAGGGGTGGAATCAAAGTTACGAACATGATTTCAATGACTTTGTATAACTACAGTTACAAAAAAAATACATATTATTAACCAATGCAACGAGATTTTTATTTTGATATTGGACTTAATCTCTCAATCTCTCATCAAGTTAACAGCAGAAATTCTTCTTAGGGCGAGCTCTAACAGCAAGTCCTTGGTCTGCCCCATGTTCAAGCCCCAATCCTAACAGTGTACATTTTCTTTGGCTAGAAATTATGAATAATAGTAGAATTGATATTACATCTAAAGTTTACTATATAAAATAAATCATACGAAATGTGACTGTGAAGTGTTTTAGAAATTCTCTCTAGGTAGATTCATTATTCTGCCCACTGAGAGATGTTTCAAGGTTTCAAGAGTATAGCTTAAGAGATTTTAAATTGACAAGGACAGAGTTCTTGCATGGATAGCTTAGAGACCAGAGATAAGTGAGATAATATTTGATGATTAAAGATTTTGATGACTCTCGCCCGTCAATATATATTTTCTTGGCTATAAATTGTTATTAGAAATAAAACTTAAAAAAAGAAACATTGTCTTAAGATATAGAATTTTTACTACAATTAAATAATGAGAAATAAAAAACATAAAAGTGAAAAATAAATCTATTTTAATTTCTAAAAAAATTAATTTTCATTACGAAAAGCAGTATTTTAATTGTACAGTAATTTTATGATAAATAAATACAAAGTGTTAATTTAAGTGATAAATTTTAACACCAGAAAAATTTCAGTTTGAATTTTTTTCATTTTATTTATTGTTCTTTTCACATTTTGAATTAATTTATACTGTGGTTTTTGTAATAAATATGCTCTTTCTTTTTTAAATTAGCATTTATTTTATGGCTATACATGTATGCATATGCATAAATATATATGGTTATAATCGGTACTCAAATATATGGAGTCGAATAGTAATCTGTTCTATTTTGAAGTGGCGTTCTATTTTTTTTTAAAGTTCCGATTAATCGATTTTATGAATGCTGTATCTTAACCATCGATTGTGAAGCACCATCGTTTATCTGTCAACTCTACGGTGTGAGTAACATTGGGAAGCATTAGTGCTTTGTGATTAAATTTCCTGCTATCCAGGCATAATCGTTTTGAATTGGTGCTTAGAAAAAATGTAACCAAAACATTTATCCAATCTATAATGAATAAATTTAGTCTGTAAATTTCAATATTCATAGTGTTAATTTTGATGTATATGTTGGTAAATTTTTAAAGATGCTTGAAAGAGATAAAGAATTTTTATGACAGTGGAGTGGTGCTAGGTACACATTATCATTCTGACAATTTTGATTTTGCTTCAGTGTCCTACTTCCTGTCATCCTTATAAATAGTTTCGTTTTAGTTTTTTAGTTATTCAATTTTTTTTTGTAATTGAAATGAGTTATGAAATTTTATTTTTCAGAGTTAATGTTGGATGATTAAATTGTAAAACTAGTGGTTATATTTTATTGTGATCAAAATCTAACTTACAGTTGCCATGGCAAGTAAATGTACATTTGTTTATTTATCCTAAGTTATAACATTACCTTATTTATTTTGTATTGTTATCAGGCACACCACTTCAAAGAAGAAGATATTGATGGTCAGTGAAGTGTTTTTAGCCAACTTTTTATCTAAGCTCCTGAGTTATTCATGCTTAATTATTCTTTTAAAATTTTTAGAATTCCGTGAATGTTTTTTCTTATTTGCTCGAAATGGCCACATCAGAACTTTAGATGAATTGACAGTCATAATGAGATCCCTTGGAATGAGCCCCACGATAGCTGAATTAAAAGGATATTTGAAAGAGAAAGGTATTGTAAAATGTTTAGTAAAAAATATTAGTTTAGCACTATTGCCTAGTGGTTAGTATGCTAATTTTGGAAACCCGGGATTGATTCCCTGCTTCACCATTAGGATTGGCTAGGATGTAACCTCTTGATACTAATTGAATAGTTACTTAACTAAAAAAGTAGCGTATCCGGTTTTAAAAACTGAAATGTTTTCAGTCTTTGAGTATGTTTGCTAAAAGGAAGAATATTTTGTAATATAATGAAGCAGTCTTTAGAAGAAATACATCGTGTATCCATAATTTATCCTAATTAACAGTGCCTCATTGAACATTAATTTAACTCCTAACAAACTATTTTGACCAAGTTCACAGTTAGCAGTTAAAGGTGCAGATTTATTTCTTTATTTGTGCTGATGTAAAATCCACTCTAATTTCTAGTTTGACAAAACTGTAACATTTGGTCCTCGGGTGATTGATTTTATTAGAGATTTTTTTACTTCTTTATGTGTAAATTAACATATATTTTTTTTAATTAGTTGATAGTAAAATATCAGCCGATTATTAATGTTGCGCTGACTCAAATGCCCAGATTATACGATCTGTGAAAGCATGTGCATGGGCTCTTGTGGCATGAAAGTAAGTTTTGTTATCAATCTTCATGAGCCCGTTCCTCATTTTATTATACAAATGTTTACTCAGCCCTATTTTCTGTCAGTAGCCTTTCCAATCTAATGGATGATTGGTTCACTTTTAATAACCTTGGCCCACAGGTAAATGGATGTTTTATTGGTTAACTAAATAATGGTTAAGCATTGAAGATCTATTTTTTTTAGATATTAGGGTTGTGCTTTTACTTAAAGAGTACAATCTCTCTGACAATCAAACTGTAGCATTTATTTAATATTTTTGTTGCAGGGGGTAAAATGTCATTCCCTGATTTTCTCAAGGTTATGCATAATCACTCAAGAGTTGAAGACTTACCAAGGGAAATAGTAAATGCATTTAAAGCAGGTGATGCAGTGAAAAGAGGAACCGTTCCAGCCTCGCACTTGAAACATATGCTTCTACACTGGGGAGAACAATTAAGTGCAAGAGAAGGTTTGTATTTATTGTAACATACCTCGTTTCCTATTTTTTTTTTTAAGGTCATCAGTATGTCCCATGATTCTTCAGCTAAAGTGTTTTTTCTTGAAGCGGCCCCCACCGTAATATGATTGTCAATAATTTTAAAATAACCGATCCTTATGAATGGGAGTACCTTCTCTCAAGAATAGGCGTAAACTAACCTACATTCCCTCTTCAACACCACCAGGCTCACTCTCATTGACCAAAGGAGAGATCATGTTCAGAATTTTAAATTAATCAAAATTAAAATTACAGGTGGTAAATTTTGGAAAAACAAGAATCCAGGACATCCCAATATTATAATCATATTTTTATAAACATTAGTGCGAAATTGATAGTTTATTAAATAAAATATATTTAATATTAAGGTATAATGTTGGAAAAATATGCTAAATATATTTTTCTTTTCTAGTTGAACAAATATTTAGAGAAGCTAATGTAACACCAGGATCGATGGTTAACTATGAAGATTTTGTAAAGATCACATGTGCTCCAGTTCCTGATTATTATTGATTTAAATTATGTATTGAATATATGTGATATAATTTATTCAGGGAAAGGTTGTGGTTTAAGTTAGCTTAAGATTAAATATTTTTATATGGAAACTTATATTTAATTAAAGATGATATAATATTCATAGTTTGGCTATAGGACTTTTGCAACTGTTTTATAATTAAATTTCTTAATAAATAAATTTTTATTATTTTTTTTCAAATAAAATAGCAATTTTTACAAATACTTCTTTTATTAGGGCTTTCCTTCAAGTGCCACAACAAAATCTCTTTATTACTTTTATTATCCTCATTCCTGGGCACCTAGTCACACTCCCTATATATAAAAGGATACTCTCCATAATGGAATTAGTTTTGTAATAAATATATATTTATACTAAAATAGTCATGTACAAATTATATTAAGTGGTTTGAACAATTACTTTTCAATGGTTAAGGAGCAGGACACCAGTACGGAGGCGGGCTAATGAATGGATTCTGAAAGCGTTTTGTTTCTTTGACGCGACTTGCTAAAAAACCTGGTTTTTATTGAAATTCAACTTTTTGAGGCAGAAAATTAACACAAGCTGTTGCTAGTTAATACCATAAAATGTAGTTGATCCTCCAGATGTCGAGTTCAGCATTGTGGGTAGTAAGGCTCCCTCTAGGCAGTTGACTACATTATTTAAAATATGCAGTTCAATTGGTAGGGCCTTACATCTGATGGGCCTGATACACTGTATTCTACAGCCTTGAACAATTTAATTAACTCTTACACCATACATCGGGCTGGTTGATTTAGAGCTATAGTGGCTTTATACAGTTCAAAAGGTTGATGTTAAAGATCCGCTTCTGTAGGAGTCATATAAGGATGTTGAAATGAGACTTCCACGACTGTTAATAATCAAAGGTCATACCCAAGTATTTCAATTTGTCATATTTTTGAAATTTTTCAATACCAATCTATAGTTTAATGTCTTTTAACTCATCAGTTGAATTGTAATCAAATTTAAAGAAGAAATTATCTCTAATGAAAGACATCTGCCTGGGTAGTTCAGAACAGTGAGTTTAGAAATCATTTATTTAGATTGGATAAGATATTTTTTTTAAAAGCTGTGTTTATCTGTGAATTTGGGTTGAGTAACTTTCTCAAAATAGCCAGGTCACCAGCGTATTGAACACCATTAATACATCGTATCGCCATTGTACCATTTTATTGGTGTAAAGGAGTCTCAAATGAAAGGAATCCATGTTCACAATATACATTACTTAATCAATATTTTTTCAACATAGCCAATATTAAACAGACATCACAATGTAATGAGAGCAATTGAACTGACTATTCCACAAATTTAAGCACTGCCCACAATAACCTAGTCTAAAATTAATAATACCAGGATAAGGAAATGTGTATTACATCTACTGCACTCAGTATTAAAACTTTATCATTTATTAGGCTTAGTTATAAACAACAGGTTGAACTTATAAATTTAATAAATATAAATCTTGGGTAAGTAGCATCACTGGATACTCCTAGACAGTTGTAACATGTTCAGTCACTTAAAATGTTCCTCATCACATTTTCAGCAGTTTATTCCTACAATTGGAAGTTGCGGATTAATATATATAGGGTAAAAATAACTTAAAAACCTATTTAAAATAAAAATTGTGTTCACCTGATTAAAATGGTCAAGTCCTTATGTAATTTGCTTCTATGTAATGATATAATACCACCAGTAAAAACAAAGATACGCCTAAGAAATTAGCGAAAATCATTAATTGAAAATCGGTAATCATATTGTTGCTTTATATTTATAAGAACAAGTATAACAAAACAGATTACAAGACTTCTAAGCTTTGTTTCGGCCGGGACTTAACTTTGTTGATAACCACGTCAGGGTTACTATCGATTTAGCGTCAAAGAGTTAATACATAACTCTGATATCTATAGTAACTTGACTATTCAGAAGTGAGTCTGTGTCAAAAGTAAATAAAATTTAAGACAAACTTAGCGATTTGTTGTCCCAAAATATAAAAGTCTTGGATATTTTATATTTAAATGAGTCTTTTGGCAGGGAGTTAGGTTCGGTTCATGAAAACAAACTTTATCTGTAATATTTATTTATGAACAACGTAATGAAATACAATGTCTATATGTGAGGTGGAGTTGTGCTCATGACCAGTACAGCTTCGAGACTGAATAATTTCACAGCTTACTATGAGTTCACAGTTGTATACTTTATAACTTATGAGGCATATTACTATATTTTCATTTCTTAACAGTTGTTTACATGAATTATATTTTTTTAATTTACTCCAATCCCGATACTGAAATAATGCAAATGGAAAACTTGTTTATATTTACTAAATAAACAAGCTCGTACTTGATACTTACTTCACAGCCCGGCTTTATCAGTACGCCTCAAGCTGCTGATTTACCAGAGCGTCCTGAGACCTGCTTTGATGTACGGGACCCCACTATTCAAGTATCTAACTCCTAACACTCTAAAAACGCTCCAGCAATTCCAGAACAGAGTTCTCCGCACCTCCCCTCAAACATACCCCGTTCGACCGAATGAAGGCAGACGAGATCCACGAAAAATTTGAAGTGCTCACCATCCAAGATTTTATCAAGAGACGACACATTTTTTTCGATTCACTTCGACACAGCCACAACCCACTATTCTCCGACCTTCAACCACCACCAATGCCCGTCCGATGGAAGCACTGCTGGATGGCCGAAGCTTGGTGAAAGATGGACCTCATAGAACCTGAGCCCCCTGACGGGGACTGAACGATCCACACCCAGCCGAGAGATCGAGGTCGATCACCCGGCCGACTCAACCGAAGCACCCATGACCCCTTCTAGGTGCTCAGGGTGGGTCGATCTCCCGGCCGATATGCGGCGGGGCCAGGTATGACCTGGCCGACTTCAAACCAATGCCTAATACCCCTAGGCTCCACCATAGGTAGACTCTCACTACCTTCCCGAACCCACCAGCCTCCTTTAGGCATCCCACACCCCATATCCTTCTCATACATCCTTCAAATAGGACTCCCCTTAGTGAAAGGCACCCATCAATCCAAAATAATTTTCCTTTTATTAGTCACACATTGGTTTACTTATAACAATTAAAAATGTGTGCAATTTATATGCCAAGTTAATTATGTAAAATTGTGCGTAAGGCTTGAAAGTAGTCACACTAACGTAACAATCATAACGAATTTTTTTCACTTTAAAGTGGTTCATCTCTAAAACATTTTGAGTTGAAAATAATAGTCACATAATAGTTTAAATAAATAATATACTTGAGGAGTAATAATGATAGTACGGCAGGGGTAGTTGTTTCAGCAGATAAATAGTATATCCGTCCTCCATTATTAAAGTTGTTGGAAATCACATATTTCTTACATTAGCCCAAATATTCCAAAAAATAATTCTATCATTTCTAAAGTCAAGGCTAACTATGAACCTTCATCTAGTCGTTTAGATTGATTCCTCTAGCTATGCTGTTTCTCTTTGGAAGAAAACTATTCCGCCAAAAATGGCTATGCTCACTGATCGACTTTTGAGTCTTTAATACACAAAATTTTATTTACTATTTCAAAATAACATTAAGTGCACGTATGTTGGTTAATTTGTAACTATCAGTTAAAGTTTGTGATTTATTTTTGTGTCGGATACATTCCACTGGACGTTTGAAGTTGTGCTTTAAAATAATTAAAAGCTGTAATCAAAATCCGAAGATGTCAGGGAGAAAACGGAAAGGAAAAACAGAAGTAGCGGGTCATGATTTGACAGATGAAGTAGCAACAGTTTTAATAAATCTAGAAGATTCTCTTCCACAGACTAAGTTGCTTTTGTCAACAAAGGTTAATACTCTTATTTAAAATTGACCAATTAGGGCTTATTGGGGCTCTATTGTTGATAAATAAAAGCGGCATAGTCTTTTTACTTGATTTTTATAAATAAAGGAACAAGAAGTCACTATCCATCTAGAGATTTTAACCCTGCGCCTGCATATCATGAAACATTCACCCTAACCATTGCTGCATATGAGAGCCCTTACTTTATCATTTTTATTGTCAATTAATTTCCTCCTTCTCAAGCAGTAGAGACCTATTGATGGTGTCACTATTATTTTAGTGATGACTTCACCTCCTACTCCCTTCACGCTCTAAGCCTCTTTCAAGTTCTGTTGACTTTTCTGTGCAAACACCTTTTTTTCGGTGTCTACCTGACCATTTCCACATCCTGGCTATGAGTTGTGCATCAATGGGCCTCTGCGATGCTTACCCTCTGAGAAACTCCAGTCAATTTTATTATTACTGTTATTTGTTTTTTAAAAGCAACTCCTTGGAGTTTTTACACAATTGGGTGTATAATTGGAATTATTATAGAGCTAAGATCTGGATTTGGGTAACATTTTGCGGTGATTAGTACTGGCTATGTCTTATATCTGATGGCTATATATATCTGATACCTATGTCTTAAGTTTTAACATTCTGGAAATCAGATAGCAGAGGGTACAATTAAAGAAAGTAATGAGAAATGCTTCTCTGTTCGGATGACTAAACTGAAATAAAAAAAATAAGACACTGAAACTTCCTGTACCCTGAAATTTTAAAATTTCTAACCTGAAAGAATGTAACTATTAGACTAATTATTTATATAGGTGCTTGATAATTAATGGGAGACCACTACAGTATCATCTATTAGTTAATATTACTCATAAATATGCTGTTGATAATGAACCATTTTTTTTTTTTTAAATGGTTTCTATTTCTCAAATTTCATTTTGCTTAATTAATTTTTCATTCTACTTTTTGTTTTTGTTTTTTAGCCCCATCTTTCTGCCGATAAAAGAGAGAATATTGAAGAAAGCCTGAAGGAGTTAAGAGTGTTTGTTACTTCTATGGCTGAAAACATGTTTGACAAAGAAGAACAAGCTAAGCATACTAAAGACATGTTTGCCATTACTACTTTTCTCAAAACTATTTTGGATTTTGAAGATTATTCCTATTTAGATAATTTCCGTGCTATTATTCATAGTGCAGTGAGTCTCATTGTTGATCATCCCTCTAACAACGTTGATGCAAAACTGAAAAATCACATTGCTTTACTTAGTTTACGCTTCATGGAGATGGTTGATTTTGATGAAATAGATCAGTTCATTGGTTCTGTAACTCTATGTTATTTTCTAGGCGTGACTCTAAGTAATATAGAGGGCGAAAAGAATGTGCGTAAAGTTGATATAAAACATGTTTGGTCTATGCATAAGTTTCTGGATGTTATTAATCTACTGGACCCAATTCGCAAAGAGCTTTTAGATAAACTGATGTCAACTGTATCAAATGAAAATTACATCAAGCTTAAAGAAGGTCATAATGTCATTGGTCATTTGATGAGCCGGAATGTAATATTTGCTAAAAAAATACATCAGATAATTATAGATGTTGCCCCCAACTTGAGTAAGAATGTTGCTTCTGGCTATGGAGATGCTTATTTTATTGGATGGTCTTTGGCAAAGGAAGAAGTTAGAGAGGTGAGATTAAAGAGATTAATTGAATCTCTTTAAAGTATTATTCACATACTCTTCTTTAGATATTTATGCCTTAGTTAAACCAGGTGTAGCAACTTGCTCACCTTGGGTAGGCAACCTTTTCATAGTGATGATGAATATAAACATTTAAGGGCAACAATATCTCTTCAGCTCTGATAGAATCATGCTGAAGGAATAATTAAAACACATTTTTTTGAGACATTAAAGATTTATTGTTTTCCAGGAAATTGAAAATTCTATCCAAGACTTAGTCCTCAAAGTGATAAAAGTTAGTCGCTCAGGATTTGAGATGACCAGAGCTGGTTCCAGTGGGCTGGCTATACTCTCTACTTTACATCAGTCAAGAAGATTAAAGAATTTTAGTAATACTTTAAATAAGCTGTACACCCCTGTCATATGGAGATATCTCAAGGTAAGTACAATATTCTGTGGGAGAGAGACTAGTTGATTCATAATTTAATCTAAAATGTGAAAAAGAACTTATTTTAATGTAACCGTTTAGTTTATGATTATGTATCTTATTAACGATTTAACACAGGAATTCAAATTACTAAATGGAACATAAATAAGAAATACGTCTTGTAGTACACTTTCAAAACATATTTATCTTATTTTATTTTAATTTATTAAGAAGTAAAATAAAAGAAAGGAAAATGCATAATGAATAGCAGTTTATTTTAACTTAAAATATTTCAGGGTTAAATGTGTAGTTCTCATTTATAAAATTTTTATTTTAAATGTTTTATATTTACAATTGACGATTGAGTTATAAAAGTGATAAATTCCTAATACAAAAACATGAATATTCTGCACTGTTGGGTGGTGTATGATCGCTCTCCTGGTTTTTTTGGTTTATATTCGGGTGTTGGCCTTTCATGCCTGGCAGCACCTGACCTCATGGCCTCTGACTAACTAACTCTAACTGACTCACAGAACTTGAGTGTTATGCCTAAAAAGAGAATGAGCAAGTTTTTTTTCCCCTCTTAACCCCTTATTTCATATTTGTTACATATTGAATACACTGATGGAAAAATTAATGCACCATCCTTATTTTATTAAAGATTTCCAATTTGTGCAAATTTTAGACTTCAAAAAAACTTTTGGTTAAAAAAATAAGACATTTGAAAACGAAATTGTATTTCAAACCAATAATCGAAGGTACATAATGAGTAAAAGAAAAAATATATCAAAAATAGAAGAAAAAAAATTTAAAGAAAACGTACTCAATAGCAGGTATTTCCACCTCTGGCCCGAATCACATCTCTTAAACGCCTTGCCTTCGATTGGAAGAGGTTTTCAATGAAGTCCTGAGGAATATTGTCGCACTCTTCAACAACAGTCCTTTCCAATTCTTAAAGGGGGCTAGAACATGGAGTCTGATGTTGTACTCTTCACTTCAGTTGGACCCAGAGGTGTTCAATAGGATTTAAGTCTGGACTACGTGGTAGCCATACCAAGCGCTCAATCCCAACCTCAATCAGGTAATCATCAACCATTCGTGCTATGTGGCGTCTGGCATTATCATCCATTAACAAGAATTGCTCGCCCTTGTAGGGAACAAACGCCACTACATGTTCTTCAATTATTTCTGTCTCCTAAGCACCTCTGAGACATTAGGGACCTTCTCCGTAGAATAACCAATTCAGTACGAGCGTTGACTATACAGCATGGTGTGTACCTCTTTCCTGGCCGTCTCCATGTAAAATTACAGCCACCTGAAGACTTGAGACTAACTCTCACCTCATCTGTAAAGAGAACTCTCTTCCAGGTTTGCAAATTCACATTCACATGTTCACATGCAAACTGAAGCCTGGCCATTTTGTGAGCTGTGGTAAAGAGAGGTCCACAGGCAGTATGTCAAGCACTCAGATATTGCAGCAAGTCAATGAATTTGATATGTCGATCGCAAATTAACTTTTCCACCGTAGGCAGCTCAAAGTCTTCATGTAGTTCACTATTCCTCTGCTGCTGGAATGAGGTGTGTTGGACCACTTTCATAAGTATCCCGTTTTGAAATTGTACGAGTTGCTTCCATCAGATGACTAAAAAGCAGTGCACTGTAGAGCAGAGCCGGCCTCAATGCCATGGGACACTGTGTCGAAGACCTGCGTGCAGTTTAGAGAAATAGCCATGAGTAAGTTTCTGTTTAGGTTCTGATGGTAGCTTCACAACGATATGTGCTAAGGCTGATTTTAAATCCACTCTGCTCTGGTGGAATGATGTTGTTCACACAGTAATCTTTGAGATCATTTAAACAAATTTTTTTTAGCCGCAATAAGCTGATCCGGGGGTTATGGGCATGGTTATCTCCACTCCTGGCTGGCTCGAGTAGTGGGAACATGATGGCTTGTTTCCACCTGTCAGGAAAGTACCACAATCTGATACAAGCATTTTACTTGTAGCGAGTTGTACTATCCCTCTCCTCGGCATCTGTTTCAGCAGAACCGTTTGTATCCCGGTGTGCCCTGGTACTTGGTTCCCCTAACACCGGCGAAGAATCACCTTTAGCTGTTTCAAACATGTATGTGGTTTGGGGAGTGAGCCTCTTGTCTGCCTGGTATTTATACCCAGCCTCTGACATCACCAAAATAGCATGTTTCCAATGTGTCATAAGAAATCCCTGCGTCTACCTGCTTTTATTGTTAAGGTTATAGTTAGGGGACAGGCCTTTTCTTAGGGGTGAGTCTTTCCAGAGTCACCCTGGTTTTATTACTAAGGGTCAGTGGATTTTCCAGTTCTTTGTCTTAAAGGCCCCAACCATATACATTCCATTCAACAAATACTTCTTTTAAAATAAAAATCAATATTACAATCTAATGTTATTACAGTATTGATAAGAGAACAATAGTGTATTTGTATAGTATTTGACTTCTTTGAAAAATAGGATATTAATGATTTTTAGTTTTAATTCATACAATGAAGTATCGAAGTCCTGCTTTTTTGGAGCTGGTTTGGCAGCAGTTAGTTGCCACAAGCCTTTTTGCATTGGCGATTGGCAGATAACTTCTATATGTATGATATTGAACTGAACCCCTAGTTGGTGGTAGTTGTGCTAAATTGAATTTTGTATTTTTAGCAGCTTTGATTTTCTATTGTATGTCTTCATTGTTGATTCAAATTCTGGGTTAATGCACCTGAGGTTGAATTTAACATGGAAAAGTACAAGTCAAATGATCTACTACTTATCGGTCGAAGTGATAAACTATACACATTAACTACACCTAGGCCAAAATAATAGGAATGGGAGGAAAAATTATAGGTCATTACCTTATTGGTTTGAATCTCTGCTGGATAGATCATAAATTATCCTTAATCAAAATGATCCTGAAAAAATGCATACCTCTTCACTTCACATCGTAGAAACCCATTTCCGTCCTACCAATCTTGGGAAAAATCCTTGAAAAACTTCTGCTAAAACACTATCAGCTTTTCTTGACCCTCTTATACCCTCATCAGTTTGGATTTTGCTTCTCAGGCTTTTGATTGAGTTTGGTACCAGGGCATGCTTTATAAACTCAAAGACAACCTTCCTTCCATGTATTACCTCATCTTGTCATACCTAACTGAAAGATAGTTTAGCGTATCCTATGGTGTCTCCCCAGGGCTGGGTACTCAGTCCCATTCTGTTTTTTCTGTGCTCCTTTGATATGCCTACTCATTCTTTAACCTGTCTCTATGAATTCGACTGCACAGCCATCCTCTGTTCCAATTCTGACCCAATCCTCGCTCCCCAAGATTTACAGGAAGGACTAACCTTTTTAGAACCATGGCTCTCCAATTGGAGATTCTAAGTGAATGCTGACATATCACCTTCACCTTCCGTCGCTTATCCTGTCCTCCAAAGTTGCTTTTTGAACAACCCTTTCCAATGAAATCCCAGACCACCTAACTTGGGCTTATACTAGACAAGCGACTCACCTGGGGTCCCCACATCATGTCCTAATGACAAGAAAGTAAAAATGATTCAAACTACTTCTTTGCCTCAAGAACAATTGTTAAAAAATATCATTTGAAAACAAGAGACTGATTTACACAATACTCCAACCTGCCTGATCCTAGAGAATTGAAGGGTCAAGCCCTCCAATATCCTATATCCCAAGGTAGCCAATGCTCGCTCCTATCTACAACAGTACCATTTCCTCCATTTATACACCATATACATATTTATATAACATCCCATTTATAGACCTTCCTGTTACCAGAACTTCCATTCCCACCTTCCTGGCCCTCCTATGCTAATGCTCCTGTATAATCTCATCCCTGGCAACACAGTGTGACGCCTAAGGCAGAGGTGGCCTTGTGACTTCCTCCAAACCAACTTGAATTTTGTCTATAGTGAGCTCTGTCCGTGTTATTTTGACTAATGATCCCCCCCCCCAAAAAAAAAATAGCAAGATGTAAAAAAAAGCTGAAGTCCTAAGCATTGCTTGAAATACTTTGTGTATTGATTTCATGTAATCATTTCAATCTTCAATAATGTTTATATTTATTATATGTTTATAGAGCAAATACAATTAGGAGTGCCAGCATCTTCTAAATTATAAAACCTTACTTTTCTAAAATTTACAGCCTGTATTGAAAATTAAACCTGAACCCTTTTTATCAGAGTATAACTACATTAGACACATTATACTTTAATACTAACAGTAAACGTATCTCTAACGTAAGAGCAAACAAAATAATCCTGCTAGAAGAAGAGTCATCTAATGATATTTTTTACTTTACTCACATTACAGTGTATGATGCATTGACTAACCAGCATACATATCTCATTCCTGGTTATCATTTCTCATTTGCGACTTAGCTGAAATAAAATATCCATGGTGTCACAATAAAAATATTTTCTATAAGCAGTTATATTTTCCAGCACGAGATATCGGTTCCTCTGGTGAATAAGTGGGTAAGTCGAATTATTTTCAAAATGAGATAAGTATATGCGGTTAGGTAGATTTTGCTCACTCCATGATTATTGATTTTCAATGAATTAATGGAGCAAAAATAGTCAATTTCTATCAAACGCATAATTTACAGGAGTGTTGCAATATGAAAAAACACCACGAAAATACTTACTTGTTTATTCCTCGGAACCACACATATATTTATTTATAATACATTAATTTTATAACATTCTACCTTAACTTAAGTAATACCATTTTATGACTCTCTGAAATTATTTACAGAGTAGTGATCCTTGGGAGAGGTGTAACACAGTCCAGGTGTTCTTAGATGTTTTTCCATTAGAGAAACCTTTTCTATCAGAGCCTGATAATGCTATGTATATGGATCGTCAGATAAAGGAAATAAGAGACATACTTTTAGATGATTCTCATTTTGTTCGTATTATTGGAATTAAGGTATTTTTTTTTTTGCCAAAGTTTTTTCTTTGATAATATTTTTACATAGCTCTAAAACTTTATATTTTATAACCTTAAGCATAATGTTATTATTGTTAGCTAGCTTCTGTTGCCCAGCTGAGCCTGAGACATTCAGGCATAAATTCTTTGTAAAATTATACATTTATAACTTAGAGAACTTAAAAAAAACATCAATTATCAAAAGAGACTGTATCTCCCTCATACCACTTCTTGGTTGCTGCCTCATAGCATTACTTTAAATTATTAAATAGTGTCTGTTTACAGAATTTTTGTGTTAATACCACAATAATTAACAATTGAGGGGAAGTTCGTATGTCCTGAACTCCAAATATGTTTTTTTACATTACAAAACTTGATGCTTACATAAAAATAAGTAGAAATCTATAGTGATGAGTAATGGGGAAGAATTAAAATTAGTAGATCATGCTTTGCACACTATTTTTCATAAGGTACTGAAGTTTGTGTCGAATTTTGTGTGAATCTGACAAATAGTAATTAAGATGATGTTAAAAAAGAAAATGGTAAAATGATAATGTCTCGACGTTCTGTTACATGTATTGAATAAAGTGCTGAAATATATCCATGCAAAAATTGGGGAAGGGAGTATCCCTTGGAAATAGAAACAAGTTTATTTAGTGACTATCTTATTATTTCCTATATTAAAGGTTGATTATGTCCTTATCCTGAATCCATCAACTTCAACTTTAGCCTTACTGTATCTCTACATCCTGCCCTAGGTCCAGTGAGGACCTTCATGGACCAGCTACTCTGAGGTACCAGGGCCTCCATAAAATTTTTATTAAAATAATTTTTTCTGTCTGCCTGAATTTTATTTTAATGATTGGCAATATTTTAAAGGGAATTTGTGCTCACTTGACAAACAGTTTGCAATTGTTTTCTTTGGTAAATGTAAAGGCAATATTGAAAGTGATTGGTGAAGAATTAGTAAATGATGGCTCATCTTACCTTGTCCGCAAAGCCGTTTTTGAAGGTCTTGAAATGATGATAAATGGTAAGTATCATTTAATACTTACTAAGGAATTGACTAATTTATTTTCATTATTTTGCTTTTCTTACTTATTTGATAATAGAACCTTTGAGTACATAGATTGACTAACTCTTAGTTAATATTAATAATAATTTATTTTATTATACTTACATTATATTTCTGTTGTGCCAGAAGGTATTGAGGATTAAACGAAGTTATTAGCAATAATTTCTATTAAAAGTTATATTTTATGCTTTGGGTTCTCTATAACTTGGATTTTACTGCATGGTTCTTTTGATAAATGCATCTTCCATATGTACCTTCAAATATGTACATTATTTTTGCTCTATGTTAAAGATTCAGGAACGTTGTGAAATTCACTTGGTAGCTGAAATTTTGAAAGCTTAGATAAATAATAAAATTTAAAAAATAATTTTAAAATTGCTTTAAATGAGTTATTTTTTAATTGTCAACTTTCCCCCCATTCAGGATAAATAATATTAGTCGATTATAATTACAAAAGGCTGCCATTAATATCATGTTTGCTACTTTTTTGTTGTCCTTGTTTGACCTAGTGGCGTGAAATGTTGGAAGGAAATTTTACTTGATGCCTTGATGGTGCTAAAAATAAAAGAACAATATTGAACTGATGAAGTGTCATTAGTTAATTAATTTGATGAAATAAGATGAATTTTTCTATCCTGCTGAGTAAGTTGTCAAATTAAACGTTGATGATGTTCTAATTACTAATTAGTAATATATCTTAGTACTTTAATAACATAAGCTGTCCTTCACCTAAAACCTTTCCTCCCACTACTATTTATATAATAATAATTTTAATTATATTATAGCCCCAAGACCATCTGATATTAAAGAATCAGCTGATTGGATGTCATTCCAAAATAGTTCATTATGCCTCTACTAACCTTCACTCAAAACTATAGACGACATAGACGAAACTGCTTACAAGCTCACGACTGTTGTTCAAATCAGTGTACATAAATTAACCAACCATGTGCCCCACTTTAAACATAAAGACAGATAACAATTACCTCACATACAACAGCTACTGACAAATAAAAGGAATGCAAAGGATCTTGGCAGTTTTCTCTCTACCTATCTGACAAAAACCGACTTAATCAACTTACAAGACAACTTCAGGAAGAACTACAAAAACACCTCAACAGCACCTTCACAAAATTCACTAACCTACTGACTGGTTTTTATGGTCAGCTACCAAAAGAGTTTTATTATTCCCCAACACTCTACATCCCCTTCAACATAACAATGGCTCCTGGGCAAAGACTGATGATGAAATGATCAATAAAAAATGAAAACCTCTCCACTCTTCAGCACTGTTCAGAACCATTTCTCTTCTACCAATCATGGAGAAAATCCTTGAAAAACTTTAGCTCACACGCTTAACAGCTTCCTTGACCCTCTTATACCTCCCATCAGTAGGGATTTCACTCCTACTTCTTTGCCTGATGAACAATTATTAAAAAATATCAATTGAAAACATGAGACTGATTTACACAACTATACTCCAACCTACTTTGTCCTACAGAATTGAAGTGCCAAGCCCTCCAATATCCTTCGCATCCAATCCAGAATCCTATGCAAGATAGCCAATGCATCCTTCTATGTCAACAACCGTACCTTTCACGCTGATCTCAACATGCCATTCATCAAAGACTTAAAAACCTTTCGCTATCAGAACTTCCATTCCCGCCTCCCTTGCCATCCTAATCTGTATCCCAACACTCTATTCTCCCATCTTATCCCCGGAAAACCAGAGCGAATCTTAAGGCGGGGGGGGGGGGTTAGCCTTGTGTCCCCCAAACCAACTAATATTTTGATCTTGATGAGCTCTGTGTGATTCACACAAAGAATTAAGTAACTAATAAACTAACGTTACAAATACTGCTTATAATGATTATGTATTGATTGTTGTAAAAAAAAATTATTTTTAATAAAGTTCTTTATCTATATAATAAAAATTATTATTTTTATTATATAAAAATATTATTTAAGAGGAATTGTGATTAACATACTTGGCTAACTTTTTGTGTGAATGAGAGAGGGGCCATAAGTTAAAGGGATTCATCATCTGCTCTTCTGTTTTTAAAGTAATGCTCGCTATAGGAAATGGAAATAAACGTTGAAAGGTGTCGGCATGATACAGTATTATATTAAATTTGCTTGCTTCAGGTCCTCCAGGTACGACACCACAAATAGAAAGTGAATCAGCAAGTGTTCTAGAGCCACTATTGCCTCTTATGTATTTGTCGATACACGATGAGAATGAGAAAGTGAGGAAAGCCTTTGTCAAAATGCTTTTGAAAATAAAGGAAAAGTCAAAAGTTATGAAACTTAAATATTGGGAAGTTGTTCCTTTAAAGCATCTTGCTGTTAGATTATCAGTAAGTGTGATTTATATAATTTAATGTGTTTTTTTTAAGTTTCATCTTGATCAAAAAAATGAATTCTTCAATTTTAAATATTCCTATTTCATTACTATCCTTTGATATTATCAATCGGGACATATAAAGAAACTTAAATTTTTATTTTTATTCCATTTGTGTTTTTTTTCTAATTGTTAGAACAGTATTTATGTTTTCAATACATTTTATTACTATTCATTACCTCATTTTATATAATTTAACCTTATATTATTTTTAAAAATGTGGATAACTAGTTTTCAAATTTCCAGATTACTGTACATCATAAGCTGGTTCATGAATATGTGAAAAGTTTATTTATGTTCGTTATTCATATATATTTGTGAAATTTTATATTATTTTAAATCTATTTGCCATAGGATTTTTTTAAATGCTTATATGAAATCTGAGCATCTTAAACTGTAACTGCCAAAGCATGATTAATCTAATAGCTAAATTGTATGACTTAGGCTTTCTATGAGTATTATTATTCCTTTTCCAAACCATCATTTCTTATCACCCTCCTTTTATATGCAATATTCTACAGTTCAACTCCTCGGTCTACTCCTGGAACACAAGATCCTGTCTCTCTAACCTCTATATTCCTCCCACAAAATGGCAGCATAGGAACATTCCTTTCTCGCTCGCTCCACTACTCTCTGGAATTATCTATTTCCTAATATCTGCCATACTTCATCCTTATAAACCTTCTTATTCCAACACCTCCTCACCATCCAGACAGATACTTGCTAGTTAGAGAACGAATAATCATTATATTATATTTTCATATTTTAATTTTTACATTTTTATTTAATTTTCTATTATATATTGTTGTGATATTTTAAAATGATGATTTTTAATAGTGTTTGTTCAAATAAACTCGGAATTAGCGAGCATTGAATAACGATCCGTGATTCATTTTTGAAAGTATGAACGTTTTTATTGTCGTCATATTAATTATTAATAATTGAAGTAAAATAATATCATATATAATATAAACATTTATTATATAAACTTCTAATTTAAGCAAAGTAATAAATATTCAAAACAACTGGCATTAAATAACGAGTTGAAAGTCAAGAAGGCATCGGTAGGTAGTATATATGAACCGCCAGAGGAAAAAACGACATTCTTCGTTCATCAGAGGACAGAGCAGGTAGCAGACCAGGTAGCGAGACGCTAAGCCGCCTCATGGCATCACTTTCACTCAGCACGAAGACCAAGGACGCGCAAGTAAGACGATTCGGATCAAGCAAATGAAGATCACCACACGAAGATTATCCACAAGAAGCACTGGCCAGTATTAGTATAGAGTTACGAATAATTTACAAGGTACCATTTTAATGTTAGTTTTAATAGTATTCTTTATTACGTACGTATTTTATTTTTGTATATCAATTTTAGTTATTCAATGTGTTATAAATAAAACCAATATTCCTTTTGCCAGAAGTTTCCTATATAATTATTAACAGAACCCTGAATTAACGTATAAGTTATAAATATAAAGTTTTTAAAATTATATGAAAGAATATATAATTAAATTAAATTATTAATAAATAAGCAAATATTAGAATATTTGGCGCCCGCGAACTA
Organism: Acanthosoma haemorrhoidale; assembly: GCA_930367205.1. Lineage (NCBI taxonomy): Eukaryota > Metazoa > Arthropoda > Insecta > Hemiptera > Acanthosomatidae > Acanthosoma > Acanthosoma haemorrhoidale. The sequence goes on from OV884012.1 coordinate 31,269,665, forward strand.
GGACCTGTTAATTGAGGAAATCTGGTTAAAGGATTGATTGGATAAAGTGTGTCACAAAAAATTGTTTAAATTTGATATAAAGGTTAGGTCAAAAAGTGTACAAAATTGTGTTTGTGGTAAGGATTTATATCGTTAAAGTTCAGTCATGGAAAGCGTAGATAAATCGAGTCGCGAGGAAAGGTATATGCAAAAGTTCCGTATGTTAATGATAGAATTTAATGAAAATATGAACAAAAGATTTGAGGAAAATAATCGATTATTAGACGAACATGCACGTGATATGAACCGTATGATTGACAAAACATTTAACGAAAATAAACATGAAATGGACAATAGATTCGAAAAATTAAACAAAAGATTCGATATCTTTGAACAAAATTTACAAAAACCTTTCATAGAATTTAATGTAAACCTTGATAAAGAAATGCATGTTAAAGAAACGGATTTAAAACCGGAACTGGGAAATCAGATTAAGGATTTTAAAAAAGATAAATTAGAAACCGAAAATAAACTCTTATATTATGAACAAAAATTAATTAAAAAAGATTTAGGTACACAAATTAAAGAAAATAATGAAAAATTCGACAGTAAAAAAGAGATCATTAAACAAAATTTACAAATTTCATTCAAAGATTCTAATGCACAACTGGATGAAAAAATACATCCTCTAAAAAGGGAAATTAAATTTGAGAAACAAAAAAACGTGCACGTGCATAAATAATGAACCGGTAATTGATCCTAATGTAATAAAAATAATTAAAAATCATGATAATTTAGAGATTCAGCAATTTAAAAATTCTGACCCAGTAGTAACTATAAATAAAATTAAAAGTAAAATGGTTAAAAGTTTAAATAAGAAGAAATTAGAATTTAAAATTGTATGTAATTTTAGTGAAATTCCCCTTGGCGAGTTTAGTGAAAATAATTAGAAGGAAGGACTTTAAAAATAACTTCAGGGATACTTTTTGGGCTGTAGAGTATAATTTTAAAAAGAAAAGGAAAAAACAGCTATACTTTATTATTACGAAATAATGGTAATCGGATAAATATAAAAGTAATTAAAAAATAATAAATAAAATAAAAATTTTTTTAAAATTAATAGAAAAATCTATTATTAAAAAATGGCAATTAGGCACGTGTAAAGTTTAGAAATTAAAGTTTATTATAGTGTAAAATCAAAGTTGAAATTATGGTAAAAGATATAGAAAAACTAGAAAATTAAAATCAATTGGAATAATTTAATATAACAGCAATCAGGCCCATGTAAGAATTTGGAAATTTAAGTTTATTATATTGTATTAAAATGTTAGAATGTTTAACTATACAATCAAAGTTGAAAATGTGTTAAAGTCTAAATCTAAAGACTAGAGAATTAAATTTAATTTAGAAATCTTATTATGAAAATAATCTCAATCAAGCAAGGTAAAGACTTGAAAATGAAAAATTATTGTAATAATTGAATGTTAAAATCTCTGTATAGTACATGTAAAAATTTGGCGACATACATTTTGGTATTGTAATTTAGTTATAAGAAAATACAAATGATTAATATGATGAACAAGTAAATGTAAGATCAATAGTAAAGTAAACAAAAAAAATTTTTTTAGACAAGCTCAAAAAATTTTTTAAATCGGAGCGGACCCGAATGTTGTGATATTTTAAAATGATGATTTTTAATAGTGTTTGCTCAAATAAACTCGGAATTAGCGAGCATTGAATAACGATCCGTGATTCATTTTTGAAAGTATGAACGTTTTTATTGTCGTCATATTAATTATTAATAATTGAAGTAAAATAATATCATATTTAATATAAACATTTATTATATAAACTTCTAATTTAAGCAAAGTAATAAATATAAAAATATAAAAAGGTCAACAAATAGCCCAAACATGCATTCTTCGTTCATCAGAGGACAGAGCAGGTAGCATAGCAGGTAGCGGACCTACGTTACTACGGCCCCGTAGCCCCAGACTTGCATCCGGCCATGAGACCTATGGAAAACCACGCGCTGCAGCTTAGAACAATTACGCTAATCCGAACCACACAAAGATTATCCACAAGAAGCCCTGGCCAGTATTAGTATACAGTTACGAATAATTCACAATGTACCATTTTAATGTTAGTTTTAATAGTATTCTTTATTACGTACGTATATTATTTTTGTATATCAATTTTAGTTATTCAATGTGTTATAAATAAAACCAATATTCCTTTTGCCAGAAGTTTCCTATATAATTATTAACAGAACCCTGATATAACGTATAAGTTATAAATATAAAGTTTTTTAAAATTATATGAAAGAATATATAATTAAAATATTATTATTAACAAATAAACAAATATTAGAATAGTATATAAAAGTTTGGCTGGCACCTTCCTTAGTTTTTACGATTTTATATTTAGCTTGTATGTTACTTTTCTTCTTCTTTTTTTTTGTAATAGTTTAATGGTTTTTATTTAATGTCATATTGTATTGTCAAACTTCTTTATATTATTGTTTGTATGTGGATCCATCTATGACTTTATTTGCTAAATGCAGTTAAATAATGTTATTCTATTATTATTATTATTATACTTCAAAAATTTCACACTTTCCGGGAAGTATCCGGGAATATTTAACTGCCCGGACTATAAGTCAAGGGTTAGGCTTAGATTAATTTATGCTGCTGAATTTTCGAACTATGCCCTAGGACTATGATGAACTATGGCAGTTCCCGTAAGTGTTGCTTGGTGAATACTATCAAGTATTTTCATTGGCAACTCTAGCAGCTGGATAGATTCCAGCGTGTCCTCCAGTATCAATCCACTGCAGGAAATGATGATCGGGAAAATCCCACAACTCTCCAATCTATAGATTTTCCTTAATTCTTCTGCTAAATCCTGGTGTTTTCGCTTCTTTTCAGCTACTTCCTTAAGTAAATTGTCATCTGTAAGCACTCCTTTCTTTCTCATTTTACATCCTTAAATTCTCATTTTTCGCATAAAGTTTGAGGTCATCCATGTAGAATGGGTTATTATTTTTTATCAAGACAGCTTAACTTCATTGTTGGTTGCGTATCTTGCTAGCATCATTTAGCAGCCTATTGAGAGGAAGAGCCAGAGGGGACTAAGAGAATCCCCTTGTAAAATACCTCATTATATGGGTATGAGTTCAATCACTGAAGCATAACATTCGCTATGTATTGTCTGTATTTTTTCGTGATTTCTTGCCAACGTATTACCAACTTCAGTCTTGATATTATTTATTTCTGCTTCTGTCAGAAACTTACGCTGCAGTATAACCCTAATTTGACCAGGAAGAAATAAACTTGAATTGCTGCAATATTCATATTGCAGTTCCACTTCATCCTGGTTTACCTCTGTCCTTGACAGGTGTGCCCTACTTTTTGTGTGGGAAACTCAATAAGTCACCAAACGTCATTCAATGTTTTGGTGTAAAGGTCCTATGGGAGCCAGCCTAGCGGATCCATATTGCACTGCTTGTACTGCCTGCCGATGTCAAAAGCTGGTGGTCCAATTCCTCCAGAGCAGCTCTCACTCTGGATTTGTCCGAGGGTAATTGGCTTCTTGTATGCACCATTGCTTTTGGGAGGTGTGCATTTTATATCATCATTATGCCTGATCCTCCTAGGCAAAGTAGCCCTAGGTTGTGTAAGTATTCTAATGTAATTAAGGAGTAATTTGGAAGAAGGAAAATAAATTATAAAAAATTTAAATTCAAACAAGTGAATGGAACAGCAGGGGCTGTGGATCAACTGGGAGGACTCCGAGAGTCAGTTGTTAAGAGATGTTGCGTTTGTAGATAGTAAAAGATATTTGTTTAGAGGCCCCTTCTACTTTATTTCTTTATATTACCCCATATCATCATATACCATCATACCTCCTCTTACATCATATTTGAATGTACCTCTTATTTCATTTCTTTGTATTTCCTAATATCCTCGTATTTACCCATATGTATATATAAATGCGTTACTCGTCAAATTGGCAGAATCTACAGGAGGCTGTAGAAGCAGCATTATAATTAGAGCACCGTTCTAACAAAACAAAATACTTGGGCTGAAGCAAAACAAGTCGAGATGGAAAAATTGTAAAGAACTTAAAAACATTATGTCTTATTTTTTATTTATTATATGTTAAATGTTTGGTTGTCAAGGGGGTGAGTTTAGATAAAATAAATTATAAGTTTAATTTACTTTTTTTTTTATTAATAAAATAACGAAATATTACAAAATAGCTACCCAACGTGGAGCTCAATTGTTTAAAGATAAGTCACAACAACCAAACACTTAAAAGTTATTTTGATTATATACAGGTAAATTATAAACAATTAAGAATAGAGTATTTGAGAATAATTTTTATAATGATTATTTAATTACTGTGGATGAAACTTGGATACACCATTATACGCCCGAAACAAAAATGCAGACAAAACAGTGGACTGCAAAGGGGGAACCGGCTCCAAAAAAAGCAAAAACTGTTTTCGGCTGCGAAAGTGATGGCGACTGTTTTTTGGGATAGTCATGGAGTTATTTTAATCGATTATCTTCAAAAAGGAAAAACCATTACAGGAGCATACTACGCACCATTACTTGACAAGCTGAAGGCAGAACTTGTGGAAAAATAGCCACATTTGCAGAAAAAGAATCCTGTTTCACCAAGACAACGCACCGTCTCACACCTCAGCGGTTGCCTTGGCGAAAATCCATGCATTACGGTTTGAACTGCTTGACCATCCGCCTTACTCACCAGATCTAGCCCCAAGCGACTTCTTTTTGTTCCCTCATCTAAAAATTGCGCTCGGAGGACAGAGATTTTCGTCAAATGAAGAGGCAATCACCTTCGTGAACGATTATTTTGCAGAGAAAAACGCCGAGTACTATTTGGACGGGTTACAGAGATAGGAGCATCGCTGGGAGAAGTGTGTAGAGTTACAAGGAGACTATGTTGAAAAATAAAAAAAAAATTCTGAAAAAATGTCTTGTATCTTTGTTAGGTCGGAAAATTATCTCGTAGTTATTATAAAATTATCTCGTACCCTCGTAGTTATTTCCCTTATATATATGAGTATTGGCCATTATATATGAGTATTGAGTGTTGGGTCAAAAAGTATATTAGTCTTAAGTATTTGAATTGGTATATTTCTTCAGGAAATAGATATTAATCAGATCAAGGCTTTGTATTTTTAACTTATACAAAATGTAACTGTTATGTTTGTAGTTATCAAATAAGTTTCAATATCAGACTTATAAAGTTAAGTCTAAGACTTTAGAACTTTAAAAGTTAAGCTAACAAAAGATAAAATTATTTGATAAAATTTAATTATTTTATGTTTGCCTGTTTTAATATTTCACAATTGTTCTTTGTGACTTTTGTACCAGAATAAATTTTTTTTCTATTCTATTCTATATTTAAAAGGATTTCTTTTTTGTTCAACTGTACTCGGTAGTTTTTAAAATTATTATTAGTTAAATATGTTAACTTTTAGATTATGATCTTGAGAAAGTGTAGTTGACCTAAGCTTTTATACTGTTCAATTGCAATGTTTTTTTAGTAGTGCATTGTTTAGTAGTAACTAACTATCCTTGAAGATAATGTTTATATTTAATTTCAGAACGAAGGACCTGTGGTAGGCGAAATGATTGTGAAACTGATTATGAATGAATTTTATGTGACAGGACAAGATACGGATAAAACAATAAATAGATTGATTCGGCTCATGAGCTGGAGTGCGGCTTCTATAAAGAATTTGTTCCATTATTCAAAGAATGTACTTACAGTCGACCAAGCTTTCATGGTAAGTAATTTATGTTACATCAAAATATATTTAAATTTAATTTATTAATAATTAAATCAAAATAATCAGTAATTTTGAATTTGGAAAACTATGTAAAATGAGGGTGGGCATTCATTGCAAGAAATTGTGTTTAACATGGTGGACTGCCAGATTTAATTTCTACTTAGTCACATTTAAAACTTTCTTTGCTGTTTAATTGTGCAAAGTCACTAAAGTCTTTTAGTGAACCACCCCCAGTGGATAAACCTAATAACAATATTTGTTATTCAAGTGTCAACATTAGTATGATCAAATAAATGTTAATTAAAGCAAATCAGACTGTTCTAATATATTTTGGACATTGATAAAAACCACTAATAAGGACAAAACAGATGTGTTTACTATGACACTTATTTGGTGTTCTGGAACAGGTATGTTTACCTATAATGATATAAAATATAGCAGATATCAAACAAATATAGAAAACATTTATTTACAGAAATAGACTTTTCAAGATGAATTTGCAGTGTTTCTAAAACTCCATACTAAATTCATTGCTGCAACAGTAATGTGCTGGGGAAAACGAGAAAGACCAGTAGAAAGCTATTTTAGGTGGTGGCAAATGGTGTTTTTAACTAAGTCAATATGTTTTGTTGAAACAGTTGTATTATTTATTTTTTTTATTTAGAATGACTTAAAACTACGATCTCTCAGAATATTGACTTTAGTGCTGAGTAGCATATGCTGTTTGAAAATAACATTTTTCTAGAAATTATTTTCTTCCATTAAAGCTCTAATCTCTAAACTTGTTATGCTCAATGACAACAAGAATATTATCTTCACCGTTGTTGCATTGATTGTAGATATTTGCAAATTGTAGATTTTGTATGTCAATGGATTTGCCTATGTCTAAAATTTTTTTGGAATTCATATTAATAGTAATTAAAAGAAATTACCCCTGGTAATGTGGTTTGTCTATTTGGTGGCAAAATTATAAATGAACCACACTACTATCCTTTTTCAGACGAAATGACTAGTCAATTATGAATTTACAATAATCATAGAACTAACAAATAAAATTTTAATTATATTTATCTATAAATTGGAATTATAAGTGTCAGTTGGTCAACAAATAGCACATCAAGTTTTGTTCAAAAATATTTTTCATTTTCAGATTATTATTACATTGGTTGGAATGATTCGGAAAAAATTAAGAGACTTTTTAGATTTGCAAAGTGAAATTGAAAATGAACATAAAAAGGAGGCAACTACTCGGAAGAAGAAGAGAAAAGGTTCACTTGAAGACATATCCAACAAAACAAAAGGTAATTAAATACTAATAAACCAATAATTTCACTTATTTAAGATATAATTGTCACCAATCTTTATTGTTGTGTTAATAGCCTTTAAGATTGCATTGTAAGCTTGCAATTAAATGTTAGATTTTTAAAACAACTTCATTCCTAGATATTTATGCTTCCATGAAACTGATTCATCTCTATTGTCAAATGGATTAGTCGGAATCATGAGGCTTCAAATTTCTATTTTATTATGTTTATTTTTTTAAATAAGTTATCTTATCTAAATTTTGAAACTTGATAAACTTGGGAACCGTAGGGTTTTAACTTTTGATAAGTTTTTTCTATCGGGCTAGAACATATAAAGTGTCAGCTCCTAGGGTATGAGGCAAATGAAAAAAACAAACAAAATTTAACAATATTATTTGTATTCAAAATAACTTCTGTTAGCTTCAATACATTTCTCTCAACTCTACAAAAAAATGTATTCCTTTTTTTGTTTTCCCAATAGCATGAAGGTGTTTTATAACAGAAGTATGGCTGACTTTTAAGTGTTTTGAAAGTTCTCTTCTTGTCTAAGGTAGGCTTAGCCTCTACTAAAGCCTTTAATTCATCGTCATCGAGCTTTGTTTCTGGCCTTCCACAAGATTCATTCTCGAGACTGATATAGCCGGATTGAAACCTTGAGAACCACCAAAATACAGTTCTTTCATACATTGCACCACCACCAAAAGCCATCCATATTGTTGTCTCGAAAGGCTTAGGAAGCATTATGTTCAAATCTACAGAGTAATTTAGTACCCACTGTGTTAGTGTTTGTAAACAAGATTGTATTCTGACTTTATTGATTTCATCAAAATTAATGAATCTGACATTTCATCCCTTCCAACCCAATATTATAAGTGATAACCCATAATTATAACTGTCCAATGTTGCGAAAACACAATAATATTTTAATGTTTTTTTGAGCACAAAACATTTATTCTTACAGTTTTCATATTTTGTCTTCATTGTTTAATTATGCTTAGATTAGATTTTTTCTTTCTGGTGCTAACATGTAAGATAAAATAAAAACATTATAAAGTATAATATAATCATGGCAACACTTCAATAAGCCAAGTGGTTTTTGTAAATAAACTGTATGATTGAAAATCCATTCAACCTAATCATGCAGTGCATCAGCCTGCAAGTGCCGGGAAGTCCGGCACGTTCAGTAATTCAGCCTTGTGGTGAAACACAAAGAAAAATTATCTAGTAGTGTTTATGGCTGTGGACCCTTTTCAAGAGAAATTTGAGTTAAAAATTCAAGACTTAGGTGTTTTCCCAGTTCAAGTTTACAATGTAGATTATTCTAGAGTATGTTGCCGCATAAGATCTTTGTGCACTGTTCAGAGGAACAGGAGCATCCCAGGCAGTTAAATGTCAAAAAACAGGCTCAGATTGGCACATACAACCTTCTCTTACTAGTTGTAGCAAAAGCCAAGCATCCGAGGACATTTAAAAATGTCTCTTACTTACTTACCAGTTACTTATAAAAACCAAACCTAAGGATGGAATGGATTACCTGAAATGTTTTTACCAAATGGTTCAAGCTATATTTTATTCCGGCTGTAAAAAGTTTTCAAAAGACCACAGCTTGCTTGCCAAAGCTTTGCTACTTCTGGATAAAACTCCTGGGCACCCTAAAGAAGAGGACCCATAATCTGGAGATAAGTAAAGCTAAAGGTCTGTACATGTCTTCAAACGCAACATCATTTTTACACCCCCTGGGTCAAAATGTAACCCAGCAAATAAAGATAAATTACAAAAATCTTTCCTTCCAGACATGATTAAACAAACTGTTGGGATCATTAATTTTTTTGAAAAAACAAGCATTAAAGATATTTTTAATGTCGTTCACAGCTGGAATAAATTCAAAAGCAATACCATCCAGTGTTCTTGGAAAAAGGTCTTGCCAACCCACCTTGATTTTAACTCTACACGTGATTGAATTTTCTGAACAAGTTAACTCTGCAAACTCAACTCTAGAATTGTCTTCTGAATGTTTTTAAACAATGTTTCCAACAGATGTGGAGTAGATCTTTACCTGATCAACGATGATATACAAGGTGCCTTCATGGCACTAACGAGGACAATTTTAAATCCCTTTCTGATAATGACGTGGATGTTTCAACTCAATGAACTGTGACCAACAGCAACATATTCAACGCCCTTAATTTCTGCATAAAATGGGCAAACAAAAAACAATTAATGATTATTTTTTATAAACTTTTTTCAGTTATTTTTATTTAATTTTATTGGTTCTTACTACGAACGTGTATTGTTTTATAGCTTCATGTTTATATAGATGTTTATTTATTTCTGAAATGAATATACACATACAAATGTGTAAACAAAAATTTACTTCCGATAATCCAGAATTTGTCTGGTCCCATACGTGTCGAGCTATCGAGATTGTACTTTATTTATATCAGATATGGAGTATTGTGAATATTTTATTTTATTTTTTTTTTTCCAGAAAAAGATAAATCTATTGAGAGTGAAACTTCTCCGTCTCCCTCTTCCCCTCCTGCTAGATCGCCATATGAAATAAATGCAGAATTTTTAGAAAATCACAGGTATCGGTCATAGTCTAGATTATATTTTATTAATTTTCTAAATTAGGAACCTTTGTTTTCACTCATTTGTCTTTCTCTTATGTTCAACCCGTTGGTTTTTTGGGCTAATAGGAAACTTGTTGGTCCGATGAGAGAGAAAATGCTGTCAACCCCATGAAAAATATTTAACGATTATTCACTAATGAATAAAATGTTATAAAAAATAGGTATTGCTAGTATCAGTGACAGAGTGGAGTACTGTAGAACTTTTTTTTTGGCGGAGAGCCCATATTTCATTTGATAATTTTATGTAAAAATTTACTTAAATATAAGCGCAAATAGCTCACATTTTCAATTTTTACAGTGAAAGCAGGTTAGTTATCCTGCTAGCAGAGGAAGCCTACTCATTCAAATTCTAAGCTAAAGTTTACTTTTTTTTTCAAAAAAGCTTATTTCCAGATTTACACGATAAAAATAATCTTATTCTAAAATGCAACACATTTAGTCTAAAAAAAATAAATATATATGTATATAGATATCATCGCTCTTGATTATGAATAAAGTCTTCATTGGGGTACACATAAAATTTTACTTGAAGGAATGCTGTATACAATAAGAAAAAATTATTACTAAGATTGTGATTCTCAATGTACTTACTTTAAGCAACATTTATTTTTCAGATTTATTGCTGGTCTTATTAATGGTGCAACTGTATTGTGGGTAACCTTCAGAAACGAAATCGGTGAAAATGAGAAATATATCGATAACTTATATTCATTAGCATGTAATGCTATTCCATTGTTTCTCAAACACTACAAGGTAAGAATATTATGCCATATAATATTAATTATTTCAGTACGGAAATGTGATATTCAGTTTATTATTTATATTTACTTGAAGTAGTTACATAGCTTACCCTAGATACCTGATGAATAAATAAGTATTTTTCTTGTATACTTTAAAAATTGAAGTTATTAATCTAATAATAATACACCTGCTATATTGTTTTATATATTATTTTTTCTTAAATTAAATAATTACATTAACAAGAGTTACTTCTTTGAAAAAGACAAGACCAGCTGATTTTTGTTTTTTTAAATGAAATTTACTTATATTCTAGGTCCTGAATTTATAAATATATAATTAGTAGACATTTTATGGGAATTCAAATTTACTTTGAGTTGTTGAAGTTATTAGCAAGCAATTTATATTAATTTAAAACTTTCTTAGAGAGTATGCTTCTTACACAGTAATAATCGTTGTTGAAATAAATGAAGTAAGCTGTTAAAATTATCATATTGAAGTTGTCCAAGTCATTAGTTTTGAAAGGTTGCTACTCAGAGGGAACTGAAGTTACACTGAGCATTTTAACTATATTGCAAACTTTTTCACTTTGCATCCACACACACACACACACACTTTCTCCATATTCCTCTTAAAGGACATTTGTTGCCCAATATTAATTGACCATATACTGTTAGCTTTTGAATCCCACTACTTTAATTAATTTTGAAATTATCAGAAACACCTTGTAGCCTATCAGCCCTGTTTTATTTTATTTACTTTAAAAAAAAACCAGCTTCTTTACAAAGATTCAAAATTATCATCGCTTAATAAAATAAACATATATTCATCATTCTATCCCTCATCATCTTGTCAGATTCTTTTCTGCGCCTGATGCTATGACGTATTTTGTATGTTGATAAATTGTTGACAATTTTTTTTTATTTTATGATGACATGATATAATCTACTATATACTCTCTTTGTATGCACTCGTGGCTGATTCCCAACTACCTTCACTAACTGTTTAGTATTTATTATTTTGGACTCATGTTCTTTTCATAGCAGACATCTCAAAGATTGTTTATTTTTAGGGTACATGCGTCTATTATGCAACTGTAAGTTTTGCATCCCTGATTCCTATATCTAAATTAAAGGGAGTATCAACTGTGAGCAGTGCTTGTATTTCTGAATTGAAGGAGGTAAATATAAATCTGAGCTTATCAATTTAGATTATTGTCAATCAGTTTTATTTTTAATAAGCATCATTTAAAATAATTTTTTTTTTAATTTTAGATAACAGATGACACTGATGTTTCAAAAATCGAATGCCTAATATACTCATTATGTTCTTGGTTCCGAGGGCATGATGTACTTGATTTAGCTTCTGAGTGGCTAAATTATGCCTTTCGAGAGCAGGACCTCAACAATTCAGCAATGCCTGTGGTAAGTCCAGTTTAATTCTGATTCTGATTCTTCTATTTTATTCTAATTCTGATATTTTTATCATATGAGTTTTTTTAATGAGATCGATAACATTTAATTATATTCTAGAAAGCTGGTCAAAGAGCGGCAAAAGTACGCTTTTTGCAGACAGAAGGAAAACCTATGCTATCTTTAAAACTGTTGGAAATTCTTTTTTCTGATGTTCTCAATGAATCTAGGCTTGTTTCCAAGAATTATGAACAGCTTTATGAATTTTACATTTGTCTGGAAAGAATTTTGGTAAGTTTTATCAGTATTTTAAAAGTCTCATTGCTAAATTAGTTAAAATAAATTCAAAGAAGAACTATGCATTTGGTATTAAATTACATTACTTATTTATTAGGGGACTAAGAGGTTAGGAATAGGCTTAGTTTTTAATGTTAGTAACTTCAAAACCATGGCCATTTGCACCTTGCATGGTCAGTATCATTTTCCAACTGTCACCGTAGTCAAGGATTAGGTATCTGCTTCATAAATATTGATATTTGTGACTATATAGCTATTTCACAGTTGAATAGACCAAAATAGTCTACCTACAGCCAGACCTTCCAATTATGAACTCTGTATTGTAGCTTATATTGAACATTAGCCTTTGATCAAATAAGTTTGTTTTCAAAGTGAACTAAGTAAAGAAAATGGACATATACTATACTGCATTGATTTTGGGTCACACACTAATAAATTTTGTTATAAAATTTAAGTCGTAATAAATAATTTTATTGATCTATTTTTTATTTCTTTATAAACATCAGTTTATCTAGGAACTATTACTCAATTATTGCTATAAAAATTATAAAGATCTAAATTATTAAATTTTCCTAATTAACAAACATCTTGCTTCAGGTAATTATTGAAAGAAAGGTGGCAGGAGAAGATTTTAAACCAGACACCAAGCTAACTGATGAATTTTTGTTCAGGGCTTTTATGCTCTATTTACGAATGATGCATGCTCTTCACAGACCTGAACTTCCGCCTGAGGTCACTGATTCAGTTCCAGCGTTCAATATTGCTGCTACCACTGTACAAACAATCAACTGGGCCTCCAAGTATGTGTCCTAACCTAAATTAGTTGCTTTATTCATTTATGCTAAATTATTCATTTATCAAGGAACCTTAATTCTTAAAGTTTCATTAAGAATTACAGGTTCTGTCGTATTTGTTTATATACATAGATTTGTACATTCATACTCAAAATTAGTGCTCACAATATATTTTTCAATTTCAATTCAAAACAAACAGTGGCAACCTGATTGCTACAAGATACAGTGACTCACAAATTCGTTCACATCAATGAAATATTTTCAATGTTTTCACTGTCAAAAACGTATTTATTAATCCATCCAAGCAACAACATGGACAAGTTTATCAACCTTTTAGTAAATAAAATTTTAATGCCAGCCCCCTTTAAGTGTTTTTCTCTTTAAACTGAAGGCAGTCTTATTAGATTATCCATGTGGACAGTTTTGTGACTGGAGATTCTATTGCTGATTTTTTGTCAGTTTATACTTCAAATCCTTCATTTTTTTTTATTATCTTTTTCATCAGGTTTGTCCTTTTATTAGTGGCAAATTAAAAGAAAAAAAAATTAAGATCCTTTTACTTACAACATACAAGAATTGTTCAGGTTAATTAATTTGATAATTCTTTTAATAAACAATGTATAAACGTAAATTAATATTTTTTTATGTTTTAATAATATTCAGACTATTAAATATTTTGAAAAAAAGGCATTATTTTAAAAAAGGCAGATCCAGTTCATGATATAAATTATCAAAATGGATAAATTACATAGACCTGCAGATGTTTTTATTATTATGTTGTACAAATATTATTATATACAAAGATAGAGGAAAAGGTCATTGATAAAACTAACTAGTCACCACTAGTCAGACCAGGTCACTGAACAGCTTCTTTTCCATGGCATTCTTGAATGCATTTTGGAACAGTCCCTTCTTAAACTCCAGCAGTAATCTGCCATCATGTGCGTATCGCATCTTCCTTGGTAGTGGGCCTCCATAGTTTATTTTAATATCCTGGTGAAATTTTCAGCTTGTTCCTCCCCCTCATACTATGTCTCCTAACTTTTCAGGAAAATGGTCTAAGTAAGTTGCTGTGTCCCCCATATTACACCCAAGGAATTTGAAACTGTTAAGCATCTCGTTTACCAGTTCAACATAGTTTTCAGCTTTGGATTTGTCCAGCAGTTTCCGACAAATGAAGTTCAGGCTTTTCGCTCAGCCTCATTCATTGAATTTATGGAGGCAGGATCCTTAATGAGTTGTCTTATTTATGGGGCGTCAAATATTTCTGCTTTAATTTTTTCCGTGCTCAACTGAGGAGCCCCCCCCCCCTATACATATGCAATATGCAAAGCATGATTAGTTATTAGAGCCTTTACAAACTGCTTTATTAGGTTCAGCTTTATATGCAGTGGAAGAAAGATGATTTTCTCTTGTTTAACTAAAGGGTTGTAATGACATTTTCTTTTCCCCAACGTCCATGTCTCTTAAGCCACATGACTCATAAGATCTACTCCATGTGTTGAATTTTCCTAGAACTAACTAGGCAACAGACTGACAATAGGGCAAATATACAGGAACCAGTCCTTGTACATGTTATTTAGAACTGCACAAAATGGAGTTAAAACCAGACATTTCATGTAGAACTGCACATTAAAAAAAAACAAAAAACTCTGATGTTAAAAAGTAGAGCAGATAGAAAAAAACCTATTTCATATTTAGATTCAACGCCCCAAATATAGCTAAAATCAGTTCTAAAATCCTAGGCACCAAAAAAAATTTTTTTTTCTTGTAGGCCTGTGTTAAAGATGGTGTGAATGACGGTATAACAGTAGGCCAAATTTTCTACTTGAGACCCTTATACACAGGGTTTCTTGTAAATGTTATCAGGGAGTTAGGAGACAAAAAATCGTTCATTAGAACTTGTAGTCATAATACCTAGCCACTGGACCACTTGTCACCATTGGCTATTTATTGCCAATTGGCCTACACAAGGTTTGTAAGTGCAATCTATTTTTAAGACTGATTTCATATATACTGGACCATGTTCTTAAGGAGTTGGCTACTTATGGGCTTTTCTAACATCCATGGCATTAGGAAGTAAAATTACTTCCTAAGACAGGAGTTGGGCACTTAAGCTTCTAGCTGCACCAGGTCATCCTCACTTCATGATTAAAACCACTTATAAATGAATACTGTGATTATTTTGTCTTATTTATTTTTTGGAATGTAAATTTCTCATTTTTTGCTACTTGTTTAGTAAACGGATGCAACCGTAACTAGATGAAATTCTAAAGATATTTAATCTGTTTTCTTTACATTAGAATTGCCATTTGAAACATAATTCAGTGGACTAATTTTGTATCAGATTGTATTTAATTTAAGATTTGATTTAAAAATAAAGCAAACCACTAACAAAAACAAAAATTAATGAGGCTGAACTGTTTCTAAGCCATAGATTTGCAATTTTGTTTTGTTTGTTTACTTCTATTTTGTATGCTTTATGGTTGAATATTTTTAGTAGTAATGAAAACCTATCAAATGCATTTATTTATTGTTATCGATTATAACTCTAAAATAATATCTTTTATTAGCATGTTATATAAACACATTCCAACATATGGAGGAAGTGGTAATCCACCACTAGCAGCCAGTTGCTGTCAGGCTGTCTTAAAATATGCAGGTCTAGCAATTGCCCTTGGTATTACTGATGAGACTCATTGTAAGTCTGTTGCTTTGTTTGCTTCTGATTTACTTTCTTTTGGTAAGTACATGATCGTTGCTTTACAGTTTAATTTTGTTTAAAATTATGTCTTATTTTGTTTTTCTATGACTTGTAAATGATATTATGAACATTATTATGAATTGGATAACTTGGTAAACAATATTTTTATTAAAAAGTTTCATAGCACAAGAAAGAAGAACCAGAGAGTTAGGAACCTTATAATAATAATCTTTTATAATGTATACCCCCACTTTCACATTTCACTAAGCATCTGAATATGGCACTTGAACTATTAATAATATTAAAAATATTAGAATGGTACAGCCATTCCGCCACTTCACTATTGCAGTGAAATGTGAGTCTCTGGGGTTCCCAAGTATATATCTTAAAAAACATTTCAACCGAGCCTTGAGATTCTTCTATACTCTCTTGTGCAGTTTGAGGGTGAAATTGGATTATCATTTAGAGTTTTGAGGAGGGTAGATGACCCAATGGTAATTGCCTTTGATTTCTCTGCATTTCATTGAAGATTGTGGAGAGAAGCCCAGACCTGAAATCGGTCCAGGTCTACCTGAATCAATAGGGAAGAGAATTAGAGCTCGCCAGAAGGAAAGGATAGGTAAACTTGAGTGTTGTCGGGTTGTAGGTAGTATGAATAGTGTTGGGTAGATGTATTGAGGTCATTGATGTAGACACAGAGATGTAATGGAGAAATTGATTAACCCTGAACTATACCGGGAGGCAATGAAAGGGGATCAGGGATATTATAATTATACTACCTGGGTGTGTGCAGAGATGAATGATTCAAACCATCTGATGGTTTTGTAAGAAAAGACAAAGAAGATGGATATAAATGGTTTAACAGAATAAACCAAGGTATGCTGACTAGTGCAACAATCCTAATTGCACTGGAATATGCACACCACACGGGCTCATGTGGAAATCCGGTTATGGGATATAGATCCCAGGAAGGGAAGGGGGGGGAAAGCATTGTAACGAAAGAACATAGATAGTAGCTTTGATAGAAGAATGGAGTGATCAAGGCTGTCAATGCCTTTTGATCAATGGTGGATTGGACAGATTGCATGGAGAATCCTGGCCGAAGGCTCGATTTAGAAGGGATTTAAATGTGTTTCTCTAGAAATTAGGAAATTTGGGATTGAACTAGTTTCACTAAAGGTTAGAGAGAATATATAGGATTATTCGGTAGAAGTGGGGTTAGGAACTTAATTCAATGGAAAAACATTTGTTCTTTTCCAGGAAGAAGGAAATCGAATTTTGAAGAGAGAAATTATAAATTTAAAGAAATATGGTAGGAATTCCATCTGGACCTTCTAAATTCGTTCTTGATTTCATGATTTAGAAAATGATGTCGAAAGGAGAAGTGTAAGAGAGAAAGAAGTTGTCTGGGGAAAAAATTACTTATAGTGTTAATTTCTGGGAGAAGAGGTGTTGTGATGAAGCAGTGGGGTTGGAATGTCAATGGAGAATTGAGATCATTGGAAGAAATATGCCAAACAGAGAGGTGATTGGTTTAATGAGAGGAAATTTGTAGAAGAGGTTCATTTGGTGTGAGAGTATAATGCTGAAGATAGCAACTTATGAAAGAATTTGGATTGGGCAAGATGGATTTTAGACTGTTAAGAACTTCTTAGCTTACATTGAGGTGTAATTCAAAGTTGATTATATTTCTTCTGCTATATAAGTATAAAAGTAAGAAATATCTCGTTCTTTATTTTAAAGACATTTATACTAAGAAAATTGCTTCATTTTTATGTAAATTTATTTTAAGTACATAAAATTACACTAAATTAAACTAGTCCC
Source organism: Acanthosoma haemorrhoidale (assembly GCA_930367205.1). Classification (NCBI taxonomy): domain Eukaryota; kingdom Metazoa; phylum Arthropoda; class Insecta; order Hemiptera; family Acanthosomatidae; genus Acanthosoma; species Acanthosoma haemorrhoidale. The sequence continues at coordinate 31,287,174 of OV884012.1, forward strand.
CAGTTTGTGAGAATAAAAAAAAATTTCAAAATTGTCTAAGAAATTATTATAGAAAATACTAGGATAATAATAGGACTGGTGAAATAAACTAAGACTTATATTTGAGGGTCATCATAAAATCCACCATATGATCAAATTAGTAATTTATAAAAATAAAGTTTAAAAAAAAAGTTATAATTTATATGGATAATTCTAATTTTAAAAATGTATGCTCCATATATGCTCCTCTAAAGATGTGGGCTTAAAGTGATTTCCAAAGTATCTGAGTGAATAAAAAATGTGTTATTTTTTTCTTTTTATCTAGGTACAAATAGTTTATTTAAAAAATATATATATATCAGTTTTTATCGATCGAATTCAGAAGTGTAAATTCTTGTGGTTTTGAATGTATGTGTTGTATTAAGTTGTATACTTAATTTGTTTTTAATTGCTGTTTTATTACAATTTAATGTTGCAGATTGTTTTTGGTTTATTGAAGAAGTAATCCAAACAATCAAGTACCTGTCAGACTATGCACAAGATGATACTCCTAATGATGAATGGCAACTTATAAAAAATATAATTCCATGTCTGTTGGAAAAGTCTTTGAATGTTATATCAAATTTGGAGGTGCCAGTGGGAAGTGCCAAAAAATATTTCAATGTAAATTCCTTTCAATAATAATTTTTACTTATAAGTTGCTCCTCTTTCATTATATTATTTGGATGCTAACACTATCCTCTAAAGATAACGTAACGCCTTATATCTAGAATTAAAATTATGTTATTTTATCATTATTATTATCCCTGTCAATTCTGGATAATTCTAAAAATAATTAATAAAGTTATATTAGAATTATTAATTTCACAATAGAGTTATTGCTCTTAAGAGTTTAATGTGATAGATTTAGCAAACTTTTGTTTCAGGATTTGTTTGCGATGAAACAAGCTTTATTCACCTTTCCAAAAACCATTTTGTCCATGTATGGAGTGAAAGATCCTCAATTTGTGGATACATTGAGAATGTATATCAACACATGTATAAATATTGTTATGCAAGAAATAAACAAAGTATGTTAAAAGATATTAACTATGTTTCAAACTGATGTTTGTTTTAAATTAATATTTTTTCTTTATCTGTCGACAGGAAGACGATCTGATTAAATGTAAAAAATTAGATGAACAACCTTATTTTGTTACCTTCATACTCAAGTACATTCTTGTTATACCAAGCTTTGTAAAACAACTTTTACCATCCTTTTTGTATTATTCTGAATTATTTAAAGAGGTGAGGTATCTTCTTCCTATTGTTTTATGAAACTTTATTTTAGTACTTAGCTATCTATATGAGTATTAACATAACATTGGTCTGTTTTTGTAGGCAGGGTATAAGCTACTGAGTTGTATAAGTCTGTTATATACAATAATTCTCTCAGCTAGGGGCAGGTTTGATGCATCGGAGCTTGAGGAAACAGTTCAGGAAATATACCAAATTTTAAAGCAATACAAGGACAAAGAAAATATTAGACCTCTAGATTTAGATAAAAGTACTTTTACAAGTTCGTCAATTAACATGTAAGTTTGTAAAATAGTTACTTGTTGATCCAAGGGTAATATATATAATATAAATAAGGGTAAATATATATAATATATATACACGAAATAATGTAATAATAATATAATAAAAGAAACAATGTTGAAAGTTTTTATTTAATTGATTAAAGTTAAAATTTAGAGTTTTTTTTAATGATTGTAAAGAAACTACTCAGTATTTTTTTATTAAAAATACTTTATTTTGTTTTTAATGATCTCAGAAACTGAAAATCGCCTCATCTGTACATTTTAAATAACTAAAATATTGAGCAAAATAAAAATAAACCTTAAATCTATTAGCATGAAAGACATTAAATACATAATTTCTGTTGTTGGCTTCCAAAACTTCATTTGTTGGAACAACTTAGAAATTATTTGTGTGTTACTGCCACTGATGTGCCCTAAATCTTCAGGAAAAAATACCATGATTTCAAATCTTAATATCTTCAGAACTGACTTTTTTCTGATTAGAAATCTTTAAGAAAAATGTTAGTGAAACAAGGCCAACTTTTTTTTCATGTTTCATTTTTGTTTGTCATAGTTTCCATGATTGTATTTTAACTAACGTATATTCAGCACATTCTGGAATATTTTTTTATAAAGTTTCAGACCAATTTAGACATTTTTACAACCACTATTAGAGAACCCACACACTAGACTATAGCTTCATCCCTGTTTGCAAGTAAAGCAGTTCTCGCCTGCAAGGGCTTGGCAGTTTATTTTTAGGTTTCTTGTTAATGTTTGTGTATGAAATATTTTGTAAATTATTAATTAAAGCCAAATAAGGTCCTATATTTTTAACTTTTTATTTTGTGTTTCAGTGATGTTAAAACCGTTGGAGAACCTCTTTTTGAAGAGTTGAGCAAATACCTCCAATGCTCGTTACAGAAGCCCTTAATTGCACCAAAGATACGGGTGGCATGTAGTCCTATTGCTCCTGTAACTCCAAAAAGGATTTCAATAGCTGCCAATTCCCTGTCTGATCTCAGGGCTACACCAGCACCTGAACTGTGTGCTACCCCACAGGATAAGGCAAATTCTACTTCTGAGGGTATATTCTTAGTACCATCATTACCTCCGCCATCGGAAACACCGAAAACCAAATTTTCATGTTCTAAAAATAGAAGTAGCAAATCATTATCTAGACTTATTTCAACACCACCAACTAAGGTCACTCCAACATCACTGTCTAAGGTTAGGTCAGCATCTAAATTGATCTCAACATCTTCTAATTCTAAGCTTAGGTCAGCCCCTAAATCAATTTCATCATATTCTAAGGAGAATTCTCCAGATTCATCCAAAACCAGTCCAACAGTCCTTTCTGAATCATTTTTGTCTATACCAGACTCACAATCTTGTTTTACTCCTTCACCTGCCCAATCAAAATCTAATTCAGTTTCATCTTCAAGATCCGATTCCAATATTACACCATCATCCAAGCTGAGTTCAACACCAACACCCCAATCCCATTTAACAGCCCTTACTGAATCATTTGCGTCTATACCAGACCCACAATCTTGTTTTACTCCTTCACCTGCCCAATCAAAATCTAATTCAGTTTCATCTTCAAGAACCAGCTTGTCTTCAAGATCCGATTCCAATATTACACCATCATCCAAGCTGAGTTCAACACCAACATCCCAATCCCATTTAACAGCCCTTACTGAATCATTTTCGTCTATACCAGACTCACAATCTTGTTTTACTCCTTCGCCTGCACAATCAAAATCTAATTCAGTTTCATCATTAAGAAGCAGTTCTTCTTCAGAATCTGATTCTGTTTCTACTCTGATATAATTTAAAAATAATTATTTTTATAATATATATATATATATTTTTATAACCAACCTTTTCTAATCTTTCCCTTTTGGAGAGCCCTCATATTGCATTATGTCATGATGGTTTTCCCCGAATCTCTTGAACATATTGGAAATTTTGAGTGCTACTCTCATTATCATTTACTCTTCGTTTTCTATTTAACCCATTAGTAGTCATTTTTAAAAAACACACCTGTGATTGTCCAGGTCAATTCTAAAGAGCAAAACAAATGGAGGTTATAATTATGGGAGTTTAAAATAGAGAAATTATTTTCAAAAACTGAATAGGGAAAGGACGGCCTCCTCCACTAGCAGGTATTTTTTCTAAGCCCTTTTGGTCCACTCAAGTAAATCATATTCTACTCCGAAGTGTCACATCACATACTTGAATCTCAAGTATTTTCTTTTGGATGGATAGCTTACTCGACCCATTTCTTTAGGAGTTCATTTTTTTAAAACTTCAAGAAATTAATCAAATGAGGTAAACTGGAATTAATTTTCATACCCGCGAGCTTTTCACATTTTAAAACTAAATGAGCCCAAATCATAATACAGCACCAAAAAATGGAGAGAATCAACTAATGCTTTGGAGGATTAGAAGGTATGGTGCTGTATGGAGAACGTGAGATGGTAGCTGTGCTGGCTTGGTTGGTCAGATGAAGAGAATGGAGTTGTCACAACTACCTAGTTAGATGCTAAATATGATATCCTAGAGGTGGTTCTGGCATGGTCAACTATGAATAAGATGGAAGGCAACCTTAGGAGGATGGATATCAGGCGTTGGAGGAATGTAATGAAGGACAGTAATAAGTGGCAGAGGATTGTTGGCCAGGTTCTTAGAGGATTGCAGAGCAATGCATGAATGTAGTTCCCGAAGCATTAATTATGTCTTATAGCTCCTAGTGTTGAAACATTTGATGAAAATAGTGCTCATAAGGACGATGGGAGCACAATTAATAATTTCAATTTTTTATAAATTAGAAATCAAGGCTGAATTCTGAATTAGGCCTTCATAAATTTGAACAAATCCAAAACTACAAGAGCATGACAATGTTCATGAAAAATAAAAAATAATCACAATCAATGGGCCATCTATATACTGATGTGGAATCAAATTAAAAACCAAAAGGAAAGTGTTAGTAAAAAAAAAATAAAACCTATTAATATCCAAGGATTGTATATATTATTTATTTTATTTTAGGTTTTACCCTCTTATCCACTACTCTATGAATTTTCCTACTAATGAAATCTTAACTTTAAAATACCCCAAATAAAAGTGGCGCATTTAGAAAAATTCAAATATTTTCACTCTAATAGAATTATTTCGGCTTTCAATTTTAACTTATTTAATTAATATTAAAAGTTTTCAGTGATGAGGGGCTAAAATATGGAAAAACCCCAATAAATATTCAACAAATAGTGTTATAAAAATTGCAGAGCTTCAATATTTCCTTGGATCTTCATTTTCTCAGATCTCACCCATCTGACTTCTATTGTACATCCTCTCGTATGTGTGAGCATGTAACCTCTGGAGCTCTATCCCTTGAACTATTTGGCATTCCTTTTCCGTTCCGCTTTATGTTCCTTTTGACATAGGGAGCAGTTGAACAGAAATAACTCTTGAAATGTAAATAATGTTAATGAAGTTGTATAAAAAGTGGTACTATTATTAATAATAATGTTTGTTATCAGTATATTTATTACAGTATTAGGTACAATAAATTTGTATTTCATCTAAATTTTTAAAACAAATTTATAGATTTATTTATTAGGAGGTTTTAATTTCTAGTTAAATTTACTAGTTTTATAGTTGAATTAAACTGCCCTCTACTTTTTATTTTATTTGATCCTGTTTATTGTACTTCTGTAAGCAAGACAGCCTATTTGCATTTCTGTATCTTATTCTTAGGAGTCTTATTGTCCTGGAATAAAGTAAGTAATATGTCAGTCATACTTTAAACAAGGTAAAAATAAATTTATGAAATTAGTTATTGATGTAAATTTTTAATAAAGCTAAATTGAATAAGTTTGTTGATTTTTTCACTGAAGCCTTTTTGATACGGTATGTGACAAGTGTAGCATTTTCACGTCTGTGTCTACCACGGCCTCACGGTGATTTTTTAATGACTATTGAAAAATATAAAATAATAATCATTGTTAAGAATTTATTAAATCTTCATCTTCAAAAGTTACTTATACAAATGGCTCATACTGTTACCATCCTGGAGTGCCTGGACATTGGTAAATATGACCATATTCCCCATACCTCTCTTATATTATATTTTAACAAACATTAAAGCTATTATAAACAAGTGATGTATACAAATAATCGACTTGATTTACATCTAACATTTATAGATATGTATGGATTAGTAAATTAATCATATAGGGTAAGCAATTAACCTGTATTAAGTTACTGAAACCCTTAATTGTGTAATATTGCAATTTATACAAAATTATTTTAGTTAAAAATTAATTGACATTTGGTTCAATCAAGGAGTCTGGTTGTTGATATTATTAATCTTATTTACATGGTAAATAAATTCAATCAAAATGGAAACTAATTGATTAAATGCAGACCAGAGTAGTAACTTTTTAATCACAATTCAATTAAAATATTGTTTTTATGGGGGGGGGGGGGCTTGTGAAACTTTAAATGGTTAAAAACCCAGTACCTTATACACGTATGAAAACTTTTTATTTATGTTTTATGACTTAATACTTGTTAATTATTCGTCCCAAGGGATAAGTTTACCCCCCCCCCCCTCATACTCATGTAAAAAAAAGTCAATTTACTCAACATTGAACAACTTATATTTTTTTACATATTCAACGCAATAAAAAATGTTACACAATGTTAAGTAGGTAAGTACATATTTACTTTATAAAATTCAAACATGATGAGAACAGCTTAATATTCAAGGAATTTATGATGAGTTATAGCACCTGAAAAACTCAACTTGAATGAACCCAGGTTTTTAAATCAAATCATACAAAATGCTACATTTGGATTTTGCGAGATTTTTATATATTTTATTCAAAGTTTGACACACTTCTCCACATCGATGACTAATATATCTGATATGCAACTGCATCCAAATATGAAAAACTTTTAGACAATATATAAAGGGTTTATCTTTTCTAGGGATACGTATATATCCGTTTTTATAATTATCTGACTTACCCATAAATGCCAAGCTGTTACGCTCTTGTTGAATAATTAGATTATTGGAATTGTAGGGATGCCATCTATTCAATTACTAATAGATTTGATTTCTCTATCGAATCCTGAGTGTCTTGCATTCGCATGAATATATACTTTAACCAAATAATTTCCTATTGTCCCAATTAGTATCTAAACCCTAAGTAACTTACCTTAATAAATTAAAGTGGTGATCAAATGGAAGGAATTTAATTATGTTAAAAGGGTTTTAACGAAATAATGACTATCTATGCTAATCCATAAGTGATTTTTTCAAATTAGCTGATTAAGGACACCCTGCTGTCATCTTTTATAAAGTTCATCTTGCTGAAAGATTCCTCAAATGGATATTTTGGACCAAAGCAACAACGTTATCAGCGAACTAAATTGCGTAACAAAGGGGCTTTTTGTTTTTTCAAGAACTAAAACTCCTTATAATCTGGTTTTTAAACTAAAAACCAGCATATTTGATGTAAAATTAACATTCTTTCATAGGTCAATTAACTCACTTTAAATGCCAGGAGAGTACTGCTGCGGTATCGTGTCTTTCATTGCAAAGGGGTTGATACCAATAACACAATATTGTTTTCTCCCTCAAAATCAGCAAATCCGGTTTTGAAGAATTGAAGTAGAGATGAAACTTTGATTTTATATTTTCCGTAGTCAGGATCCACGTCAGTTTGTTATGAAATATGTCGATTATTAACAGGGCAAGAGTTATCTCGAACGATGTAACATAAGACATCAGTATTGGTAAATGATTAGATTAACCTTGCAATGAAGTGTTCAATAAGTTTAGATGTCCAGTCATGTCACAGAGGAAAGCGAGATCCCAAAGCCATTCATTGTCTTTAAGGAAGGGAGAGATTTGAGGAAGTTCTTCATTTTCTTTTAGGTAAGTTGAGAAGTCAGCGCTTAGTTTCTCGAACCTTTCATAAGACTTTCCTCTTGAGAGCCAACGAACATCGCTCAAGTAGGAGAGGTATTTCGAGATGCTCGTTGACCATAATAATGTGAAAAGATGATTTATTGTTGCAGCTTTCGCCCTAAGCCAAAGAAAAATATTCGTGTCTCAAAAGCTTAGAAATTAACTGCGAGCTCTCAACTTCTGCCATCTCGTCAACCCTATACATTAGAAATTAACAGATCATTTGTCTATTTTGCAAATAATTTTATGCTGGGCTTGATTACTGTCTCCCCCTCCGTACGGTTTTATTTTTGCGACCATTAGTAGCAAAGAGGTTTCATAGAAAGCTCATTACTTCGTTTTTTGAATTTTAATTGATGCCGCATAACGATTTTTCTTTTTATCAATGAAATTCAAACTCAAGAGGAATTTCGGAAGCAAAATTAGAATGATTAATAGTGAAATGTCTCTCCAAATTGTATTTTTTAGGCATTGAAACATTTTAAACACACATTGGTTTGCATCCGCAAACAGAAACCGTTCTTTCTAATCACTGTTAATGTCCTTTTCATATTTCAGCTTGCTCATTTCACTAGTAAATGGGTAAAAAACAGGGTGGCGATCTCTTAAAAGTACTTATAGAATCATTTTCACACTGCCTAACAGTAAAATACTACTTTTATTAGGTGCAATTATTCTACTCAAAAACTATATTACTCGTACATAGTTAGCCACTGTGACAGTGAAAGACAAGGACTGAGAAAACTTGATAAAAAAAAGAGGGGTGGGGAAGCTGGAATTCTAGTTCAAAAGACGGGATGTCTGTTGATTTTCAGAAAACAACAGCGAATGTACATTGTAAATGTAAAGGAATTCTGCTGCTTGGATCATATGCACCAAGAGATCAAGAAGAGAGGTACCACATGATTCCCTTTGTAATCAAACCACCCCTACTTCTTCAGGATACTTGCCAATTTTCCAACACGTTCATCGAATCAAACGTTTGTGGGCCTATTATGTGTTGATGAGATAATCTTCTGAGCAAGTTGGCCACGGGCCACCGGAAAAGCCTCGTGCGCCGCGGGTTGGCCACCCCTGCCCCAGGTAGACTAGGGTATTTTTTGGTAAATCGTATGAGTACCGAGTTTGTTTTTTTTCCCCAAAGACCCTTAATTAATAACATTTTTTACAATTTACAATGTTCTCGTGCTGCATACACACATGCATTCGAAGGAGGGTAGGATTACAATTTACAATATCGTAGTTTGGTGTTAATTGTTCCAGGCATAGACTTATATTCATTAATATTAATCATGATATAAACAGAAACAGCTATTTTAAATCAATGGGTAATTTCTAAAATGTATTAATGAGTTCAGATGATTCTCCTGAAAAATATAAAAAAAATACCATAAAATAATGAAGATTATTTTATGTTAATAATTGGAATGTAGCATGAACTCTTAATTAAAATTTGGAATTACAGTGCTGTCTGTTGAGATGAAAGATAACTAGTCTCAGTTTAGGGTCGCAAGAGAGACAGAGATATTTAAATCGAGTGGGAAATACTTTATTAAATAAAGTAAATTATTGGCGTGCAGCACTATCTATTTGTTAATGGTTGAAACTAAAATCATAAACTGGCATATTTATTTCACTGGGGGAAGACCTGGTACTGACTGGAGACGTTGGATCCTGAAGACCAGGTATTAAATCGAAATTTTCTGATGACCAGCTAGTACGTTAGTTATACTGCTCTACAGAGCGCACTGGCATGCAATAAATAAGCCCTTTTTTTAAGTTTAGATCCATCTTACTTCCACTAGATTTTATTGAAACATCTCTAATAACAGTACCTAAATAAATTAAATTCAGGAGAGTAAAATGAATCATTCAATCAGTAAATAACTTATTTATCAGTTAGGTGATGTTTTTATGTTAAATACGGTTTAGGGAATAGGCTTTAATGGGTAGGATGAACTATTATAAATTATTTGTACTATAATACTATAAAGAAATTTGTAGTTTTCTATCTATTGATCTTTTAAGCGATTTACACCATACTGATTGGATGTTGAATTTAATTGTAACTATTATCAAAATATGAATTAAATATTGTTTAATTACTTTAACCTACATATTTTAAGTCATGGATTATTTACCTAAGTTAGCTCCTTAAATTAGAAATGTTTGCAGCTCTTTCTACTTAAAATGAGACCATGTTTATGTAATACTCCAATTAATACTTTTTAATCCATTTAGCTTCTTTATGAAATTTCAGAAGTATTAAATGTTTTTAAAATTCAGTTTAACTGCTAATGATAAGAACTGAACTTATACGAGTGCATTAATAATATTTAGAAGTGTATCAAAGTCACCTTAATTAATAATATATAATTTTTGTTTTTTATAACTGAATTGTAATTACTCAAAGTCATTAAGACTGTGTTCGCAATTTCATTCATTCCTAAATTATATTTTGCATGTTAATTTCATTTATTGCCTTGATAGGGGAAAAATAAAACCAAACCCATAGTAAATTGCAATGTGCTGTAGGTAATTAATTACTTAATAGTTAAAATAAAAATTCCTTTCCTATCGAGTAGGGTTTTAAAATAAAGATCTCGTCACCCTGATCAATAATGTTTAATTTTTAACTGTATTATCACTAGTCATTAAAATTGTGTAGATAACTTGAACTCGACCGGTGATTTTTTTTTTACAGACGAGATATTTTGCATGGTAGTTCCATTTGGTGCCCCAATGAAGATCAAAATCAAATAATTCTATAAAAAGTAACAAGTTTTATTAATCAGTTAACTAAGGTGTAATGAAAAGATATCTTTATTCCTTGTGTGACATTAAAGATCTTTCTTGATATGTTATTATTAAGAATAAGGTATTGGGAGTTAGTGGACTGAAAAAAACAAAATCAGATTAAGTCCACTTTATTAAAAATATTTATATAAAACAGCTGTGGCTGTGGTAACGAATTCCCATGTACAGTTTCAATCAGAGGGGTGTGCAAGAAAAACTGCTTTTGAATGTGTATGGTAATAACAATAATTGATTAAAACTTAGGAAATTAATAGAGTGGGTAATTAGGAAGATCACTGAAACTCTTAACTCTTGTGTGACATTTTCACTAAACCCATTTAGTTAAAACATTATTGAGATTTTGGTTCAAACAAGAAATCAGATCTGTATATTAACATCGTCAAATATTCAATCAAAATGTAAACCAGAAAAATAACTCTAAAGTAAAAATAAAATTAAATATTTCTTTTTTGGGAGAGTTTGCAGAAATTTAAAAAAAAAAAAAATAATAATAACACATAGAAATCATCAGAAGGGGGAAAGAACATAGAAGGTTGTTGGGATGAATGAAAATAATAATAACGATGAATTATGAATCGTTAGATTGGGGGGAGATAAGAAGCTGGTAAAGTCTAGATTTAAAGATGGGGAGAGTTGATGAACAATGAATATAGACTGGTATAGAGTTCCAAAGATTTGCAACATGGATAAGAAAATAATGGTCAAATGAAGCAGATTGGTGAGAAGGAACTCACAGTAGTGCCACAAAATGTGTTTCTGTAGATCCCGAGCAAAAATATATGAAAACAATTCATGAGCCGCTTTAATCGAGCATCTAGATCCCCAGAGAGACCACTATACACTACTCAACCATAGTCCAAATGGAGGAAACCAGGAGTTGGTGCGTATGGAATGGGAGGAGAGGTCGGGTTCAACTGAGCAGTTTAAGGGTGGAAATGGATTGGCAGGCGACTTGGGAAATGTGGTGTTTCCAGGGTAGAGTTTGGTCAATGGCCAAACCAAGATTTTTGACTGAAGTAGAGAATTCGATAGGTCAACCACATCACTGGTGACGGTGGGAGGAGGGGGCGTGAACCGATGGTGTTTGCCTTGGGTTTCTCTGAATTCAATCAAATATTATGGAGAGAGACACAGGCCTCAATACAGTCCAGGTCTTCCTGAATGAGGCAGATTGGAGCTGACTAGGAGGGAAGAATAGGTACATTTGGGTGTCACCGTATAGGATCTCATGCCACCTATCCAGGAATGGATAGAAGTATGGAGGTTGTTGATGTAGACACAGAGAAGTAATGGCCAACAGCTGTGCACTCTAACCCATATTGAATAAGAGCCAATATCCAATCTGTTTATCACCTCTTGAAAAACATCACCTAGAGTCCAATGAAGTCTTGAATATGTTAACTTTTGATACCATTATAAATATTGAACATATATCAACTATATATTAACAATTAATTAGTGTGATCTGTAATCCCAGGTTTTTAATAATTATTAGCAAAAGAATTGACAAGGCTAAGGTTCGAAACCCGGGACTTCCTGATCTCTGATCAGGGATTCTTTCCAATTGAGCTATCCTATATCGAATATTATGTCAATACCCACTCACTTCAGTTGTTATATGTTTAAAGTCTGTGTAAATGAATGATCTGTTAAGTTAGTAACTATAAAAATTCTTAATGACTAGAAATATGAGAAGGCTAGATTTTCAGAATGTATAGAAGATTTGGTTGTTTAAATGCAAATCATAATCACTTCTACAGGATCATTTCTACAGTATGTTGGCTCTTCAACTCAGCACTAACTCAATCAGCATATTCAAGGAAGCACTCTACAGCAGGCTTTTGGGTGAATCCTACTTAAGAAGACTATATTTAGTTAGTCAATACACATAATGTAATATATACATAATATAACAATATATATAATATATTGTTGTCATATAGCATGTGTGTTTATTTCATTTAGCCCCGATAATAGTTGGTCTGAGTTAGTCAGAAAATTTCTAACTAGCTAAAGTGACAACTGTGAGGCTAAAAGAAAATTCAGCCCACCTCCCAACACTTATCTAATAAAGAATAACAAAAAAAACAACCTTAGTTAGTCACCTAACTTAGTCAATAAACAGGTATAAAAAATAAATATTTTATTAATTACCATAAATTATTAAAATTACAATAATAAATTAATGTTAAGCTTTACAACCTTAATAACTACAAAACAATTTTTGATCACAATTTCAACATGTAAATATGTATTCTTCAACAACCATTAATACTGTAACTTTATATTTACAATAACATTTACTTCATCAAGGATCAGAACAAATGTGATAACCTCGTTGTTATATTCAAGTTGGTCTTTATCCCATTAATTAAACCTTGGACAATAAACAAATATGATGGTATCATAATGCATAAAAATCATCAATGTAATGGGGTATTAAGGTTATAGTTCTATTGCTGCTGTTGTTGAAAAGCAGTCAGAGCAAGCTGCCTCAGTTGCTTCAGCACAGTCTCCAGTAGTTTTTTCTTATCTCGCTCACTTTTCTTCAGAACAGAGAACACAGTCTTCTTGTCAGCTTCCCTGATCCTGAAGAAAAAGAGAAAATGCAAATATAAATAAAAAATCGAGTATGAGAGTAAATAATAAACAGTTTGTCCAAATTAACAATTACTTCTCAAGGAGAACAATGGCAGTATTTGGTGAAACATGTTGATATTTACTGTTCTCCTGCCCATAATCATGAAAGTAAGTCGGCCAATCCCATGACATGAACAGATCTAAGAGCTGTCTTAAATCAGTAAAGTAGCAGAGTAGCGACCCTTCTTCAAGTCCTCCTACTGGTTCACTTGCAGCAAATTCTATAACAAAAACAATGTTTTTTTTTGTAAAAAATTTTTTGATGAATAGTTATTTTGATAATTAAAATAGGTTTGGTTTTTGTTTAAATAAATAATCTGTAAGTGAGAAGAAATATGAGAAAGCTTTATGTATTCAAGACAAGACAACTGTTTTTCCATTTATTTATTGCAATACTTACGCTCACACTGGATGGTATCTAAATTCAGTTGCTGAAGAGCACCAACTGAAATTTGCTTCACTTCATCGTTCAGCATCATTCCCATTAGTGATTTGGATATATGCTCGCAAGCAGATTTACAAGCAGCCTGCGCAACTTCACCCTAAACATCAGAGATCGTGTATATATACTATTTCAAATTTTGAATTTCTCAACAAAATATAAGCTCAACAAACCCTCATAATTCATTCACCTTATGGTTATGTTTGCTAAAACCTGAAATATTTATTAATAAAAAAGTATTTCATGAGAAAGTTCTTAATGATACATATATTTTTTAATCAACTTATTTTATCTGCAAAATCATCTATTCAGTAGAGCATTCCCCTCTTTTAATCAAAACATCAACTATGGCTTAAGTATGAAGTGAAGATGGATAACATGGGGCTTTCCCTCAGCAACAATATCAAAAAAAATAATTGAGAATCTCTGCCCAAAAAGACACATTCAACATATGTCCAGTGAAGAGATGGCTGGATTGACTAGAGCAGAGGACTAGCATGGTAGGCTGAACTACTCAGAAATAATATGTGACGGAATTTTACAATAATAATAACAATATGTGATCAAAAAATTAAAGCATGAGTAATTTAGACTTCTCTGTCATCAAATAATGTAATGAGAATGGCATTACAAAAAAAACCCTAGTAAGGGAAAGGGTCCTTTGGCTAATAATTATAAAACCAATAGGATTAGATACTACAACTAATAACTATTAATAGTAATAAATGTTAAGCATTTAATTTGCTTTAAATAATGTATTTAGGCCTTAATTGTAAAAACAAACAAAAAACACTGATAAAGGCTTTTTTTTAAATAAATAAATCTACTTACAGGCAAGTCGGTGAATGAGGCAAAAGTTGAATTAAGGAAAGCTATAAGATCAGTTATGAAACTGGAGGCATGGCCCTGAGGTTCAACAAGAAGCCAGTCATAAGCTTCAAGTTCCAAAAACTCATCAAGCTTTCTCTTTAACTTTTCGCAGATTTGTTTTTCTGCATCATCTCTAGCGACACCAAATAGATGACCTGCAGCTTCTTTACCAGCTCTAAGTGACAACTCACTGCGGCACCTAAACATGTTTTGAAATAAATCCACAAGAACATTATTCCTACATTCTTAGATTTATTTTCAACATTTTATAAAAATAAATACTTGAATTGCTTTGACAAACCTAAATAAATAATTACTCCAACCTTGTCTACCCATAAAATTATTTAGTTATCCAGTAGCACATTTAGTTCCAATAATATAAGTTTAATACCCTCCGCAACAAACACCATCTTATCACAAAGAAATTCAAGAGAAATGTGATGCATCCCACAATTGAAGGTTTCTTTATGGTTTATTATTGAAATTTTAATGACTTTTGGTAATGATAGTACATTAAAGCCTCTCTTTTTTAATACCAACTAATTAATTAATTAATTAATAAGATTTACTCACGGTTTATAGAGAAGGCTATAATTTTATGTCTTCTTTAAATCAAATGTAAAATTTCAAGGCTCTGGCTTGAACAGGGACACTTACAAAGACCAAAGACCAAGGCATACAAGGTGAAAACAAGGGTTTCTGGTTTTGATAAAAAAACAGAACAATAAAACCCTAAAAATAGTTATTATATCTTTTTAAAAACTTCACTTCATTTGAAGATTGTATGGTAGCATAAACATCTGAAAGCCTTTGTATGCTTAAATAAACTGTTATGAGTAGAAGAGGTTAGAGACCTACAATTTATGAGCATAAGATATTATTACAGGTCAAGAAAAAATGTACCCAGTAATATTAGAGACAAATTCTTCTAGATAAACTGTCGCCTCTTCCAGATAGCGTGTGTCTACAATTATCTGTATGACTTGCGTTAATCCTAGACTTGGCTTACGAAATACTGATGAAAGACATCCGGTGAACGTCCTTGTTAGTAGGAGGTTAGTTGATTTACGAATCATGTCATCCACTTCTCCTTGGCTAATAAAAAAATTATATTTAAATATGCAATAAATTGATATCAAAATAATTAACAAATTAATAAATATGCATTTACAAAGGGTTATTTTTTAACTACAAAACTTATTTAAAGAGCGTTAGCTCATTGCAATAGTCAAAGCTCATAACAATATTTAAACTAAGTCACCTTAAACCAAGATCTTCTGAAAACTTCAAGCACGCATAAATAAATTCTTTGACTTGTTGATAAACATTAGGAACTAGTGGAGAAAATGGAAAATTTTTTGGGAACGGAGAACTGTCCAATTCATCATCTTGGAATGGAAAAGCTAAAACAATAGCATCGTACTCTTCCTGACTCCCAACCTGCAAAAATGTATTTTTTTTTTGAGATCAGATATTTTTCATTTCAAATGTCTATGATGAAATATTATTTTTTTAAATGCGTACCTCTGCTGGGAGAAAACTTTCTTCATCTAAGATCTCTCTAAAAACACCAACCCATCGTTGCATTAGCACTTCATTATAGTGATCCCTGATTTCATGGAGGACCTCAAATACTTGATTTACAGAATAACCATAGTTCTAAAGAACAAAAAAATAATATACTAATTAATTTACTGTAAATTTATAACAATAAAACATAATAGTAAAACTTCCCTAAAACACCAAGTTCTTATTAGCAAATTAACACTAAAAACTCAACTCAAAATCCTGAATAACAAACAAAACTGGTGTGTGTTTTTTTTATTTTTAGTCTCTTTGATCTTGTTTGGTACTAGTACAGGGGCCAACACATTTTCCACTTGAATGGTGTCAATAAAATGGTGGTAATAAAATAAATGTATACAGTTTCCTACCAAGTTATAGCTTTATCCCTATCAAAATATTTATTATAAGTAATTATCTCTTTTAAAATTTGCTGTAGCTGTCCTCTGAAGAGAAGTTTTACGATTTAAACAAAATTATTAGATCTTAACAAGAGGGAACGAATTATAAATTTTAGATGTTTTATACAATAGAATTTATATTATATAACATAGAACGTCACTGGAGATCAGGGGGGGGGGTCCGGTGAAGCCCAGGGAGTCACCTGCAGGGGTTGTGACCAGCATCAGGGCCAGCCTTGTAATAAAGCTCACTGCAGACGACCTGAGACCTGAACACGGTCAAGAGGAGATGACCCGTAACCACCAGTGATCATAGCAAGGTTTGTCCCAGTCAGTCCGGGATAATTGATCTCGCTTTGTAAGACCAAAAAGGGCTTCTCCACTTGGCACCTACAATGGGATGACGACACGCGGATCAACATCTACAGATGACTCCGGACAACCAGCACCTCTACTAGCTGATGGGGCAGATGAGACTGGCAGAGGAGATTTGGTTTGCTGACGGTAGAGTCAAGTGCAGGTGGGGAAAATGGCCTACTGGTTGTTGTCAACTTGGATGTCTTCATGTGACTTCCCTTTAACTGTTGTCTTTTAATTTTATTTAAGAATGCCTGTATTTATTTTTAGTGGCCACAAATCTTCCACTTATTCTTACTTTTTGTTACCAGCCTCCATTCCTAAATATGTCTTTTTGTGTTTTTATCCTTCCCATCTTTCTTCTTCCCTAGAAATTCTTTGTATTTCTTTTCATCATGTCATTATTTTTCATCATACTTACATTTTTCCAGAATGTCATCGATACCCACTAGTCTCATAAATTACCAATCCCTACCTGCCCTAATGAATACCTGTTAAATTTTACTAAAAAAATTTTTTACTATGGATGTGTGGTGTATGGGAGTCTGTCGGTGGAACTCGAGGACAAGTTTATGAAGTGAATCATGAATTTCTTCGTTAGATTTGTCTTTGGGATTACGCAGCTTACTCATGTCTCTCCCCTCTACACCAAATTAGAGTGGCTCTCACCCTCTTTCCATGCACATTATTTCCTTGGTTCATTCTTTTATCAAACCATCTATTCGCATATATACAATATTTTGCAATTCAAATCCTCTGTTTACTCCCGGAAAACAAGACCCCATCTCCCAAAAAATCATTCCACAAAATTACAGCCTATGATTGGTCTTTCCTTGCTCTCTCTACTACCCTCTGGAATTTCTACCTCCTAAGGAAATGACTGCTTCATCCTTTAAAGCTCTTCTATTCCATCACCTCCTCATCACCATGCAAAGAGATGCTCGCTAATCTAGGAACAATTCATTCATTATATCATATTTTCTGTCTTTTATTTTTGTATTTAATTAATGTTATTTTTTAAGGAGTAATTTAGAAGAAAAAAAAAATTATAAAAAGTTTAAATTCAAAGAAGTGAATGGAACAGCTGGGAACAGTGTCAGTAGATGGAATAACTTAGAGGGACACTGGTAGTTCAGTTGTTTTTAGAGTGGCTAAAAGGAAAAGTCAGTTGTTAAGAACTGCTTGAGTTGAGAGGTGTTGAGTTTGAGATAGTCAAAGATATTTATCGTGAGGGGCCTCATATCACCTCATACTATCCACATCACCTCATACATCATATTTCCTCTTATGTCAGTTCTTTGTATTTCTTCATATCCTCATATTTATCCTTACATATACATCTATAGGAAGCCATTGAGACAGCATTATAGTTGAAGTGTCGGGATCAGCAAAACAGACTTCTTGAGCTGGAGCAAGAAAAGTAGAGACAGGAAAATTGTGAAGAACACAAAAACAGTATATATATCTTATTTTTTATTTTAAATGTTTGGTTGTCAAAGACCCTCCTCAGATATAATAAATAATAAGTTTAAAGGTTTAATTTTTTTTTATTATTAGTAAATTAACAAAACACTAATATAGATAGATGTTGGCTGCCAGCTTGTTTGTAACTTTTTTGTTTTCTTTTGTATTAATTTAATACCATATTGAATTGTACAGACTTCTGACTCCCCCCCCTTCCTTACAGGTGGATTTATCTATGACTTATTTACTAAAAGCAGTTAAACAATTTTTTATTTGATTTCATAATTATTATTATATTTCCTATAGATGTTTACACTTTACTTTATATTGTCATTATTTTTTTTTTATTATTATTATTTATGATGTTATAGTTCTTTTTATTTGCCAGATGTAAATTTGTCATCAGAACATTAATTTTAAGGAGACTTTGTCCTGGAGTAAATTTTTTTTTCTATTCTATTCTATTGTAAAATAAGTTTTTTGTAAGCTATAAGTAAATTAAAATTTGACTTTGTTAATCATTACCCTAAGTGTAGTGATAAAAAGCATTATCAAGTTCTTGATTTTCAGCATAAGTGTTGCATCCGTACAGTAGGCCTAGAATATGAAAAAAAACATGGTTATGAGTATCTTAATAGATCCATTACATAGATAAATATTATTCAACTTTTACAGAAATATGAAGGACATGTTTCAATAGTTGATCCCCAGATCAAACTAGGATTATTTCAAGAGTGAGTCTAGTCCAGTTCACACTGCTAAGCATAAGCAATAGATCTGAACCATAAAAATGTGCTCAGAAGATTCAAAGGCAAGTGAAGTAAAACCACAACAAAATCTAGTCTCAATGAGAAAGTCAATTCAATGTAGAAATTCTCCTTACTTGCCTTAGTAAAGGTGGTTTGGTCACTTTCTGCAAATAGAATATAAAAAAAAAATAGCCTGAGGATGGCAGATGTGGGGTGTTGAAAGTTCTTCCCAATTAAAGAAAAGCTTTTGAACAGAAACAAACACTGGTGTTACTTAAACTTAAAAAAAAAAAAAATCATTAAAACAAAAGCTGATTGGAAGAATGATGGTTTAGGCTAGGATGGTTTGGAGCTGGCTGTATAAGCGTACTCTCACATTCCAAAATTGATGAGGATTATGGTTCAAAGTTTAGAAGTGGTAAAGCAGAAAAGTTACCATGTAAAGCCTATGTAATAATTTAAAAAATATTGGGAAAGTTTCATAAAATTGAAAGATTTTATTTTTTCATTATTGTCATAAACAAAAGTAAGAATGAACAATGTACTTTACAAATGTTTTCTACAAGATTATTTAAATATCAACTCACTCACAGAATGAGTCCTGAGAGCATTTACTATTTTCCCAACAGAAAAGGCCCAAAGTTCATCAAGGTACGTTCGGTCAATCAGCCCATTTCCGGTATTCAGTACATGATCTTCAACGACGAAAAATCCGAGAACACTGTGCATGTACATTTTGTATCCATCAATGGATTCATGCTAAAATAAAAATAAAAATTATTATATACTGAAGTGAAATTATAGTCTTATAATAATAATAATTGCATTTCATTGGGATATATAGATTAGATTAGCATATATACTATTAAAACAATTTAGAATAAATAGTTTTAAGTAGAAGTAGTTTATAAGTTAATAATTCACGTGTTGAACATCAACCACAATAAGAAGTACAAACTATACAAAGAAAAGATAATATTTAAGAAATCAAGTTACAACAAATAAGAAGAACCAATGGTCCCGAAAAAAAAACACCAAGTGCATGCAAATAATGAATGTAATATAATATTAAGTTATTTAATTTGTAAAACTTTTTAAATAGGAGTTGTACCTATAGAGATTAACAGTTGAACCTGAAAATCAACTGTGAAACCTAAATATTTGTAACTTTTGAAAAAGTATAATTAATTTTATTTATTTAATTTATTTGCAAATATTCCTTATTTTTATGAATTAAAAAATAAAACCACAACAAACTACATATTTAAAAATGCTGTGTGTGTTTATTCTAGCATTACTCTGGAATGTCTAGAGCTATTCACACCAAATTTTGATAGACATATGTCAAATCCATAGTTTTCAGGGTCGTTAAGCTTATTAGTAAGTCTCTTGACATTTAAAACCACATTTAGAAGACTAGACAATTGTGGAAAAGAAGAGAACATCGTTTCTGCAGAAACTTCTAGAAGTTTGTAGAAATGAAAAGTAATCTCCAGAACCATCTGGAATTTTTTTGGATTGCCATCACATCATCTTTTACTTTAAGTGGGATCTCCAATTATTTTACAATGGAAGCTCAACCCACCAAAGTTTTTGCTATGGCACAAGGCTTTTTGTAAAGAAGATGGTAGATAATGTAATTGACTATCTTAACAGGACCAGAAGGGTGAAACAGTTTTTATCCACTATTCATACCATGCCACTCACCCTGACGGATTTCCCTTTTAACTTCAAGATATTGCAATTTCTGGTGAGACTCATTCTTAATCACGATCAACAAGTCTCAAGAGCAGTCTACTAAGTACTGTGAAGTGGACTTAATATCTTCCCAACTGCTAACTAAAAACTGTTCGCTCAAGAAATATTTCGATGTTGTTTTATTCATTAGCATGTTGCTAAAAAATTTGTTCCATGTAAATTGCAGTGTTTTGAAGGCAATGTTTCTCACATTTCACAAACAGTGAAAATCGCATCTTTAATCATTCTCATTTTCAAGACATCCTTCATGGATTTCGCAGAGTTTTCTTCAAGAAGAAAACAGATAAGTTTTTCTGTAACTTGTTTTTAAACTCGCTATTATACCATGATTCATGGGTTACTTTTAATAAAGGAAACCATTATATTATCATGCGCAAACATTTATTACATTTTTTAAAGTAGAGACACTTAAAATCTGTAGGTGATACATACTATCAGTTCGATATAGATTATTTAGGCTTAATATAGGATCATTGAATAGAATTGTATTAAATACTGAATTTTATCAAATGATGGCCATTGGACCCAAATAAATTAAGCTTACAATGGTATAGAGAGTAGTTAAAATTAAACTCATTTACCATGTTGGTAGGGGGCTGCAAAACAAGAGTGGCTTGCTGCTTCCTCTGTTTCCTGTAATAAGTTTCAAAATCACCCTGAGAACCAAGAACAGAATATATGTGAAGGCATCTATAGACCGGTGAAAAATCTATTAGGTCCTGGGCACTGAGATCATACACGTCTAATTCCAATCCTTCCTCTTGGTCGACCTCACCTGAAATGTTCATTTATTACTTTGCATATTCATTAGTTGTTTAGGATAGAATATTTTTATAAAAAAATCTAGAAAATAGTAGTGTGTCATTTCAGAATGTGTCAGACTTTTTTTTTTGGTTAAAATCTGTTTTATTTTCAATTAGTTTCATTTCACTGAAGACATTATTAGGTATTTTACTTATGGTAAACAGGATTTCCTCAGTATTCA
This sequence comes from Acanthosoma haemorrhoidale, assembly GCA_930367205.1. Taxonomy (NCBI): domain Eukaryota; kingdom Metazoa; phylum Arthropoda; class Insecta; order Hemiptera; family Acanthosomatidae; genus Acanthosoma; species Acanthosoma haemorrhoidale. The sequence goes on from OV884012.1 coordinate 31,308,738, forward strand.
TTTTAAATGAAAGTTTTACATGTAATGTCAAACGTGTTAATGCACGTTTTCAAATCATGGAATATGAGAAGGCTTGTTTCCCAGAAGATTGGGTTGCTTTAGGTAACTAAAATTAAAATTACTAATGCTAGTCGTTATGAATATTTGCCAATACTTTCTTATTTCAGTTTGCATCAATAATGGGCCCTAAGAGGATGCTGAATAATTCATATTTTGGCTTAAATGTATTACATATGCTAAAGTAATGGAATACACAAGACTTTTTTTCAAGAAATTTTTCTGTATTTTTTGTGGAAAAAAGAGGACATTTCTTGTGTAAGTAAATCCTGTAGTTTCGCATTTATAGGATTTATAAACGTTAAATAATCTTATACAAAGAAAAATGAATAAATCTTTTTAAAAACATTTACCAAATCAGAATGAAATCAAATAATTAAATACCTGTAAATGGATTTGGGGGAGGAGGTGCTTTCTTTTTTTTCTTTTTAATGACACCTGGGTCAACAATCAGCTGTTCAGAAGTCTGTAGCAGAAACAAACAAATAACTACCATAATTCTGACTTTATTTCAAATAGTTGAATTTTACTTAATTCTCAGTTTATTTTCTTCAATTGAACTTACATGCTGCATAGCTACTTCACCAATCCTTGCCGAAACCTTTCTTATGTTTTCCAAAAAGTCTTTTAAATCAGACATTGATGCTTCTTTTATGTTTTTTCTCAGCCTGCAATTCAAGTTTGATAAAATATTCTAATAAACTTTTGCTTTAATAAAACTCTATTTAAATATAAAGTGAAAATTTACTTTGGAATGCTTTCCTTCATTTGAGATGAAAATCTATAGTTAGCTACTCTAGGTAGATATTGGTGCTCCAACTGTTCGAGTGTTTTCAAAGCTGGGTAATATCTATAAAACAACAGAAGATTCCATTAATGTTAGTAAAATATTGATTCTTTTTTTAGTTTATATCTGGTTTCTAAAGAAAAAGTAAGATGAAAAGAAGCAGGGAACAAATTAAATTCACAGTCAAAATAACTTTTACCAGATAGAAGAAAAGAGGTCGGACAGTCAGTTATTGTTTACAAACTGTTCTGGCTTCTTTCAGAAAATGCCCAGGATGGCAAAAACTTCTGGATAAGAAGCCCATAAGAATTGTTGATTCATGGCAATGATTTATTTGCTTGGTCCTGGAGCTGTCAAGAGGTGATCAAACTGGCAATAGCTACTATTGCCTCTTCTAACCAAGCAGGAAGAAACAGAAGGTGGAGAAAGGCCTATAACACTTTGATTGGGATTGATCTCATAGCTGCAATGGTACTTTTGATTGATGTTAGCTTAACTGCTGAGATCTTGGAGCGAGAGGGCACAGGGCTACCAGACTATTAGTTTATAATTTAAGCAAGACCTTAATGTTTTCAATAATGGTGGTTTTAGGTCCCATGTCCTTCCAATCACTTTTCTTGTTTGCCACATGGTGGCAGTAGTTTTTTCGTACAGTTTTGGCTGAGAATCTCTAGGTACTTGACCTGTTGGGTTAGGACTAAATTTGTCTTGATGAGACTTGGAGTTATGTATTGGTCCCTTTTATTAGTGAAGAGGATTAATCTCTTCACTATTATAAGGGCTTCTAATTCTGCAAGTGATTTTGATGTGGCTGTATGTAGGCTAGTAATAGTTATTAATCTGATGTCTGCATAAGATTGCATTGGATTGAGAATTTTGTACATGACAATGCACCAGAGTTAGGGTGAAAGCCAGCTTCCTTAAAGGCACCCTATATCAGTGTTTCTCTCTTATGATGAGGCAAAGTGTCACTTTGATATTTCTGTAAGATAGCATTGATTCTATTCTCTTGACATAGATATCAGAGTGGCCCCCACCTAGGTAAGGTAAGGTTTCCATATAATGGATGGTTTTATCTTGGCATCAATCATCGAAAAATAACCTTATGCTATATTTTCCATAATTATTTCTTCTACTTATCTAGAACTAAAACTTGGAGTTAAAAGGCCTCATCCTAGTTGGCTTGATCATTATCTAACCAGCATGAGATCGCACTCTGCTATTCTAAGATCAGCAAGGTGTCACTCCATTTCAGTTAATTTCCCTAAGATAGGCATGCTAATGAGGGTGAAGCAGTGGTAAGCTTGCCAGTATTGCTTTTGAATACCTGTTAACCACTTTCTCCAAAACCTCAAGTAAAATGGAGGTGAGAGCGATTAGTGTTAATAGTTGCTGCTAAATATTCTGCCTTCCCTTTTTCAGGGATGAAGATGTCATCGGCAATACACCATGGCTTTGACAAGCAGCCCTTTTCGATGGTGTCATAAAACACCCTAGTCAGGAGACCCCTCTTTCACTGAGGATATCAATATAGTTGTGGTTCATTATAAATTTTAAGCTCACCAATGGCACCAGTCATGACATTCATAGTTCATAGATGACAGAGCCAGTCTGAATCCTTGGCCTCCCCAATCTCTGGTCGGGTCTCTACCTCTGACTTTTCTTGTAAGAATACCCCCAAAATACGAGAATAATCCCTGATTCAGGCTTTGACCTTACAAAAATCTTCTTTTTTTTTTTAGGCTAATAATTATTTAAAATAATGGCATTCATAACATAACATTAGTTAAATGTGTATAACATAAATTGTGGAGGCCAATGAGTATTCTTAATAAATATGTTCCAAATAAGTTTGGAAACCTAAAGATGTACTTTTTATAGCTGTTGCTATTATAAAATATAAAATTTTCTCAACTTAAAGTTATAAATATAAAGAGGAGGAACATGAACCTCTTTTCCTTCATTTGTTTTTGGAGTTTGGAATATGTTGTCAGAACAGGAAGACATGATTGAAGACTCTGTATTGTTGCTGCTATATTAGCCTCTACCTTTCGAGCTTTAACAAGCTCTTCAGTTTTCTCAATTACTCGCTCTGATGACTCCTGAAGAGATTTGTTTAGCTCGACTACTTCAGTCTAGAAAAATAAATAATTTAGATATTATATTTTAGATAAAATAAATTGTTTTTATAAAATAACTTTATTACATTCAATTTTTGAGCCTGTGATCTAACTTGAAGTAACTCTCTAATTGAATCGATAAATCCCTGATAGTGGTAATTGCACATTTTTTCAATATCCTTATCATGTTGTTTGATTCTTGCATCCAACAATTCCATGAATTTTTGTTCCTCGTCCCCATCATAAATTGCTCTATTAAAAAAAAAATTGACCAATAAAACGATTCAAATATTAAGAAATATGATAAATCTAAAATAGGGAATTATAAACTCTAACACTTTGGCATCAGATGCAGGAATGTTACAAACTTTACAGATAGAGTTAGTCAGCTCCATATCAAAAGTATTTCAGCAAAAGCAATGTTTTAAATGGAACATGTGTAGCAGGAACTAAACGATAAGGTATCAGCTAACTGATAAAATACATTCTAAATGGTTAGTAGCTAACCAGTTTTTGACATTAACATACATGGCAATGGCAAAATATAATATGAAAGGTAAACATGATGTACTGATTGATTGTACTAAAATTTCAAATAAAACTATTCAGCTTACAAGTACTTGGGCTAGTTCAGTTAAAACTGTAATTGATTCAAAACGCGTAATCTAAAAAGTTTTTACTAATAAAAATTATATTAAGTCAAGGAACAATGCAGTAAAGAATTATGTATCTTAGTATTAGGAGCACTATGATCACACGAGGATAAATTGTCAAAACAAACATAATGGGACTGGATTGCTAACAGTTAATATAAATGTTCATAAGTTATTCTTAGGTTGTCCAAATTCTCTGTTGAACACCTTAAGTTGACAGATAACTATTCTACAATATTTGATGTATTACTGCATTACAAAAAAAAATAGAAATTTACTAGTGATGCAAAAAGGTCCAGTACATATTACCTGAATAAAATATCTAGCAAGCTATCATGCGCTATATATTTTGCAGAAAAATCAAACTGCTCTAGATCATGGGAAAGGGATTTAAGTAAGAAAATATATCTCTAATCTACCTTATAACTAAGCCAAGACTAGTAGTGTCAGTCGATTCAATTTCATTTATAAAATGTTCGTGCCTAGTTTGAAGTGCAAAACACTTTTGAGATTCAATTGTCAGTGATTTTTTCATTTAATAATTTTTGTTTTAAAGAATGAAATAGGACGAAACCTGTTGAGAAAATAAAGTTAATACTAAATTCAGTTGCAAAGAGTTTTATTAGACCAGTGGCAGGTTAAGTGACAGGAACCTCTGAACATCCTGGTTTAATCAATAAATTAAAACTTGCGTACCAACACCTCTGGGACGAGTATCAATTTTTATATCGGTTTATATTAACTTTATCGAATACACACCTAAAAGTCGGTCCCCAATAGTCATCTGTACCTTCAATTTCTTGAATGAACAGCTCATAGTTTTGCGATTTATTGTCATGAATAGTTTCCATGGCTGTAGAAGCTATTAATATTAGTATGAGCCGATCGAGTCGTTAAAAGTAAGACATAATTTGTTTAAAAACCCAAAAGACGAGTGCATTGAACCTTTCAAGGAGTTTATCGGCTATCAGAAAGTGTATTGATTATCGATAGTTGAATGAAAGATCGATGCAGGTAACCGTGATAATTTAGGTTCACACTAGCACTTTCAGTATGAGACGCATGCGCGTTATAGATGCATTCTGCATTCATTGAAGTGCAATTACTCATAACTTTACGATATTCGAATATTCCTTCAAGCGGAATTTGAAGCCTTCAATGAAAAATAGGTAGGTAACCGAGTAAATAACGGTGGAGCGAATACTAGGAAACATTCTAGGATAAAAATAACAATCTTAATGAATGAATGTCTACAAAAAGAGTAGATCTAATTATGTACACGTAGTTAAAAAAACACAATTAATAAGGAATGGGATTGAGCAGTTTTGGAAGGAAAGTGGGAAGATGAATTGCTGTAGAATAAATCAAGAGAAGTTTGGCAAGATTTTCGATGCCTGAAGAATCCAATTATGGGACTGTTTAAATGTGTAGTTCATTTAAAATCACTAAACACTATAAATACATAAATATTCCCCTCTCTATTGCAGAGCAGAAACACATAGAAAATAATAACAAAAATCACCTTTAGTAATGCATAGGAACTCTTGAGAGCTTTAATGGAAATAAAAACGGGAAAACTCCAGTAACTGGTGATTTTATTATTAGTAGTACAGCGCATCTACTTAATGGTTTGTTTTTTTTTGGTTCTTTTATTTCAAAACCTCAAACAAACAAAATATGTAATGTACAAAAAAATAAATAATACAATAATAATGGAGATACAATTTTCTCCTCTTCCTGCATTTACATGCATTTGGAGGAGTGCATAATATAATAGATTTGTGTTGCGGTTAAAAGTACTCAGTCTCATATTTTCACTAGGTGATGAAGCTCACCTTCTATTTGTCACCGACACCAAACACTAAACACTAGGAACAAAAAAAAAAAAAAAACTAAACAAAACAAACTGAATCTCTACCTAGAACCTAGGACTAGAGTGTTCCAGCCGCGACAGCGTCCTGCCATCGATGGGGGAACGGAGTGGGGGTTAAACACCGGGTTTGTTAAATATTGTAATGAGTCGAAAAATTTGATATGTCTACGCTGGATGAATTCATCCACCGTAGGAAGCTCAAACAGCTCATTGTTTCTTCGCTGCTCGAATGAAGTACCTCTGACCACTTTCATTAGTATACCGTTTTGGAATTGTTGGAGTTTCTTAGCTGTCGTAAAGGTCAGATAACGAAATAGCGGTGCACCAGACAGCAGAGTAGGCCTGAGTATGCTCTTGTAAATAAATAGCTTGAGACGCAGTGATAGATTGGGGGAAGTCAATAAGTGCGTAAGCCGGTAAGACTTCATGCGTGTATGCTTCAACTTCTTCGCAAAATGGTTACTAAAATGAAGGTGTCTGTCAATTTTAATTCCCAGATATACTAGGTCGTTGGCTGGTGAATTTTTCTCCGTTCCTACTATGTAACTAGTAGGGAGCGGGCTTTTTCCCTTTTGGAAAAAGAAAATTACGCAGTCAGTCTCACCCGCGTTTACAGAGATATTGAGTCTCCCCAATCTCTCACTGATCTGGTTACAGGCTACTTTGGCCTGTCTTAGAGCTACCTTGGCACTCATGTTGCTACTGTACACCGCTATGTCATCCGCGAAAGCAGCAACTTTGGTATTTAGCTACTTAATGGTAATTTACGCCACTACCCTCTATATGATGTGTTGAGCTTGTACAGAATACCCCCTTGGAATGATTAGCCTAACTAAATTCCTTACACCTTACAGTACAGAGGTTTAGATACCGGAAAAGTCCATTCTCCCTAGAGAATGGGTCTGCTTCCTGATAAATAGACGATGAGGTGGAAGAATAACAGGGAAGAGCTCCAAACAAAATAAAACGTACGATAGAGAAGAACAAGTGGGATTTATATAAGTGAGCTAAGTCTAACAAGTTATCTCTTACTTTGCATGTTGTGTTCACTGTGAAACATACCATCCACGAGAAAAAGTAAACGTGCACTACACAGAATGTTGCTTTAATGTAAGCCTATTGCATAGAAATGTGAACGGGACTGGATTTTCAAGCGACCTTTATTTATGTTGGCAACCTTTGGTGTTGTCAACACCGAAGGGTCATTTGACAGCTGATAGTGACGACCAGCCCACCTTTAGTTCTCAAACTTGTTAGAAAAATTATTACAATTATTCATGGGGTAATAACAAACTTGATAAGTTTCCGATATTAATTAATAATTAAGTGCTGTTCGGCGCCAATGGAAGTCCTTGAATTACTGATTACATGGTTCATCATATTTTCCCATGTCAGTTTCTAAAAACTTACCATTAGTCCTAGGAGTAGTTTTAATGTTTCTCTAATAATTTTTTTTCAGATGGAAAAATATTTATTTAATTTGTAAAAATGCGTTCAGGATGGATTGCTTTGATTCTTCTATTGATATACTTAGTGATAGTGTTCATCACTTTTCGAATTCTTGATCTGATATATTTCTGCCACCATGGATTACCTTCTACAACTGTAGTAGACCCTTTCCTGTTAAGTGTAAGGCAATTGAAACAGTTGTTGGAAATAAGAGGTGTCAGTTATACAGGATATGTTGAAAAAAGGGAACTTGCTGATCTTGTTAAAGAATCAGGTATTTAACTTGTACTAATTCTTTTTTCTATTTCAAGCTTATTCAAATCAAATGTCAAATGATGTCATAGTGCATGTATCATCCATCATTTTAGATCAGGCTTTATATTTTGTAATCTTGACAGTCGAAGATTCTTCAGAATAGACTGAAAATGTCAATTTTAAGCCAGTACCGGTAAAATTTATAGGTTTAAGAGTAGAACGGGAAGAAAGTCCAAGTGTTCTAGCTTTAAATGTGTTTGAAAATTACTTCTAAATGAACTACTCATGAAGGTCGAGGTTTCTAACTTGTTACCAATTTTTTTTTTTCAAATAGAGGAATAAATGACATTATATCAAATTGTAATTAAAATGGATAAACAGTTTTATTGACTTTCTAAAGGCAATAGATTACATTTTCACTTCTTATATTTTTTTTTCTTAACCTGCAACAATGCATTGTTGATAGATAAACAACTTTAATGAATTTAGCATTTAAATACATCAAGATTGTTCAAACCTTTAAATGTTTTAATTAAAAATAGGCAAACATAAACATTAGGAATGTGTTGTGTAATCTTTTGTTTATCAGCCTTGCCATTCAAGCTTTCTCTTCAGTGTCCTATCACTTAGCTAATGGATACTTAATTTATGGATGGTTATTAACTTGGACTTACATGATATTTAAATTTTATTGTTGGAAGAAGTTATTTATAGTTATAAAAAAAATGTATTATTTTATATGAATTTGGTACCAAAATATTCTTTTGTGTAGTAGGAAGGTTAAGTTTTGTTGGATATCATTTAAATGATATTACTCATATATTATATTGATATAACTCATGAAATGCTTGAACTTTTAATATCCAAAATTGGTATAAAAAAATGTGTAAAATTTCACAAAAAGAAAAAGCTAACCAAGGTTATCTATCAACCTTTATGTAATTTTTTTAATGTTCAAAAATTTAAGTATGACAATATTGAAATCACTGGAACATTTAGTGAGATCGATATCAGAACTAATAATTACAATGCTTCTTATTTATCACAATATCTATCTCGTTGTGGCAAAACTTTTTCATGAAAAAAAGTCATCATTGTGGGAGAGACATGATGAAGAACTGACAAACTGGCTTGATTGCCAGCAGCATCACCTACACTCTATAGCTGTTGTGCTGCGACAGGGCTCGCCCAAATAAACATAAAAATGAACATGCCCAATTAAACACCTCATTTTTTTTTTTCAATAACTTCTGAATTTGTTGCATGTTTTTCCAAAATGCTCTACAATACAAATAATCACATTTTTTTAGCTGATGTCATTCAAGAAGAATTGGAAGAGCTAAGTGATGATATTGAGGACAAAGAAAAGCTTACCACAACTCAAGAACCCTCACAGTTCACTAGTGCTACACATTTTTATGAAGAAGTTGAAGATACAAAAGATAGCGTTTGGCTAGTGCATGTTATAGGTAAAGATACACTATTAGATGATTACACTTGGAGGGTTGTACGCAAAAAGGTGGCACCTTTTGCAATTAGGACAGGAGTTTTTAATTGTAATCATGACCCCAGGTAATACACACTCCTTATCTATATTTTTTTAGTAAAATGAACCTAGTGAAGATGTATTATAACTTGTACATTTCTTTTATGTTTTTTTTCAGTAGTTATTACTAATTTTTGGTAAAAGAGAAAAAAAATAATAATAACAGGGAACGGGGACTTTCTGATGTGATTGATGATGTAATGCTCATTTTTAATTTTCAGGCTTTGCAAAAGGAAAGGATGGAAAGAGCCGTTATTACTGCTTGCATTGCCTCGTGGCTCCAAGCCTAAAGACCAAGTCATTCTAAGGACTTGTCATTTCAACAGGCCTCAGGTATACTAATCAACTTATTATTGCAGTATGTAAATCTTCTTTACCATATACAGTGTTAACTTTTGAAATGGCATGGGAAATATATCCATCCCCTTAAAACATGATTATCCCTTCATCCACAAACCAGGGAAGGCAGGCTATTAACACTTATCAGTCTCATTTTTTTTTTTTACTTAAGGTTTTGAAGAAAGTGGTTAGCAGGTATTCAAAAGCAAGAGTGGCAAGCTTATCACCAACTCACTTTCATTAGCATGGCTTATTTAAAATCCTCTTCGTTTAACACCCTTATGTACTTCAACTTAGCGAAGAAAACGATATAAATAAGTTAACATTCTTTTCTAGCAAAAGAGAGAATGCTGAATTGACTTGAATTCACCCGAAAATAAAAACTACTTCCCTGGTTAGAATCACACTGCTCCAGTTCATTAGAAGTGTAACCATACTCCATCCTACCAATAATAATAAAGTGTAACCAAGCCTATCTGGATGGGATAGTTCTCCTATAATAAAATATTAAAATAATATTTATTAATTAGCATAATAATATCAACATATTGTTTGTAATGGATATTTTCTATATGTATGTTGAATTTTGGTTGTATGTATGTTTATAGTGTAATTCTGTTAATTTTAATTTATAACCATTATATTTATAATTGTACTATAGGTGCGATTTATTTTATATATTAAGCTTATAAATTCTAACTGATTTAATCTTTTTAATTTTAATTGTTTTTGTGTATTAAATTTAGAAGTTTTTCCTTGTTCTATAACTTTCATAGCTTGAGGATGTTAGATGTGGGCTGTTGGACGCCCTTGCCAATCATTAAAAAAGCTTTTGAAGAGAAACAGCCATTGGTGTTATTTAAACCTAAATTTTTAATTTGGCTCTTAAGTCTTGCATAAGGGTTCTATGTTAGTTTTTTGTCCACATGAAAGCCTAGGTATTGAATAGTGTTGGATGTGGGAAGTGGTATTAAATTAAAAAAAAAAAGGTGATTGTTGGGGAAGATCTGAGTTGAAGGGTGAATGTGGTGGACCTGTTTGCCTACATTGACTTGATCTGGCATTGGTTACACCAGTTCTCTATTTCAGTGAGGGGATTTTGGAGGTGCCTGGATGACGTTAATGGATTAGGATGAGACAAAAAGATTGCTGTGTCATCAGCGAAATTTGCAAGGAAGATGCTTGACCTCACAGGAATGCCAGCAGTGTACCCAAAAGAAATCGGACATATGTTGTATGTGATGTAGTTTTTATAGTACCGGGTTTCATTGATATGACCGTGTAAAGTAACTTTTCACCAATCAGTATGCAAAGTGCCATCATTGGAGAAGGCCCCATTCTGCTTGTTTTAATTTATTTGTGAGGTTGTTTTGTGTACTCGTTGTTTTTGTGATGGCTGATTTTTGTGGACAACATGCGGCTGTGAAGTTTTGCTTCCTGCTCAGGAAAGTTTTATCATTCCGTACGAGAAAGCAGGCTTTCAGGCTCATCTAAGTACAGAACATCTGCTTGTGAAAGTACAGGCGGAAGCCACCTTAAGCTACTTTACCCAAAGTAGTTATATACCATGTTGGTTTCCTTCATGAAGCGCAGAACGGTGAGGGTACGGGTGGGTGATTGCCTCTCGAACCCATTCCTCCCAACTTTTGGAGTTCCTCAAGAAGCGGTTTTAAGTCTATGATAAATAAGATGAGCCCCATCACTTTTGAAGAAGGTCAATAAATTAATGTATAATGTGCATCATTATACTTTTGTACAAGCACAAATCGCTATGTAGGATAATCAGAAATTGTATAAAATGTAGTCAAGGTACAGGAAATATAATGACCTTTTGTAAATCGATTCATTTGTAGAATCTATATTGAATTCTGTAATAATTTTGTAACAAGGGGATATGAGGGGGGGGGGGAAAGAAAAACAAAAATTTTTCAAATTCATTCTTCTTATAAATTACATGTAATTATCTTTATAATATTTATTTTATTTTCTATTTACCATATTTAATAACAAATTTTAATACTCCTGCTACAATTTTTTACTTATTTTTGGCAGGCTATTATTGAATGGTTGAGTGAAGAGCTCTCTGTGAGGGTAAAAAAGGTCTCTAGCTTAAGTGAAGTAGAGAATGATTGGGTGCACAGCCCTGAAAATAAAAACAGCAGTTCAACTTCTGAGTCAAGTCTAGCTGTCAAAGTTTTACTTTTTACTCACCTTTTGCATCCTCCTCTCTTTCTCGCTGCGCTCAGCATCAAATTCACTGGTGAGACATTAAATTATTTATTACTTGATTAAATCCAAGTTTTTGTGAAAGTCGGAAGCTGATAATTTAAGAAGCACATTATCAATTTTATTTCTATTGGTAACTGTAAATTATAAAATTTATATTACAAATATATTTACAGATTAATTAGCTGCTGTGTAGATAGTTTGTTTCCTCTCTAGCTGAAAATTTGGTTTGCTGAAGATGAATGTTGCATACTACAGTAGAGATTATTAAATATTATGTTTATTGCCTGTTGCAGTTTTATAATAAGGTTTCCAATTTATTTGCCTATTATACCTAATTTAAACATGATTTAGTTTGAGGTTAAACTGGTGCTGATTGGAAGAGAAGATGTTAGTACTACACTACCCTATTTAATTTGAGGTTGACCCAGAGATCAATTATATCTTATTTTTTTATATCGATTATAAACTTTTTGGGTTTATCTGTGAGAGTCTAGCAGCACATTGTTTTATATTGTTAACAACAATGTAGCCTCTTTGTGGCCACCATGGATCCAATGGCCATGTGACCAGTTTGGGGCCGATCAGCACACAATGTCGAGCACGGCAGGAGTTCTATAGACATGGTAGAACAGATTACATATCTTTGTTGCTCATATTTTTACTGGTTGTCAGAACACTCCATTTCATCCTCCAAAAAAACTGTTAACCATCCAAAGATATCACAGAAGTCTACGATGTGTCATGAAAGTACCTTTCAGGTATTTATTTGGGTGAACTAATGAGCAGGTTAGTAACCTACTGTTAATAAATTGTAGTCCAAACCAGAGAGGTAGGAGTAACAATTGATACTGGTGGTCATCTCCATTTTGAACCAGAAACTTTCATCAGCAATTCACTAGATAGATATTTCCTCAACTGAAGATTAACATTTTATGGTATTTATTGTTAATAAAAAATGTATTGATTTGTGGCTAGCATGAGGAATATATTTGTTTGTTCTTCCTAACAGTGATTGTTCTTATTGGTTGAGAACATTAACACCTTTTATAGCTCTTAACAAGTGGGTACCCCATATCATTTTTTTTTATATTTATTGTTTAGAGAACACCTTATGTAGCAAACCGTTGTTTGATTAGCAACCTGCAGCTTCATATCAACCTAACCTACGTTTGAGATTGATACTTTCACAGATTGAGCATTAAACAGATTACCACCATTTTATATAAAGAATTCTGCTTTATAGTTTCTTCATCTGGATGCCATTTTTGCTACGTCCCACAGCTCTTCACCTTAGCTTAAGTTAAGTTCCAGGCTGCTATTTTAGGATTGGGCGAAGAAACCCAATCTAGGTCGCTGATCTTCTCACTGACAGCTTTGACTGGTTAAGGTGTGAGGGTAAAAAAGGTCTCTAGCTTAAGTGAAGTAGAGAATGATTGGGTGCACAGCCCTGAAAATAAAAACAGCAGTTCAACTTCTGAGTCAAGTCTAGCTGTCAAAGTTTTACTTTTTACTCACCTTTTGCATCCTCCTCTCTTTCTCGCTGCGCTCAGTTGGTAGAATGGGTATACTGCTTAGTGAAAGAAAACCTGACCTCAATTTATGGCGAATCATCAGGATTCAGAAAATCCTTGAGGACACTGAGCCAAAAGCCTTCTCAGCTCTATCGGTAAATGATACAACTTGCTGATTCTACCCTCTCTGCAGATGTAGAGCAATCTTTGTGGCTAGGTAATCTCCCAGCACAAATTCGGAAAATTCTAGCCGCAACACAGCAGAAGACATTGACGAACTCACAGCAGATCAAGATTTTAGAAATAAAACAACCTAAATTAAATTAAAGCCAATCTCTCTATTAACTGTTCTTCTCATTTATATACCCACAGCTAACAATGAACTCACAGTATATATTATAATACAATGTATTTTATATTTGTTGTTGAGAAAAGTGGCCAGACAAGGAATGTAACCACTGACAAAGGTCTGTTAGAGGCTAAATATGCCGACCTGTACCCGTTGGTGGGTGAGTTCATCCACTGGAGACACATGAAGGTTTTTGACTCGTTGTAGCACCTGACAAACTCAGTGTTAGAGTTCTATGACCCCACCCCCATTCCCATATCGATGGCAATAGGCTGTCTGGGAAAACTAGGTTATTTTACTATGTATTTTGTGTTAATATATAATATTACGTTTTTGTTAGTTATTAAATTTTTTTTTTATCTTTAAATTTTTCTTATCTGAGGTTTTAAGGTTCTGCTAATAAATAAATAATTCTGGCAAAAAGGTGAATTTAATTACAAATAAAAAAAAAACTTAAATTAATTATATATAAATACTTGTCTATAAATTCGCTACCTTTTCTTCTTTACTTCTTTTCATTCATCTTCAATCAAAATTAATACTTTTCAATCAAAGAAAATTCTCTTCTGTTCTTCTTTAAGTCCACAATCATTAACTAAAAGAAGTTTTTAAGTTTTTCTTACTCACTGCTTAAAGCTAATCTTTATCACGGGCTGATCTCAAAACTAGAGTCGCTAACGTACTGAGGTCTCTTCGAACAACAACAACAGCCATCTTGCTTTTCCTAACCTTCTTCTTTTGTTTTTATCGCCTTCTTGATATACAGTTCGATTAAATCTTTATATTTCAATTTCTTTATACACAAATTTTACAATATCTAATATCACAACAATATATTTCATTTTGGGTTACTGGCAGTGTATGTATTAAATTTATGTTCTACCCTATTATACTGTCCACAATTTTTTAATCTTTCCTAAATATTAAGTCTAATTTTAATTTTATTTCCTTTTGGCTCGAAGTGGGCCACCTTCACCTATAATTCTCTGCATAAACAGTTAGATTTAGGTTACTATTAGCACAAGTCATTCTTAAGATGAACCCTATCACTTTCTATGTTCACAAGCCTTGTATTCTTTACATCAGCCTACCATAGACAAATTATTTAAACCTCACACATTATATAAAATGTAGCTACGCTACTGTAATAATAATTCGCACGATGTGTATATATGTAAAGATTCCATATTGTGGAATCTATAACTAACTCTGTGTATATGGAATGAAAGGTTTTAAAACAAAAAAATAAATAAACAGCATGGCATCACATGGATGAAAGTGGCTCTATCACTGACAACATTTGATGTCAAGCTCCACCATTTGACAGTGTAGATGAACTTGGGAAACCTGTTTATCTCACCGCCTTCTAAAGAGACCTTGTTTGGTAAATACTTATATAATAAGGATATTATGTTGTTTTTTTTAGGGAGAATAACTTTTGGTATATTTAGTGTAAAAAAGGAGGACCAGAAAATTGGAAGAATACCTCTTTACTTGATAATAACTCCAGAAAAAACATTAGTGTATGGAAGAAAAAGAAAAGAACATTTCAATCTTATTTCTATGAATGCTTTTTTGAAAAGTATTCAGCCAGAAATTAATGACATATTCTTGTGCAGTCTTATAATTGTTAATATGTTTGCTTTGTTGCATTTTTCACAGGTTAGTAACTGTTACTATGTATAATTTGGCTGGTTGACAGAGGATTGAACAATGTACATGCCTCTATTTTCAGGTACAGGCACCTTCTTCCTCCCATTGTGCCTTTCCGGGTAGGGGGTTGATAACCCATCTCCTCGAACCTTCTAAGTCCTTGGCTAGTTTCCTCATACCTACCTGAGCTTGGCCTCATTTTGTTCCAATCCTTTCTAATTATAGATACAAGAGCCTATCTAGCCAAGGATCTGCTTTCCCTTGGCCAATACTTCATGATATCTGTCTCTCTCCATTCTACAGGCATGTCTATACAATTTGAGTTGTCATTTCTTAATGTCTTCCTTTATGGCTCCATTGTTGGTTCACACCGTCGTCTCTCCTGGTTTTATTAGCAGTTTTACAGAGGTATCTCATTTCCTCTGCAACGAAATGGCCCATCAATCTGTCAATCAGAACCTAGGTCTCAGCTCCTTACTGTAGCATGAGAACATAGGAAGATCTAAATATTTATAGTTGTACATCCTTTCCTATCTCTCTTTTCCCAATCATTGTATTGCATATTTGATAGTATCATACATCACTGTTTGAATCTTATTCAAAATTTTATTGTCAACTTTCCCTGATCTCCCAATTTTCAGTATTATGTGTTTGCCTGTGGTTATCAACATGCCCTTTTTATGCAGCTCCTCATACCACACCGTCACTGCTTTCTGTAGCTCTTAGCTAATAGTCCACAATCAAGACAATGTTCCTCTGAAGAACTGAACAATTTCTGTGCTTCTTTTACTATAATTGTATGATGACTACCTTGACTACCCTACCCCACGTATAGATATAGCCATATTAGGGGAGGGGAGTGATCCTTGTGACTTGAAACTTGCCTTTTGGCCACTCCACTATCAACCAGTCAAACTATAATACATAATTTTCTAATTTAATTTAGCTAAATTTAATTTACACATAGGTTATTATTCAACTTTTGTTTGAGCTAAAGATGAACTAGCTTTTGTTATACAGCGTTGTCCAGGCCTTTCAGAAGTTACCTCTTTACTGTAAAACATTATCATTAGCAGAGACAGTATCCTAACCAGATGATAACTTCAACTCTTTATGTTTGGTGCTAATGTGTCAATAAATAGGGATTGAAAGTAGATGTTCAGGTATTGGGGGAAGGGTACAATCTTAGAGGTTTGTAAGTCTCATAGCATTTTTCATATCTAAATAAACATTATTTGAGCCAAATTTGGTGCTAATCGGAGTAGAAGGCTGTTTCATGATCCACTCTATATTTTGTGCATGATGCTTGTACATCTGTGCCAAATTTGATTTGAATGTCTTTACCAGCTTAGAAACTTTTGTGGTACTCCCATTTATGATATCCTGTTTGATATATTTAATTAAAATTGATGTTAAGGCACTTAAATGAATAACAAAAATATAATGGGGTTATGATATTGAAGTTGTTGACTCTTTACCAGTTAGTCACCTCACTAGTAATAACAAATCAATTTAGTTTATTTCCCATAGATACATAATAAAAATAATCTTATGCTGATATGCAATGCATATAGCCTTAAAACAAAAGCCTGTCACTAGTAATAGTTTTTTTTTTTTAACCAATGTACATCTCTTCTAGCAATTAAACCAGAATATTTGATCAATAATGATGCCGAATTACAGTAGATAGCTCTCCAACTCATGGGCAATACTGAGTAACAACAGATAGTAATGATATAAGATAAGAATATTATATATGTCAATGATCTTGTGTAATAAACATTGTTATCTGAGTCAAGGTAAATTTGATGAAACTAATATACATTTGTTATTTGTTCAAATAACTCAACGAGATATTTATTGTATAAGTGTTTGATCAAACGGCAAAAACTCATTATTTTCTTTGAGTTTAACATCCTGATAAATTTGTTTTCTCGATCATACGGCAAAAATATTATATTTGAAGTGTTTCTTAAGAAAGTTTCTGTACTCACTATAACAATGAAATATTATTTAATTATTTGTTTCTCAACTAATTTAGATTTAGAATATGGTTGAAGGCACATTCAAGAGTTATAGTTACATTTATTTGTTTAAAAAAAAAAAAAAAAATATATATATATATAGTTAAATTTGGAATATTTACCGTTAAGTTAATAAATTTTATAATCAAGGCTATATTTTTAAAAACTGATCATTCAACTTACAGCGAATTATCTTTATGACAGGAATACTTTGGTTGGAGCTTATTCCCTTTTGAATTTTGTGCATGTAATATAGTTCATTATATTTATGAAAGATTTGATCTATTGTATACATGCTGATTACTTTTATAATTTTTCCAGGTGTTCACTGATTCATGGTGGAGAATAGTTGTGGCCAGTATTTGGACAATTGTGACTTACAATCTTTTACTGTTTGCTTGCTGGCTTTGTGTTTGTGGTGCATTAAGGTGGCCGGTTCTATCATTCTTTGGAAAATCAGCATCTGCTTGGCTGAGGTGGTTCATACTGTCCAATGTTGGAAGCTTAGTTCGCTCTGATTGGCTTTGGCTCCTCCGTTCTTACCCTTTATTCATATCATCACTTTTTATTTTTGGACGAATTGCAAGTCTTAAGCTTCCACGTGCTCCGAGCGGGGACAGTTGGTGGGAAATTGACTGTCTTTTCAGGCCTACTGTACAACCAGCAGTTGGACACTTTGAACTAGAAGAAGGCCTCCTGATTGAGCGCCTTGCTGTTCCTTCATTTTGGCTAACACCTATCACATCACCTGACTATATTAAGAACCTTAGAGTGTGGAAGTTCATGAAAAAGATTAAGAAAGGCAGCCCTGAAGCAATAGAAACACTTATGGACGGCAGCAATGATGAAATAGTTAAAACATTGTCTAAAGGTGATTTACCTCTTATAATTGAAACTACAGAGTGTGCAATTTGCCTTGAAAAGTACCGTTCTAACGCTAGTATATGTGGTCTTCCTTGTGGGCATAACTACCATCATAACTGCATTCTGGTTTGGCTTCAAAGAGACAACCACCACTGTCCAATATGTCGGTGGCCAGCTTATAAACCTAAACAAAATTAAATGTTTTATTGCTAGGAATTTATCAGTGTTCAACAATTATAGTTTAGCAAGTAGGGACCAAAGACTTTTTGTTTTGCTAAAATCCTCGTTTAGTTTTACATAATGGTAAAAGTATATCAGAAACAAATGTTTAAGAATGAAGAGACTGAGATTATTTGAGCCATTCCCTTTCTATATCAATGGTTTACATTGATTAACTTATGTGATAAAAACTTGTATAGTTATGTATAAACTCTGATGCACAAGCTTTTAATATGTTTATGTACTTTTTTTAGTGGTAATTACTTTTTATTTTATGAACAATTTGTTAATAATGATACACTAATTTTCGAAATACACTAATTCGAAGTGTGCCATTAATCGTGATATAATGTTACCAAGATAAAACACTTTTTCAAATGAGGTAATTATACATTTTGTTTCTTTTCTATTCGAATACTGTAGTAGTAAGTTTTTATTTTTTTTTTTTTTTTTTTTATAATTTTTCTGAAAAATTAAAATGCAATGATTTGTTATAGAACTTTTATTATTATTATAAATAAATAATCTGTCTATGTACTTTGATATAAACATCCCAATTTATTTATCAAACTTGTTTTGTTTTTAATTTTAATTGCTTTCAATTTCAAACAGAGATTAAACTTGAAGAGATCAATACCCTCAAGATGGGAATTTATTACTTTTTCAAGGTAATTTATCCTCATTATTGACTTGACTTGCTGTCAATTCTAGCACCCCTATGTTTTTCTATTGGGATTTAACTCTCATGTATATCCCTCAAGGAAAGGAAAGATAAGTATGTATAAGTTATCATCCCTTTCCAGCAAGAGTTAAGATACTAATGGAACCACTACAAATAACACCTAGCTACATATAGTATCAAAAGTAAGGGAAACCTTAATTTCTCTTCAATTGTTTGTGTTTTTTAAACATCTTGAAACAACGGCATTATGAATTGTAATGATTTTTTTATTAGAATTAGATTGATTTTATGATAAGGAGTTTTCTGTTAAAGTAATTTGCCACAATGTAGTGCTTTGGACCTTGCCATTAAGACTCAGGAATCGAAGATGCCACCTGACTTTTCAGGAGTTTTTAGTGGGTTTATAAATAAATAAATAGGTTGGGGTTGCCATATATAGTATCACTAAGGAGAGGGAGTGGTCTTTTCTTTTTCATTCAACAGTCAATTAAGTTACAGTGGACATGGACCAGGGTGTTGAAGAGAGGCCATGTGTCGCAGAAAGAAGCACAGAAGACAACCCATCACTCAACAACAAAAAATATTCATATTATTGTTTTAAGTATATAAACTCTTTAGAAAATTGTTAATATGAATAATTGGAACTGTAACATTGCGTACTAAGACCATATTGAACTCTGAGATAATATTACTTAAAACTTTTAAATAAACTATCATTCTTATGAATGTCTTTTAACCTCTTAATTGAGAAAGTATAAAACTATTCAAAACATAATCAAATCACAGCAATATATTGGGGTTGGCAAGAAAGTAATTTAGAGGTTTTAGTGTGAAATAAAACTCAATTTTTTATATACCAAAAATGAACTTTAATCAGTCCAATATCTTGCATTCTGTTCAATAACCATTTGCCATCTTTCTGGTAACTTCATGATCCTGCGATCTTAGAACTTCTAGTCCTTATCAGCAAAAAACTTAACCAAGTGCGATTTGAGGTCATCATTATTACTGACATTTTCACCATTTAAGAAGTTTCGTAAACTTCGAAATAAAGATAATCCAATGGTGCAAGGCCAGGGCTGTTTGGGGGATGGGACATCACTTCCCAACCAAGCTCCGATAGTTTCGTACGTGTTGCTAAAGATGTATGAGGCATCGTATTGTCGTGGTGGAACACGATTCCTTTGCGATTTGACAATTCTGGCCTTTTCTCTTTGATTGCTTCCTCCAATTTCATAAGTTGTTGGCAGTAAACATCTGAGTTGATCGTTTGGTTATTTAGAAGCAGCTCAACATACACAGCACCTTTGTAATCCCTCCAAATTGACAGCATTATCTTTTCCTGATACAATTCAGCTTTCGATATGGTTTATGCGGGTTCATCATGCTTGGACCATGATATTTTTCAATTAACGTTATTGTAAACGATCCATTTTTCATCGCCAGTGATAATTTGTTTCAAAAAAAGGGTCGATTGCATTACGTTTAAAATGTGAATCACAAATATTGATTTTTTGTGTTAGGTGAATTTCTTTCAATTCGTACAGAACCCAAATTTCTAGCTTCTTAACAAGTCCAAGATGTCTTCTATAATTTTCAATTGTTGTGTGTGATACATTTAACTGTTTTGGAATCTCTCGCACAGTTATACGGCAGTTAAATAATCTTTGTAGAGGAGAGTTAGGTTGAATGTCTAGGAGCAAGTGAGTGTCTGAGTACTAGCAAGTGAGGTAAGGTACTATTGCTTACAATGAATAGACATGATAAATTAAAAGCTAAATAAACATCTATAAAATCGTAATACTGAATGAAAGGAGTAGGAGTTACAATAGTTGTGGTGATAAATTCATCTAAGTTTTTATGCAATGCGTTAGATATGCAATCATAGCTCATATTCTTAATGTTAATACAAAATGAGTAGGGTTTTATGTAGTTACATGTTCCAACAAAGGTTTCTTGTATATTGTACAGAGTTAAATTGTTTGGTACTGTAGTGGTTACTACTAAATGATTGTACTTTCGTACAGGCTCAGGTAAAAGACAGATTGAACTTAGTTTTGGTCCTTTCTTTGGTAATTGTATGATGTAATGAATGAGTCCGTTTTATGTAGCACATGAAATTTTACTTGTTAACCAAATGATTTCCAAGTCTTGTGATATAAGTTTGTCATCAATTAAGTCAGTATGTTTTATCACGTTAGCATGAGGGATTCCCATTCTACACGTTTCCAATAACTGTTCTATGTCGAGTATTGGTACAGTTGTTTAATTAAATATTTCGTACAGTTCAGTCAGGTGCATAGCATATTAGGCCCTGCATATACCGTTGATTACTTGCATGATTTTATTATTATTAGAAGCCATTGTGTATATAATGCTAGTTTTAAATTTGTTTCTAGAGATTTATCTTTATTTTCTTCCCTAATGGTTAGATAAATTTCTATAAAAGTGGATTGGGATTTATTAAGTAGTCCTAGAGTATTGGGGTGATTGGGTGTTATGTAGTATGGTTCGATACCTAGGGATGTCAGTAAGTTCTTTATAAGGTTGTTATTGTATCTCGTCCATTGTCCACTTTTATACGAATAGGGCTAGGGAAATGAGCCAAGTACTCTGTCAAAACTTCAAATACATTGATAGCATTACAGGCTTGTCCAGTTCTGGCGAACATTCTTTTTTAAAAGGTGTCTACTATTGTGAAAATTTGTTTTCCTTCATACCTAAGGGTGTCCATAATTAGTTCTTCGAATGGTTTGTATGTCGTTGGGGTAACTTGGTATTTTGTTTTGATAGGTTTGCGTTCATATTTCACATACAGGGTAGTTCTTGGTAAAGTCTGAAATGTGTCTTCTCATGTTAGGCCAATAGTAAGTCAGTTTTAGTTTTTCGTACATTTCAATTATTCCTCTGAAATGATTTACCAGTATGATAATTAGTTATCAGTTCTGGTTGTTCTTCTTTGTTTTCAATGTCCCTTGCCATATTTTAGTATCTTTTTAATTTTACAGTTGGATAATTTTCTTGTATTGTTCGTGATATTATTTTAAATGTTTCGTTGTACCAAGGATTCAGTATGGGTAAAGATGAGTCATAGTAGATGTCATAAGTTGTTTTTGGTTGTAACATTTATTCAAACAAATCTTATATATCTTGTTGGTTTTGTATACTCAGTTCATGTATTTGTTTTCCAAAAGGTTAATAGCCTTTTTTCCTCTTTTTATGATTATTTGATGTTTTTTATGTTAATTATTTTTTCATTATCTACTACCCAAATTTGGTTATTTGATGATTTTTGCGAGTGTATTGCTGCTCCGCATGGACTTATTTTTCTGTTGGCGTAATTTCCATTACCATAATAAGTTCACTTATTAATGCGTCGTAGTCTGGAATGTTTTGTGTTGGTATGAGTTCAATTCCTTCAAAGTCTTCCATGTCACTGTCAACATGATTAATTTGAGTTAGATGTTCATGTTGTCTTGATAGTAAGTGAGCTACAAAGTTTGTCTTTCCTGATATATGTTCTATGTCTTCTGTTTCCTTATCGTCAAGTTCCAGAAAAGTTAAGCCATGTAATGATTTTATTTTATTATCTTAAGTTGTATGATGAATGTGTAAAGAGAAATATCTTCGGATCTTCTCGGCTTGATGACGAACCGTCTTCTCTCCTGACTTGAAGTTCGCAGGTCCCAAGTGAATGATGTCTTCAATGAAGTCCAGCTTTCTTTCTTCCTTCAACTTCCTCAGATATTTAAAAAATTTCTTGAGGTGGTTCCCTGGTGAAAATCTATTGAAATATATCAGTACCCAATACCGGTGAAGTCCTGTCCTGTGGGGTACCTTTCGAGAGGTATTGGCATCGGCCTCACTGTCCGTTGCCAAATGAGGGATCTCTAGATGGTGGACTACCGTGAATTTGCTGAGTATACTGCCAGGTGCCTGTTAAATAATCTTTGTAGAGGAGAGTCAGGTTGAATGTCTAGGAGCAAGTGAGTGTCTGGTGCTAAGCAGGTAAGGAAAGGGTAGGGTTCTAGGAAACAGGAAGCGGTTGCTTACAAAAAAGAAGGGTTCTGCTCAAGAACCTTCCACTTGTTCATAGCATTACAAAACTGATGATTCAATTCAATTATGGCTTTCATTTTGTCATCATCAACTTCAGAACGTCATCTTTCAGTGAAAAATCTCCAGAACAAATTTTTTTAAATCAATTCTCACACCAGCATTCTGTTAAACAATCAACGCCATAAGCTTCACATATCTCTTTGTAAGCATCTGTTGCTTTCTTACCTTTATGAAAATAAAAAAGTAAAATGTGTAGAAAAAACTTATTTTGACACTCCATGTTAAAACTGACAGTTGTAAACAAAATTACAAGTAATTTATTTCTATAGCAACCTAAAGGTACCAACTACCAAATCTCAAAAGATAAAAATTATAACATTGACAAAAGAAAAACGAACCAAACATAAAGCTATCTACTGGTGCAAACCGAAATCACTTTCTTGCAGACCCAATAGAAAAGAAATCAACGGGCAAAAATAAATTAGAGTGAATTAAACAAAAATATGTAGGTGTCAAAAGTATTGGGACAACAAAATAATCTACATGGATGCATTGGTATTTAACAATTATTTAAAAGATGTAATTTTTATTTGTTAGGCTCTCTACTGCCAGGTTAAAAACAATTTGCAGTCATAAAGGCATAGACTTCAGCAAAGTCGTGTCATAGATAGTCAATACTTTCCATTCTTCTAGCAGAGTAGTCATCTTAGGTTTCCTTATTATTTGCTCAATGGGGGCTCAGGTCCAGAAACTGTGGAGCTTTAGTGAACAATTGATAGTATTGTAATTGGGTATTAATTGCTGTATGCTTTGATTATCTGAACAAATTAAAAATTGTAATAAATCTACTGACATTGCTGCATTCTCTTTCAACTTATTGACATGTGTGCTGATCAATATTCCTCTATTCTATGTCCAGTCTGCCAAACTCAGCAGGAGTCAATACACCCCTGCACATGAAGTAACTTTCACTGCAGGAATTTTTTTCTATCAAAGGCATTCTTTCTTTAGAAAAATGTTTTATTTAAATATGTATAAAACCAAAGTTCTTCGCATAAAATTCAAGCAATTTTTTGGAACCTTTGACAAAGATCTTTTATCATTTCAGATTTGAATTTTTTGAAAAACACTTCTTTAGCCATTCTTCAGTGAAGATGAGCTTCATATTGGACTCTTTAGAGTAGATGAAACTAGGTCCAATTCTTTGCTCTGTAGAGCAGGACACAAGGGGTTTTCATAAGTCCACAGTCTGAATGTGGCATGAGGTCTAGCGAATCAGACTCCCACACTGGTGGTGCAGAATTGATTCTTTTCATGGGAATTGATCTTATTTCAATTTTGTCAAATTATCAAAATAATATTACAGTGCCATGGATGTCAGAATAAGGTGAGAAAGCCTACAGTCAATCCCCGAGTAAGGTGACCTAAATAAGAAATGGACTATACTTCAGCCCCTCAATAATTAAATGGTCACCTTTGTTACAAGAACAAAAAAAACAGGGGTCTTCTTAGCAAATAATTGATTTAATTGCAGTTAAAGAGATTATAATACAACTTCTGATATTCCTTTTTTTCTCTTATAAGAACCTTATCTAGACTCTCAAAACCCTTCTTCCACATCTCCAGTTGCAATAGTGATTATGGCAAGTCTGATACTAGTAAAGCTTTTTCATCTACTCATGCATAATATTCACCAAACTTATAGCTAAGCTCAAGTCAGTTTAGTTTATACATTGAATATTTTATTGGATAAGGCCTTAAGTTTTCGGCACTACCATAATCTAAATGCAACTTTAAAGTTAATACATTCTTTTGACTATTTAAAAAAAGTTTACATTAAACAAAATAATGATAAATATCTAGGGGGAATAAAATAACAATTATAAACAAAAATATTATTTATTTTACATTATAAAATATAGTGGCATTTACCTTCTAATTAGACAAAAGAACATTCTTTTTTAACATTTATTGAAGAAAGTAACATCATTAAATATATACTGTGCTTTTCTTTATATCTTAACATTTTCTATTACAATCACACAATTATGTATATAAAACTTAATAGCTTATTTTATAAAAATCACATCAAATGTTTAGTAGAAAATGAAACAAACTCTAAACATTACTACTATAATCACAATTGCAACTTCATTAAAACTTAACTTGTACAGGATAGTTTAAAAAGCATATTTATAAAAAGTTAAGTATTTCCAAATGCAAACATGACTTTCCATTTACATAATACATTTTTTACAATACTCCCTTGCATAGTAGCTCATCTACGTTTAATAAAGATTTTTGAGGTAATCATCAAACAAATATATAGAAAGGCCAGCTTCATTAGTAGAAGAGGTTACGTCTTTCTTTGAGGTTTTTGCTGCCTTGATAAGATTCATGAGATCATTCGAATGGCCTGTTAATTCTCTAATGATATCTGTATGTTTTGATACAAACTTATTTTCTATGTAAGAAATGACCTGGAAAAAAGAATAATAATGCTAAGTATTGAATAAATATTATTTTGGACTGACTTATTATCAATCCTAGACTAGTCTTCTATAGTGACTTAAGACTAGACTAGACTCAAGTGTGCTTGCAAATCTCATCCATGTAATATTATGATTAAAAAAATCAAGTTTGATATCAATTTTTACCATTGATTTGTAATACTTGGATTGAATATCGACTTGGTCATGCACTGCATTAGAATTAGTTGTCCCGAGAACTAGCTTGCTTTCTAATCAGTGTGTTGGGGTTTCTATTCAAACTCATCTGTTTTTTCTACTATGCACAACTGCTCTTCTGTCCCTGCTCTACAAGTGTAACTTGGACCAATAAAACGTACAACTACCTTTTGAACTTAGTTAAATATTAGTGCTTTATTACTTAAAATCTTTTTACTAATCTTATTCTTGGACCCTTTATTTTTTTTAAATTGTTGCTTATTTTTGGTGAGTGGATTCTCATGTGCAGTTGCAGTTATTAACTAGTTTTAATAGTTAACAAGATTTGTTATTTATTAGGTGATTATAGCTATTATTGAAAAAGTTTACTTAAAAAAACAACTTATAGCCATGTTTCAAATGATCATTTTCAACAAACAACTGATTTATTTAATAATCATGATATAAGAGGAATAATGTGCCCCAATGGATGTTCCTCAGTTTTAGCCCTGAGCCCAGTTTAGGGTAAATATAATATTGCTAATGTAAAAAACAATTCATGATCATTAGAAAGAAATGTTTATTTTCTTACTACACTATGAAAATATGAATTGTTCACATTGCATAGCAGTTCAAGGATAGCAATTGTAACAGTTGGGATGTGGTAGAACGGGGTAGTCTATCTTTTTACAGCATGGTACTGCCATTAATACTTCTATCTAGGACTATTATTAGCATACATATGTATTGTTTGTATGAGTCAGAAATCATTTGTGATGAAAATCTAAAGAACTGGAATCAATAATTAAAAAAAGAATGTAGGTCTTCAATACTTACATCGGCATCATGAACTTCCTGATTGTTATGAGATCTCTTTGTCACCAGACCGTGAATTTTGTGAGCTTTGTTCGCAAGAACTTTATACATGCCGAGGGCTAATGACAGGCTTTGAGGTTCAGTAATTTCTAATGTCTCAGGTGTGGTCTATAACACATGAAATTTGAGAATAAAATAGTTTAAGGGAAAAATAAATAAAAGTAAAGTTTAGGGTTGAAAATAAAAAGTGAATTAACATACCGGCTTATGAATAGCGGACTGAAGCAAACTTTTAGTGAAATTCATGGAACCTCCTCTCTTTGTCATAAATTTAATGAGATCTATAGCATCGTCCCATGTATCATCAGACAGTTTCTTGAATAGCTTGGAAAAACCTTCTCGTTGCTTTTCATAATTAGCAAAATTTGCAGACTAGAATAATAAATAAATTTTGTTAAATTCAAAGACAACATTCAGTCAGGTATCACCAACTGAGCAAGTCATGTCCTGCACAAGTGAGAACTAGTGTTACAGAATTGTTTGTCAAGGAAAGATATTTTAATATATATTGTTAATTTTTATTGTGGTATAATTTTCACTATTATAAATAACTATTAGCCACAAAAAAAGTTCACTGCATGATTGGGAATCTAACCCGAGACCTCCCAAATAATCAGTGCTGTACAACTGAGCTAGCTCTAAATGGGGACATAAGGATTAGCTTTGTTGGTAGAATATCCGGTCAGATATTGGGTATGCCCTAAGATATGGGATGTGCTACACTATCATGCTAGTGTATTTTTTCTTTGCCCAATAATCATTAATTATAGTTGGATCTATACTACAATTAAAATTACCAAAATTAATATTTTTTTCATATTTACATATTAAAAAAAATCAATTTAAACTTATAATTTATTATATATCAGGAGGGTCTTTGACAACTTAACATTTACATGAAAAAAATTAGAAATATACTTGTCGGGCTCAGATATACGAGTCCCCAAGGTGGGGCGGAGACACTACAACCTCTAGCCGCCGTCCGGCGAGCGCCAAGAAAGAGATAAGGCGGGTGGACCTGTGGTCTTTTACCCTGGCTGCCAGCCTAATTCGTTTTGATCTGACTCCATAAGATCTTAGAAGGTGTGCCCGACAAAGCACTATGTTCAGGAGAAGAGGAACAGGGTAGGTTTATAGGTAGTTTATGTGGTCTTGGAATGACCACAAATTCACACTCGGTGTCCAAGGGTAGGGAAAACTGTCCGGATCCCAGAGGCGAGTGTAAACTGGAGAGAAGCAGACTGGATTGCTGTGGGAGACACTACTCGGCAAATTTGTAGGGCCACGACAACCGTCGTCCGCGAGGGAGAGGTCTCTCCCAAGGAGGTGCTAGATTTAGCGAGACGAAGGCAGATTCCCACTAGGAAGGTGTGGGGTCTAACAACACCGGACTAAAACATAGCGAGGTTAGGAGGGAGAGATGCAGAGGTAGTTGAATGAGAAGATCATGGTTTCAGTAGAGCAGCAAGCGCCAGAGCAGAGGTAGAGAGGAGAGAGTAGTGTTCCAAGTGACGGTCCGGTTTGTTATCTAATTCGAGCTAGGCTGGCTGCTTATATACGCGGCCAGCCGTGGTGGGGATGGATCCCCACTAGCTTCTCCCCCCCCCACTCTCACTGACATCA
Source organism: Acanthosoma haemorrhoidale (assembly GCA_930367205.1). Classification (NCBI taxonomy): domain Eukaryota; kingdom Metazoa; phylum Arthropoda; class Insecta; order Hemiptera; family Acanthosomatidae; genus Acanthosoma; species Acanthosoma haemorrhoidale. The sequence continues at coordinate 31,336,572 of OV884012.1, forward strand.
TAACCTCTATTAACAACAAATATGGAAACAGAGGTAGATTTTTCTGATCCGAGAAGAGGGGAACTTTTAATTATTCGTAATTAAGAGGTGACCACAACAATACTGGTTTGGGTTCTTCACAAATTTCCATCGAATGCTTGCCTAACTCCATCCAAGAATTGTGTTTTGTGATCCTGACACTCCAAATACAATGTTGCCTCATGGCCTCTTATAGAATCCCCAAATATGATGTATGAGGTGATATGATAGCATGCGATGACGGAAGGTAATAAGAAGAAATAATAGGTATGAGGGCCCTCACGTAAAATATGTTTCACCTTCCACAAAATCATCATCAAGACTCAGCCATTATAAAGAGCTCACAACACCTTCATTCCTTTTAGCTGTTCAAGTTCCAATTACTGATATACTTCCAGCTTTTACATTCACTTGTTTGAATTTAAACTTTTAATAATTTATTTTATATTATTTAATAATAAGATAATCCTTTTCTCAAACAACTCCTTAAAAATAACATAACAATATATATAGTAGATTTGTTTGAATATATATATAAACACAAAGATAAGAACAAATGGGTCATGTTATTAATGCATAGGTTTATTTTAAATTCAGCGTATTTGGGTCTGGTAATATTATTTTCAGAATAAATCCATCTATAATTTACTACCATTGTAATTTCAAATGTGTATTGGATATTACAATATTAACTTAATTTAAGTAATTAATTTAATTTCTTTATTTATAGTGCATAACTAGGAAGATCTTCCCCCAGGGTTCTTGTTCAGGGGCAGTAAATATATTAAGGTACTGAAAAAAAATAAAACAATTTACCATGAGTAAGTACTGATAACTGTTCAAAAGATGTTCTAGTACATAGCTTTGAATTTCATCCATAACTGAATGAACACCCGAGAACAAGGCAGAGCAGGGGAAAAATTTGTTATCAGCTGAAAAATAAATAAGTATTTATAATTCCAATAAGCTTGCAAAAATTATAAGAAATCATGCTTAACACTTAAAAAAAGAAAAAAAAAAGACTTACGCGGTTTAGTACTGCAGTGCTGTTCAACTGACATGTAACATTCTTCTTCACCTAATGCATATATCTGAACGACGAAAGCTAGAAGAAACACTAATGCGAACTGACGCATTTTAACTCCTAAAAAATATATCATAATAATGAATTAGTTAACATTGACATTAAACTAGATTAGTACAACCTTAAGCAAATAATTCAGGCCAGGAATGACAGGGGGTAGGCACCCTGTTAGTAAAAAAAAAAAAGTACAGTTCATTGGGGGTTTGATCCCTGAATATTCATATGAAGCAATTATACTAACCAATACAACATATGAAGAGGGCTCCATCAATCAATTATTGATCATAGGTGAAATAAATATAAATAGCAGCTAAAAAAAAGGTGGATAAAAAAAAAAAAAAAAGAATTGAGCTCTTATCAAATATTATATTAAATGCAATACATAATCACCAGGACTATTTGCTGATTATCAAGTAAATGTTTGATAAGAAAGTAAAAGCAATAATTATTTATTTCAATATCTTTATGGTATGAGTGACAATAGAACAAATAATCAGTAGAAACATCTTTTTTTCAGATTATTGTAACAGGTTTTCTTGTAAAATATTAATGACATGAAAATAAAAACTGCACTAAAGCAACACGAAATTAAGGAGGAATGCCCTAAGCTATAAAAGAGTGCACCTTTAGAAGTAAATCTAATGCTAAAATTTGCTGAATATTTCTAATTAACAATTATTATTTCATACAATCCCACTAGTGTACATTTTAAAATAATTTATGGTGAAAAGAATAAAATTGTAATTAACATTTAGAAAGCATAATATAATATTATTAATTTTTACATTAAATAATAATTAGTGTGAAACCATGAACATGGTTTCATAAAACATGAACAACCCATGAACCACAAAATTTAAAATATATTTCCGATTAGGTACCATAATTAGTTTTAATAAACACACGATTTAAACTGATTGTAAACTTGTTTGTAGACTTGCTAAGTGACATTGTGTTATAACGATTTAGATTATAGCGACGAAATTGATTGACATTATGAGAAAAAGAGAAATGAAGTACTTACAGCAGAATAACGAGTAGACAAACTGAGGTTGGTGAACGAACTGCGAAGAGACAAAGATAAAATTCGAGAGCTAAAAGAGGGGACGAAAGTGACATGCGCAAGGATCCATCCTGGAACGCAATATCATAGTAATGAGCATTTATGCTATATTTATAAAAGTTTAACGGACGTTTGTCAATAAAACTAACTCATATACTGCTGAAATATGTCGATCCCTGGCTCTGTCCAGATATTTTGTTTGGCTAGTAATTACTTATAATATTAGGCCAATAGAAGATGAGACAATAACTAAGTAAAGCAGGAAAAATTGCCAAGCTCGAAGGGAGTGGCTCTACTTTCAAACAGGCACAGAGCCTCTTCTGTCTGCCCGTTCTTTGAGAGGAGCCATAAAATGATTTAATCAGAATGAAAATATGACAGGTTATTTCCACAGCACCTCTAGCTATGCTAAATAAATGTTGGATGAAAGTAACGAGAAGTATGAATAAAATTAAACGTGAATAAGTGTTTCTGTGACAGCTTTGGTATAATGGGTGAAAATTAATTTTTAGCAGTAATCGTTATTTAAAAATATTAGTCAGTTAGTTAATTCCCAAAAACTAATTCTTCTAACAGTTGATAATTTCCCCCCCATCACTGCATTATCCTGAACAGTTGGACCAATAGCATTCGCTTCAGCGCAAACTTTGCACTTGAAATGCTCTGCTGATACTGGTTCGTCTTTGTTATCTGTCCCTCCTAGGAATTTTTTTTCTAGCTTTATCAATTGCGTTCAAGTAACCTTCTACGCCAGTGTGTGTAAAGGTTGGTCAAGTGGGTCTTCATCTCGAGACATTTTTGTATTTGACAGCGAACGGAACAGTCAAGATGAGAGGAATTATAATTCTGTTTTGTCTAGCAGCTACACTCTACCTGGTAGATGCAGATTGTAAGTACACTGTATTTCATTTAATGGGATTTTATTATGAACAGATACGCTAATCAATTCTAGGCAGGCCAAAGATGACAACTGACTGACAAATACTTCATATTCTTTAGTGTGATTTGATTTGAATTTAAAATTTTTAAAATTGCTAGGATATAGTTTTATTAGACTTTGTACATTTAAGACTGTCTATTATTGTGCCTGTTGTTATCATCTTGACTAGTTTGGGAGATTATGTGTTTATTCTGTTAAAGGATTACAATGACATTTCTTATACCATCTCTGTAGTTTGATATACACACAATAGATGACCTCTGATTTAACTCTAATTATGTATTTAGGACTTCCTCATGTAGAAGTGGTCTAAACTGAAAATAAATTTCAGCGTGAATTTTATTCAGTAAACATTTCCTTTAGATTATATGTTAAAGAACAATTTAATAATAAATGTACCTCTAAAATAAATAATATGATAAGTTCACATAAACTAAACCTATGCATTTATATTCATTAACTATTATACATTAATTCTGTTCTATTAAAGAAGTCAGTTTTGGGCTTCTGATGTCCCTATGGTTGACATGCTCTTGAAGTAAAAAAATCAGATAGTAATTTTTTGACTGGTCACTTTCAGTTGCAATAGATAAAAATGTTTATTACTACAATTCATAAATAGCAATATCTTTCTGCTATTTATTTTTGTACATAATGACCTGGCAAACCATTAAAACAAAAATTAAATGTTATTATTTGCGTTACATTAAGGGTTATTGAGAAATGGGCTGGTTATATATTGGTTGCCACCCTTTTCTAACAAATTACAGATATTTAAAATATAAAAAACAAGGACACTAACACTGCTGACCAGCATTTTCTCACTGCACTGGGTCCCAAAATGTATTCGTTAAATCTGTAAATATATTTTTATTAAACATTTACTATTTATAACAGAAAATTAATTCCACTAATAAGGAATGTGGGATTTGGCAGCCCAGTGAACTTCTGCTTCCTTGGATCTTCTAATATACTAACTTATTTTTATGATTTGGTGGTTTTTATATAGTATAGATTTTATTATATTAGAATTATCAGGGAAAAACAGTTTCTTAGGGTTATAAATGTATAATAATTCCGATTTATTTACTAATTACAAACAATTCTGGACAGTGCTAAGTTGAAATGTGGATCCACGTTGCGTTGTAAATACTTTTAGCAGGTGTTTTGGTTCTACTAATAACTTGTGTTGCATTTTCTTTAAAGCGTAGTAATGTTTGGCTCTTTTCCAGTTAGCTGAAAGCTGAATGTCACCTTATCTTGTCTCCTGTCCTGACAAAGCAGTGTCTGATAGTGTTATCTGACTTTCATATGATTGCATTACATAATTATATATTTTAATTTTTGTTTAACTAATATATGGTTTGATTAATTTAAAATTATCGATATTTTCTACTTAACAATACAAACTTGTTTATTTTAATTTTAATTAAGTTGTTCTTCATTAATTTTTATTATTGATTCTTATTTCTACTTGAAATTCCTTAAAAAAAATTACAAAAACCCAAATTAAAAACCTTCAATATCTACTTCAACTTTCTTTCTTATTGTGCTAAGCAAGAAAAGCATTTTTTTTTTTTTTTTGGTTACCTATAATAACCTATTATTTTCAATAATTTAGCATTTTAAAATTTGTTATAATTATGGAAAATCAATTTTCAATGAGCAAGGTACCTTACTTTTTTTATTATTACTGTGAAAACATTGTAGTCTGCAAAAATAAAAAGTGGAAGTAAAAAAATATAGGAGAAAAAAAATTGTCGAGGGCATTGATCTATAAATTAACTAATTCATCTCATAATTCATTTAGTCGAATTGTTTTGTTTTAGGCAGACTTTCTAACAGCATATCAGTATTGTCTGACATGCCAAGCATTTGCTCCTCTAAGATTAAAAAACAAATTCAAATGGAAATTGATGCATCAATGCATTATCTACTAATGGTAATGATTTGTGTTTGTATTTATTATTATTCGATATCATACAATTTATTATTAATACCAGTATTTAAAAACATTTTTAGGGTGCATATTTTGCAAAAGATCGTGTCAACCGTCCTGGCTTTTCTAAATTTTTTTTCCATTCAGCCAGTGAAGAAAGGCAACATGCTTACAAGCTCATGCAGTATTTGGTTATGAGAGGGAAGATGACCTCTGATCTCAAGGATACTATTGACCTCAGTGAAGTAGTAGGTTTTATCATTGTAATAATTAATTATTATTAGAACAGGATTGAAAACAAATATACCAAAACAGTGTTATGCAATATAGAAGTTAATTTTCCCATTACTATTCAGAATTCACTCTACAGAAATTCGCATATTTACAAATTCAAATTTCTATTGATGGAGTTTGAATTCTAATTTTTTTTACAATTCTTTTTAATTTCACAAATAATTTCAAAATGGTTGATTTTTCTACCCAACTAAATTCATTATTGCTGAAAATGTATGATATTTATTTTTTAATATATGATTTTATAAGTAAACACATTCGATTTTTTTTTTATTAACATTTTTCAGACAGCAACAAATAAATCATATAATAATGGACTTGAAGCTTTAAACACAGCTCTTTACCTTGAAAAGAATGTCACTGCAAGTATACTTGAAATCATGAAGGATTGTGAACAAGCTACAGAGAGGAATGATTATCATGTAAGTTTCGTACACATAATTTATTTAAAACTTATAAATAAGTACTGTGAGTTCACTGTTAGCCATGGGTATATAAATGACTTGAAGCTTTTGTTGGGTGATTGGCGTGGGTTGATAATAACTTAACATCTCTTTTTCATCGACCCAAACCAATCTCCCAAGTGCTTCAACCTGTTCATAATGTTTTTCTAATTTATGTTTTAAAAAGCTGTCATTGGAGTGTTAATAGTATTTGTTATATTGAGTTTTATTCTAATTTATTGATAAGTCCAATTAGTTATACTTATAAATATAAATTATTGTATTATTAAGGGGCCATGTTAAGGCAAATTGTAGAAGCACAGTGGCATGGCAACAGCTGAATTATGTTGATTCACTCCCTGTACTTCACCCTTGAGCTATGCTGATTCATGGTCACCTGCTCTCTTGCTTAGATGTTCTTGGTATCACTTCCTTCCTGCTTCCTTTATCTAGTTGTAATTTTATTGTTAGTCATTCTTTGACCTAGTTATCAACATCAAGATTGAAATAATGTGACTATTCGCTGACAGATTTTAGTCAAAGTCATAAAATCATTATTAAAAATGACAGATAAATAATTGCAATTTTTTATTAGTAGCCTTAGATTTATATTTGCATTTTTAGAAGAGCTTTAAATATGTAACAACTTGCAAAATTATATTTGTTGTATATTGTAGCCTCTGCCAAAAGTTTTTATTTTTTAATTTTCGTTGTATTTTATAACATTTTACTTAAGGTAATCAAATAACTTTTCAAAATCATTGAATTACTCAAACAAGTCTTGTTAGTATTGAATCAGATTATATTATAACTCCCATAAAAAACTAATAAGAAGGGTTATAATAATAACTTTTTTATTTATCTTTCTAAAATAATTTCTGCCCACTTAAAATAATTCCAAGAGGTAGGGATTAGGGTTTTGGAGTCTAATGCATATACTAATTCATAGACAATACAAAAGGTAAAAACAAATAAGTATCATTTAAAAAATAAATGTGTTAATAAATGAAATAAAAAAAAAAGTTATGAACTACTGTGTATTGAATATTATGAGGACTAAATAGATAGAAGATGATTAAAAATCTGTGATTTGAATGTTGTTGGAAGGGTATGTATATGTCTGATTTTCGAAGAAATGAAGTTCCAAAAAAATGATGATCTAATAAACAAAGAACTGTTGAAAGTTTCAAGGGAAATATAGATCCAGAGGGCATGAACAAATGGAATGATAGGGACCGATGATTTGAATTAAAGGAATTCAGAAATGTACAAAAGCTGATGGGATTCAATATCTTGGTTCAGAAAAATGATGATGGGACATATTTAAATACAATGATAAGAAGGATAGATTCACTTAAATTCAGAATAGAAATGAAAAATGATAGTATCCTTTGGGATTCAGAAGATAAATCATAAAAAGAAGTTCATTAATTGTATTACAGTGGGGCTAACTGCAGTAAGGGTTGGGCTGTATAAGAATAATAGTTTTCTAGCCTTCACAAAAAGTTGTATATTTTATCTGAGAGTGGTTTTGATAACTAACTTTCTTATAAACAAAAGTGATGAAAAAGAAATATATAACTAAATGAGTCTGGTCATAGTTCACTTAACCTCATGAGGGAAAATAAGTATCACTAGAATACAGAGTTTGCAACTTAAGTCTAGAAAACAAAAATAAATGCTAAAAGGCAGCAGCAATTTCCTTTCTTCTTTTCTTTTCTTTTATATAGTCGTTTTCATTTCTCCCTCCCTATATTTGAATATTCTCATTTGCATTATTCGTTTCCTAATAGATTTTAACTAAATTCTTTAATTCTTCTCATCCACTAAAAATTACTAAGATATACCTCTATCAGAATAAAACCACCATCAATTGTCTTCTAATTATCACCTATAATTCAGTTGTGTTATGATGGTTTAAAATTGTTGGAAAGTGATATGTATTTTACCTGCAATAAAATTAAACTTACAATGTTTAGCCCTGTATTATGCAATTAATAATCTTATTTTTTTCTGTTATTAAAACTTAACAAATTTGAAATAATTTGCCCAATATTTGATAATTTAATAACTCCTTAGTTTGATAAACCCTATTTTTTAATTAAAGTAGGGTGTAATGATGTTGGTTTTTGACATATTTCATGGTTTTATTTTTTAAAATAATTAATATTTTTAACTGTTATTGGCTGTTTTAAAAATTTGATATTTTTGAGTGTATATACAATATATCCCTATTGCTTAATTGAAATCTCTTTTACTTACTGTTTTTAATCAATATTTTATCATGTTATATTCAGCACTCTCTCCAATTCAAAACTAAGAATTAAAATTTATAAAATGTTTTTACCAAACTGAGCAATACCAGCCAACGTTTTACACTAACAAGATTTTTTATATAATTTAAGTTAGTATGTAGAATCTATATACAGCCATGGTTTAGTATCTTGTTTTGAAGAGTCCTTGAAGTTATTTAAATAAATTTCCCACAAAATATATAAATCATTTACTTTGTTCAGAGTATGTTATGCAAGTATAATAGTTGAGTTCATACTTGTTTTTGTTATACTTCTGAGTTTGTATGGGATTTAAAATTGCTAAAATCAATATAATCAAAAAGTTTGACATCAGAGAAAACCACTGCATGACGTCACAGTGGACCAACAAAATCTAAATTTTTATGATGGCATTATAATTTTGGTTTGTTAACTAAAAATAACTAAAATCTCAAAAATCTTAAGGACTGAAATCAACCTAACGATTTTAGAGATTACGTTAAAAATCTAGCTATGGTGTGCATATGTGGAATGAGGAAAAATAATTAAAAGCGATAATAGAAATAAAATGTTTAAAATAGAAATAAAAATGTTTCTCGATATTGGTGTTTTACAACTCAACAAAACTTGGTTACTATTAATAAATTCGCGTTAGTTACAAGACCTATTTAATTTAAATTATTTGGTCTTGATATGCACATTATGTTTTATTCATTGGTGGTAATGTTGAAGGTTAATTTATTATTGTCCTTTAATGATAAAGACCTTTGAATTAAGGAGGATTGTGTTTTTTTATTCTGAACGTTTTTTTAGTCTATGGGCATGTCTAGTGAGCTCAATTTGAGAGTTAATCATAATGCTAGTTTACACAATTATTGAAAACACATCTTGTAATGAACTTGGATTCTTCGGTATTTTAGGTGTCAGTACTGATTTGATGTTCTTGATAGTTTTGAATAAATTAAACTAGGGTTGTTAAAAATTATTGTTCAGGAGTTTGTCAATCAATTAGTTTAACAAGATTTTTATTTTTATTATTGGAATAAATATTATCAACATATCAACAATGAAAGATAAAACTGTCTGATATTAAAAAGACAAGACTATCATTAAATTGTTGAAAGCTTTTGAAAAGATAAGATTATGCCTTATAACAGCCTTTTATTCTTATTTTGTTACCTTATAGCCAGAATAGAAATGGTCCAAACTCACTATTTTTTAAATTATACATTACATAAAAATAAGCTAATAAATTTGGAGTTAATTTAATTTACCACCTTTAGTCAAAAACAACAAAACAAAATTATTTAGTTCATACAGATCAAATCTTCTCCCTTAGAATCGGCCAAATGTATTATATATTTTAAAACAAATATATTATATATAAAAGTTGGGAAATTATAGAAAAGGTCGTCTCACAAAGTATAAATAGAAATCAAAATTTAATTTTGGTTTTTCTCATTTTTTTCTGTAAAGGGAAGTTAAACTACAGCTTATTAGTTTTTTCTATATCTTGGTCAGTCCTTAAACCTTCTCTTTTCTAGGCATCTCAAAACCAATATTGTCTTCAATTATCAGGAAAAAGGTAGTTGAAAGAATAGAAACAATTATGAGAAATAAAGATTCTTTGAATACTATAGGGACAATATAAGGGAACATTATTTTACAGGCTATCTTCTATTATGTGGATTAATTAAAAAAATCCAATTTCCTTAAGTAATGATGGCAAAACAAAATGTTTTTACAAAAGCTGAACTGAGAACAAGGGCACATTCAAAAAACTTTCTCTTAACACTAACAACAGAATGCCCTTTCTCAGTTATATATAATATAGGTAGACCATGGTTTTATCATCTATTTCAGTATCAGTTCTTCTCGCAGCAATTAGAAAGAATTCTGTCCGTAGGAATCACAAGAGCTGCAAGGTACAACAAACCATTCTTCTCTATATGTTTTTTTTTTTTAAATAAAAGTAATAAAAAGAATTTCTTTTATTTGAAAAAAAACAGCCTTGGTTTCTTCCATTTAGGAGTGAACATCTTTTTTTGAAAAGCTTTAATTTGAATTTTGTTGTGGCAGTTTAGTTGTAAATTTCATATTTATTTCTTTTCAAAGAACTTCTAAATCTATCTAAATTCCTTGTGGGGTGCATAACAAGTTTGCTTATATAATACAGAAGTTATCTTATTTCAAGTGTTTGAACAATGATTGCACATAGTTTGTTTATGGCAATAGACATTATCTTTCTTACAATTAAGTCTTATATAAACCAAACACAAAATAAATTAAGATAGATTTATTTCTTTTTAATACCCGGATCAATTTATGCAAAGGCTATTTGATTTTATGAATTTACATCCTCAAAAATTCATTCATTATATTTATATTTTATTGAGTGCCACACATTTTTTTTAAATAACATCGATAATAAAACTTATGCAAAAAAAATCATGTGAGCTCATATGTATCCATAGAATTTAATATGATTGAATTGTGTTGATGCCCTAGTAGTGCCTAATACCCCTCGCCTATCTCACATAAATATTTTATGTCATTGTTAAAACTTTTCCCACAAATGAATCTCTTCTTTTAAATTATTTAATGTCTTCTTTACATCAATTAAAGCTTATCACCTGGTTACAGGCTTGGTTAGAGAATCATTTTATGGCATAGTACCAAGTTGATTCTTATTCAAAATTAATTGTTTATTGAAAATTAACTTTTGGCTGAATTGTTCTGCCCATACAAGAAATATGTGAAAGCCCCAGCTAGCTAGTCCAAGGTAATTTATGAAGTTGCTTTGGTTATAGCATAATCAGGGCATTAAATGAAAGTAAAATGCAAATTATCATCCCTCTTTGTCAAACATGGAACGAGTTAAAATTGGTAACATGGTTTAATGACTTTGTCTGATCACAGCTCAAAAATAAAATACATATTATAAAATTAGGGTCGACGAGATGTTTTATTTTACACTCAATTTTTAATATTTCTTTTTTATTACCTATTAATTAACTAATAAACTTTAATTAGGCGTTATGGAGTTAAAATATTTTTCATATCACCATCTGATCAAATGTAATCTCCATATTAAATTTCAGATTTATATTTCAAACAGGGAACTCACATTCAGCAGGACTGACAGGCAGACATACTGGTGAAAACATTAAGAAAAACTGACAAAACCCCAAAAACTGCTTATTTTATGCGTGTGCTAGGAGCTTTCAAAGATTTTTATCGTTGATGATAGAAAATAAAAAATAAGAAGCAAGTAATTAAGATGCTTAAAAATTCCCTCACTTTTCAATTCTTGTGGACATAAGCTAGAAAGCTAGTTATACAATTTTCATTAATTTGGTTTAAGTATAGAACTTTTTAGAGTTCTTACTTAATTTGATTATTACTGACAATATTGTTGTGCAGGTAATATTGATATTATGTTATTGTTCCGATAAAATATTACACCATTCTTATTTTAGGCTGTGGATTACCTCATTAACGAGTTCTTGGAAGAACAGTATCAAGGGCAGAGAGACCTTGCTGGCAAAATATCTGAACTGAATAGGATGGAGAACGCTCAAGGATCACTTGGAGACTTTTTATTCGATAAGAAACTTCTGAAAGAAGCTTAAGTGAACAATATACTGAATAAAATATTGTTATTGTAATACTATAATATGTCATAAATGGTTATATATAAGATATTTTTATTGAATTTAATTAATAATGATATTGTTAAAATTGGATATATTATGTTACGTCCATGTTAGTTTATGAAAAGCTCTATTTTTTTTGGTGACATGTTTATGATCACATGTTGACTGGAATGTTGTTTTGAGTTGCTGAATTTTCACTGTGTATATAAACCTTATGTGATTTTTATACATGCTTTATTTTTTTAGCATCGTTTGTGCTAATCCATGAGACAAATGTGTGTTCTATCCTTAGTTTAAAAAAATATAGTTCCAGAGTAGGTTGATTTCCAATTAGATATATTTTTTTATTTTGATAAGAAGTAAAGAAGAAATAGCCTGTAAGTTGAAACTTCTAGATGTGATATATCTTTCAAATTTTTAATTAAAAAATAAAGATTTGAACTTGAAATTATTTATATCTCATTTTTCCTTTAAAAATGCATTATAATCTGCTAAAACTAAATGCTTCTATTTACTTCTTTAAAATATTTTGTTTTTATTAGTGCATAGCAAAATTTATTTTGACTCCATATTTCTGTAGGTATTTTCTTTCCCTTTAATTTGGTACAGGCTCTTTAATTATCCCAGTTGGTATTCCTGGAAAAAAAATAATTTTTTGGCATTTACCATGCTTACTTAACACCATTAAATTGAACAAAAAAAAACCAGAAAGTTAGTGAGGAAAATTGCAAACATCTGTAAAAATTATATATCTATATAACAGCTTATCACCAATGATGATATCCTGTCACTTGATTTTAAGCCCCATTTGATTGATAAGATTTAATAATTAATAATACTTGCTTATTGTGACTTACATGAGTAGAAAGGCTAATGAAAATTAATATTTGGAAGAGCAAGTACACACTACATTATCCCCTGATGGCTGAAGTCTTGAATCTCCAAATTTACTACAATAACACTGTAAAGAAAGGGGTATATAGAGTAGGATCCAATGACATTTAATCAATGGATAAAGGTAAAGCTACTGATACCCTTAATCCTTAGTCCTTATCCAGGTACAACTATACTCATCAAGTCTTACTGTCAAAAGTGAGTGTATTTCTCGTGAAATTTGAACTCAAATTGGTCAAATGTTGAGGTTCCATTCAAACAAACGAGCTGGACCACCTGGAATCATACAAAAGTTAAATTACACCCAGTATCTCATAAGCCTTAGCGGAAATTGATGTAATTGGTTCGCTTTCAAAACTGACGCGCTAAAACGTCAAAGTTTTTAGTTCCATTCAATCGAGCGGTAAACAGCTGTGATTTGCTCTAAAATATTCAGTACGGAAAGGTGAGAAAATCATTCGGATAAGACGACCCAGGCAGGTGCGTTTCCAAAAATGACGCAAAAAACTAATTTTAGATGGATCGATTCGGCCATATCAAAAACATTTGAAAGATTTTAATACATGGTTAAATGTCCGCAAAAAACTGACTTGCAATTCAAGTGCGCTTTCAAAACTGACGCACTAAATCATGTTGAAATATTTAGTGCTATTCATCCGAACGGTAATAAACGAATTATTATGGTTGAATCGATTCAATTGACTTGGAAACACGAACGGGAAACTAACGCGCTCAAGCACTGGGACGGAATAGAAATTCAGAATTGTTTATTTCTCATCAAACGTGTACAATATAATGCTGGGATTTCTTTTGTGACGTACTCCTGTATATTTATAACAATCCGTCAAAATGTAAGGTTGTAAGGTTTTCAAAAGTAGTTTCGGAGGCTTCATAAACATATTCTCAATATCACTGCCTTGCTGAAGTGACGGACAGTGGTTGGAGCGGAATCGTTTATTTATAATGTCATGCTAGACAAAATTGATCCAGCTTCAACTAACTTTCTTTTTAAATTTTAAAGCAAACAAATAAAAAAATCAACTAAATTAAATTTCTATTTGTTATTATTATTTTTTTTTTTAGCTTTACATAAACGACAACTTGTTGAGTTGAATAAAAAAACAACCTGCCCAACGTGGTCTTACAGATTCATTTCAAGCATCCTCCAACAAGAACGATTGGTGTCGAGCATTATTAGGGGCTAATATCCCTTTTTTTTTTAAGCCGCAGCCAGCCCCCTTCTTTCTGACGTTTTTGATGACACACGCGAAAAGAATATACAGGACGAAAGTACCTCAAGAAAAAAACTATCCCGAAGGATTATTTTTAATTCACCGATTATTAAAATCGGGGGGAAAATAGGGAGACCATTACATATACGCCATTGCGGATGAAACAACCGATGAAATGATTTGTAATACTCTTGTTGGTGTTCTTACTTCGGAAATCAAGCTGCGACATCGAAAGTCCTTTTAATTACAAACCACGAAACAGTAACGAGAACCTAATACATTTTTTCAAAAATTCTGAATTCCAGAACAAAATCCTTCCTTTACATGATCAACTGGCCGTGCGCACAAAACCTTTTACCCAAATATGACCCACGTCTTGTGGTTAGCTCATGGTTTGAATGCAGTGCTTGAGAAAGTTAGTAAAATTTTTCCGGAAGTCAATAAACTTGTGAGCAATTGAAAAAAAGTGTTCTTCAAATTTCCATCTCGGGTAGTGGAGTATCAAAATGTGAACTTCCGCCGGAACCTCTTTTTTAGACAATGGGGGACATGTTTAAGTGCAGCACTGTTTTACGCAGAAAATTAAAAAAAAAATATATATTTAATAATAAGGAGTTCATTTACGAAACAGAAGAAAGTGGGACTCAATCAATCATAAAAGTATAAGCCATTCTTAATTCACCATCCATTACATCCAATTTTTTTAGATGATTTTTTATAAAATCACACCTATCCACCCTATCAAATGCTTTCACAAGGTTGGAATCCAGAAATCTCAACTAAAATTCACAAATTGTAATTCTTGAAACGGTGAGAATGCCTAAGGAAAATTGAAAACGACAAGAGAAGAATTTTAAATGAACTAAAAACCGTTGGCTACATTCACATAAAACAATTTAATGACTGCATTAACGGAAAAAAGTTGAAATGGCGCCATTTAGCAGGAACATTCTATAATCGCCTGCTACAAAAATTGCCCTATAAGTTCGGTAGATGTGGAACGATCTTTAGTGGTTAACGACAAAATTTTGTGTAAAAAACTTTGAAATGTACAACATCGTAGATTTTTATGAAAGTATTAAAAATGAACTTTTTCTAACAAAAACAATGTTTACTTATTTTCATTATTATTATTTTTTAAATATTTTGTTCTTTACAGTTGGTATATCGAACAGTAAGTAAAGCAAATTTATAATATTTAAATCAATTTTTTTCTTGCATCTCATATTATTTATTATTTTTTTTCATTTATTCCAAAAAAATAAAATTGTTTTCTAAAATTTACTCTGATTTAAAGAAGGTTAGATAGCTTTCTTTCTATGTATTAATATAAAAATTAAACAGAAAAGATGACTTTTATATGGGTTAGGTGTTATATACACGATTTTACCTATTTTGGGCGTTTTACTGCAAGCCTTGCATCAAAATCCATTCTCTTGTTATGAGAGCTCATTCCACCATTGGGGAGAGCTGGCTGGCTGCAGTAACTGGCATTATAAACTGAAAAGATTATTTATTTGTATTGATTCTTCTGAAGGTAGACATATTTGACATGCAGAGAAGATGATGAAGTGTATTTTAACTGATATTGCTTGAAGTTGTGTGCATATTTCAATGTTTTTCCAATAGACTCAAGTATTTGCTGCAATTAATACTGCTCTATTATTTTGTGTTGGCCCGTCTTTAAATATTAAAATTCTTCAGTGAAACTGTGAGGTGGGCTCAGCCTAGTTTCTTCTAGGCATAAATAAAAGCTTCTTCCTGTATTGGTAGTTTGAGATCATTGAATTTCGCCTTATGTCATTACAGTTTTATTGAATACTTTAATACTCTTTATTATTGTTGTTATTAAATTCATTGGTTGATTAATTTAAAAAAGAGATTTATTGAGGAAAAGCTAAAGCCAAAAAACAAAATGTTAACACTTCACTTAAATATTTTTACATATTGAAAGAAAAATATTCAATGCTTGTCCCACTGAAAATAAAAACAAAATACCTTTAATGAATATTTTTAAAAGTAAAAGAAGACATTTGGGATTTATTTGACCTCATTTGGGAAGGAAACATGCAGAGCGATTGATCCGTTTCATGGGGGTTCCGAGTGAGGGTTCGTGGCTGAAATTAGGGATTTTTTACATCTAGATACAAGCTATAATAATAAACGGGCTCTTCATTATTTACTCAGTAATACTTTGTAAGCACGATTTCATCGGCTCCAATGATTTTCACCATTTTCCACTTGGACGGCACTACCAAGGTTGATCGCCCTTTGCTTCCCTGTGACATGAACTCGACAAAGGCAATCATCGTCAGCAAATATGGTATTTGTTCATTCTCAAGCAGAAATATTTGAATTAATTCTTTGTTCTAGCATCAGTTTTATGAACGCATAAACATGCTTATTTAGCTTATTTGTGTTATTTCCGACCACGGAAGGTGTTACATGATTATTAAGGTATTAATATTCTTATTTTTGAATCGAGAAAAATCTCGTGGTTTTCAGGAATTGCCATTCACTATGCTGATGAAAAAATATATATAAGATCATAAGTAGAGTAGTTATAGAAAAAATCAAATTTCATTCTTTAACTGAACGAAATTAATCCAAAAATCGCTAAAATCCATCTTTAAATTTACAGATAATTATATATAATTATAGATCCTCAGGCGAATCTATTTACAAATTATTTTGTATTTCCTGTAGCATCACTACATTATATACAGGTTTTGTTATTTTATAGAAATTATATAATGAATAAACAAGTATAATGATATACATTCTACGTGACTTGACTAAACTGACTAATAAGGTGATGGGGCTCACCTTTTTGATCAACCTTAAAACTAACTTACGTACTAATTCTTATCCTAATTTTTCCCCGACAGTCTGTTGCCATCGATGCGGGAGGGTGGTGGGGTCATAGTGTTAAACACTGGATTTGTCAGGTGCTGCAACGAGTCAAAAAACTTAATGTGTCTCCGGCGGATGAACTCACCCACCGACGGCATACCAAGCAACGGGTGCAGGTCAGCGTTCTTCAACCTCTCGAAAGAGGTATGTCGGACCACTTTTCGCATGATTCCATTCTGGAAGTGTTGGAGACATTTGGCTGTATTGTCAGTCAAGTGGGTAAATAGCGGGGCACCGTACAGCAGAGCTGGCCGGAGGACACATTTATATATCATCAATTTAAGACGAAGTGACAGGTTAGGTGAAGTTAGCAAGTGCGATAGCCGGTAAGACCTTTGTCGTACTTTTTCTATTTTATTACTAAAATGAGTAGAGAAATGGAGATGCCTATCCATTTTTATACCCAAATAGTGCATTGAGAAAGCTGGTGAGCTCTCTTGCCCTCCCACGCTATACGATTTTGGCAAGGATTTTTTCCCCTTTTGGAGGGAGAAGATTACGCAGTCGGTCTTCCCGGCGTTTACGCTGATGTTTAACATGCCCAGTCTGTCACTGATCACGTTACAAACTGACTCGGCGTGTGTAAGAGCTCTTTGTGCACTCATGCTGCTGCTGTAAACAGCATGTCGTCGGCAAAAGCGATTACAGTAGCTTTCTGATAGTTTGTCCCAACAATTTCAGATGTGTACATACTGAAAAGAACCGGAGACAGAACCGCTCCTTGAGGAACTCCACAAGTCAGAGGGAATGGGTTAGAGAGGCAATCACCCACCCGTACCCTCACCGATCTGTTCTTCAAGAACGAAACCAACATGGTATATAGCTGCTCTGGGCATTCCCAGTCACAAAGCTGTCGGCACAGCATCCCGTGGGACACTGAGTTGAAAGCCTGCGTGCAGTCCAACGAGATCATAGCAGTTGCTGTATTCTTGTTGATACCAAGGGTTTGTACCTTCACAAGCGGATGTTCTGTACTCAGATGAGCCTGAAAACCTGTCTGCTCATACGGAATGATAGCATTTTCCGAACAGAACCCCTTCAGGTAGTTCAGTATTATCTTTTCGAGAATCTTCCCCATGTGAGGGAGAAGACTGATCGGGCGATAGTGGGCTGGGTGGTCACCTCTCTTTGTGGGCTTGCGCAGCAGGAACAAGATAGCTTGTTTCCACGCTGTCGGGAAGTATCGCAACCTGATACATGAATTGTACAGGTTAACAAGTTGGGCAATCCCTCTCCTCGGCAGCTGTTTCAGCAATACCGTTTGTATCCTGTCACCCCCTGGTGCTCGGTTTCCCTGACACCGGCGAAGAATCGCCTTAAGCTGCTACGGGGAGACAAACATATAGTTCTGACCTGTCCTCAGCTGCTGAGGTTCGTGGTAGTTACCTGTCCTAGCGGCGTTGTCCTTTTAAATGTACATTTATGGCTGCTAGAAATCAGGTAGTATTTTTTTTTATTCTCCGGGAACACAAAGTCCCAGAATAAAGATTATTTTCATTTTATAAAACTGATATAATTATTTAAAATGTATATAAATGTAGTATCTTATAGAAAGAGCATTAACTTGTAAATTCAATATTCAAAACATGAAACAAAAATGATTAAATATAAATAAATATTTTAAAAACTATATTAAACTTTTGGTAGAAACATCAATTAATGTAATTACATGGTAAGCTATGTTAGTATTGGAAATTTTAAAAGTATAAATAATAAATAAAAAAAAAGTATAATTATCAAGATAATAGTCTTTAACGTTTCCATTACTCTAACATAACAGTACTATAACGATGTATCATTGAATGTGTATGCTACTATGTTACTATTTACGTATGTTAATCAGTGCCTTTAAACTTATTTTTTTTAAATTTAATATTGTCATTTATCAAATTTGTACGTTGTATAATGCAGTGGGAAACAAAACGTACAGGAACACCTGGCAAGGGGGTCATTACCACCCAAAGAAAATCACCCCAGAAGCAGACAGATCAACATATTACCAAGTTATGAAGCCGTTCATATTTTGGCAGAGGGTAATCGGTGGATTCCCATACACCGTCCACAAAGGCAAGTATATGCAAGACATGATTTAAAGTAATAGCAATAATATATTTATGTTTAATATTTTGTCTTAGCCCTCAAAAAGAATCTAATTATAAATATGAAACAGTAGTGGAGGGAGAGGTTCCTTTATTACTATGAAGGATATTAGTAAATATGTGATAGTCCAGGTTACAATCCTGCTATGGTGGAAGAGGGCTCAGCTTCTAAATATCACACGTTATCTGAATTATAAAACTAAAGCACTACTTACAGTCGGGTCGTCACGAGAGGAGTGCCTAGCTATCCTAGCCCTGGTGACGAAGTGAGGGATGATTAGGCTATGACCTGTACAATTGTTTCATGACGGGTCTTACTATCTGACTCCATATTTGATAGGTATGTGCCCCGAAAGTGCACTATGTTCAGGAGAAGAGGTATAGGGTAGGTAGTTTGTGTGGTCTTGGAATGACCGCGAATTCACACTCGGTATCTGAGGGTACGCGAAATCCGTCCGGATCCCAAAGGCGAGTGTGAACCGGAAAGAGGCAGACTGGATTGCCGTGGGAGGCACTACTAGGTAAATTTTGTAGGGCCACGACAACCGTTGTCCGCGAGGGAGAGGTCTCTCCCAAGGAGCTGCTAATTTTAGCGAGGCGAAGGTAGATAATCCCACTAGGAGAGTGTGGGATCTGACAACGCCGGACTAAAACATAGCGAGGTTAGGAAGAGAGGTCCAGAGGTTTTCATAAATGAGAAGGCCAAGTTTCGAGACTTCAGTGCAGCCGCAGTTCACCAGTTAGAGAACCGGCGTGAGAGCGATTTACAGGCCAAACCCCGGGCCTATTTATACCTCGGCATGCCTGTTAGTACCCAATCATGTGAGGTTTTATTGTGCCCAATGAGACAACCCAGTATGTGGTAGCCCTTTGTTCTCGTAGTGACTCAGGCCTTGTTCGGGTCGCTTACTACCTGCTCTTGGGTAGAGGGTGAGGGTTTCCAGGCTCTAACTAGTTTATTTGCAACTGCGTCTTTTATTGTTTACAACATTTACAATGACTTATGGTTTGGTAATGTTATTTACATTTGTTTAAATTAATTTACAATATATATACAATAGAGTATATGGTGATTTATCTTAAGTAGTTAGCGGTCGCTACACTTACATACAAAAGTTTGGGTCTTGTATTGAGGATGGCTCACTTTAGGCCAAACATTAAGTTTAGTGGAGGACAAAGTAATGCTAAGACCTCACCAATGACATGCTAGTGGTTGTCAATGCAGCAATACATTTCCCCCCACGGTCCACCATCCCTTCCGACACCTACAATGATTTCTTTTCTTCATTAGGTAACTGTTTTTTTAGCTCGTAGTGCTTCTGGATTTGTACACAAGAGGAAAAATTCTGAGTAGGGTCATTCGTACACTTCATTTAAATGTACTCACTCATCACTGATAAAAGAAAAGCTGGAATTGTCAATACTTGCTCCACATCTTTACATTATTTAACAAACAATATACATCCAATCCCACTAACACTTGCACGCAGTTATTCTCTCCAAACACACCAAATCACTACTACATTCCTCCCTAATCCTTAAAAATTATACAAATCTCTTACACCAATGATGCATCCAATGGGAAACATAAATTAAATAACACTCACACTGCATCGTGGACTCTATTCCCTGGTATCGATTGTCAATCAACTAATGACTCAAATAGACGCTGTAAACTATATCAGACTCACGCACAACAAACGAGTGACATGAAACCTTTACTCAAGACTCAAACGAAAAACGTTATCACCACTTTAAAGTACTGTATCATTTGCTTAACAGCCACTCTAAACTGCCAATAACAGAAAAGTTGTGGACGTAAACTTACTGAAACTCCCTTTGGACAAACGGAGCACAGAAATATGGCCATCCAAAAAAAAAATCTCACTTGTTGACCTGCAGTACTAGCACGCAGTTAAGCAACCGCACAGTGCACAGAGACCTTGGGAGATGTACAGCGGGCAACGGCGTAAAAGGAGTACTCACCACACGTTTGTTTCCTAACAAACCAGTGATCCGCACTTGTACACTGGTTCATTCAAAATGCAGGGATTTCACAAGGAAGTATCCTCTGTGAATTGGAAGTATTTCCAGCACACATTCTGACTTATACAGGTACGCAGGCGACATCCTATTTCCAGCCGTGGTCCTAAAGAAAATTCACAAATTTAAACTATGGTTTCTCTTAATTTACTTTTAACCTTAATTAACATATTAATTACTTAGCACAGGAGTTTCACAACTGTTAATGGTAAATATCTAATTTTACTTTTGTTTTCTGTGCTAATTACTAACAATGTAAGTAACGCAATACATATGTACTGTTTTAGTTATTATTTTTTTTTTTTCCTCCATAGCCCCTTCAAATTTACACATAATTCTATATAATTATAGATCCTCAGGCGAATCTATTTACAAATTATTTTTGTATTTCCTGTAGCATCGCTACATTATATACAGGTTTTGTTATTTTATAAAAATTATATAATGAATAAACAAATATAATGATATACATTATACGTGACTGGACTAAACTGACTAATAAAGGTGATGGGGCTCACCTTTTTGATCAACCTTAAAACTAACTTACGTACTAATTCTTACTCTTACCCACCGACGGCACACCAAGCACCGGGTACAGGTCAGCGTTCTTCAACCTCTCGAAAGAGGTATGTCGGACCACTTTTCGCATGATCCCATTCTGGAAATGTTGGAGACATTTGGCTGTATTGTCAGTCAAGTGGGTAAATAGGGGGGCGCCGTACAGCAGAGCTGGCCGGAGGACACATTTATATATCATCAATTTGAGACGAAGCGACAGGTTAGGTGAAGTCAGCAAGTGCGATAGCCGTACAAAGGCACGACAAAGGTCTTATTATTATTTATATGTAGAGATTGTTTAAATTTGTTTTGGTTTTTTACTTTTTTTGGGTGGAGGGGGTTGTATTAATACACTACATTGTGGATGAGCTAATCCATAGCTCAGTAAAGTGAAAGCCTTAGTACACTGTAAGAACCCAAGAAACAGGAACCCAAACCGATTAATTTTTTAACTTTAAGCACCAGTAGCAAACCATAACAATGCTACTGCAGTTCTCAGTCAGTCCATAAGATATCTATCTTCAGATGAATCTATACCTAAAAGATCTTCTCAGTTTATACAACCAGTTACCACAGCCTAGTTGGGGACATGTACGGCCACAACCTCTCTCTCACCGAGGGACTCCCTACACTACACAGCTATAGTCAAAGTGAGGGAGGAAACAAGGAGTTGATGTGTAGGCTAGGGGAGCAGATGGCGAGAGCGTTGGAGTAGTTTCAGGGTACCTATTAACCGACGGGAAATTTGAGAGATATGTTATTTCCAAAAGAGAGTTTGTTCAATGTTTATCTCTAGGTTTTCGAAGGTGGAGCAGAAAGTGATGGGAAAAAGAAGGGGAGAAATGCTCAATCCCTGGCCTACACCAAAGGAAAGAATGAGGTAAGCTGATAGGGATTGATGAGGGATAGCCGGTTGGAAAGAAATAATCGAAAGCATAGGGTAGAGCTATCGGAGAAGGTTGATGATTTTAGCTTGGAAAGAAAAATCGTGTGGTTTGTGTTAACAAATGCTTTGAGAACTCTAGGAGAATTAGGGCTGTTATTTTTTGTTGATTAATAGCAGCATGAATGTCACTAATGGTATTAGTTAGTCCAGATTGTGTGGAATAACCGGGACGGAAAGCAGATTGGTAAGGGTCGAGAAGTTAGGACTGTTCAAGGAAATCGGAAATTTGGGATTGAACTAATCTTTCAAGAGGTTTGGAGAGGTTAGAAAGGATGTAGATTGAGCGATAGTCTAAGGGTTAGGATTTTTTTTTAAGGGTTGGACTGAACCTTTTTTCCAAGAGATTCCAAGACTGTTTTTTAAAGGGGAAATTATAAATATGGAGAAGAGCAGGCAGGTTGACTGAAAGAAATAGTTTTATCAGTCAGGACGAGTAGAGTTAGTGCGTGTTCTCATTACGAAGGACCGTATAGGTATTTGGGAGAGACGTATTTAAAATAAAAATCATTACCATTAAATGATGGTCACGAGAACAAGAAGATGAGGGAGATGGTGAAGTGGTTGAGGAGGCAGTCACAAAATATGAGTTAAGCTCATCATGTGAAACGGGGAACACTTCTGAGAAGGAAGGTCTAGAGGGAAAGTTTTCGAAGGAGTTGCCAGTTGAATTTATTAATTTGAGTCAGCAGCAGAGGGTAAGGCTTCACGAAAGTACTTGGACTTCTGCCGACTGTCGCCTGGGTCAAGTTGCGGAGTACCCTGAACGCTTAGTAGTCATCTGCATGGTTTGTGGGTCTGAAGCGTCTACAGACAGCCTTACGCTTTCTCTGCAAGTCCCTGGTCTCCTGGCATGTCTACGGAGGAGGCCAACGATGAAAGCTTGAGGTTTTTAGGGGTGCATGGGCCTTAAGTGTGAAATGTTAACTATATCGCATAAATTACCTACAACTCTATCAAATCGAGTATACCAATGTATATATTGTTAATAAATCAAATATAAATAATAAATTACGTATCTCCTGACGAGTTCACCGTCCGCCGCTAGAGTCGCCGGGCCAAGCAGGAGGAGGTAGGCAAGCGAGACGATTGGCCAAAATAAACAGCCTACTAGTTGGCCGTTCATTGCTCATTGGCTGCTTCTGGTTATATATATACTCCGTAGTTTGAGCTGACAGAGCTGCTTGCCATACCAAGACCGACCAGCAACCCAAAACCGCAGGCCATGTGGTAGAAAAAAGAGGAGGCCTGCGGTGGAGTTATCGTGGCTGTGCGACATGCCACAACTTGGAAGGAAGTCACTCCGCCACTGACAACAAGCGATTCCAAGCTCCATCGCTTGACGGCTAACGTAAATTTGGGATAAGCCATTTACCTTATCAGCTTGTATAGGAGACCGTACGGGTCTATCTGAGAGTACTCAGCCCTGCTACACGCACGCATGCAAAGGAGGGACCACTGGGTGGTAGGAAACCTTAATGCACGATATACGCTTGGGTATAACACTACAAGCAACAATGCTAAGAGACTCATGGTGAAAATGCCGTTCACGGTCGTACACCCCTAGTCCTTCATCTTTCGCCACAGAGGTAACCCGCTTGCCACCCGGTCGCAATACAAAATATTAACCTAAATCTTAACCTAACTTCCTCCGACAGTCTGTTACCCTCGATCCGGGAAAGGTGGTGGGGTCATAATGTTAAACACTGGGTTTGTTAGGTGCTACGAGTCAAAAAACTTGATGCGTCTCCGGTGGATAAATTAACCCACCGACGGCACACTAAGCCACGGTTGCTGGTCGGCGTTGTTTAACTTCTCTCGAGAGAGGTATGTCGGACCACGTTTCTCATGATCCTATTCTGAAATTGAAGGGTTTGCTGCAAAAAGGAGGTAGCTCCAATTTTTCCATTTGTTGGGAAACCAAACAAAACGTTTAAAAAATTCAAATTTTAAGTTATGTAAAAATATTGTTGTTGCTTACTTTCAATTATGGTGTTTACATATTACGATTAGAGCTGCATCCTTTTTGTGCCAAATAAAAGAGGTTTTTTTTTTACACAACAAAGTGTTTCTAACTCCCAACAGCTATGGGATGGAGCTACCTCCTTTTCGCAGCAAACCCTTCAATTGCTGAAGACTTTTAGCTGCATTCTCAGTAAGTGAGTATATAGTGGAACACCGTACAGTAGAGCTGGCCGGAGGACACATTTGTATACCAACAGTTTGAAACGAAGTGACAAGTTGGAAGAAGTAAGAAAGCTGTTAAGACACAGGTCGTACTTTTTCTATTTTTTAACTAAAATGGGTAGAGAAATGGAGATGCCTATCCATTTTTATATTCAGATAGTACGTTGAGAAAGCCACTTACACTATAATAGAAGCAGCGAACTTTGTTACACCTAAAATTACATATTCACCAAGAAGGATCCCGGCCCATGGGTTAAAGATTAGTGCAAGAAAACTAAAAAACAGTAAAAAAAACCTTCAAAACATTTAATAGAACAAGGCAGAAACGAATTTTATTGATTTGAAAAAGCAAAGAGCTATTTGGAAACTATCCATTATTACCAAAAAACAACAACAAATCATGGCAAACCTTTGTTGAATCAAATAACTCATCGACCTAAAGTGGTGTTATTACACAAGTGGTATATATGGCATATGTTATTATACAAGTGGTGTTACAAAATCAGGAAAATCACTGGCAAATTCCCCATCGACACACCATTTTATTGAGCGGAAACCTTACTAGACACGAAGTGTTTTCTAGATACTATTCTAGCAAGTTCAACACACCCACCATCCATCTACCTGAATATGACTCACCTATAGATGATTCTTTCATCAAAAGTAACCCAGCAACTATTTAACTAACCGTTTACTATGAGGGAACTCCAATCAGTACTTGAAATGTGAAGGGCTCCTAACCAGTACATAATCAAATGACCCAACACCTCCCAAATAACACTCATAGTTGGCCCCTTCCGCTCGATATTCCATACCAGCTGTGTCTGCATATTAATAGAGTGGATAATAGAGAGTAAATAAACAACTATGTGGCTACCCGAAAGGTAGATCTACTCTGGATCGTTTAGTCCAAAGAGGCAGAAATCAAACATGCTTTTATTGAAGAACAAAAGGCAGTGGGAGTATTTTTTGATATCTAAATGTATTTTTCACAATGTAAATAAAAATACGTTATCAGTATGTTATATAACCTAGGATTGAGAGGCTGTTTACTATTATTCATTAAACGATTTCTCAAGCAGAAATCTTTCATAAACAGCTTAGGAAAACTACATTCTAAAAATATAGAACAAATGAATGGAGTACCACAGGGCTGTGATCTTAGTACTACACTTTTTGGGCTAGCAATTAATGAGCTGGGCACCAACCCTACAGGCCAAATTGGGTACCGCCCAAAGAGGCGTCAAACCAATGCTTTTCGTAACGTTCAGAAGATATCTTACATGTAAAATACAAAATCCAAGAAGCAATAAATATAATATATAACTAGTTACAAAAATTCACAATGAAATTCAACACTTCAGTAGGTTACAAACACGCCTCCATCACCTGAACTATTGCCGGCAATGTCAGTACTAACCTATGCCTAAACCAGCCGGTTTCTTGGACTTACTATGGACAGACGGATCTCGTAGAACATCCACATTTCGAGCCTGAAAGAAAAAGTTATGAACAGTATGAATGCTCAGTGATCTGCTCAATTAGGACTTCCTTGCATAAAGTTTATCAATTGGGACTATGAGTGCTTTATATAAAGTTCGGCCCACAATACCCTCCTGGGGAAGCTCGACTCTGTTACCCATGGAGGAATACGAATCTCAACAGAAGTCTTTGGTACAAGCCCTAAGCCTATGTGCCTGTAAGGAAAGCCCTTTCACTTCCTGATTGAGACAGAACTATGTTGTCTGCCCCTGTACTCGCCCTTCCATTAAAGAGAAGGATGTGGATGAAATCCCACCAAGCTTGAATAGATCAAGAAGGTGGTGAAAATATGGAACCGCTCCAACCGTAGCAACTTCCATGATGAAGTTGCCTTAACGAGACTTCAAATTCACTCGACTGAACCACCAATATCAGGAACCACTTCCAAGTGCAACGGACGTACTTACGATAAAACGTATACTATAAAACTGTCTATTGAAGGAAACTTACTAACGCTGGAAAAAGCTTAGATATATCCCCGAATCACTCAACAATTATGTAACTGACATTGACAGAATAATTAAACTCTTAACCAAAACCAACCTAATTCCGTACATCTAAAACTAAACAGACTAAAATGCATGACCATTCGATGACTGACGAAACCTACTTACTACTTACACCAGAATAGTTAAACCAACATTAATTTTGCACTCTCCTAAAATTAGCTGATGCGTGATTGCAGATTTAATAATACTTAAATTAATTTCCACCTTCCTAAAACTCGCTTCCAACAAAATACCGTAGACTACTAAGTAGTGTGCCTTAGAAGCAGCCAAGAGTGTACAGTTTGTAGTTCGATAAAATATAATACATGTCACAACCGATAGCCTTCAATGGTTTCTTTTCTTTTAATAACGAATTATTATTATCAATAACTTGAACGCACTATGTTTTTAGTTTAGGATATTAGAAATATTTGATGACTACATTCAGTTATTAAAATGATTCAAACGTCTACACACCTCTATAAAAAATGTATACTTAGTATGATAGTTTTGTGAAATTGATAAACAGGAAAAAAATAGCGAAACTGTACCCGTTAAATCAAATTCCGGATTATCTTATTTATATTACTATATTTTCTTGGTAATTAGAAGCTAAAACTATTTATAAATATAAAATGAGGCAGATTCGCTATGATCTGAACATGCAAAGGGTTGGCATCACAAGCATCGGTGCTCGAAAATAAACAAACACAAGCAAATATCTGAGAATGCTTGTCCGTGTGCGACGGTCACACATTAGCCCATCGCATATTGTCATTATTGGCAATATTATCCTAATATTGGTAATAAAATGGCTTGGAGTAAAATGAAGAGTTTTTATGAAGGTAAAGTTGTACTATAACGCAGCTTATTATAATAGTTCTACATATTATAATAAATGTTCCCACATTACCTTCACCCTCTGCCGTAAGTCTTGTCCAATAGTTTTTTAAATTCCATTCCTCTCCCTTTATCCTAGTTAGTACGGTACTTAGGCTTCCATCTTGACAAACGGCTGACCTGGGACCGGCATACGAGGCTGAAAATACAAGAACTAAACAGACGCTTTGGACAACTATACAGACTACTTCGAAGGGCATCCTATCTCTCAATAGAAAACAAGCTACTAATCTGCAAAGTTATACCTAAGCCAATCTGGACATACGGAATAGAGCTATGGGGGACAGCAAAAAAGTCGAACATCAAGCGTATCCAACCCTTTCAATCAGAAGTCCCGAGAACAATAGTAAATGCCCTTTATTACACGAGCAACAAAACCCTTCATGACGATCTTAATATACCTTTCATTCTTGAACGCATCCCTCCCTTCCAAGTTCATGAAATTCCATAGTAACCTATCCAACCACCCAAAGCCCGTCATCACATCAAAGTCATCACACTGTCCCACTCATCCCTATAAACCTCCTCGGAGACTAAAACGGCAGTGGCCTCGTGAACTGCTATAAATACGAGAAAGTGGATGTATGAATGAAAATATTTATCACAATTACTTAATGCCTAATAAGGCAGATTGTAAATTAGCACAATAAAGGAGTTTCCATTTCTTAATAAACATTATTATAGTTCGACCCATTGGAGTAGGGGCTGATAAAAATATCTATTATTGGTTCTGTCTTTTGCAGATACGGTTCAAATAAAAGTTTTCTCACTGTTGTATCTGTTCTCGGCCGTTTTTCTCAGCCTTCAGGTTTGCATGCTGTTCATGGTAAAAAATACTGGTCATCGCAAGCATACTAACGCCTTCGACCTAATGTTGTTCGATATGATGTCAATGATAACTGCTGTATCTGAGATGACCAATCTTGTAATTCTCTGGTTGAAGGCACCTTACATCGCTAGGTATTTTCGCAAATGGAAATCCTTCGAGGTATGTATCAAAACTAATTTTTGTCGGTTAGTCCATAATTTCCCTTAGTGTTAACAGAATAGTTAAAGCAATAAAATAAAACAGTTATAAAATATAAAAAGTGCCGTATCCAACAACGGTTTACACATTCAAAGCTGTCAACATTTCCACTTATTGAATTTTATGATGAAACAAAGATATCGCATATCCTCAGTGTCTATATTATAACAGAGCTAAAGCTTTCCATCCTCTGAAATGGAACAATGATCTAGATATCTTAAAAAGTGTTTTAGTGCATTAAAAGATTTTTTGACTATTGTATTTATCTTAAAAATATGGTAGACAAACACTGTATAGTAAAGTATTAAAAGTCAAATCATTTGAGAAATATTAATAAAAAACCAAAACATATATGTATATGGATAAAGATTAATTTCTTAGTCGACTTCACGTTTACTTATCACTGAATCAATAACATGAAGTTAAGGATATAAGAAGGACAATAGGTACACAATACTTCATAAGAAGGAGGACGAGTGTCTAAGGAAGCAATTATAAATGTATTTAAGTGTTTTTTCTGAGGCTTTTTGTGGTAGTCGCCGAAGGTTTCGGCAAATTAGCAGGTCGTACACAGGGGATTTTCTTATAGCTTACTAAGAAAGTAAATTACCTCAGAGCTGCTCAAAAACTGGAATACATAAGGGAATTGGAATGGAAAGAAAATCCTCAATAATAGATAGTTACGAATGATTTTCAGGGTCTGGATGTAGTTTTAAAGTGTGGGCGAGAAGGTGCCCAAATTCATCAGATTTTCCTATCAGGGGGACTTATTAGCACAACGATACTCCAACCCACCTGATCCTACGAAATAGACGTCTGGGGGTTGCCAAGCCCTCCATTATTATTCGCATAGAGACCCTACAATCCAGAATCCTCCAAAAGATACTCAATATTTTAGTATTTCAGACTTTTTTTCGTGATGGACCACAGAGATTTGTCAGTGGTGGGTATTGACGATAGGTGTGAATTGAAATTTCTATAAGATAAAGACATTTCAGGTTGGCAATAACTTTATTTTATCGTAAAACTAAAATCCGCAACCAGCCTCAACTGACTACATCTTATGTAATCAATTAATGCCACTTCTTAATCTCAGAAATTGTCAGCTCAGAGTATTTTTTTTTTTTGTAGAGTAAGCAATAGTATTTTTATCGGATCGGTGAGAATGTGGTAATAAACAAGAATTTAACAGGTCGAGAGAAGTTGAGATCCCAGCAGTATTTTTTGTATGATAGCATTCGCGCAAAATTTTGGACGAAGCTTTCGAATATAAGACATTTAATTTTTTCAATTTTAGGGAGTATTGCTGTTAAAATTAGAGGGCGAGGGGGAACAATAATGAAAGTCACCTTATATATTTTGTGCAGGTGATAAACCAAATCCATGCTGAAATGATGTTAAAATTGCCATCGGTTTTGGAACCTTCTCTGTTATATACCCATTCACAAAAATTAAGGAGGTATTAAAATTCCCCAAAAGGTCGAGGATAAGGGAAATGTTTTTGTTCTGCATTCTGAGAGAGTAATTTCTACCGTAAAAATAGCGACCGCAGAGGAGTGGACGAGGATGTGATTTGAGGAAATCTGGAATATTGGTACAATTTTGTTGCTATTGGTCAAACATGCATGGCGATTTTTAATTACAGATTCGAGGAGGTTCCATAAAATTGGATGTAGTTGTTTTCAGGTTTGTGGATATCGATCAGCTCTCTATTCTCCTTGCTCTAGGAAAATGTCTCAATTGGAGTCAGCCATCCAAAAGAGGTGTAATTAGAAACAATAATTTTCATTCAATTACATTACATATGTATGTAGGACATTTCTTAAATTATTTTTGTGATTGACTTAGCATATTCGTGCTATTTACGCCCCACACACTAGTGTAGGTTCATTACGTTTAAAAAGTAGCTTTAATAACTTATCATTTGCAAGGTGGTTAATTAGCAGCCGAAATGAAAATTTCAGGTGTGGAATCATGGATACCATTGATACCAATCCAATGTTTTTTTAAGTTAGGAGATATTTATTCTCTAAAACCTAAATTATTTTTGATTAGTAGAGTAACTGCACAAGAAGCTATTGGTGAATTCATGTATTAATTGTAATAATTAGTAAAGATTTATAAAACAACGAAGTTTACTTGAGATTTCCTGTCTTTTCGTAATATTTCATGGCCATATCAATTTCAATATATGTTTAATGTAATTTTGTGTGGTGATAGCATTTCCGTTCAATTTGGATGTCACTTGTCAATCTCGGAATATATACATTTCTTGAAGACAGTGTACCGTTAGTATTATAATTCACCAATTTGGCTTAGTAATATATATATTATAAATAATTGATTAACTATTGTAGATAATGGATGAACTATTGCAAATGAGGTTGATGGAGTGGTCCAATATCTTGACAAAATACCTTTAAATGGTCGATGGATTTGAGATCCAATCGTCGACAATACACAACCTGCATCAACCCACTATAATAATCATATTAATTTATGTATTACATGGAAATTTTCCTTTTCCTTGCAGAATGATCTACGTGGTCAAAATATTGTCATGAACACCAAAATGAGGAAGTGGGTGAAAGCGTGGGCAGTGCTTACGATAGTCTACATGTTCATTTTCGCCTACGGAACAGTTCATCCTAACATCAATCTGTTTATAGTGCCACCGGCTGTGATCGCCAAAGCTAACACCTTTCTCTTTATTTCTGTGTGGATATTCTCCTGCTTCTTCGCCATTTCGACTTCCACCAAGCTCATCAAGCGAGTCAAGAGCTGCCGCCGGACCAAGGACATCGCAGCTTGCAGAATCCTTTGGCTCACACTGTCAGAACTCACTGTGGAGGTGGGTGAGCTCTTGGGAACCAATGCCATGACCACAATCCTCTTGGCAGCCATCCTGCTTTTACGCAGGGCCTACTTCTTTATATTATTCCTCCAATCTCAAGGGAATACCCGTGATCTCCACATCAGGTACATCGTCATCATCATATTATGTTGTATCATCATGCTTTGTTGTGAACTCGGCCACATATGTTCGCGTTCAGTAAGTAATTTGTATCCTACTTCATTAAAATAAAACCACTCAACTACACGTAGATCACATAAAATTAATCAAAAAAACACATTCAGAAATATACCTCAACTAGTCTATCCCGGCAGCATCTGCATTGTCTGCCCCCTATGTATCTTTTTGCTGGTAAATACCCTTGCCTCCTTGCAGTGTTGTTAGCCTATATACCTTTCTATTGCCCTTGTCCATTGTTGTGTCAACTTCTGCACCACGAATAATTAGAAGTTTCCCTTTTCTCGGCCCAGAAAATATCCACCTATGTTTCCATATTTTATTAATAAAAATCTTAAAGCATCAGTAAGAGAGGGAGAATCTAGTGTACGAAACAGCTGAAACCACTGGGGTCCCGTTGGGGCAGCCCCCCGCCTCTGACCTGAATATATAAGAGGCCAGATTAGGGGCTTTGAGACAGACTCTCGGCACCCGGTACCTAAAGAACACAGCTCTCTCTCGTTCTCTCTCTCTCTCTCTCTCTCCCTCTCTCTCTCTCTCTCTCTCTCTCTCTCTCTCTCTCTCTCTCTCTCTCTCTCTCTCTCTCTCTCTCTCTCTCTCTCTCTCTCTCTCTCTGCACTGGCGCTTGCTGCTCTGCTCGAACCATGGCTTTCTTATTCAACTACCTCTGCATTTCTCTTTCCTAACATCGCTATGTTTTAGTCCGGCGTTGTCAGACCCCACACCTTCCTAGTGGGATTATCTGCATTCGCCTCGCTAAAACTAACACCTCCTTTGAAGATACCTCTTCCTCGTGGACGACGGTCGTTGGGGCCCTACAAACGTTACCTAGTAGCGTCTCCCCCGACGACCCAGTCTGACCCTCTCCGGTTCACACTCGCCTTTGGGATCCGGACGGTTTTCGCCTACCCTTAGATACCGAGTGTGAATTCGTGGTCATTCCAAGACCACATAAACTACCTATAAAAACCTCCCTTGTTCTTCTTCTCAACATAGTGCCTTGTCGGAGCACATCTAAGATCTTATGGAGTCAGATCAATACGAATAAAGCTGCCCGCCGACTAGGCCACTGGCAAAGGCTAAGACGATAGGTCCACCCATTTTATCTCTTTCTTGACGCTCGCCGGACAGCGGCCGGGTCCTCCCCCCTTGGGGACAATTCCCGACATCCACCTTTCTGTAGCATCTTCATTGGTTTATTTAATTTCTACATATATGCGTTTGGTATCATGGTTTGTTTTATTTTCTGGTTTTATCCAGAATGCGATAGAATTTTATTTTTTTTATATTAAACATTTATTTAGGTACTACAATTTTAATTTATTTCGGTTTGTTACATTATACTAACATCATTTTAAATCCTTTCCACACGAATTTGGAATCATTTGTATCAGAATTTTTCCTAACATTATACTGTTATACTTTATTGCGTTATAAACTAGATTAATTACTTTAATTATTTTTATTTTAATAAATTATTTACTTCAATTAATAATTATTAACCAAAATCAATAAGCTAAATTATTACTGATAATGTTTCAGATTGGTTCAAACGTGGTAAGTGAACTAGTGCATTTAAGCTATCTACCTCAAGGGATAGAATTTAAACGAGAGGTAAAGAATTCTTAGTGTTGTAACGATATTTGTATGATAAAATTTCCTTTTTTTTTGCTAAACGGGTATATAGATAGATGGAAAGGCTAGAGTATGTATTGTTAAGACCTTGTGAGGACTAGTATCCAGAGGATACCCGTGGAAAAACAACATATATGTGGTGGGGATGTGCCATTCGTGATCTTTGTAATAAGTGCACAAAGGTAGTTTGATACAAATATAACGTTTACTAAAACCCAGAACTAGCAATAATGTTAAGGTCCGCCATTCTGACATTGTCTCTCAGCGAGAAGTAAACAAACACAGCTGTGCTAAGCTGGAGAAAGCAACTTTGGCCAACCTAATCGGTAAATGTTACTACAATTTTCCCCTCTCTTTTAAGAATACTAATCATTGCCATCGATAATCTATGCCTGGCTATAGTCATAGTCATCAACATCGGTGTCTTTCTCCCCTTGGTAGATGTTGTGACTTTCACAATGGATTGTTGTCTTGAAGGTCGTGGTGATTTCTCGGTAAGTTGGGTTGGTAGAGGTTCATCATTATCTGGTGGTTCAGCAGATGGAGATGACGTTTCTTCTGGCTGTGGATGATTGTGGGATCGTTTTCCAAATTACGTTTCTTCGAGTTCTCTATCAAAGTGAGATACAACCCATTGCTGAATACCCAGTACGTAGCGAAACATGGACGGGACGTCGCCTTTGGGATCCGGACGGTTTTCCTCTACCCTTAGATACCGAGTGTGAATTCGTGGTCATTCCAAGACCTCATAAACTACCTATAAACCTACACTGTTCCTCTTCTCCACTGACGGGGCACACCGTCTAAGATCTTATGGAGTCAGATGAAAACGAATTAAGCTGCCCACCGACTAGGCCGCCAGCAAGGGGGAAAGACCACAGGTCCACCTATTTTATCTCTTTCTAGGCGCTCGCCGGACTAGAGGTTGTAGCGACCCTAGCCCGCAGCGAGCGTTCTCTCCCCACCTTGGGGACAACATTCACATCTGAGAACCTCGCAGGTATCAATTATATATAAATTCCTACAGCTTGTGTTAATATGAAATAGACACAATTATGGACCATACATATTTCTTGAGATCATTTTAAATGGAAGGTTAAAATAAAATAAGCTATTATTTCTTATGAGCTTTTTAGAAATGTCCCTTAACTCCTTATGAATAAGAAAGTAAAATTTAGCAAAGAAAGATGATCGTGATAGTATATTTAAATTTTATTGATATTCTGCAATCAATGGTATCGTACTATAAATTATTATATTTTTATGTATCATTGTAGGAAAACGGAAACATGATTTCTGAGCACGAAAGAAGAATCTCTACTTTCAAATATGTGTGGGGTAATTTAGATTTGGTTGACCTACAATAGTGGCTGTGGAAAATAAAACAATTTTTCCAATTTAAAGTACAGTGTCTGCTTTTTATGTAGAGAGTATGAAATTCGTAAACATGCCGAAATAGTATTTTGCTCACAAAATTCTAGGAGAAAAAAATGAACAAAGCTTGTAGTTAGTGGCAAACTGTAATAACACTTAAGTAAAGCATTAATTGAGTGACAAGCATTTAAATAAGTTAAGAGGAAAATATCTTTCTCAAAACTAAATACCAGTTATTTTGAATGAGAATATTTATTAAATGAATATTTAAGCGTTTATTAATTATCTGAAATAACTGGCCGTTATACTGTATTTTGGGGACCCTGAGTTTTACAGAAATTTCTCTTTATATTCTAATGTTAAGTTTTTAAAATAGAAGTTTAGGTAATATTTTTTTCAGCCATCTTTCTTGTTCCAGGTGAACCTCTTCATACAGACTGTATCATACCGCTACCCTAATGTAGAGCTTTGCGGATTCCTGACGCTAAACAGGGAGCTATTTTTATCAGTAGGCTATGTAAAGTTTATTAAATATCAATCTCTTCTACCCAAATTTATTTCTAAGTTATCTTTCTTTCTGTCGTAAACAACAGAGAATCATGTTCTGCTCTATATATGTTTCTAATATCATTCATCAAGTTCTAATGTTAGATGAGTTTGGTTTCAATGTTCTCATTCATAACATATTTACAATTTTCATTCACTCGCTCATTCATACAGTATTTATAAACAGCCCAGAGACCTTCCAACTAAACATGGTCGTCACCTACCTCGCATGCGAAAGAGGAAGCGGAGTCTTGGGAAGTCCTCACGCTCCCCCACCAGCCGCGTCACTGGATACGAGCCAGTGGAGGCTGGCCAGGAGCGCGAGAGCCTCAGACGCTCAGGACATGATTAGAGAAACTGGCTGTCCCACTGTGTCGTATTTATAGTAGGCCAGGAGGCCACTGCCGTTTTAGTCTCCGAGGAGGTTTATAGGGATGAGTGGCGCAGGGTAACGATTGTGCTGCGGGATTAGGGTGGTTGGATAGGAATTTCATTAACTTGGTAGGGATGAGTTCAAGAATTTAAGGTATATTAAGATCGTCATGAAGGGTTGCTCGCGTAATAAGGGGCACTTACTATTGTTCTCAGGACTTATTTATGATTGAAAGGATTGGATACGCTTGTTGTTCGACGTTTTTGCTGTCCCCCATAGCTTTATTCCGTATGTCCAGATTGGCTTAAGTATAACTTTGCAGATTAGTAGTTTATTTTCTATTGAGAGATGGGATGCCCTTCGAAGTGGTCTGTACAGTTGTCCAAAGCGTCTGTTTAGTTCTTGTCCTTTTAGCCTCGTTTGTGGGTTCCAGGTCAGCCGTTTGTCGAGATGGAAGCTACCTTACTGTATCGGCTACGGTTTAGGGGTTTATAACTCAAGGAGACCTCTTCCTAGGAAACTTCCTTGGATTTGGATGTCATTTTATTAGGTTGTAGAAAAGAAACAAGCATTATTAAGAGATATTTAAGAGCATGTTATCAACTTCGAGGGAACAAACAAACCCAATATAGAATACATGTCGACAGTAATGTCTTTAAAAAAAAAATTCCTTTTATTTAATATACTTAATGAAGAAATGAGATTAATTTAATCAATACTTGCCTAATAATGACTGCTGTACAGTTTGTCGATTGCTTTCTCATTTCATCTAAACCATCCATCACACTCACATATGTCACGTTAGGCCAAACCTCGTTTTATCAGCAAGTAGGACTAACAAGCATTGATCACATCCCTAGTTTATCTGTTCTGAATCCTAATGATAACATACATGGCGACATATCCTAGGCGCAGGATCAAGAGTTTAACATCATAGGGTGACCCGATAGTTCGGTCTTAAAATCTAGGGTGAACCCTGCAGCCTAATAAGGGATTTTGTGGGGTGGCACTGTGATCTCGTAAAGCTTATAGGAACTTTCACTAGTTATCGAACAAGTCTTGCCTCTTGTATGTTGCATCACAAACGATTAGTGGCACTTTTTGAAATGTAAGGTATGTAAGGTTCAGCAGCTCGAGTTAAGCCAGCTTGAAGTATGCCAATAGCACGCACCGTATTATTTTTCTGTTTCAGGGCAGTTCGACAACTAGGGTCATTGATGCCCGCATATAGTCCATAATTATTGTATAAATGTTGTCTTTCCATGTGAACATTGCAATACTAAATGAATTTAACAATAAACGATGTCTTGAGGAACATATTTCAAATTATAATTATAATAAAATAGTGTAAAATGTACATTTTAAATAAAATGTTTTCAATCAGTAAAAAAGCACAACAAATTTTCACAGTAAAAAGTTGGCCCCTTATTGTTTTTTGTTTGTGTTAGTTCTTCATTTAGATTTTCAAAATAAATAATCACCTAATTGGCCCCTGTCCACAGCTCCTCTCCGGAGGAATCACTTATCTAATCATCATTGTGCAGTTTCGGCTGGGTGACAAACAATGACACTGGAAGAGGACTTGCTATATCAACAAATGAACTTCTAATTCAAGTAAATATTCTACTTTATTTAATTCAATTGTATTATATACCCATCGAGGTATTTTGTAATTTAAAGTGTAATTAAAAATAATACAGAAATATAAATTTGGAAAAAACTAGCAAACAATTTTAGTTTTTGCTGTCATTAAATACCTATATAAATCTTTACTACGTTTAATAGTTAATTTTACCAGCTTGATAGGCAAGACCATCTAAACTGATAGGTAAGGCATTATTGTTAATTTATCTCTGAAAGCATGTTTGATATTTCCAGCTTTTTCTTCC
This sequence comes from Acanthosoma haemorrhoidale, assembly GCA_930367205.1. NCBI lineage: Eukaryota > Metazoa > Arthropoda > Insecta > Hemiptera > Acanthosomatidae > Acanthosoma > Acanthosoma haemorrhoidale. The sequence continues at coordinate 31,373,956 of OV884012.1, forward strand.
GTCCCACTTCTATGACAACTCAAACAATGTAAGTTATGGCATTATCCATAAGCCGAAGAAACACACAAATGGCCCCCAAAAAAAAATCGTTATTGTGTGTAAAATGCAAAAAAAATTGCTCGTTGTTAAAACAAGTTATAAAAACAAACTATGGTTTCGCAATGTTTCTACTTAACAATTTTCACAGTAGTAATAGCAGATTAGTTGTAGCATGAAATTTACAAAGAAACGAGGGCTAAAAATTACGTAGGTAATGAATGAGTTAGCTTACAAGAATTAATTCAAAACGTTTTCCATGGTCGACTTTGAGGAAGTCGGGATCCCAAGAGGAGCTTTCAAGCCTGTCCTTTTATCATGGCTCTGGTTATTTTGTGGAAGTGGTCTGGCCTTGTATGTTGCCCACTGAACCGTTTTCTTAAAAACAGAAGAATTTACATTTGACAAGGGAACAGGCCCCATATCGTCCTTTTCCATTCCTAAAACAAAATGGGCGAGCTCTAGCACCAGGAAACTACAAAATTAAAAGAATATTCCCAAACTTACACAATAATAGCACTTATCAAATTGAAATGTGTATTAAAATATTTGATTGTATATTTGTTGAGAATATGCGTAAGTTAATGAAACAAATGTATTAGAGTTTCATAAGAAACCACTTGCGACATACTATGTATGTGTGTGTCATGCTCTTATGTACATGATGCAAGCACGAGCTAAATAAGTATTACTAAAATATCACTCAGATGGACTCACAGTTTCATTATTGACATAATAATGTTTCAATGATTTGTGCTATTGAGACGGTGTGAACTAAGAAGCGGCATTTAATTCCCAGCTTTTCAAAAGAGAACTTATTTTTTAAGAAAACAAGGATTATCTTCTTAAATAATGAAGTACTAAAACCGGTGAAGAAATTATGTGTAATATTTTTTTAAATGTTTACAACAATAATGAACTAAATTATATTTTTTTAAAAATAAAGAACATATAAATTGATAAAACAGCATAGAGAGATACCTAGGGGCTGCTATAGAGTGGATAATTTTCATTCACTCACTCATTCATACAGTATTCACAGACAGCCCAGAGACCTCCCAAATAAACATGGTTGTCAACCTCCCTCGATTGCGAAAGAGGAAATGGAGTCTTAGGAAGTCCCCCACGCTCCTCCGTTTTTTTTTGTTTTTTTTTGTTTTTTTATTTCAAAACCTCAACAAAACAATACAATGTACAAAAAAGAAAAATAACAAAATATTAGGATTACATTTTTCTCCTCTTTCTGCATGATTGGAGAACCTGGCCATTGCAAGGACTTTCTCGTATATATAGCAGTTCACGAAGCCACTGGTGTTTTAGTCTCCGAGGAGGATTATAGGGATGAGTGACGCAGTGTAATGACTGTGCTGCGAGTTTGGGTGGTTAGATAGGTTACTATGGAATTTCATGAACTTGGAAGGGATGAGTTCAAGAATGTAAGGTAAATTAAGATCTTCATAACGGGTTTTATTGGTGATATAATAAGGGCCATTTACTATTGTTCTCAGGACTTATTTATGATTGAAAGGATCGGATACACTTGATGTTCGACTTCTTTACTGTCCCCCATAGCTCTATTCCGTATGTCCAGATTGGCTTGAGTATAACTTTGCAGATTAGTAGTTTATTTTCTATTGAGAGATGGGATGCCCTTCGAAGTGGTCTGTACAGTTGTCCAAAGCGTCTGTTTAGTTCTTTTATTTTTAGCCTCGTATGTGGGTTCCAGGTCAGCCTTTTGTCGATATTGAAGCCTAAGTACCGTACTGTCTCGACTACATGAAAAGGAATGGAATTAAAAAAAACAAGTAGATAAGACTTGCGGCAGAGGGTAAAGTTAATTTAGGATCATTTTGCTTTATTAACTTTGGTCCACCATTAATTGCTGTAATACTCGATTTCATCAACGTATTTTTGAATGTTATGGGATGTTATATCGGTTCCTTGGCGGTATGTCAGGACTGCAGTGTCATTTTCAAATGTGGCCAAGAAGGTATTGGGGTAGAGGGGACATCAGCGGTGTATAGGTTACAGAGGATGGGGCCTAGGACACTGCTTTGTGGAACTCCTACTTTTATGGGATAGTACTTAAAATATTCTAAACCTCAGTGCCCTTTTAAAGATTTTTTTTGTGGTTGACGCTAAAACTCAAAAAAAAAAATCTCAAAGCTACAACGATCTAGGAATTCTAAAACAAAAATTAAAATTAAATTTATTCCTATTCAAATATCGAACAACTCCTTTGGCTAGTGATGGATCCCCAGCAGAACTCCACCTAAACAGGAAATTTCGAACACAGCTACATCTAATTAGGCCAGCCATATTGTATCTTCAAATGGTTTTCAAATGAAAACCTAGGAAAAGCACACTAACTCATTGGACTGGATCATGAATATCAAAAAAACCACATTAACCAATTGAGACAAACAGAAATAGAATCATCTTCAAAACCTAAAATTCAATTTCAGACAAAAAATTTTCATCAAAGATCACTCCGATACCAGTAATCCGACCATTGATAAATCAAAACCCACCAACAACATCTCCAGTAGAACAACACCAGCCTGAAATTCCTAAAACAACACCAATAAGTGATATTCCTAACGTGTTAAAAAGACATTCACCCCGGAACGACGGTACCCCTAATTTGACTCAACAGTTTGACACTACTTGAGCAGATAAAATGCGAAGGACATTCAGCCAACCAGCGGATTCGGCTTCTGCAGTGAGGGAGAGGAGGCCTTTGCTCATCTTTAATGTTAAAAAAAATAAATTAAAAAAAATGAAGGTATCCAATTAAGTGGCGGAGAGTTGTAATATATTAACATTATTTCGCAACACATTTGATAACCTCTCGAAAATGTTTTTTCATTCAATCGCTGTTGTTTAATTTTCTTTACTGTAATAAATGTGATATTCAAGCTTGCAGTTATTATTTATTTTTGGCAGTACTAAAATACACAGTTACTGGTTAAATAATATTGCCTTATAATTTGCCCATATGAATCAAGACATTATCTTTTCTTTGAGGGTATCATAGATATAAGCCAGCAGGGTACATTGTTCTCTTTCACAGATTCAGGCGACAGCTGCCACTTGTAGATAACCAGTACGTGCCTTGTTCAAGGTCTCAACGCATCCATGCCATTCCCAAACACTTAATTAAAATTAATTAATAATCGAACTGACTGCCACGTTTCCGTTCGGTGATAAAGTGAACAGTGTACTAATACTTCAGGTATAAACATCTCAGAATAATTCTGAGATCCATGAAAAAAGACAACCATCCATTCAAATAATAATTATTTGGAGTATGGAAGTAAGCTATGCACTGCTTAAGACGTATTAAACATCTTACATCATTCAAAGCCGTTAACTTATTTTCTCCTTTTCCCTTTCCATTTCTGCTGCATGGTTTAAGGTCATCTCTACCTTGGAATATCGATAAAAAATCAAAAGAACTGTTCCCTTCGGATTTGTTTTCGGGATCCCGAGAGACTCGTGCAGTTGAGCTTACACTTGACTATTACACGAGATGGCAATATTTTCTCGAAGCCCTCCTATACCAAACCATACCAATTAAAACATCATCATGCATATATAACCTCTTGAAATTTAAATCTTCCATCCAATAACACAACTCAAGATCGCGTTGTTGGATCTTTACCCTCACACTAACATAACTGATTATTTCTATATTCTACATATTTTCTCGTTCATGCCTATAACTTTTAAAACAGCTTTCTTCCATCGATTTGTCATACTTCTTCCCTCACTAGTTTGAATGGTATCTCATTGTCAACAAAATTCTACCTTTAATATTTATCTTCTTGTATTTACAGGATGGTTATTTTTCTCCGCCAGAAAGCAATACCCGTACTGCCTTGTCAGCTTCCTCTACCTCTTTAAAAATAATTTTATTTTGATTTCATTTTTTTCTTCATTTACTAAACTTGCAGACATCTCGTATCGCAAAAGTTACACAATTAAAACTTAATTATATTTTTATGACCTACCTTGGCGCTAATATTTAAAATATTTTACATTCTTAGGATACTTAGTCCTAGAATAAAATTTATTTATTCTTTTCATCGCTAAGCAGCTCACACCTAACCATACCATCTAACCAAATTTCATAGAACGTGAGGAAGAGAGGCCTTTATAAATCCATTTGAAGCAGGCAGATTGCCCTAGATGTTATTTCTTAACAGTTCCTTTGATTTCCTATTTCTGACGAGTGCGTGGATTTTGTTCGGCAATTAATGTCCCATCCATGGGTTCTGTGCTTAGGTATATTATGCCTTGAATCCTAGAAGCAGTTCATTGCTTAGTTCGTGAGGCAGAAATTACAAAATTGGACGTAAACAACTTAAATTAAATAATAACCTAAAAGGCGGATTCTGATAGTTTGCACCAGGAGGGCACGAGAATGACAAGCCGGATATGCGTCAGTAAAGAAGTTAAAAATACGTCGTGCAGGATAACAAAAAACGATTTTTACTAACCTATTTAGGGTAATCTGAAATATATTTTTTAGTAACTAACCCATTGTTATAAATGCCACTTATAATAAGTATGTTTAAGAGAAGACGGATAGTAAAAAATGCGAATACATCATTGGTAGACATGTACACTAGATATATTTATTATAAATCTTGTTTTTAAGAATTTATGTGCACGCACCAGCTTCTATTAGACAAATGTTTTAAATGTGTCCCTTGTAATAAAGGGCAAATAACCCCTATCGTGAATTATTAAAGATAATTTTACTTCTTTAATATATATAAAGCTTTCATGACATGCCTGCCATAAATCAATGTCTCTTAGCTTGGAGTTCCATATCTTAAAATAGTGCGGTCCACTGATATATTACTAAGGAATCGTATGGATCATCGATGAATCCTAGAGTAATCTTGGTGTTACTGAAAATCATTATTTGCGAAATTTTTTTATTGTGATAATATTACAATCTGCCTTAATAACAACTTTCATTCACTCGCTCATTAGAAGCCCAGAGACCTCCCAAATCCACAGGGTTGTAAGTTCCTTCGCATGCGAAAGAGGAAGCGGAATTTTGGGAAGTCCCCCCCGCTCCTCCGCCACCGCGTCACGGGATACGAGGCAGATTAAAAATAAAATGATATTTTTGTGTACTTACCTTCCCGTGAAAATGTTTTTTATAAGGTCAAGAGTGAAGAGCTAATCGTTGACGTATTTAATAACATGAAATATGAAGGAATCAAAGGAATTCAATAAGAGACAGTGATATATTAAAAACCAATACCTAGCTCATTAATGTGTTGTTCAACCTTGTTGATTGATCTTACGTTACTGATAAACTATCAGAATCCACCTTTTAGGTTATTATTTAATTTAAGTTGTTTACATTCAATCTTGTAATTTCTGTCTCACAGACTGAGCAATGACCTGCTTCTAGGATTCAAGGCATTGTTGAACCCATGGATGGGACATTAATTGCAAAACAAAATCCACGCATTCGTCAGAAATAGAAATCGAAGGAACTGTTGAGAAATAACATCTAGGGCAATCTGCCTGCTTCAAATGGATTTATAAAGGCCTCTCTTCCTCACGTTCTATGAAATTTGGTTAGATGGTATGGTTAGGTGTGAACTGCTTAGCGATGAAAAGAAAAATTCTATTCTGGGACTAAGTACACTAAGAATGTAAAATATTTTAAATTATATGCGCCAAGGTAGGTGATAAAAATATAATTAAGTTTTAAATGTGTAACTTTTGCGATACGAAATGTCTGCTAGTTTAGTGAATGAAGAAAAAAATAAAATTATTTTTAAAGAGGTAGTGGAAGCTGACAAGGCAGTACGGGTATTGCTTTCTGGTGGAGAAAAATAACCATCCTGCAAATACAAGATGAAGACTGGCAGGGACGAAAGAAGTTATTGCTGTTGCTGTGAGTTGCAATAGGACTTAACTATATTTAAATAATGTTAAATAAAGTGTCGTACCATGTGACTAAAGTATACTATAAAAGGAATACATCCCCTCTAATTTATGGCAGTACTAAATACAATTTCACGCTTATATAAAGCAAATACACTATAGATTACGAATGTAATAAACTAACAAATATAATATGTGTAAGCTTTTACGTGATTAGTGCTTAAATACTTAATGAAACCCACAAAGTAAAATTCTAAGGAAACAATAATTACTATGTCTCGTAAATATGATTTAAGCAAGGAGGAATCTAGTGATTGAAAAGAAAAAAAGAAGACTGAACAATGGGGATAATACCACTTGATCTCATCTCAGCATAAACTATTATCCTGATATTAGTATAAACGTGTTTGATGATAGCATAATCTCTGAGTTATATTTTATGGATGAATTAAGTAACCAGCAGCAGGATAAATAGGCCATAAAAAAGAATAAGCACATCAGAATTATATTGGTACATAAGTGTTTATATTTAACACACACCTGCGTATAGATTTATCGTAAATTATTTTACTTTTAGCTAACTGAAAAGTGAAAAGGCTCGTATATAGTTTGATCAAAAAATGTGGGATTAGCAATAAGTGGTTCTGATTTGTTTGCATGTGTTACTAGGCTCGTATCTATCCTCTCCTTATCGATTTCCATGATTTTTTTAAAACATACCGTTGTCAAATAAGTTTAACAGGTATTTCTCAAAATAGCTTTTGACAGTTTTTCTGGGAGTGTTATTAAAAACGACATACTTCTTGAACCACGAAGACTGAAGAAATTCGAGAATACGGTGTGATCAACAAGTTCTAAGGCTTGTTTTAAGCTCAAATAATGCACGACATAATGTTTTATACTTTCCAGGTGTGGAATTAATATTCTCAAAGTTGAGCAAGGTGGTAATGTAGACTCAGGCAGGAAAGGAAAATCGCTGTGAATTTTATCTAGGTGTTGAGGTTAATCGAGATTATTGTCTAGTATATATCCAATAGGGACGTCTGGTTTCATGTTTGATATCTCTATAGCTGCGGGGTCTACCCACTGAAACCATCCGTATGGAAGTGGGTGGCACATTGCCCATCCATACTGGTTGTTACATATACATATATATGCGGGATATATACTTCTAAATTCGGTATTGCTCCTACTCTTTCAGAGGCAGCCGAGCTGGCCCACGATGTAGTGTGCGTCATATCTACTTAGATAGATTATGCGTAAGTACTGATATTAAATTTGGAGTTTTTGCATCTTAGATTGTAACTGTTACGAGCACTCCCTCTTAAGTAAGTACTGACGTCGTCGTGATCTTAACATTCCTATCTTCATCAGTAATTTTTTTTTCTAGCATAGGTAACATTACTTCTGATAATTCATGTTCCCTCATTTGTTTTTCTGATAGGTCTTCTATTGGATGATTAAAATAATAAATTAGTGAAATTTCTTCATCTGAATCATCATTTTTTCAACGGCATCTGGTCCTGTATAAATTATTGGTTTCATTGGTAGAGACGATTTAACGTGTTCAAGAGCCGGAGCACCCTTGACGTGTATACCTTAGTTCATTGGGATATGGTTCTGGTACTGTACAGTATAACAAAAAGTAGGCTCAAGATGGCAAGTGTTGTAAGGAATCAAAATGCTTTCGAAGTTAGCACATACGGCACTTTCAGCGTTTAATGCTTTAAAATTTAACTACAGGCTTTTGAGTTGGGAACTCTTTTCTAGCTATCGCTTGAGAGGAGCGTAATCCTTTATGTTCTACTAACTTTTCTTCAGCCTTCTTTCCATACTGATCATCAAAATGTATAAAACATTGTTTACATACCATCACAAACTTTTTACGTTTTTAAGTTTTTTATATGAGTACACATTATGTTTTTTCTTTCCATTCTCTACTAAAAGATCTCAATGATCAGGAAGTATATCATCCACCACTTTTCGGGGATAAATTATTCTAGCCTCTGGTCCATAAATGTTGACTGATATGTTATCTGTCTTCCTAAATTTCATCAATTGATGGTGGGAATAAAATGAAGAAAAATAATACTTTTCTTTCAATTGTACATATTTACTTACCCGCGATGTATTTTTGTGAACAAACTTACCTAGAATTAATACAGGTAAAGGTATGAATGTATCCTCTTAGTGGATTGTATTTATTTATCCGAAGGTGAAACCGTCGACGCTGATAGCGCCACCCACTTTTTTCACCATGCCTAATTAATTTTTGTATAGGAGAATCTTTTAAAAGAAAAGAAAGAAAAGCTTTATTATGAAGTACAAGCACTGGTATATACAAATATTAAGAGTTATGTAACTATATACTGGGTGGAAGGTCTAGGGAGGAGTGGGGTCTGGGGCTAAAGCTGAGACATATGTGTATAAGAAAAGGATAAGATTTTGGGAAGTAGGGAGGGAGGTCTTAGAGGGAAGAGGTTGCTTACTTAAAAATAACAAGGATCCATCAGTAACTCCCTTCTACTTGTTCTTAGCAAGATTATAAATATTATATATAAAGCACCATTATAAAGTATTGATTCTTCCATTTTATTAACCAGTTTCTTAATTTTTTTGAATATGAATTCTTCTAGTTTAGTTCCTTTAAATACTGGTACATTTGGAGTTTTAAATGCTCGATTTGTCAGTTTACTGATAATATTTATGAACCTACATTCCCCCATTATATTGGCTTTCAATGCTGTATATTGCTCTAACTGTTCATTGATTGTGTTGATGATACGGTCTTTACATGTAGACAAAAATTATATCAAATCGGAAATGTCTTCGTAATGGATGAAGTATAATTTTAAACCATCTTCGAAGGCACTTTCTTATTCCGAAAGTCCTTCTCTATCTAGAAACTGTGCTTAATTAACTTGTTCTTTGAAAGTTCATCTCTACCAATCTTAGGTAAAACTTGTTCACATACCTCTTCATGACGTTGTCCACTATGCTTATTTATAAATTTTCCACCACACTTTTTACAATTATATTGTTTACTAGATGAAAATTCATGCCTTATCAAATGCTTCATGTCAAAATCAACACCACAAAATTGGCACCGCTTAACGTTGTGTGCTATCGCTCGGTGTAGGTCCAAATCCAATATTTTTTTCGTAAGAAGTGTTGCACTTGTTGCAGGTGAACATGTTAATAGGTAGGCCCCAGGCTAATGTCTGAGAGTGAAACACTTACCTATTACCACCAGTGGTCTCCAAATGGTACGCTACCTTAATACGCCTCTCTTCCCCAACATCTGAACAATACTACGTACTGTAGTTGACCTCTAATTTGTTTGTGCTCTCACAAATTTAAATCTATTGAGTTATAAGCCATTTCAATCAGACACGTAAAACATTAGTCACTACTTTTCTGAATTTCTATTTTTAGGTTTAACATTCTACTCTTAAATTAATTATGGGTTCCACAAACCTAAGTATATAATATTTGAATATATAGCAGGAAGTAACGTCATTTCCCACCACTTCATTTCCTACCACATGTGTCATACAGTAACAAAATAAAATAAAACCTACAGTAAAAAAGAACTCAAAATGTGCAAAAAAAAATGTATAATACAATATTGTATGAATTACCTACCTGTCTTAGATGATTTATAAATTTAATATAAATTTACATAGGTAACAAGCCTCCTTACATTTGTATTTATCAACAAAGAAAATTTTACTAACTGCTTATTCAGAAACTTAATTTTTCAAACTTAAAAATTTCTTTTTTTTTTCTTCTTCTATCAATATTAATACAACAAATTAATATGTGAAAATAATTTTCGAAAAATTGTGAAAATACGTTTTATTTAGATGTGATTTATTCATTTTCTGTCTCCAATTTATCCATAAACTGATTGTTAAGTAGTTTTCTCTTGAACCTTTCTCTTTCTTAGGGCAATTTTTTCCTCTTCTTCTTTCATGTCCTCCAAGAGACTGTTTTTTCTTTCTTTGTAAAGCCTCTCTTGATACTGCCTTTCCTTTTCTTTGGCATCCTTATTTTTCCCCTCAAATTCCTCAATAACGATCATGAAGCATTGTTCTTTCTCAACTTTGGTCTGATTCTCTTGTTGAATTGTATTTGATAGCTTATTTGATGCGTTGCCCTTTTTTTATTTATCATTTTTTTCTCTTTCTTCATTCTTATTTTTTCTATCTTGCTTTCCCATTTACTATAATTTGAATGGTGTTATTTTCTTTTTCTTCTTTCAGCTTGGTGATTTCCTCATTCTTTTCTACTAATTCTTTGTTTTCCATAAAACATTTTTTTATCTAGCTTATTTGATGCGTTGCCCTTTTTTCATTTATCATTTTTTTATCTTTCTTCATTCTTATTTTTCCTATCTTGCTTTCCCATTTACTATAATTTGAATGGTGTTATTTTCTTTTTCTTCATTCAGCTTGGTGATTTCCTCATTCTTTTCTACTAATTCTTGGTTTTCCATAAAACATTTTTTTATCATTTCCATGTTTCGATTTACCTATCTCATTTCCTCCATTCACAATAAATTGCAGCATTTGTCTGAAAATATAGAACATGTCTTCTTTTTATTCCTTATATCTTTTCTTTTCTTCTGCCTTTCAGATATTGTCACCATAGCTCCACAATTATTGACAGCTATGCAATAGTAGCCAAATTCTTCATCTAACCGAACTGGAGGTTCAATTTGGCTTTTAGTTGTTGTTTTTCCTTTGTGCATTTCTTCTTCATCTTCTCTGCTAATCTCATTGATAATACTTTTTCATTTTTCATGTCTATGAAACTGCTATCCACTATTTGCTTCATTTTTTTTTTTTTTTCCTCCTCATTATATTTAAAACTGAAAATCTTAACATCTTCAATAATATCAACATGTCTTGCGAAAATCACTCGATTGTTTATCAAAACTCTGTTTATCAATCTCCCATTTTCTTCAGGGATTGCGACATAAAATCTACTTCCAAACATTTGTAAATGAGGAGAACTTATAACTAATGAAATAAAATCTTTGTTTTCAGAGCAACACAACATAGGTTGTTTTATATCTCAATCCTTATCAAGAAAAATAATTAAACTTATAAAACGACTTGTATGGTCATAAAATTCAATTTCAATTGTTTTGAAATTACATTATTGCCTGGAAGTGATGGAAAAAAAAACATTTATTCTATAACCTGAATAGCCACAAGTGGTGATAAAGTGTATGCAATACCCGAACAGCTACAAGCAGCGGGTCCCTGTAAAGAAGTAACAAAGACAGGTGTTTATTTTAAAGTAAACAATAGTTTAAAAAAAAAGGTACCAGATTAGAAGAGTTTGGATAACAATAGCAAAAGAACTCACAAAGATGAGGATATTAAGCTACAATTTGGTGATAAATTTCTAGAAGAATTGAATCTAGAACAAATTGCAGGTGCATATCAAAAAGAAACAAGTTCATAAGAAAAACTAGTTAAGAAATTAGTAGAAAATATACAGTAGAGCTTGAAATACATTGCAGAGAATATTGTGATTGAAAAATTTGCAAGCAAAAATTCTAATGCGAACCAGTGGATTGATATTCTTGAAAAATAATGCATACAATTTGACGTGACTACAGATGAAAAGAAAATTGAAATAATCAGATTGTTTCTGGATAAGTATTTTGTAGATTGGTACGGCTCAATGATTATAAAACTAATATGATACTTAAAATGAACCTTGTGATCGAACTTGTGCACTATTATTTAAATAAAAAGATGGTTTATTGTTGGATTATCTTATTAGAAAAGAAAAACTTTTATAATGATATGAGAAGATCAATTGCCATAGATACCTTGGAGGATCTTATTGCAGCTGGTTTACCAGAAATCATACTTAACAAAATTGATAGAGAAACATTAGAAAATACAGTAGATTTGTTTAATGAAGTTAACAAGTATGAACACATGGTAAATAAAAAGTTTTTTTGGGTAAGAAAAAAATGCAAATCTAAAAACTAATGGTAAAAATGAAGATCAAAGTTCATGTAAAATTTGTGAAAAATTGAATAATGGTACTCATTATCACTATGAAGGTACGTGCTGGTTTAGAACAAAAGATATTGATAATGTAAAAAAACAATGATCAAATATGTAAACAATTCAGTGATAAAAGCTAAGTTAAATGAAACCGATCAAAAAAAATAATAGTAACACCATCAATAATTGTCGAACTAGTATTGAATGATAAATTAGAAATATATAGAGTTTATGATTCAGGTTAAAATGCTCCTTTGATTAATTCAAAGTTAATAAAGCTAATTGGAAAAGGAAACAATTAGAATGAAGCAGATTTAGTAACGATTAATGGTGAAAAAAAACTTTAAAAATAAACATTTTTGAATTAGAAAAAAGTGTTTATATATACATTATTGATGAAGAAATTTTTGAATATGATTTTCTCATCGGATTAGATATGATAAAAAAATTCAAACTAACCCAAAATGAAAATTTAAAAATAACGAAAATAAATAAAGAAAAGTCTGAATAGTGGAAATAAAATAAAGTAGAAGAAATTTTTATAAATAAAAAATCAAATACTGAATTAACAAGTATAGAAAATAGCAGTAATACTACGAAACAATACAAACAAAATTTTAATGAGCACGTAAAAGAGGAGGGTTTTGAAATAAAAATAAATCCTTTAAATAATTATCAAAAATTGTTAATTGAAGACCTGACGATAAAGACAAGGAATTGCCAATTTTTTTCAACTCTGGATATAAACGGACAATTCATCTACGAATACAAATGTAGGAAAAATACAGGATTCATAGCACAGAAAGACAGTAGGGCATTTCTAATGGATCTGCCTATCGTTTGGACTAAACTCCTCATAGGCAACTTTTCAGAGGATATTAAGTAACATATTAAGGAAGTATAAACTTACTGATTTTGCTGCTAATTATATAGATGACATTCTTATATTTTATAAAACATTTTCCGAACACATTAATCATCTGACATGTTGCAGGAAGCAATAAAAAAATAATTATTCATTAAAATTTACAAAATGCACATTTGGATTATACTTAGTAAAACATCTGGGCCATATAATACAAAATAATTCTATTAGACGAGTAAAGGATAATCTGATTTCAATAAAGAATTTTTCTGTTCCAAAAGAACTCGGAAAATATAAGACGATTTCTAGGAAAAAATCAATTTTTACCGTGAGTGTATACTAACGAGTGCAATAATACTTGATCCATTGCATAATTTACTCAGGAAAAATAAAAAATTTGTTTGGTCTGATGAATGACAATACATTTTAGTTACTGCTACGCTAGGTAACGAGTTCTGGAAGTTTTTGATCAAGATTTACCAATCAATATTTATACAGATTCTTCTTTGGAAGGTGTTGGAGCCATTTTGAAACAGACACAGCCTAATGAAAATTAAAAATCAGTGGCTTACTGTTTGAAAAAAATAAATGAAGCTCAGAAGAACAAAAAAAAGCAATATACTTACAATATTTAACTATCAAAGAAGCAGTGAGATACTGGCAATACTGATTGATAGGTAAATCATTATCAGTTTATTCAGACCACAAACCGCTACAAAACATGAATCAGAAATCTAGAGCTGAAATGAAGAGCTGGCCGATTTAACATATTATCTATTGGAATAAGAAATTAAAATAAAATATGCTCCAGGAATATAAAATTTGGAAGCAGACTGTCTAAGCAGAAATCCAGTATTAGAATCGAATGAAAATACAGAGGAAAAATTAAAAGTTGTGAATTTGATTAAACTGGATGATATTCTAACAGATAAAAATAAAAATGAAGAAATACAAAAGCAAATTGATTGAAAACACAGTATATACTTTAAAAAGGTAAAAAAAAAATAAATAAAAATTTTATCAGAAGAGTTTAGCATCAAACTCTTAAAAATCATTCATAAAAACCTGTGCCGTATTGGAATTATACAAATGCAAAAGATGATTAGCCTACTCTACACAGCGAAAAATTTGTAAAACCTGTGAAATTTGTATAAAAAATAAATCACGAGGACACGACAAATTTGGCTTGATGTCTCATCTAGGCCCAGCTACAAAGCCTTTCAAAATAATCTCAATAGACAAAATTTGAGGTTTAGTAGTTCAAGATCGACAAAAAAAGATCGATAAAAAAATATCTACATTGAGTGCAAATGCTTTTGTAAAACTAGTCACAAACATATCTGAAACGGAGGACATTCGTATGCTTCTGATACCCTGGAATCAATTCAAAAGAATTCAAGAAAATCTTAAAAGACAAACGGATACCTATGATCTTCACAGCAGTAAATTCACAATTCTCAAATGGCCTAAATGAATCTAACATCAGTGAACAAAATCAGATTTAAAATAAATGAAAAAGAGAAAAAAAGAGGCCCTGGGCAATAACAGCTCAAGTGTGAATAAATATAATGATACTAATTGCTCGGTCACTGGCTTTGCACCAAGATTTTATATGCTACAAATGTTACGATTTCAGCAAATGAATTAAAACAAGAAACTCAATGGTGACTGGAATTAATAGATGTAGTGAATGGAATGGAATTTATTCAATAGTGACTGGATTGGAGACAGAAAAATAGCTCTTACACATGAAATAAACTCACGTAACAATAAAAAAACACTATTCGACAAAAATTGCAAACTGTACAAGAAGAAATTAGATGAATTGAAGATTGTACCATATGTATATAAATTGTTAAACAAATTTCAAACTTAATATACAGAATAGATACAGGCCACAAAAAAACAAAACAGAATCAAACCTTTCACATATCACAACACTTATTCCAGTCATTACATTAGAAGAAGAAAAAATAAAAGAAGGTACAGGAGAACAAAATGAATAGATTTAGCAAAAATTTTGTTATGAATTTTTTCCCCAAGGGGGGAGAGGCAAAGAGGATTTATTTCTTTAATTTTGAATTTTGCCATGGAGAAGCATTAGTCGCTTTACATGGCAGGACAAAACTAAAGTTAAGAAAAAAATGTGTATTGTATTGATGTAATCATGTGCGATATGCAAGTTTTTAAAGGTTAAATAATAAAAATTGATAAAAGGAATTGGCATATTAAAGAATAAACTTTAAATTTTGTCACTTGGTTTACAGGTAGGTTTTGGGTAAATAGTGTGAATTAGTGTAAATAGAACTTATAACTAATGAAATAAAATCTTTGTTTCCAGAGCAATGCAACATAGAATAGGAAGATATTTTTTCCCTGGGAACCAAACGTTGCAATGTCTCTATGCAATTACCTCTATATTTTCTTACCTGCTAGATCTCTGTATACTGCCCATTAGACTAGGAAACTCCTTGGAAAGGACCCCTTCCGATCGCTTTTAGGCCATCACACGTAACGGAACTCCCTCTACAGTCCAGTCTGTCTCTTCCCTTGAAATCGCCTGCATTATGCACGCTCTGTCAACATAGCCATCCGGCCAACTATGAGGGCTGCGAAGCTTATACCGTACTAAAGTTTAGGAACGAACAAGTCGTCGGCCAGAAGAAGTGAAGCAAGTCACAGGCAGCTCAAGACGCGGTCCAGCCAGAAATTTGAGGCCTTTTGCCTTTTCTGCCGATACAGTTCGGAACAGAGAGAAGTCACAGGCACTGCCCACTCCTCGTCCGCAATTTCCTCTTCCCCAGCATTCCATTCATCCCGCTAAACAGGAAACCCAATTCCATCCTCAACCCCAAATTTCGCATATTCCTTCACCTTCAAGCTCATAAGATTTCACTAGCCTATTAACTTCATTCCTTACAGAGTTCAGAACCCTAATTACTCCTCTCATAACAAAACTCAAGATCAAGAGATCGGCTTGGAAGGCATCAGCACCCCAGCTTCATCCGGAAATTCACCACGAAAATCCTTAACCTCAGCATCTCAAAGGCTAATCCAAATGCTATTCGAGAACAGTGTCTCAAAGATCCCGACATCCTGCTGATCGTCACTCGTACAATCATTACTGCAGATTGGTAAAGCGGCCTTTAGAGTCTTTCCGATCCGATTCATTTTATTTCCACCCACCCTTTTGTCTAGAGGGGATGATTCCCTGTGGAATGTAGCTAAAAAAATCCTAAAATATCATTGTGTTTCACACCCACTTCGTCGTTATGATGAGTCCTGGGCGGTTTCGGATGGGGAAAGGTAAGAAGAATTTGCCCTGCATCTTTCCCTTACTTTCACACCTCACCTGAGTCATAAAAATCATGGTACAACTGTTGAATATTTACTCTTTGCACCTATTCCTCTTTCACTTCCACCAAAAGCCGGTAACTCCTTGACGTCAAACACATCCTGAAGAACTTACCTTACCGAAAATCTCCTGGATATCTCCTCACTCTTCAAATTCTGCAACAACTTCCTAATATTCCTAACCTATATTTTCAATTGCATTATCCGAACGACTCACTTTCCTCTGCTGTGGAAACATTCTATTATTGTCCTATTCACTACACCCGGTAAACCACCCAATGAATTCTCTTCTTACCATCCACTTAGCCTATTCCCTTAACTCTAAAAAAACTATTAAAACGTTTACTTCCAATCCTTGAATCCAAAAACCTTTTTTCCTACTAACCAGTTTGGTTTCCGTCTACGACATTCCACTGATCAGCAAGGCATTCGCGTTGTGGACACATATCCTCGAAACCAAACAGTATTGCACTGGTGCCTTTCTGGACATAGTTCAAGATTTGAAGAAAAAAACTTTAATTGCTCATAACTATTAGAAATATAAGAATTCCATGATCATGAGAGGGATATTCTCATATTATCAAGGCAACATTGTTAACATGTCAACATTGCTTTTTGTATGTCTGAAAATAAACAGTTTTGTAACCTTCTGTCGTTCCTTGAAATGAGTGTGTTCTTTCTCTCCCTTTTTATATAAATACCCTAAAATATCAATAGGTTATGGGCCCAGGGAACGTTTAAAGTTTCTTTCTAATAATTATTAAACGTGTATGTGTTCCTGAGTCAAGTGTTAAAGTTACGTAGTAAATTAGTTTGCTTTTTTTATTGTGTCGATTGTTTTTGTTTATGCAATTGTTGCAATGGCCGAATAAGACAATTTTAATGTTTCAATAAGTAAGTTTTCTGGAAACAATTATCCACAATGGAAATTTCAAATAAGTTGTGCTTTAAAGGCAAGAGGATTATGGAAAATGGCAGCAGGTGAAGAAATCAAGCCAGAATCCACAGCTACAAATTCAGGTGAAATTGAAAAATGGAACCAAAAGGATGCTAAAGCCATGTTTGTCATAACAAGTGCTATGGATTTAAATCAGATATCACTAATCGAAAATTGTAAATGTTCAAAAGACATTTTTACAAAACTGGATTCAATTTTTCAACAAAAGTCCGATTTCACAAAAATGATGCTCCTTGACCAATTCCATCAAATCAGGATGGATCCAACGGACACAGTGGTGCAACACATTTCAAAAATTGAAAAGTTGGCCGAACAAATAAAAAATACCGGTGAAGCTTTGACTGATGCTACGATAATAAGCAAAATAATTGGGACTCTACCAATTAAGTACAAAACCTTTAGGCAAGCGTGGTTATCTTTAGAAGAAAGCAAACTAACTATTACAAATCTAACGGCAAGGCTTCTAGATGAAGAAGCGTCATTGACAAATACTAAATCAAATGAAAAGGCATTTATTGTTAGAAGGAATAACAATCGTGAGACTAATTATCTCGGTCACGATCAAAGACGTTTTCAACAGAGTTATCGCAACCCAGGTAACGTGCGTAATAATAATAACTTTCGACAAAATCATAATAATTATAACAATAATATTCCACAAAATCATAATAATTTTCGAGAAAGTCAAAATAACCAACAATTTAAACGTAATCAAACCTATCCGCCCTTTTCTTCAAATAATGGTCGGAATTTTCACCATAATGGACAACAATAAAATTATTCTAAGAGATAATGCGGATCTAGAGATGGCCATTTAGCTAAATACTGTCCCCAGAACGCCCACAAGAATAAAAACGACGACCACACTAAACCAACTTCTTTTTCAGTTCATGATGGACATGAAAATAATAACACAATAATGGAAAGCGGGGCTTCCACCCATATGACATATGTAAGATATATTCTTACTACCTATTGTGAATCCCAAACTTCAGAAGAATTTGTACAACTTGGTGATAATTCAACCCTTCAAGTGAAAGGTAAGGGCCCAGTTCATATTAAAGCTTTTGCTAATAACAATTGGGAGAAATGTACTATAGAAAATGTTTTTTACGTACCTGAGCTAAAGAAAAATTTATTTTCTGAAAGTGTCATCACTAAGAAAGGTTTTAAAATTGTCAAAGAAAATAAAACTGCTGAAATATTCGATGAAAATATTATCTTGTGGCCCTTGCTATATTAAAATCTAATAATCTATATGAAATGAAGATGACAATAGTTATCCACCATAATGCAAATCAAGCAAACAATTCTAAAAATATTCTTAAACTGTGGCATGAAAGGCTAGGCCACATAAATCTCAATTCGATGAAAGAGCTAAATAAAAAAAATTGAATTCCTGATTGGAGCAAAGAAAGCGAAGACAATTTCTTTTGTGAAGGATGCCAATATGGTAAAAAACATAAATTCTCATTTAATGAGAGAAAAAAATAAAGAAGCCTTACCTGGTACGGTGATATACATTGACATTTGTGGTCCTTTTTCTCAACCTTCAATAGGAGGCGCAAGATACTTTATTTTATTTAAAGACAGTTACACCGGTTACATACAAGTCAAGTTTTTAACACATAAAAGTGACGCTTTACATTTTTTTAAGGATTATGTAAACAAAAGTTTGGCCACACAGTAAAAACTTTACACGTGGACAATGGAAGTGAATACTCCAACAACGACTTTAAAAACTACTTATCTGAAAATGGTATTATAATGGAAACTACTGCTCCGTATACTCCAGGACAAAACTCTCGAGCAGAAAGAGACATGTGAACTATTGTAGAATGTGCACGCACAATGAAATATTCAAAAAATCTACCTTTACAACTGTGGGCTGAGGCTGTAAACACAGCCAGATATATTTTAAATAGGACTCCCACTACACAAACACCTGGTTCCTCTCCCTATGAGCTATGGACGAATAAACAGCCTACTCTACAACATTTAAAAGTTTTTGGTTCTGAAGCCTACATGTAAATTCCTGATCAATTACGTAAAAAGCTCGATCCTAAAAGCAAAAAGATGATTTTCGTAGGTTATGATTTAGATTAAACCAACTATAGACTATTTAATCCAATCACTAACAAAATTCAAGTATCTAGAAATGTCGTTTTCAACGAAAATCAAAATTTTATTACCAATAGTGAGGAATCAGAAATTAAAATTCCTTTGGAACAAGAAAATGATGATTTTGAGCTTGATCCGGTTCAAGATATAAATCACTAGCGTAATCTACGTCCTAGTTCCGAGATAAAAGCACCTGTACGTTATAGAGTTAACTTAGCACAATTAGTAGTTCCAGAAACCTATAATGAAGCTTTAAATAGCCCACAAGCTGCAGAATGGAACGAGGCCATTCAAGAAGAGTTGGACGCGCTTCACAAAAACAACACCTGGAAGTTATGTGACTTACCTCAAGATAAATCCTGTGTGGGTTCCAAATGGGTTTTCAAGATTAAATACTTACCAAATGGTGACATTGTACGTTTCAAAGCAAGGCTATGCGCTAAAGGATACTCACAAACAGAAGGAATCGACTTCTATGAAACCTTTGCACCAACCGCACGATATGATACTTTAAGAATTTTGTTTTCAATTGCAGCCCAAAAAAATCTTAAAATAAAACAATTTGATATAAAAACAGCCTTTCTTTATGGAACATTAGAAGAAGAAGTTTATATGGAAGCTCCAGAGGGACTAGAAAATCCAGATAACAAAGTATGTAGACTGCATAAATCACTTTACGGACTTAAACAAAGTTCACGTTGTTGGAATCGTCATTTTACTGAGGTTTTGAATTCTTTTGGCTTCAAATAAGGAGAAGCTGAAAAATGTGTTTTTCATGCAACAATTATGGGGCATCTTGTTATATTGGCTTGTTATGTGGATGATGGAATCATTATGTCTTCCAGTGAAACTGTTTTGCATGAAGTAAAATTAAAACTACACTTTGAGGTGACTATTGGTGATGTTCATCAATTTATTAGAATGGAAATAAAACTAAAACAGGATGGCTCACTCAACCTCCATTCATATGGCTGTATACAGCGACTGTTGAGGCGTTTTAATTTTGAAGACTTCAAATCTAGCTCTGTTCCAGCTGACCCCAGTACAGTTTTAAGTAAACAATCTATACCATTAAATGAGAAAGTACCTTATCGTGAGGCTATTGGTTCTCTTATATTTTTGGCCATCACTACTCGCCCTGATATCATGTTTGCAGTCAGCCTAGTGAGTAGATTTCAAGAGAATCCCGGTCTGCAGTGAAAAGAATTTTTAAATACTTGAAGCAAACACAAGACCTAGGCAGCACGAACTCATCTGACCCGAACGATTTTAAACTTATAGGATTTTCTGATTCTGACTACGCTGGAGATGTCGACTGCCGAACGGCTGGTGGTGCAGTCTCATGGGCCAGAAGACTGCAGTCAACAGTTTCAACATCTACTACTGAAGCAGAATATGTGGCAGCTTCCGCAGCTGTCAAAGAAGCCATATGGCTCAAGCAACTTCTGTGTGATATTAATATGTTTCAAAGTGTGTGTGAAAGTGAAAGTGTTCCCTTGTTGATTGATAATCAAAGCGCTATTAAATTAATTAAAAACCCTGTACTACACAAGCGCACAAAGCATATTGATATTTGTTTTCATTTTGTTAGGGAAAAATACGAAAGTAAAGAAATAAATATCTCATATGTTGCCAATGAAAATCAGTTGGCTGATATATTTACTAAACCTCTACCCAAACAAAAGTTTGAAAAGTGTCGTTCTTTGATTTTGAATGAATAATATATGTATATATTTTTTTAAATTGAAATAATTTTGTAATGGATACATTTTTTTGTATTATGTATTATATTCATTTCAAGTGTAATTTTTGTTTTTCTTATGTTGCCATTATTAACAACTTGTGTAATGTATTATTGATTCAAGATTAAGTTGATTTAAGTTTCAATAATGATTATGGAATTAGGGGGAGTATTAGAAATATAAGAATTCCATGACCATGAGAGGGATATTCTCATATTATCAAGGCAACATTGTTAACATGTCAACACTGCTTTTTGTATGTCTGAAAATAAACAGTTTTGCAACCTTCTGTCGTTCGTTGAAATGAGTGCGTTCTTTCTCTCCCTTTTATTATAAATACCCTAAAATATCAATAATAACTACTAAGCGGTTATAGATGAATGCATTTTTAATTAGTTCCTGTGATCATTGCTGCAATTCAATTCCTGAGTAAACCCTTGAAATATGTCCTGGATCAGGCGTGAAATAAGAAGAAACATTTAAATTTTCATAACTCCTTAACGGTTATAGACAGAACACTTCTGATCAATTACTGCGATAATTATAGTAATTCTGAGCAAACCCTTCAAATATAACCTGAGTCCGTCGTGAAATAAGAAAAAAAAACTTTAAACGTTCATAACTCATAAACGGTTATAGATAAAGAAATTCTTATCGAATCCTGTAACTACTATTTCGGTTCTGAGTAAACGATTCCCCACGAACTATTCCCATGATCGGTGCACAACGATCATGCTTAAGAGATTCTTTATTGAAAGCTTAATTTTTCGTATCAACCTGAGGTTAGGTAAACCCCGGCGTAGGATTAAGAGAATTAATCAACTGGTATGTTTTAAGAAAAATCTAGATATATTAGACAATGACTGATTGGTCAGCAAGTCGTTTCATTGGCCACTTCATGACAAGAACAATAGGAACTATACAAAACTATGGGATGTAGTAACTGCGGAAATGATAGGCCCATTGCCATATACCACTAATAAAACGCTTTTTACTTGTATTCGTTGACACATTCACTAAGTGGACTGAAATAATCCCATAGTGTAAGGCATTTAGACAATTTATCGTCTATCGCTATGGTCCCTCTTGAATTTTCCACACAGACAATGGAACATCTTTTATGAAAAAATTGCCAGAGGGACTCGCTATTAGTCTCGAAATTATCTTGAGCCAAACTCCACTATATAGAGCTCAAGAAAACCCAGCTGAGAGAACAAATCGAGTCATGAAGAGCATCATTACATCATATATACTGATACAAGAGTTGGGACAAGCTAAGCCTCAACATTTTCATAGCTCTACGGGATATGCCCTATCCTACTTAAACTCGTACCTAACTCTCCCTACTCTTACTTCGCAACTCGTATTTTAGTAAAACGAATTGAAACCTTCTAATAATTGTGTTTGGTTAGATTATTTCAATTGGTCAAAGGAGTGCCAGGAGACAGTGGAATGAAGACTTGACAGGGCTTTGGAACGTCAGTCCAACTACTACAGTCTCCAGCGGAGGGAAGTCTCCTTCAAAGCAGGAGGCCTTATTACTGTGATGTGCTCACCCTCTTTCATCGCCCCTACGAGGTTTCGCAAGAAAACTAGCTCCAAAATTTAAAGTACCATTTTGAATTAGACAATAACCTGGAGGGAGACAATACCAGCTGGGCTTGGTCATGCAGCGCGGCTACAGGTATACTACCATCGGGACTTGCAGCGTGAGGGTTTGCACGCTATTGAAGAAGGAGAGGTTTAAACAAGGTTGGCAGCATTGCTAGAAAACATCAAACTGCTAGAAAAGGCGAAGTTCTCATTGAGAAATGTCATTACAAATATATGACTAAAATGTACAGCTACGGCAGTTTTGTTAGCAAACATTAAAAGTAATTTCTATTGGGCACAGTATAGAGAATTCAATAAGACTTGAGTATCTTTGCTTTGTAGAGATTACTTTTATTTTTTCTGTTATAGTACGTTTATATTACTTAATAATATTAATATTATATAAAATTATTTTATTTCTTAAATTTTGGGCAAGCCTTATTTTAGATTAAGTTTGTATATTATTATCAAGTTTCATTTCCTTTTCTTTATTAATTTTCCTATTTTTCGTGACATATTATTAAGTAAGATGGCAACAATAACAACTCAAACGGCTATATACCTAGACACTAACAACGTTGGGATGGACCGGTTTGCCTCAAATTAACTTGATTTAATGGAGGATTATTACCGGCCCATAAGCAGGAAAGAATTGGATATTGTGGCCAACCTTTTACACATTAGAAAAATAACAAAAGTCACTTAGGATTGACGAGGACAATACATATAATTGAGTTGCGGCTTCCCCATAGCACTCAGCTGATTCCAGTTATTGACCTAGCAGGAATCGAGGAATTACACCCCGAAGTGCGAGGAAAGATTGGTCTTTAACAACTCTTTCTCAAGATGTCTCTGACCTGAGGATTTCGCTAAAAAAAATATAGAAAAAATAGACCACGCCTCTTAGGGTCTCTTGAGTGATCGACGATTTATTTAGCTTATTGAAACCCCGAGACTCGGCATTTTTCTGATTGTTTAAACTATATATTCTTATGACTTGTGTTAATTTCCATCAATTAATAAGTTAATATATTCCAGATCCATTGGTGATTTTTACGACCATTACATAAATATGTTCAGGTAGAAAAGTGATTACCTTTTACCTTTTAAGTTTAAGTCACTCCTTTCAGCAATAAACCAATTATAAAACAGGTTTATATAATATGTGCATAATTAAAAGTAGTTTCTTCTTTGGTTATTATCTAGTAGTTTATACATTATTCATACTGATATTTGTCTTCCAGCTCCGGTTAATTTGGTGGATTCCCACATACAAAATGGGGACGGCAACGACTAGTGACCCACATGCTCGATTTAAGAGCCACACCAAAAGTGCATTGAGGGAAAGGAATGAAATTTTTAACCTTCCCGCGGTTGCGATCAATGGTTGCGGTGTAGTGTGAGGAGAGAGCTCTGTTGGTGTCCAAGAGAAACGGACGAGGAGAGTGTTCCCGCCGGCGGCAGATGGTGGGCTCATCGATTCCCGCCCCCGCGCCGCTCAGTCACCAGCTCACTGTCTACTAGGAGCGAACCTCAAGGTATCACTCTCAGACCTATCTAGAACATGTACACAATGTGCCTACATGTAGATGTCAACTAACCCCCAAACCCTACACTCAAAATTATAAAACTAACCAAATGCATGCGCTAAGGTCGAAAATTGAATTTTTTTTTTTTTTAAAGAGGATCACTGACTAATTATAGGTACATAGGTGGTTATTTCTCACTTTGGTTTTAAGCAAACTGTTGCTTACTAATTCAAAAGATGACAGCTTGATTTTCTAATAAAATATCTTTTGTTGCCTTTCTTCTGTACTCCTTTCGCGTCATCAACGGAAAATGGTTTTAAAAGAAGGAAGCTTTCAATACTTTTTAATAAAAATTAAATAACTGAACAACCTGTGTACCTCTCTCTAGGCCTCACTCACATTGTTTATGGCTTGTTTCCATCGCTTAGAGATATTTTAAAAATTTTAAACACTGGAATACTTAGTGCATCGAATCATCGTGCTAACCATTAATTACACTTCAGAAAGGAATCACTGTTGAATAAGATTGCTTCGTATTAACAAAAGTAGAAATCATTGAATATAGGTAAATTATTTATAAACCCTGAATTCTCCGCTTTTAATTCCTTCACATTTATTAGCTTTGGAAAGAGGAGAGAAGAATTCCAGATTCACGTTAAAAATATAGACATTTTAACTCAAGGTCTAAATCAAAGTCTTTGATGTCGTCTGTTAGTCGACCTTACTACGGAATTATTTTATTTGGCTTCTGAAAGATCGGTCGGAAGATTCTGTCTTCACAAAAAGCTGAAGGTCAACCGTACCTGAACCATCTTTCTTGCTTGTTTTCTGCCAGTATTCAGTTTGATGAACTAATTCACTTTATTATTATTGTGATTATCAAATGATATTGGGATATTTGACTTTTTTTCCTAGGCCTGACATTTTACTGATAGTTGAAGAACGTAATTATAGTAATAAATAGATGTATTTCTCATTGATAAAATCAGAATGAATGGATGCTCTTTTACTACTAGAGTCCTTGAAGAGCAAAAGGTTCAGGGCTAGCTAAATAAGGATGCTCTGGTTTTTGCCCAACAGTTGAATTTAGGATGCAATTTGGTCGATATTACGCCCCAACCACCAAGGTTATCCGATCCATTGAAAATACAGGACCTCAATTTAACGAATCTAGGACATTTCAAGAGATTGAGCTAAAAATTTACAGAATAAAAAATTCTTCCCTAGCCCGTCAACAATTCGCTCTTAGCTACCATTAAACAATGTCTATTATATGGGAAAAAAATGCTAGGGGTGACGGTGACTTCACCATGATAAAAAACGAAATTCTCGGCATGAGTGCAGTGGACAATTCTTCAGAACAGATAATGAAGCTGCATTTCATGATTTATAAATCCAGACGATATCCATTCCGATATCTAGAGATCAATGAAGGTTGAATGAACTGTTGTCAGCTGCGACGTCAACTTCCAGCAGACTATTTGCTTGAACTTGAGCGGCGAGACTGCCAAGGATCGAAGTAAATAAATTATTTTACGAATACAATTAAACAAGTAAAAATAATAAGTATACCAAGGAATTTTCCACTATACAAATAATATCTTCTAATTTTATGTTGTATTAATAACGAATTTATGTTGGATCGTTGATTGATGCTAACGACGGCACACTGCCATTACAAAACTGGTCTTAATTTTATGATACGCCCATGACACATGTCTAAAATAAAATAAATTAAATATTAGAATGGTATTCATATTAATCAAGGCAATTTGAAGATAAATAAATAATTGTAGAGGAAATATTCACTTTTTTTTTTTTAGTTTAAAGTATATATACTGAACGGGCATAGAAAGATTCAGTGGGTTATTAAATATATAACCTTATGCACTATATAAGTAATTTAGTTATTTTTTTTAGATTAGGCCCACCTAACAACCAGGCCAGGCCATTTTGGTGACAGGGCCTTACTCCTCAATCTTAAAATAGGTTTTCATGACCGCATTAGCTACTTATTTATTCAAGTAGCTACTCAATTAGGTTCATGAGGTGTAATGAGCCTTAATCAGACTGATCCTCCAAAGAAAAAAAAACCTAAGAAGAGCCAGTAATCGAGCAGAGGCCTCTAAACTTAGAAAAAGTAATCGGGCTATTCAAAGGTAATATTTTTAAAGAGCGAACAACCTGAAAGCGTAAAACGTCTAATTTTAATACTTCACAAAAAAATATTCCTCATTTTGTTTTTTATAATAATTATAATTATTGATTATTAGAATGTTTTTAAAAACCTTCTAACATTCTGTCGAGGTTTCAAGGTACTGAGGTCTTATTGCATCGATGGAAGGGCATAAGATAAAACAACTGTTCAATATATACATATCAAAAATAATTCTATTCTAGCTCAGATGGCACATAGGTGCAAACCCACTAATGCGGAAAACCATAATTATTCTTTGGTTTTGGCAAATGGAATTTGGAGTATTATTCTGTTTTTATTTAGGATTCAATTAGCATTTTCCAAGAGTAGCTATAAATTTTATAATATAAAAGAATATAATAGTAGTTTTCACATCTAAACAGTAAATATGCTTCCTGTCCTGCAGTATATGCTTCCTGTACTGTAGTAAATAGGCTTCTTGTCATGTAGTAAATATGCTTCCTGTCCTGCAGTATATACTTCCTGTACTGTAGTAAATAGGCTTCTTGTCATGTAGTAAATATGCTTCCTGTCCTGTAGTATATGCTTCCTGTACTGTAGTAAATAGGCTTCTTGTCATGTAGTAAATATGCTTCCTGTCCTGCAGTATATACTTCCTGTACTGTAGTAAATAGGCTTCTTGTCATGTAGTAAATATGCTTCCTGTCCTGTAGTATATGCTTCCTGTACTGTAGTAAATAGGCTTCTTGTCATGTAGTAAATATGCTTCCTGTCCTGCAGTATATGCTTCCTGTACTGTAGTAAATAGGCTTCTTGTCATGTAGTAAATATGCTTCCTGTCCTGCAGTATATGCTTCCTGTCCTGTAGTAAATAGGCTTCTTGTCATGTAGTAAATATGCTTCCTGTCCTGTAGTAAATATGCTTCCTGTCCTGTATTAAATATTCCCTAATTCCACGGGTCAGTAATAAGGAACATTATTGTTGCCAAAAAATTTTGCTAACGTTATATAGCACATGTATATTATTGTTCATACAGGGTATTTTATGCCTCTAGTTTAATGCTATTAAAAAAACATAAACTTCAAATGTATCTGTTGTAAGGTAACTAATCGTTTTGAAGTATTTCTTTGAAGATGCAGTCGAGTTTTTAGGAGTTTGAGCAAAACATTCATTATTGTATTCGTCTAAGGGAAACTCGAATTTCACTCCCATATCAAAATATTTCATATGTTTAGTAAAATTACTTCTGAATAATGTTTTTGAATATTTAGCATCATTTCTTGCTGTTTTCTTTGTGAAGTTTTAATATGAGGTCACTTCGGAATAACGTTATCTAGTTACAATAAAGTTAATGATCAAGGTGGACTAAAAACCAATATAATAGAATCCATTTTATTAGAAAAAGAAGGCCAAACAAAACTGTTTTTTTATTTTATTTTTTGAAGGAAGCGAGAATGCACTTCTGAAAAATAAAATTTGAAATTGGATTCTGTGTGTTGGTCAACGACGACATAGTATGTAATACACAATTTTTGAAATGGATTTAAAGTCAGGTAAAACTAGCGGATAAATACCATTATAATCTTACTAAAACGTTAATGTTAAAAGTAAGTTTAGTTTGTAACATTTTTTTGTAAGTCAACAGTTTTTTTTTAATCCTGCATTTTCGATTTCCGCTGAATTATTGATATTTTGACATTCATTGAAAATCGAGGCAAAACAGCTGTATCAAAGGAGTGGCGGAAGGGATTCCGGCAGTTGTAATAATTAGGGTTCTTTGAGGGGTCGGGATAGGATGGGTGGGCTGCCTTGTCTCGAACTTACTCCCAATTAAAGATGCTTCAAGTGGAAATAAATTCACTGTCTGTGTTGGAATTTGAGCCCTTTATGCTTACCATAACCATTAGCTCTTTTGACCCAACATTATTTGTCTCTTGCACAAATTACCTCAAAACTGTACTGTGGGGGCAGTGTACTAGAATACAATTTCCACATGAACTGTCCTTTCACTTTTAGCTATAAACAATACTTTATTTATGACTTTCAATTTCAGACCACTAGCATAATATTGTTAATATCTAATATGTAGCTAAAATACACAATCGTTAACATATCATAGGACACATGGCGTATGGGAAGCACTGTCGTTCTAGTTAAAACTAATAAATAATAGAGCGACTGATTATTGAGGCATAGTAGGAGTGATGCCATTCACTCATCTAGATCTAGGTATGTGTGTTATGTGTATGTGTAGTTTAAAATCTAATTACAGTCTAATGTTATAAATCAATTGTGAAATAAATAATATTATAGTGAAACAATCTAAAACACACAATCCAATCCGACTCTGTTTAATATACGCTTTTAAAATATATATGCATGTATCCAAGAGTGAATGCGTGCAGGAACAGAGCTCTAAGGAGGCCAAGCAGCTTGGAAGTCCGAGGCCTGGATGGTTCCCAGCCTATCAGTTAAGATTGTTCGTAGGTGCATATCATAGGATTGATTCGAGGGTGTGGGCAAAACTGTGCTGTCTACCATTAGTATTAGTAATATGTGCTCATTCCACGGATTTGTAAAGTTATGTTCATGGAAAAGTCCAAATCCTCCCAGTTCACACAGCAAAAGTAATAAAAATTAATGGAAGTAACAAAAGTAGTGGTCAATATACACTAAAATAACAACAATAAAAGCACAAGTATAAGTATGCACTAGTTTATCTGTTAAGCACCGATTAAAAAATACAGATAAAAACTAACTTCTCGACTTGAGAAAAAAAATGTTCCCGCCTTTAGCATATTTATATTATCAAGCTTAAATAAAAAAATTGTTTTTTTTTTTGTTACACCTTAATGGCAGGAAATTCGTTAGGTTGATACCACGATTTCCTGAAACTTCAAAACTTCCACACCTGAAAATTTAGGGATGGACGCGATTAATATGTCCACGCTGTAAACACGAGCCGTCTTAAGTTTTAGCTAAGAACTTGATTCTTCTCTTCATATTATCCGTGTGGCTGAGTTAGAGAGTTAACATTGAAAGTTTTATCTGTCATAACTTTAAACCGAGTTAGCCGGACCGTTTTTTCACGTAGAGCGACCTTTTAAAGATAACAGCGGCACGGATAGGCAGAGTTGTGATGTTCTTCAACTGACGTACTATCGTCCCTATTCAGTGAAGTAGTAAATAGGATTTATTGCGGGATTCCGAAGGGAACAGTAAGCATGAGTGATGACCCAAAGGATCAATTCAAGATAAGTAGGTACTGCTTCTTGAGAATGGTCGCTTATGCTATTGAGGTGATGTGGGCAATAACGTGCTCAGTCCAGTAAGGGCACTCCTTACCTTGGTTGGTAACTACCTAAGGTGGGTTTACGTTGTCAATTCTAATAAAATTCTTTGGTTGATTTTTACCGAAACCACCTAATAAGAGTCAAGCGCCAGTTTACACACGATAGATTAGAAAAGGTTTTAAATAACACCAATGCTTTGTTTTCTATTTGACATTTGAAGAAGTAAATGTATATTTGAAAAAAATTGGAGATGCCCATTAAAATAGTATTTATATTTAGTGGGGAAAGATGCAAACTTAATCAACTTTAATTGTTAAAATGTAATGAGGATTATTATTATTATTGCTACTGTTTCATTCTTGAATCTCTGTGGTGGGGTGAATCCTTTTTCCAGGTAAAGTAAAATTTGAATTGGAATTCTGAGTCTGCTTTTAGTGACTTACATCGCCATTGTCAAGACTAGACATAAATTCAAAACGCTCCAGTTTAGCAATCAATATATTTGCGGACAAGAATTTTAAATACAGGCTATTTCCCTCCAAAAGAAAACACATAAATACGTTTGTTTTGTGCAATATCAAGTAGGCTGTAGAAGTATAATGGTCGAATGAACAGAAAGTTTAAAATTTAAACTAAAGAAAGAAAGGAAATGAGATCGACAAACAGGTTCGTCTCTGTGACGATTTAAACTTTAATTTCCTTTAATCAGTTGCCATGCCATTATCGCGCCAGGCTGTCTCTATTTAATGCGAAACCCTTGTATTCGCTAAGTGTGATCTGTTGCATTTGATAATTTTTTTTTTTGTGGTGACCTAGAAACAATTGGATCATGCACGGAGAACATATTTAGACCATTCAAATTTCTTTTAGATCCTTCCTAATTTTTATAAAAAATGTATGATAAGGGATAACAGTAAATATCAATTAACTTTCTCAAAATCCGTCAGATCAAACAGTCGTTTTATATCCTTCTTTTAACAGCTAGTACAAAGAAACATGGAAAATTTGCTACCTGTTTTCAAATTTGGCTCTCTCTTTCTAAAGTTATATGAGCACAGTACGTTTCGCATCCCCGATAACCTGAAGTCTGCTCTTTATTATAGCCAACACATTTAGGCTGGTCAGTAAATATGTACAAGTAATCGTAGATTGTATGAACCTTGCAGAACTTGCTAGATTTATGAGCTCTCCTGCAGAAGTTACGGGTTTTTCCAATGTCTTGGGAACTATCATATTGTCGAACATATGAATGCCTATGAAAAACTTAGCCTTTTCTTTTGAGATTAATAACAAAAAAAAATAAAATAACTGGCCAGTTCAAGGAACCTGATTCTAATTGAACTTTAGAACCTTGAAGTCAAGGAAAAAACAACAAAAAAACATCATTTACAGACGAAAGACGTTTTTTATACAAAATCCCAATGTGGAATGTATCCCAAAGTCAGACTACTTGGGGTGCCGCAGGACAATTGGTAGCCCAACCTTGTTCATTTCTTTGAAATTGACATCCTCAATACCGTAGTACCCTTTTTAAGAATGGACCGATGATGACAAATACCAAAAACAGTAAGGAAATTAATTAATTGTAAGATGAAATCAATGAAGTAGTGGGCTGGTTTCTAAATAAGACTACAAGATATAAACAATGTTCACTTACAAATATTTTTGATTTTCGACATTTACAGATTAATATTGGACAAAGAAGAAAACCTTTGGGAGTCAATTGTAAATAAGTCTTAGACTTACGTCTGCCCTAAGATACAACATTAAATTTTAACTAGTACATGATCATCATTAATATATAATTAATACAGACCAGTATACGTCCTAAAAACTATATCCACTCCTAGATAAGACATCTACGATTAATATTCTTACTAAAGACTACATCTACTACACCATTCTACAAGACAAAATTAAGACTATCACTCACAATCACTCTAATTATTGTTATTATAGTTGCTTGATTTCATGTTAGTTAGTTTTTGAAAACTAGAAAGTTTCCAGAACAAAGTCTTAGGACTTTGTACCAACTATTTATTTTAGAGATGACCCTATTCGCTAAAATAAATGTAAAAATAAGGAAAATATCTCTGGGTGCTGGTACTTACAAACAAACTTGGAGGTAATTTTATTTTTGTTAGCTGTACTTAGTTTTTATTCTAGGTACTCAGTGAACGAGTCTCAAAAAAAGTTGATGTTTACTTGTATTACTTCGAACCAAGAAGTGATGTAAAGCTTAAATAGATTGTGTTAATTATTTATTTCGGTGGTACCATTAAATTCTCAGGAGTAAAAATTAATAGTAGAACATAAGAATATCTTCTGTATCTTGAAAATAGTAATTTATAATTGAAGGCATCTGAGGATGAAGGGTTGAAGCTAAAGTTATAAAGTTTTGAGGAAAAAGTGGTTAAAGTTACTTCTCTTGCATTTTCCACATGAATTTATAAAAGAGTGTATTTTACACCTATGGTGCGGTAGTTTATAATATTAAATAAAAGGTTTGCGTGAGATAAACAAAATGTACTTAATTTAAACAATTACAAAAATGATACCTATCATTTCCTCCAATTATGAAAGAACTTGACAGGTTTTCGCTTTTTTTTTAAATTACTATTTCTATTTTTTAATTGTTTATTTTAGACTATGTTGAAATTATGTCCATTATTGATCACAATTTAATCATCAAAAATTGAAATATGTGAAAGGTAAATCTTTTAAGTTTATTTTTATTGTTCCGACTACCTAGCTCAATGTTGTGCAAATTACAATTGTTTAATTAAGGTTCATACTACAATTAAAGTAAGTTCGCAATATCTGGTCACAATTTAATGTGGTAGAACTAAAAATTATCAATTAAAGGTAATTCGTTTATCTCTAATTCAATTATAAGTTGCTAACTTCAACCTATCAATAGCCCATGGAGTTATTTTTAGTCAATATATTGATGGCGATTGAGTTGTTATCGTGTTCATACCAAGTTTACCACACAGTTGGGGTAATTTGAGTTCATCATTTTAAATTCGTTCATTAAACTGTTCTCCAAATATACAGGAATAGTTAAATTATAAAAAATGTACGATCATTGACTCAAAATTAATCACTAATGTTCGGGATCAGTTTACTCATATTTCATTGCATGGTTGTATTAAATCGTGCATTTTAAATAATCTGGCCTACTAACGTTTCACAAGAAAATTTGTATTCATAATTATATTCATTTAGACTACTTTAATATATATTTTAAGCAATGGGAGTTCTCTGTTTTAATTTACATGCAAAAGTATGTCAAATAATTTAGAAATGGTAGATCTTGCTGAAAATATGTGTGCATTAATAATAATTAATAAAGAAACAGCCTGGGGAGATAGGTCATTGCGTAATATGCCACAAGAATTTTTATTTTCCCTGAAACACGACACTAGGATAATTTATCGGAGGAAAGTATGCAACGTGAGTCTTTTTCGGTGTATGTGCCTACCACGTGAGAGGAAACAGGCGGCAGATGTTTATCTTGACTAAGATAAACACTGAGGTAGTGGCAGAAACCTTCTTTGTTTTTCTATTTCTCAGAAGAAAAATTCTGTTTGCTTTCATATTACAGAGTTGAGGAATTGGTATTTCTCCTACACAGACCCGAAATAGCTCACCATCGGATATATTCTTATTGATTATTAAACCCTTGCAACTGCCACTATAATTGCCATGACTATTCCGGATTATTTGTTTCTCACAATCACTCGATTACGTATGAAGTGACTTTTTACCTTGAGATTATTCATGAACGGATTTGTGCTTAATGTCATCAGGACCTTAACAAAAATATGATGTGCAGTTAAATCTAGTATCAGAGTATCTGGGAGGGAGAGGTTGAAGGAAATTAAAAGGCATTGAAGTTGTAAGATCTGAAACCATCTTAACGAGTTACTTTGAGCCAGTATTTTGATTAGTAACTTCAAATCAGGCTGCAAATAAACCATTTAAAATAAGAGTAGACTCTCCGATAACCGGGTTAATATAGGCGGGTGTGATCCGGATACGGAAGGATGACTAAGATATGCACGAAACAATGGAAAATGTATACAATTATAGATTTATTTTATATATTTAGAATAAACTTTACAATCTTAAATCCAAATATTTGTTTAAAGTTTATTTTTGTTGTCAACCTTTCCAGAACCACCAGTGTCTCCAGTACCTTTTCAGCATGACGTCTACTTACATTTATTAAATGTTTATTCCAACTATAGTTTCTTCTTTTTAGATATGTAATTCTTATTTTAAAAATGACGAAATTAATTTTTTTTTCGTATTTAGCTGTCCATATATGAGGGTCTACTGTACGGGAAAGCAAAATTATACGCAAATCTCATCAGAAAAGAAATATGTAGTAGGATGATTCAGTTCCTTACAGGTGAAAAATCATGATATTAGTTTCACTAATAACATTCATTTGATTCAGAAACATTTGTTACATACGCAAAAAAATGTTCCATCACATTGGTAATAAATTACTAAAAAAACTTTTAATTAAATTAAAATAAGTTGTATTGTGGGTTTTCTGGAACTCGTGAACGTATTGAAATTAATACTGGTAAACGTGAAAATATACTGTGTAGTATTTTACTAAAAATATTAAAGGAGACTATTTACCTCTATGCCACAAAGATCATCACAAACTCAGTTCGATTTTAAAAGTAAGATTGCTTGTTTGTATGTGAAATCTTTTATATTACAAGTTGGCAAGCTGAATATCATTCAACAGCAGAGGATATAAACGCGTTGAATTCAATTCCATCAAACATATTTTTACCAAGCCTGCTAGATGTATAATGGATGCGTGGAAAATGGCTCTTATCTAGTAACATTCCAGGCATGCATTTTAGAGGGGATTGTTTTTATACCATCCGGTCAACTATAAGGGCTGCTATAAGAATATTAAAGTCTAGGAACGAACAATGTCGTCGGCCAGAAGAACAGAAGCAAGACGCGGTCCAGCCAGAAATTTGAGGCCTTCTGCCTTTTCAGCCGATACAGTTCGGAACAGAGAGAAGTCACAGGCACTGCCCACTCCTCGTCCGCAATTTCCTCTTCCCCAGCATTCCTTTCATCCCGGCAACCTGCAAATACAATCCCATCCTCAACCACACATTTCGCATATTCCTCCACCTTCAAGCTTATCAGATCTCACTAGCCTGTTAACCTCATTCCTTACAGAGTTCAGAACTCCTGATTTTCCTTCTTAAAATCTTGTCTCCTACCTTATCCTCGTAAAACGAAATCCATAAGTGGATCCTTCCGACTCCTTATCCATTCTCCTTTGGAAGCAAATGGTGTGGTGGACGAACTGACAGCACTACTCGACGTCAAGAATATTGACGTAGCTCTCATTACTGGAACAAGACGAGTAAACGGCCAGTTATAGTTCGACAGTAGCAGACTGATCTAGATGGAAGAGCACATGCAGGTACCGCTGTCATTGCCTATAACTCCAGTTCCCATCACATAGTTCCTTTGGCAACGCATGATTTCCTTCAGCTCTCTGCAGTGTCAATCAGCATCTTCACTTCCCCCCTCACCCTACTATTGTTGTATTGCCCTCCTAATAAATCCATTCCGATTCCCAATTCATCTCCTTTCTAGAGTCTATCGGACTCTTACTCCCTTTATACTCGCTTGGCTTGTAGCCAAGCGACTTAAACGATTGGGGATCAGGATCCCTACAAATACACGAGGTCGTGGTATGTTATCTGCACTCGCACGAAAACATTGCTCCACTATTCCTCCTGATCCAGCCACCTATTGGCCATCTGATCCCAACCGGAATTCTGACGCTCTTAACTTCTTCTTTCACAATAGTCAAGGAAACAAAAAACTATTCACTTACGCACCTCGAAGACCTCTCCTCCGTTCATAGCCCTTTGATTCTAACCATTTTCCTAAGACCAATTTAAAAACTGTCTCTTCCTTCATTTATTGGGTGCCCAGTTAATTGTGACCACTTCCGCCAGCTACTTACAGATTCCGTAAACCTCAAAGTGTTCCTGAAAACATATAATTGTAGAATGGTTTTGGTACCGTGTTTCAATTATTATTATTCCCTGTTATACTAATAATGCGTTAATAATCATATATTTACAAGAAATAATATAGTATTAGTATCGATAATTTCTATTAATTACTACATGTTTTTTTTTAATTGAAGAATTTTGTACATAATTTAATTAATTGTAAATGTTTATTTGTCTTGCCTTCTATTTTATAAATGACATACAAATTGTGAATTGTTACGGAACTCAGTATAAGTTACAGTTGTATTGCTGTTTAATTATGTTTTAAATGTACCTTATGGGTTGTGATTCATCATTAGGGTTTTGATGACCAACAAGTTACTTAGATTACTCGTTGAGTTCAGTTCCTCCCTTCGATCCTACTATTGGGATATGATACTGTCGGGTCGTCATAGGGTGATTTATCTTATGTAGTTAGCGGTCGCTACAATACCCATAGCCTTGTAGTGTATTGTGTTGCTTTGGTTACCCGGGGGCAGCACTCAATTTTAAAATTAAAATGATTGAAAACATTTATCACAATTTCTTATTGCCCAATAAGGCTGATTGTAATTTAATCACAGAAACTTTTTGAATCTATGTAGATTCATGCACGTACCCCTCTGGAGTCCGTATGGCGCGGCCTGTTACTGAATAGGCACAGCCCCTGCTGTTACTGTAACAGGTTGTATGAACAACGTTGTGGCTTTATATTTCCACAAGATCTTGTTTTACAGTTGGGCTCAATATTGATCTAGTCCAGGGCCTGCTGTTGTTGACATTATCCGTATGCTGTTTTCTCAGGCAACAGTTTCTGTTTTGTGTTAATCTGCTAATCCTCCGCCTTTAGAACCCAGCGCTTGTCTTGGAGGTGGACGTTACAATACTGCTTAGTGTCTGATACACAGTCATACAGATCGGTGGATGTGTTTCTGCAACAATTAATGGCTAAGCCAAGCCCGAAGGGGGATGGATGCCCTTCGTTTATTCAACATCTTCATTTGTCTGTCTGTCTGTTGGTATGTTAAACGAAAATAGGCAAATGGTCGTAAAAACAAATAAAGGACCTAGAAAATGAGTAAAACAATTTCTTGAGGTACTCGTGTGGGACTATATATATATATATATATATTATATTTACTGTATTTATTAAATAACATTTACTTGATACCACATCCTTTCTTGGCAGTAAATGATTAAGCTGATCACTTCTCATCTACCATGTTCTGCATAAGGATCTTATGGACTCTCTGTTAATCTGTG
The DNA here is from genome assembly GCA_930367205.1 of Acanthosoma haemorrhoidale. Classification (NCBI taxonomy): domain Eukaryota; kingdom Metazoa; phylum Arthropoda; class Insecta; order Hemiptera; family Acanthosomatidae; genus Acanthosoma; species Acanthosoma haemorrhoidale. The sequence goes on from OV884012.1 coordinate 31,410,870, forward strand.
GTTGAGCATTTTTTCCAAATAGGTTTGTATTTTTCTGGTTTAAAAGTAAAAAAAAAAAAATTACATTTAAAACTCCATATTTTCCCAAGAGAGACATTTTATATTTTTTAAGATGAAAATTCCGAAGAAAATTCTGGACTCAGTATGGTGCCTGTCACTGAATAAGCGCCGCTCCTACTGTTACTGTAACATGTTGTATCTGGATATTATTGATAGTAGATCATAGCGTTTGTGTTCAAATCAGTTCTAAGGCACCTACAACACATCTTGGCTAGCAACTAAATAATCGACATTTTTAATGCATGTTTGTGTAGTAGAATAGTTGATAATCGAAATGAATTAAGGATAACTTTATTTATTGCATAGATAATTAAAGAACTTGAGGCTAATGCCCTAGCAATGGGTTTAGGTTTTGGAATCTACTCGTCTTTAAATGTTGGTCTACATTTATTCATTTAAGTTGTCTTTTGAAACGTGCAAAACCCGATGATTGGGAATACAAAGGTTAAAACCAAGAAGAAATATGTAGAAATAAAGAAATTAATCACTTTAACGTTAAGTGTGACTACTGAACAAAAAACAATAGACGTGTATCTAATGAATGATTGAATAGAAACATTGAAAAAAAAAATCTCATTTTTATTTCATTACTAACCATATAACCTTGACTTACTAAAAAAATGAACTTATTGCGACAAAATAATTCATTTTAATATATATTGTAAAATAAAAAATATCAAGTTGTGGCTATTGTCATTCCAAACGTATTTCTACGTTCAACCTAAACTAGGCTGCAACCAATTATTCAAATTAATGAAGAACAGTTTGGACAGTTTTATTAGATATTAAAAACAAAAAATCATGAAAATGTTCAATTGAATTAAGTAAAATGTATAAATTATTGTACACATTATCTTAATTATATTTAATTCAACTGTTTTTTGTCTCTTAGTTATTGTATGTAAGTAGTTTAGTAGTTTAATTCACAACAAAGTATAGTTATATATACTTTACCTTCGTGTATGGTATTTTCGGTCACCTCCTTTGACTCTCAAATATATTTGAAAATACAAATCAAATCACTTGCCACTGTCTAAAATAATACATTTATTTTATTTTATTCTATCTTAAAACATGTTATCTACCTATTAAACTTGATCCATACCATTTCCTCTCATAATGAGCTTAAAATTTGATTACCGAACACTAATGATTCTGCTGTTGTCGTGAATAAGAATTCTATTGTTTATAAAGTATGTCTAACAAACCCAATATTTAACACTATCACCCCACCACCCTTCCCACATCGATGGCAACAGACTGTCTGAGAATGTTAGGTTAAGATTTTGTTGTTATATGTAAGTTAGTATTAAGTCTATGATACATAAGGTGAGCCCCATCGTTTTAAACATGTTTAGACAATGGTGTATGATGTCAATTATATTTTTATAACAATCACAAATCGCAATGTAAAAATTATTCAAAATTTTATAAAATGTATCCAAGCTACAGGACGTATTATGACCTACTGTTTCATACTGATTTCCATAATTTATAATAACAAGGATATATAAAGAAAAATAAATATTATGTATGTATGTTTAAAAAAAAATCATCTGCATGACCAGAAAACATATATATTAGGATCAGATTTCAGGAGAAGCTGGCTTCCCCTAATTAACTGCTACTCTCCTGTAGGGTAGCAGGTGAGAGCAAAGCTGTGGCAAAGAAACAAATGAAAAAAACCTGCTAGTACAGTGTGCACAGGTTTTTCTCCTGATTTTTGTTGAGTACAGCTTTTCACGCTGAGATTATTGGCACCATTTTCTGAATCCAAGGCAAAGGGCCTCACTCAGTAGTTTCTTTATGGAACAGTTGCGTTCAAACCACTAATATGATGAATTTCTTGTAAATTGTGCAATATCAAGTCGGTTACTGATATATATATATATATAGGCTCAGATAACTGAGTATCCCCAAAGTGGGGAGGAGACGCGCGCCGCGGGCTAGGGTCATTACAACCTCTTAGCCGCCGTCCGGCGAGTGCCAAGAAAGAGATAAGACGGTCGGACCTGTGGTCTTTCACCCTGGCTGCCGACCTGTCGGCGGGCAGCCTAATTCGTTTTCTTTGACTCTATAAGATCTTTAGAAGGTGTGTCCCGACAAAGCACTATCTTCAGGAGAAGAGGTACAGAGTAGGTTTATAGGTAGTTTATGTGGTCTTGGAATGACCACGAATTCACACTCGATGTCTAAGGGTAGGCGAAAACCGTCCGGATCCCAATGGCGAGTGTGAACCGGAGAGAAGCAGACTGGATTGCCGTGGGAGACGCTACTGGTAAGTTTGTGGGGCCACGGCAACCGTTGTCCGTGAGGGAGAGGTCTCTCCCAAGGAGGTGCTAGTTTTAGCGAGACGAAGGCAGAGATTCCCACTAGGAATTTGTGGGGCCTGACAACGCCGGACTAAATAGCGAGGTTAGGAGAGAGAGATGCAGAAGTAGTTGAATAAGAAGACCATGGTTTTGAGTAGAGCAACAAGCGCCAGTGCAGAGAGAGAGAAGTGTTCTAGGTGCCGGTTTCTCTTTCTGCTTTTCACCCTATGGGGCGTTTCTTATATAGGTGGCCAGTCGTGGTGGGGAGCCATCCCCTTTATTAAACAGCTAACTAAAGCTTAAATAATGAATTTAAAACTAAAGCTAACTAAAGCTAAAACTAAAACTTAATAAAACTTTCTTAAACATATGGAAAAAGTGATAGATATTATCTGATCGAGAAGAGGGTGACTTATAATTATTTGTAATTAAGAGGTGGCCACAACATATATGTATGACACTTGCTATTGTTAATATTTTATGCCATGGGACTACTTTTTTATTTCGGTTTTTTAAACAATATTCTTTACTTCTTTATTAAAGTTTATACTCATTTACCCATAGTTTTTTTTTTTAATTTCAAAAACTTTTTTATTGATCTTTATTCTTAGAGTAAATCACAAACAAGGACTAAAGAACGCAGGTACGGGCGTATCAGGGAATGAAGAAGACAACGCCGTGGCATGGACAGGGAGAAAGCGCGCGTTGAGTCAATAAAATTAGTATGGATTGGACAACTCATCACCAAGCTTATGAGGCTATAGCAGGTCTAAAAGAAGTAAATACATTCTATTTGTAAAGTTAAATTGAATTAAGCCCTTGATGGAATACCTGACTTGAAGAGAAGCGGGTGAGCCGACACGGAACTCACAATCTTTTTTGTGATTATGTTTCAACTAGAATACATAGATCGTAATTTCAGACGTCTGCCAGTGCAGATGCCCACTCATCTATTTCGTAGCAGAGGGAAACACTTAAGACACCATTAGTTACATTATTGTGTTAATGCCGTTATATCGGAAGGTTACGTATTGAATGTCTCTATTTTTAATGAATGATAAATAAAATAGACAAAAATGAGAAGAAGATGCGACAGAAAGGTTGCTAGCAGTAAACATTCACACTCTGTCAACTGCCTTACTGTGGCCTAACACCATGTAAATATACTTTGAAACCTGGCATGTTCCGGATTGGTAGGGTAACAATAATAATTGCTCTCCGTTTATGTCGGAGAGCTGTTTACACCTCTTTCTCTTCATTTAATCGTTTGTTTGGAATAATTGTTTCAATTCTACCTCAAACGATCTTATATTATAAATTGGCAGGTTTTATGGTGAGTTTTATTACTGTTTTATTACTGTCTTTGTCGCAGTGGTAATTAAAACATATTGTTAAACTGTCCCGTGTATGATACGAGATATATGATCCGTGCCTATCTGTAGGTAACTGTAATTGGACGGTGGGTTAATTAGCTCACCTGTTTAATAATTAAATAATTACACATTAACATTGGAAGAATGTTAAAACGTAGTCAAGTGGCTATTGTACAGCCTAGGGACGTTATAAGGGAACCACCATGGAGTATCTTTCAGAGGCCCCATGCATTGTCCGTTGCTTACTGAACAATCTCTTGCGTAGGGAAGAACCTTCTTGAGTGGGGAAGTGTTCTTCCTAACTTCCCTCGAGTTTTGTTGTTATTAGAGGGAAATTCTTCTGTCTGGTAGGAAATGTTACCTCATGTTCACTTAGAAACATTAAAAAATCTCCTTTAGCAAGGCCCACAAAGTACATTCCTGTGACAACTGTCTTTGCCCAAGTCCTTAAGTTTTGAGACTATATATCAACTTGTATACATTGGAGCTACCCATATGAGATAGCAGAATATTATCAAATACGCTAGAAACAGTATACGAAAACTACCACTTAGTCCATTCTTTTGGACAGGTGTCTAGAATTTATAGAAGGAATAAAAAATTATATAGAGGCAACCCAAGGCCCAGGTGGTAATAGTGCCATTAGCACTTCGGTGCGCGGGATCAATTACTCACTATCCACGATGATTCAGCGGTCCAAGGAGTCCTAGAAAAGCAATACAAAAAATAAAAATTTAAGAGTTTAAGACGTGCCAACCAAGGAACATTTTGAGAAGAAGACGGAAATTCCGTGTTACTGATTCAAATCGCAAAGCAGAAAGCATTACAACTCGTTTTCGTTTGGCTGAATATTACAAGCTTACCATATTTCTGGCTCAACCTCACTTTATAGTAGCCACTGTTGGCTTATCGTCTAATGAAATTTGCTCCATTAGTTCATCCCTACAAATCTGGCAGTCGCTGAGTTCATCCAATTAATTATAAATCTCCTTCATCGTTGTCATTTTTTCATTTTCAGAGCAACCTCTTGGAATCTTGCTTGGTGGTTCGAGAACCAAGAAGAAGTTTACATAACAGTCATGCTGATAAAAAACATCATTTGCATGTAGGCCTTCTATAGCGTCAATCCGTCTTAAAACCGTATTCACCCCCATTCATCTTCTCGTAGTGTCGCTCGGTTTTTAATAGATTCATCAAATGTATTCATCGTATGGACCTGTCATCGCCTTGACTCTTATACACAAAACTCTTCATCCACTGAATACAAAAGAGGAGGTGACTGTCAAAATCAAATTCTTTCTCACAGGGATTGAATGTGACGTGGAAGGTTATGGTGAAGAGAAAATAAACACTGTTAATTAGCACTAAAACATTTTCAATGACTTTTGTGACATTTATATCACAACTGAAAGATGAGGACCGAAATATATGTGTGAAATTCGAGAGGAAAAGAGAATGTCTCCTTGTGAGGGAGTACAAAGGGCAGACCATCACAAAACCCCTCGGTGGGACTTTTCAGCATTTAAAGTTATTCACTATTTATTTGACTTCAAATATTATTTACTATCTATAAATAACTGATCAAATTTAATGATTATCCAATTATTCAAGTTTTCGAAGTAAAAAAGTGTTCTGTTAGACAATTATCAACAAATACTAACATTCATCCCCCTTCTATTTCCCTAACTGTTGACTCTATGAAAACAACGAATGTGCAATCTTGAGTATGCGAAAAGGATGACCATCAAAATGCATCTGATAGAGCAAACGAAATGAAAAGGCAAGACAAAACCCGGTAAAAAAATGGCACAAAAACAATGGCGTTCCCCGCTGACTTACAACTATGTCTACCCCTTATTTGATCACATCCATGTCTTTACATAAATAAGTTATTTAAATGACTGGATTCAGCTAATAAGAGTGTGCAAAAAGAAAACCCCATTGTTAGAAACGCTGATGGTTTTAGAGAACTTTTATGATTTTTGGAACCCTAGCCCAGAAGGGTGGCCTTTAATTTTTAAGAAATCTGTCACTAATGGGGGAACATTTGTTTGGAGAGAAGTACAATAAGTCTGGTAGAGACTGGATCTCTGTATGGATTTATTTTTATATTATTATTATTATTTTTTGTTCCGGCATTTGTGCACCGCGGCCTCAGTGAGACCTATTGTGCGCCGTCCATGTCCCTGTCCTATATATGTGACAGGCCCACGGCCTTTGCAAATCTGAGGATACTGAATGGATCGATCAGTTCACATAGTTTGGGGTCTACAATGCGATCACTACCAAAGTGAAGGTATCGCCTTCTAGCTAAGTTATCACAGTCACATATTATATGACGTGCCGTTTCTCCCTCTTTCTTGCAGAATCTGCAGATTGGTGATCCCACTATCCCCAAATTAAAGAGGTGTTTATTTAACCGACAGTGACCTGTATAGAGGCCTGTCACACTTTTGAGTGTCCACCTGTCCATTGATAGAAGTTTTATAACGACTCTAAGAAATAAAATGTTTCTACTCGATTTTTCTAAAATGCAAGCATCTCAATCGTTATCCACCGAAATTACAATCTTGATTAGTGCGGCAAAACAAAAAAAAAAATGATCTCATGTATTTGATTCCATCGATAGATAGTCCGAGTTTAATAAAAATTTGTCAGTCGTCAAAAATGACCCAATTGTTCCTGATTTAATCGAAGAAGTCCTGGAGAACTACTGAATAAAATAACTGTAGCAATATGTTTTAATAATATTGTAATAAAATTTATTTTCTATTGAAGAATTTGATATTTTAAATTGATAATCAGTGTTTTGCGTATTATATCTTTTGATACAAATTAAAACTAAATATTTACTAATATTCTCCAAGGTGTTTTTAATAGGTAAAATATAATGATTGCTTTGGAGCATAAGTATAAAGAAACCAATAGTTAAAAAAAAAATATATGAACAAAATAATCTTCGTTAAATTAAAAAATGTTGTAAAATAGTAAATTCTTTACACCATCGGTTTATATTTTCCAAACTTCACAATTACTATAACAATAATATATCTGGGTCCAAAAATAATTTATAAGGTCATTCCTGTATTTTGGAATTGTTACAAAACTTAAAAGTGTACACCTGAAAAGTCTATTATTTTGACTTACCTAGTTTTTTAGTACCACCACAGATATATACTGATAAAGATACGATAATTATTTAAATTTCATCATAACGTTTAAACCTGTAAATGAATAGATCAGGAATACGAACACTTTTTTTTTTTTTTTAATTGGGTTGAATAAAACCAATTCGTTTTGTTTTTTTTGGAATAATCATTTGTCACTGAAGTGCTCCTCATAATTATTCCACCGTTATATAGGCCCCCCTCCTTATTTGCATACGGATCCTCGTATATATTTTTTATATCACGTTCTGCGTCTTTCTTTTTTTATATTTGTATATTTATAATTAATTTAGTTTATATAAAAATAAATTATTTTTTTTTGTAAATAATCTTTTGATCTAAAATAAAATAAAGTTGTTTACCTTCGATCGTTACTCTTGATCGGGTCGTCTCATTTCTTTCATATATCTATTCGTATTGCGTTAACAGTCGTTAAGAGTATTTATTGTCTTGCAAGGGAGCCCATCGGAGGACAAAAATAAATCAAAAAATGGGCATCCCTAACGAAAATATAACATAATGAAATGGATACAAAGTACAAATACATGCAATCAGTTTTATAACAATGTAAGCCAGCCATAACCTATACCAGTATCTGCGTAACGAGCTGATAGTCATGTGTATACTGTCAAACAACCTCCCTTGGCACGACAGGTTGCAGAAATAAAGGTCGTGTAATCAAATGAACAGTTAATTTATAATATCCTGAGGGTTCATTAGAATAGCAATTTGTCTAGCTGTTACCAGGTTCTATAATATTTCTTTAGAATATCGTGTTTTCTATGTCATTTTTATCGAAGGTTTAACGCTTTCGACTGTATTGAAACGTCATACTCAGGTTCATTGAATTTAAAAATGAAGCTAAATTATAAAGATATCGTGGATCGTTCAAATCTAAATGTTAGCAGTACAGCATTCGATCCTTTCCCCCGAAGCGTTCCCTCTTCGAAAGGGACGCTCACTTCGTTTTAATTATAAAATTTACAATCTGTGACCAGCAAGAACTGGATACAACCCATATTCTGTGCTACAATAATTTTATTATTTTCCCGCAGACTGAGTGCTGAGTAGTAGATTGGAGTGCAGCTTCAGGTCCTCTTCCCGCCACGATACCAGTCCACAGTAATTCAGGTTAGTCAATTTTAATAATAATAAATTATTAAAATAATGTGTTGTTACCTGCAAGTTATAATTAAGCAGCTTAACATCACATACACGATAGATCAATATTGCATCAAAGTTTTGCAAACCTCAAGTTTTTTTTTGTTAATCTCATATGGGTATTTGTAATAATAATTCCTGTGAATTATCCTCCTGTTTCAATTTATACTTTTCTATATTTCTGTAGACTTTGTGGGGTCTTCTTTAATAATCTTATTATATATAACATAACATATATGATAAAAATATTGAATTTCCAGCCATCTATCAAAATACATATCATGTGTATCATGCACCATTTAGGTATTAGGGTAATTTGTCAGGAAAATGTTTGTGTTTAGTAAGTGGTTTATGTTCAGGAGGCTCAAATAGGAAAAAGGAGATTCAATGGGTGTCTTGGTAGAAAATATCTTCAAGATGAAAGATACTTATAAAATGTCCCTTCTCATAGCGAGTGAAAGCTCTCCCGCTTCAACCAGTAAACTATTTGTTGGAATGGGCCGAAAAGTACAGTGGCTATTCTCAAACCTTCATTGTGGATGGTGTCTAGAGTCTTTAGGATAGCTTGACTAGCAGACACAGCCATAGTTATTCTAATTATTCTCCTATAAAGCATGAATAAGCTTGATCTATCAGTCACGACCTTTAGAAGTTAAAGAGCAGGTGTACATATATCATTGAGGACCTTGGTGTGTGATCTCCAATCGAGAGACCGGTCTATAAGGAGCACTAGGTATTTGACTTGATCTTGGAAATGAATAAGGGGGCTTTGGTAATGTGTGAGGCGCTTCCGGAACTAAATGGCAGGACATCTGTGGGTAAATAGAATCTATGTTGTTTCACCCTGAGAGCTATTTTATTTAGAGTTGTTGGTATGAGGGAATGAAAGGCATCCAAGGCTTTCATGTTTTACGTTTTTACATCAAGAGTAATTTTCTCCATACATTTGAAAAGAGTGGATGTCAAGGCTATTGGCCTGTAGCTCGATAAGGAGCTGGGGGTATCCCTGTTCCTAATATGAACCACTATAGATTCTCTCCAGGGAATTAACCACAAATAAATTTTATTGATAAAACGCAAAATGACGTTCATATTTTGTTTGCTTAATTTTTTAATCAACCCTGTGCATAAATTGTGGGGACTTCGTGTTGTATCTTTGTGTATCACACCGAACCCGAAAGAACCTGTTTGATAGATAAGATTTAAAGACTAGATAAAGTGGTAGAGAATTTGGTTTGGAAGACTTCGTGCGTGTTTGTTTTAAGTTCCTCGCAAAATGGCCTCTAAAACGGAGGTGACGGTTCATTTTTGTGTTGGGTTTCCCCATAAAGTTTTTGCAGATCGCATTACAAGCTGATTCTGCCTGCTGAAGAGCTCTCTTGGCACTCATTTCACTACTGTACACCGCATTGTCCTCGGCGAAAGCAGCAACTGTATTGCTTTTGTACTGGGCTCCGACAATTTTTGACGTATACACGTTTAAAAGAACTGGGGAGAGCACGGCTCTTTGGGGGACTCCACAGGTCAGAGGCACAGGCTCGGAGTAGTTATCACCTACCCATTATTCAGGAAGCTTCCTTTGTATATAGCTGTTCCGGGCATTTTGCACCGGGCGGTTGCAAAGCATTCGGGACATAGTCTCGTGGAATCTTGCGAAATCATAGGCGTGGCTATGTTTCTGTTCAGGTTTTATCTTTATACTTTAGCTTGTAAAGACAAGGGGATGCTCTGGGCTAAGGCTGGATTGAAACCAAGTCTGCTCTAGCGGAATGATGTCATTGTCAACAAAGTATTCTTTGATATAATTGAGAAGAATTTTCTCCAGAATCTTCCCCATTTTTTGTAGTAAGCTGATCGGGTGGTAGTGGGCTGAGTGATCTTCACTCCTGGCTGGCTTGAGTAGTGGGAACAGGGTGGAGGTGAGCGGGAACTGCTGGAGGGGACTAATACAGAGGACGACCCAGGAGACGATACCTCAGCCGGAGACCGGCCCTCCGATGTGGAACATTGAGATAGAAGATGTGGAGGACATAATCACAAATGACGCCAGATCATTTGGCTAACTAAGACTTTCGGGCTATTTCGGGCCGAACACACGAAATAGGGGCCATGTGATATAACAACCACTGGGGATTAACGAAGACAAGATTTATCAGGCTCTTATGGACGCATCAACCCCAGAGAAGACGCGTCACCTATATGTGGACAATGTGATGATATGGGATCGCATTAAACGATTTTGGAGGACGGAACGATTAGGGATCGATCGAACATTCGTCCGCTGACTGTACCTTGAAGGTGGAAACGGTCAAAGATGAAGGACGTCAGACGGAAGCGACCCTCACGTTTCACCAAGGCACAACGAATCACTGCGGAATAGAGGCAACCCTACAAGCATTGAAGCGTCGATATTTTTGGTTGAAAATGAAGGACACAATCACGAGCACAGTTGGCACCTGCGACACATGCCTCACCACTAAGTACGATCAATCCCCCCCCCCCAGAGTGATACAGGAGAAAACACCTTCAGTGTACACGCCACTGGTGGACCTGCAAGTCGATAGTCCACCTGGTAGGGATGTAAGTGGGTCACCTTCATTGATCGATTTAGCAAGACGGTGATGGCACATCTGATTGGTGAACGATCTGGGGGGTGGCGGTGTTAGGGGCGTTACGCACATGGTGCCAATTTTACTGTGTCAGACACAGTTGCATCCGATGGTGGAAGAGACTTTGACAATACCGAAATAAGGGGCGAGGTGGCGGCCTTGGAGATATGGTGGGACCTCAACACCCCAGGACACCCGAAGAGTCGAGGAGACGTGGAGACGCAGCACGCTAAGCGACCACCTCCGAATCTATCAAGGGGAAAAGGGCTAGAACTGAGCGTAGCTTTGGAGAAGGCTGTTATGGCATATTATCACTCCATACTTTCTGCCACGGGATTCTCACCAGTCGAGACCCTTTTGGGATTTTAAGGACGGCGTCGGGATAGCAGGAGTACAGCGGTCGACGAGGAATTTGTGTCACGTGTGGTCAATAACCGGAGAGCTCTGGGGAAACAGTGGGTGAACATTCGAGGGAAACTCGTGGATGGGAACCGCAGATGGGTGGCGTGAGACAATCTCAAGGTCAAATATGTGCTGGGTAGGATTAAAATTGGAAAGATCGTGTACCGGAAAAAAGGGTCTAACCGGGGCAGAGAGTTGGTGAGGTACTAGGGTCCTTTCAGGCTGATCGCCATTCGCGAACACAGAATACAGTCACGATAGAAAGCATAACACCGCCTATCAAACAGTTCACGTCGAACAGTTAAAGTTTCCCACGGCGGAGCCGTAAAGCCCCACCGTTATAACCTAGTTGTGTGGTGTTATTTTGTTAAATTGCTGGTTACGCGCAGTTAGCGTATCAGCCCAAGTGGATTATCTTTTTTGTTTGTTTGTTGCGTTGTATGTATCTGGATGACGTTTTTTTTTTATTTTCTCTTTTTGTATGCTAATTTTTGTACTTAGTCTTATTTTAATATGTAGATTATGTCGCTTCCCATAAGTTTACGAGGAATGTTCGTAAACTGATAGGGGGTAGTTAAGGCTCGTAGCCTAATACCACGTATCCCAATGTAAACAAAGGCTGTAAACAGAGATAGAAGATTAGAAGCGGAATAAAGACAGTTTAAACCTAGCCGTTGTTCAAATATCAGTTCCCTTTACTCTCGTTCTCTTTTTTTTAATGGTCTAAAGCCGATAGACGTTAACTATATATTATTAGATAGACGATATATAGTATTATATAGTTATATATATATATATATATATAAGTTAAGGTTCGGACGTCGTAGGCAGCCAGCCTAATCCTTAAGTCATCGGGATGTAAACATCCCGAATGTATTTAGAGAGGCTTTAAAAGCTCAAATAAAAACAGTCTTGTGACAACTCTCGTTCAGTAACTACATTCAACCTCTTTCCTTTTTCTTCTCGTTTTTCGTTGACGATCGTTAACTGGTGCCGAAACCCGGGAGCGGAGTGGGTTCGAGTCATTAACGTGCGAGTTGGTTTTTGTTTTTTTTTTTCCTTCTTATTCACTTTCGTGTGATTTAATTAAAGTAGGTAATGGTGGAATTGCGGCCGGCAGCGTTTGAAGTTCCACAGTTACCTAAAGAAACCATGGCTGAAGCCCATGCGAACACACTGGCGTGGATGAAGGTGCGGGCAGTGACGTCACAGGACATGAGGAAAATGATCTCAGACCTCGAAAAATTTTCTGGGGAAATAGGTGAGTTAAATCATTTTCTCAAAGGTGGAGATAGGATTATGGAGAGGATACAAGCCAAGATGGACGAAGGGTTACTCGACCCAGGTGACGCTAAGTCAATAAAGGCAGACCTGGTGTGCAGGGTGAAAAGGAAGGTGCTGAACCTGATACAGGCGGACGAGGAAACCCCGTGGGAGATAGTAAAGACGAGACTGAAAAAAACATATGGGGGGGGACGATGGACCCCAGAGGAGGATATATTCCAAATGTTTCGAGAAATGAAATCTCCGAGACAGAATAGTGGACAGTATGCTGCAGTCCTGGTTGTCCGCTACAATAAAATAAATGAGAAAATGAGGGAGACAACTAGCGCCGATGAAGTGGAGGGCAGGATGGGATTCCTGTCAACAATCTTAAAGGTACAATTAGCGAAGGAGACGGGAAGGAAGGAAGGGTTCCCTAATGAGCGATCGTTCCTCGAATGCGCCCAGGCGATGATAGATGCTAGCGCAAGGGAAGAAGAAGTAAAAATGAACGAAGATGACAACGATTGGAGCCAGATCCCATATAGGAGAAACAGGACCCCAAAAGCAGTGTGGAGGAGACAGGAAACGCCGTTTGCCGGTAGAGACAGGGGAGCGACAAGAGAGAGAAGATTGGGAGTGACGAGGCCTAGGTACGCACCTCGGAAAGAAGAAAGGAAATGTCATGGTTGTGGAAAGACGGGCCATCTGGTAGCTCAGTGCCCTCGCACTAAGTGCTTTGAGTGTGGGGAAGAAGGACACATAGCAAGACAATGTCCATACTTGTTTCGTAGAAGGGAATTTCACAAAGCAGAACCAATGGAGGTGAACAACCAGGAAATCCGGGAGAGGCGGAGCGCGACACCAAGAGAAATTGGATCATCGGGCGACGAGTCATCAGGGACGTCGGAGACAGACGGAGAGGAGTCGAAGCGCAGCGGGAGCAGACGACGAGAGTGGCAGAAGAATCCCTCGCGCAGATGGGAGCGGCGTACGGAGGCCTGAGGAGAGTGGCAGCAGAGAGGCGACCGCATCCTAAGGTGCAATACAGTGCGGGAAAGGATGTGTGGTTTGCCAATTATCGAGTTCGGGAAGGGGGAGAGGTGCCTCATTGATACTGGCAGCACCAATACAATAATATCTCGTGGTGCGTTAGAGAGGTTGCGTAGAGGAGAGAGGGCACACCAGATCAAGGTATGTAAGTGTAAATTACTTACTCTTGGGGGACCCTGCGAAGTAATGGGAGAAGCGGTCGTGGGGCTGGAAGAATGGGCGAAAGTAATGGGTGACATAAAAGTACACGTCGTGGAAGACATGCCACGGGAATACCAGATAATAGTGGGGTGTGATTTACTGGGAAAAGTAGGCGCGCGCATCAAAAACGAGGGGGAGAACTGGAGGATCAAAATAGGGAAGCGAACCTATCGAAGCCGGGGGGGCGTAAGGGGCGAAACGGAGCAAATAGGAGCGGTTAAGAGAGTGGAGGATTGGAGGGAGAGTCTGAGGAGCGAGTTTAGGGATATTTTTTTCGCTGAAGGGGACAAGCTAGGAGCAACGGGGAAAACGCTACATGAGATCCCGTTAAAAGTAGAGCGGGTGACGTATGTGAAGGAGAGGCGGTATCCGCAAGCGCTCAGACAACACATTAGAAAGGAGATCGAGGATCTCAAGCGCCAAGGTATTATCAGAGATAGCACGTCTCCGTATAATAGCCCTTTGTGGGCAGTGAAAAAGAAAAGTCGACCGGGAGAATGTGAGGAAAAATACCGAGTCGTGGTGGATTTTCGGAAACTTAACGATAATACCCTGGACGAAAAATATCCGATCCCGCGGTTCGAAGACATCCTAGACAGACTAAACGGTGCAAAAATTTTTAGCACATTGGACCTAAAAGCAGGGTACCATCAGATCAAACTAGCTGCGCATGACCAACATAAAACGGCGTTTTCGTTTGAAAGAGGGCATTTTGAGTTCACGAGAATGCCGTTCGGTCTCAAAAATGCTCCAATAACCTTTCAGCGTCTCATGGACGAACTTCTGAGAGGAATGGACGAAAATATGTGCCAAATTTACATGGATGACCTGCTGATCTTCAGCCGAACGGAATCGGAACATATTCAACACCTCCGGAACGTATTTGAGAGATTAAGGGATTTCGGGTTGAAACTGTCAATAGACAAATCGTCACTGGGGCAGGAGCAGATTAGTTTTTTAGGGCACACAATCTCACAGGAAGGGGTTCAACCAGACTCGACGAAAGTAGAAGCGATCCAGAGAATGGAGGTGCCAAAAGATGTAAAAGGGATTCGGAGATTACTGGGCACGCTCAATTACTACCGCCGTTTCGTGCCGGACATGGCAGAATATATGGTACCCATTAACAATTTACTACGGAAAGGAGCACGGATAATGATCACGCCGCTGATAGAGCAGAATATCCGCAAATGCTTGGCACGTTTGCAGGAGGCGCCGATTTTGGCTTTCCCTAACTTTGAGAAGGATTTCACGATCACCACCGACGCAAGCGACTATGCCTTGGGGGCAGTATTGTCACAAGAAGGCGAAGACGGGGAAAGACCGGTGGCTTACGCGAGCAGACGCCTGACGGACACGGAGGCGCGGTACAGCGCTCTGGAACGAGAACTCCTCGGGATAGTGTGGGCCATTGGGCACTTCCGTCCGTATGTATTTGGCAGAAGGTTTCGAATACATACGGATCACCGACCTCTTCAATGGGTCGGAAAACTCAAAGAATCCTCCTCAAGGGTAACAAGGTGGAAGGAATTCTTAGCCCAATACAATCTGGATATTGTATATAAGCCAGGCAAAGACAACGTCGTGGCAGATTGGCTGTCGCGCGCTATTATGGTGAACGCCATAGAAGAAGGGGAAACATCGAGCGGTATGAGGCAGTTCATTGAGGAATGGACGCCTGGAGAAGCGGGCAGGAGCAGCACGCGGAAAGATAGTGACAGGAGTGCGGACACACCATCAGACGAGTCTATAGGAGAGAGACCGCGTGATATGGAGACGACGGACGAAATTATCAATGATAAGCGGAGGCAGATCATTTGGAAAACTCAAACATCGGGTGCTCTGAAAATACTCCATAGTACGTACGGTAGGAGTCAGATCGCGACATTTGGTCACCACCGGGAGTTCGAGGAGATCAAATTTGTCAGGCTCTCAAGGACGTGTCCAAACCCGGCAAAACACACCATTTATTCGTGGGCAACGAGACTGTGTGGGACAAAATTAAAAAGCTGTGGCAGAAAGAGCTGTTGGGGGTGGATCGCTCGTTCATTCGGTGTCTTTCCGTGGTCCAAACCCTGCGGGACGAGGAGCAGCAACGCGAGGTAACACTGGCGTATCACCAAGGAAAAACCAACCACCGCGGTGGGCAGGAGACGGCACAAGCACTACGAAGGCGCTATTTTTGGTGGGGGATGCAGCGGACTATTCAGGAGGTAATCGGAGCATGCGAAGTTTGTCAGAAGACGAAATATGATAGACATCCCCCGCAGGGACTCCAGGAGGAATCACCCACGGCAGAAGCACCACTGACGGAGATTCAAGTGGACACCTTCACGTGGCGGGGTTTTAAGTGGGTCACTATCATCGACCCATTTAGCAAAGTGGCTATGGCCTACGCGGTGGGAGACAAGTCATCAGATTCCATATTACAAGCCCTCAACACATGGTTTCAGTTCTACGGCATACCAGAGAGGATCTCGTCGGACGGGGGACGGGAGTTTGACAATGCAACCGTGAGAGCCGAAATGCAAAAACGGGATGTGGTATGGCATTTTAATACCCCCGGGCATCCCAAGAGCAGGGGAACCATCGAAAGGTTACACAGCACCCTCAGCGACCACTTACGCGTGTACCAGGTGGATAAAGGCCTGTCGGCGAACGTAGCGATGCCAATGGCGGTGGCGGCATACAACCACTCGATACATGCCACGACGGGGTTAGCACCCTTCGAAATTTTGTTTGGATTACGAGTGAGACCGAGGAACTGGCCAGAGACGGTGGCGGATGAGGGAATGGTGGCACAGCTCCATAACACTCACATACAGCTCGGAAAGATGTGGTACAAAGTACGCGATAAGATTATGCGCGAAAAATCCAAGCGCGTGGCACGGGCAAATTTGAAGGTGCGTGATCGCATAGGAGCAATATCGATTGGGACCGTTGTGTACAGAAAAGTCGTGTCAAATCGTAGTAAGGAACTTGTTCGGTATGAGGGGCCCTTTAAGGTCATCATAATTCGGGAACATAATCTCGTGACCATCGAGAGTATGACCACCCCAAAGAAGAGGCGAACCGTTCACATTGAACAGTTGAAACTCCCAACACAGGGGGGAGGGTGTTGAATGTGCGTAAGATGGTGTGCCCTCGATCCGATACGGAGCAACTGATCCGGAATCATATGTTTCACATGTTCACATTCACATGTGCTGCTCAGAGAGAGTTTTTGTTTTCATTATTTATATTGTGGATGTTCCATTTTTTTTTACCTGGCAGCCACCGGATCCAGGGCGAATGTATTATTTTTTGTTATTATTATTTTTGTTTTATTTCTGTATTATCTCTTTTCTTTGTTTTTTTGTGAGGACTATGAATATATTAGACCGTAAACGTGATGTAAGGGATTACAGGCTGTGTGCTGAGTGCGGCGGACCTTGGAGTTTACGAAGAGATATGCGTAAACTGGCAGGGGGGAGTTAAGGTTCGGACGTCGTAGGCAGCCAGCCTAATCCTTAAGTCATCGGGATGTAAACATCCCGAATGTATTTAGAGAGGCTTTAAAAGCTCAAATAAAAACAGTCTTGTGACAACTCTCGTTCAGTAACTACATTCAACCTCTTTCCTTTTTCTTCTCGTTTTTCGTTGACGATCGTTAACTTATATATATATATGTATTATATAATGTATTTCTTCTTTACCTTTCCTTCTTATCAATAAAGAGTCAAATTTTAATTTCTTTCCAGTGATCAGTTCTTCTAGTTAAGTATATGATTCTGAATGAGGAACATGAGTCAAGGTTAGTAACAGCCCTACTTAAAATCCAAAACCCCCACCAGAAAAAGTCAGTGAATTTACTGGAATGAAATAAAAAAGGTTGGTCATTGAATATTTGTTTATTGTTGTTACATAAAAGCTTACATCTAAACGAATATTTTTATCAAAACCAGCAGCGACAGAGAGGAGAATTCGATCCTCATCCTAGTTGCATTGAATTCGTCTATACCTAAACCATATTCCATATAGCGCTATCTGTTGGATAAAGATAAATAACGCTCTTTTGTGTATGTAAAATGTACTGAGTGCGGACGATACCTAGCATATGCCCCGTCGTAGGGTAAGTATTTTTAGCCCTTGTGAAGGTGGTGTGTAAGAGGAACTGTCAAAACAGCACGATCTTATCCTTTTCCTTTCTACTCACTGGAGCTCCTAACTTGGGAATATTATCACCAAACGACTAGGTTTCTTTCACTTTGATGAAAATATTCCTACTCCACTAAATTACAAATTAACAAATAAATAATGTACTACATTCATATGAACAACTTGGATTAGCAGGAACTAAGTAAGTAAATTGCAAAGTGACGCAAGTAACTTGAAAACGCAAGTGGATATGAACAAACCAGATTAGGACCTAGAAAATAAATTATATTTTCAATATACTACCATGATAGAACTGTTGGTAAATAAGGAAATATTTTAAATCAAAGTACAATATCCAAGCCCCCCTCGTAACCGCTGCCGACCCACGCTTAACAAACAGGGATGATAAATGATTTGTTTAAATAGAGAAGGGTATAATTGAATGGAAGGTTAATTGTAACAGTTGCGTTTATAGTTTGGGATTAAAATTTGGTACAATTTGAACCAATTAATTCCAGCCTATTTTGGATAATTCTGTATTACCACATCTGCTTACATACTACAAAATTTACTTCAAACTTTTTAAAGAAAGATATTTAAATTTCTTATTGAGTCGTGAAACGACTACTTACCAGGCGAATCAACTTCTGTTTTTAAGAGCGATCCAGAATAATCAAGTCCAGTTCATAGGTTTTACATACGATGCCAACCAGATTGCCACAAAGTGTAACCCAGGTTACGAATTCTTTTGAACCTCTAAACCGGGCCCATGACCACTAAGCCCACTAAGCACTAACCAATACCTCCCCTAGTAATGGGAAAATTAAATAGTTACGACCTAACACGGCTCCTAAACGAGCACAAAATCACTGGATACCATGTAGTACAAGGACAACAGGATACTAAAGTGTTTTGTGCCACGGAACAAGCCCTATTAACAACAGCCGCCGCTCTTAAAGCAGCTAAAAAATACCGTACCACACCTACGCCCCGAAGGGAACCAAACCGAACAAAATATTTCTTCTACAAGGATTTGACTTAACTCATCCCATAGAAGAAATACAAGCCCACGTCGTTCCTATATATTATTATTATTATTATACGAGGTATAATATCGGTGTACAGACTGAGAAAAAGCGACCACAATGGCGCCAAAACCGAAATTGAGCCAGTTCTCGTAATAGGGGAAGCCACACTTACTGCGGACAAACTGAAACAAATCCGACATGTAAATATTGTGCTATTCTGAGTAAGCCCATATAACGAGAAACGTGGCATCCCCATGTGCCGGAATTGTCAAGAATATGGTCATATCAGGCGATATTGCTTTAAGTCCCCGAAATGCGTGAGGTGCAGCCAGCCTCACGAAACAAAGGAATCCCCACGTGACCAGGCGGTGCCATCTACGAATCAGCTGATGTCACAGCTGACTGGTCTCATCGAAACAGTTCTTGCAAGACTCGATAGAACAGCAGCATAATGATTGGACACAATACACTTAATTACAACATTTGCGGTCTTAGGCCCATACAAGGAGACATCGAAGCAATACTACGTTGCCGTAACCCGGATGTAGCATTTCTAAAAGACACCAGACTGAAGAAGGACTGCTACTGTCGTTTTCCAGGCTACTCTACCTACCGGCAGGACACGGAAACAATCTCAGGAAGCGTGGCTATTTTAGTCAGGCAGGGAGTGCCATGTAAACGACGGGAACCACTATGTAGTCACCCTCCAACTTCGTTTGACTAACAATATTGTTGTTACTGGAATTTATAGAAGGCCTAGAACAAATCTGACGACAGCCAGGCTCCTAATAACCCAGATCAGCAAAAATAAAAGGCACGTAATCATTGGAGACCTCAATGCCAATCACAGCTGGTGGATTGGAACAACAGCCAATGCCCTCGGCAGACACATAATCAAGACACCGTTCGCAGTGATCCACCCAGGGGTACCGACATTTCGGCAATATGGTAACCTAGATAGGACTTCCAAACCAGACTTATTTCTCACCCACCAACTTCATCGGGTCACCGGCTGCTCGGCGCTCGATTTTGAATCTTCAGACCATAGACCTATTCTCTATGAGCTTGAAGGCAACATTCCAGAGCCACCTAGACAAGATGACTATCGAGAGGCCAATTGGGCCCAATATAAGCATCTCATTAGTGCAGAGTTGCCCCCAATTGCGCCTCTTTGACATACTTGGGATATTTACAGCGCCATCAATCAGTTGCAGGCCACCATTGTCCGAGCTGCTGATGTCCCCATACCAAAGTTCGCCCTGGTACCGGCTTCCCTGAGGAAGCCACCAGAGCACATCATGCAACTGATACAGCAACGTAATAATATTAAAAACAGGTGGTTCCGGACGAAAAACAAAGACCTGAGGCCTGTGCTAAACGCTCTAACTACCCAAATAACATCTCTAATGATCCAGTGGAAGAGCTCTATGTGGGGTGACCGTCTCCGCAGCTTACACAGTGACTACAAAGCATTCTGGTGGCTGGTTAAAACATCTGTAACCAAGAAAAACACTGTATGACTAGTAAACAACGGGCAGTTCATGTCTGTTGCAGACCAGGCAGACATACTAGCCGACCACTTGAGAGGGAATAGAGAAACTGATCCAATCACAGCGCCCGACCGGCGGACCACTAACCTCACCACTATATATACCTCCTACCACCAGGTTGCAGCAATAATTCGTCGCACCAGTGGCAACAGAGCACCAGGGGATAATAACATCCAAAACATCCTTCTGAAGCAGCTACCACGGAAGGGTATATCTCACATAGTGAACATCCTCAACTCTTCACTGAGACTCCACTACTTTCCCCAGACGTGGAAGCATGCCATCGTCGTCCAACTATTGAAACCGGCCAAGAATGGATATGAGCCAGCTCACTACAGGCCCATAAGTCTGCTGACCCAATTATCAAAAATATACGAGAGGATCCTCTACGGCCATCTCACCAGACACTGTGACGCTCAAGACATTATTCTACTTCAACAGACCGGCTTCAGCAAAGGACTCAGCTTGGACTGCAATCTAGTGAAACTGCATTGGCACGTTGCAACGAACATGCGAAACAACAGAGTCACTGCGATGATCTCCCTTGACTGTACGAAAGCATTCGACTCTGTAGATCATCGTACACTCCTGCGACGCCTGCACGAGCACGAATTTCCTGTGCAACTCCAGAACATCATGACTTCCTATCTAGCAGGCAGAACCTTTTCTGTGCGAATAGGAGCCATATCAACTACCAGAACAGAGTTCCCCAAGGGTCGGTGCTGGGACCCCTACTCTTCAACATCTACACCTCGCACATAGTAGGAGCATTATACTCTAATTGTGAGGTAGTGGCATATGCGGACGATAAAGGGGTCTACAGCACCAGCCTGAACCCAGCGAAAGCTCTAAAGGCTGCAGAGGGCGCCAGTTAGTTAATCACCGACAGGCTGCGAGCTGTCCACATTCAGGTGCACCCGGTCAAAACTCAAGGGATCGTCTTCTCCTTCCAGCATGGAAAACGGAAGCGTCCACCCAGCTTCACTATAGACGGGACTGAATCCAAACTTTCCAGCAGCAATTCGGCATTAACCTAGGCAGACACATGACGTTCTACACACACACACCTGCAGAAGAAGCTGAAAAGAGTACGTAGGACTTACTACTCTCTCCAGCATCTCATCACAAGCCCGGCTATATGCCTTCGGCTGAAACTGTTAATATATAAGAGCATCCTGAGGCCAGCTCTACTGTTTGGGACACCGATTCCTACACAATAGCACAATAACTCGACTCCAGAGCTTCCAGAACAAAATCCTGCGCACGGCACTATGGAATACCCCTTTTCGTGATATGAAGGCTCCCGACATCCACGAAAAGTTCAAAGTCCCCACCATCACCGAAGCCATTCAAAGAAGACACATCAAGTTCTTTGACTCGATGAAACATAGCCAAAACCCTCTATTCCGAGACATGACACCCCCACCGCTACTGGCAAGATGGCAACTCTCAAGATCTGGTAAAGCAGACCAAATGGTGGACATCACGGCGCTTGGCCCACCAACAAAAAGCCTCTGACGGGCAGCCAACACTGCTATCCGACTAAACAAGACTGCACTACGTGCCTAGAGGGACTCTTGGCTCAGCCACCAGTGGACTCTCACCACTGTACCGCAACTATCAACCTCTACCGAGGCTTCCCACGCTCCTTAATTCCTTTACACCACCTTCAAGCAGATACTCCTAGTACAAGGATCCGCTCAACCCAAATATCCCTTTATTTCCCCCTCATATTCAATCTTATAATTAGAGAGATAAGAAGAAAAAAAGAAAAGAAAAAAAGTGATGTTATATCCTTACTATAACATAAACATAAACTTGCCAATGCATCTCAAACTAATGTATAAATGTGTCCTCCGCTCAGCTCTGCTATACGGTGCCCCACTATATACTCACTTGACTGACAATACAGCTAAAAGTCTCCAACAATTCCAGAATGGGATCATGAGAAAAGTGGCCCTGCTGAAGAACGTGTAGTACTTTAAAGAAGTAAAGTGACCTGTACCCGTTGCTTGGTGTGCTATCGGTGGGTGAGTTCATCCACCGTAGACACATCAAGTTTTTTGACTTGTGGCAGCACCTCACAAACCCAGTGTTTAACACTATGACACCACCACCCTTCCCACATCGATGACAACAAACTGTCGGGGAAAATTAGGTTAAGATTTAGTTTAAGTTGTTATTGTTAGATGTAAGTTAGTTTTAAGTCTGTGATAAATCCATTAATGTATGATGTACATTATTATACTTTTGTACAATGCAGATCACTATTATTAGAAAACAGAATTTGTATAAAATGTAGGTAAGCTACTGGAAATAGATTGAAGCAATTGTAATAGATTCGTTTGTAGAACTATATTTCGTAACATATATTAGTTTTGTAACAAGGGGGTATGAAGCAAAAAAAAAAGAGTGGTGCATAAACATTCCTTACAAACTTTAATTTACTTTTCTAAAACTGATTTAACGATCGCTTCGAGTAGTGATAAGAAATCTGCACCCGACCACATCAGCTGATGAAATCGAAGACGAACTATCAGCTCTGGGATTCAAAGTTCGGCAAATAACCAACGTTTTACGTGAGGACAGACAATAAAACGAATCCACCAAAACGGCATTACCGTTATTTTTTGTAGATCTCGAGCGGACACCTGGCGTGGAGAACATTTATGACTTAACAACCCTGTATTACACAAGAAAACAGGTCGAAAAACCTTACCCCAATAGAGACATCGTCCAATGCCATAATTGCCAGGCATATGGGCACACAAAATCGTATTGCCACCACCCTCCTAGGTGTGTAAAGTGTAGTGGGCAGCACAAAAGCGAATTGTGCAAAAAGCCCCTAAAACCGCCTGCTGTATGCGTGCTCTGCCAGCAAGACCATCCGGCCAACTACAAGGGCTGTGAGGCCTATAGAATCCTCAAGTCCAGGAGCGAGCAACGCCAGAAGAAGAGAAGCCAGTAACAGGTAGCTCAAGAAGCACCCCCACCAGAAGGCCTTCAGTCTCTTTTGCTGATACCGTTCGGAACAGAGAGCAGTCACAGGCACTGCCCACTCCGCTCATCCCGCCAACCAGCAAACCCAATCCCATCCTCAACCACACATCTCACATATTCCTTCACCTCCAAGCTCTTCAGATCTCACTAGCCTATTAACATCATTCCTTACAGAATTCAGAACCCTAATTACCCTTCTCAATTCCCTTCTTACAAATCTTGTCTCCTACCTTATACCTGTTAAGCAAACGACCATTTACCGTTCGACAGTACCAGACTTATCGTACTGATCACCCAGATGGAACAGCTCATGCAGGTACCGCTGTCATTGTCCATAACTCCATATCCCACCACATAGTTCCTTTGGTATCACATGATTTCCTTCAATCCACTGCAGTGTCAATCACCACCTTCACTTTTCCTCTTACACTTGCATCAACGTACTGCCCTCCCAATAAATCCATTTCCGACTCCCAATTCATCTCCTTTCTAGACTCTATCGGACATCGTTTCCTTGTGGGTGGGGACTTTAATGCGAAGCACCAACACTGGGGGGTCAAGATCCACAAATACACGAGGACGTGCTTTGCTGTCTGCACTCACACGGAAACATTGCTCCACTATCACTCCTGACACAGCCACCTATTGGCGATCAGATCCCAACCGAAATCCTGATCTCCTTGACTTCTTTTTTTACAATAGTTTAGGAACACTAAACTACTCACTCACGCGCCTTGATGACCTCTCCTCTGATCATAGTCCTTTATTATTAACCATTTCCCTAAGACCAATTCATAAACTGCCTCCTCCTTCATTTATTAGGGGCCCAGTTGACTGGGACCACTTCCGTCAGCTTCTTACAGAGTCCGTAAACCTCAAATTATCTCTGAAAACATCCCAAGACCTAGACGATGCAGTGCATTCTTTCACTACTCTGGTCCAGAGGTCGGCTTGGGAGGCATCGTCACCCCATCGTCACACAAAAATCCACAATCATAATCGTTTACCTCAGCATCTCAAAGATCTAATCCAATCCAAACGCCGCTCCAGAACAGTGTGGCAAAGATCCCGGCATCCTATTGATCGTCGCACGTACAATCAGTACTGCCGATTGGTAAAGCGGCGATTGGCATCCTTCCGTTCCGATTCTTTCAATTCCTACCTCTCCTCTCTGTCCACCAGGGATAACTCCTTGTGGAACGTAACCAAAAAAATCCTAAAGTATCAACCTGTTTCACACCCACTCCGTTGTGATGATGGGTCCTGGGTGGCTTCGGATGGGGATAGGTTGGAGGAATTTGCTCTGCATCTTACCCATACTTTCACACCTCACCTTTCTCATCAAAGCCATACTCACAGCACAACTGTGGAAGATTTCCTCACTTCACCTATTCCTCTCTCTCTTCCACCAAAAGCCGTTAACCCCTCTGAGGTTAAATACCTTCTGAAAAACTTACCTTACCGAAAATCCCCTGGATATGATCTCCTTACTCCTCAAATTCTCAAACAACTTCCTCCTAAAGCCATAATCTTCCTAACCTACATATATAATTGCATAATCCGAACGACGCACTTTCCTCTCCTCTGGAAACATTCCATTATTGTCCTATTCGCCAAACCCGGTAAACCACCCAATGACGCCTCACCTTATCGTCCAATTAGCCTACTCCCTATCCTCTCAAAAATATTTGAGAAACTCCTACTAAAACGTCTACTTCCCATTGTTGAATCCAAAAACCTTTTTCCTACACACCAGTTTGGTTTCCGCCAACGACATTCCACTGCTCAACAAGGCCTTCGCGTTGTTGATCACATCTCCTCAGCCCTTGAAACCAAACAGTATTGCACTGCTGCCTTTCTTGACATAGCTCAAGCTTTTGACAGGGTTTGGCACGCCGGTTTGCTCTACAAGCTTAAAAGATATTTACCACATACCCTTTTCCTAGTCTTACAGTCCTACCTTTCAAACCGCTTCTTCCAAGTCCGCTGTGGTTTAGAATACTCTAACTACTATCCCATTAATGCAGGAGTTCCACAGGGCAGCGTCCTGGGCCCCATCCTCTATAACCTATACACCGCTGATGTCCCCTCTACTCCCAATACCTTCTTGGCCACATTTGCAGATGACACTGCAGTCTTGTCATCCCACCCAGACCCCGACATAGCATCCCATAACCTTCAAAAACACCTTGACGAGATCGAGTATTGGTGTAATCAATGGCGGATCAAAGTTAATGAAGCAAAATGTTCCCACATTACCTTCACCCTTTGTCGCAAGACTTGTCCACTAGTTCATTTTAATTCTATTCCTCTCCCTGTATTCGAGACAGTACGATACTTAGGCTTCCATCTCGACAAACGACTGACCTGGAACCCACATACGAGACTAAAAAGACAAGAACTAAACAGGCGCTTTGGACAACTGTACAGACTACTTCAAAGGACATCCCATCTCTCAATAGAAAATAAACTACTAATCTACAAAGTTATACTTAAGCCAATCTGGACATACGGAATAGAGCTATGGGGGACAGCAAAAAAGTCGAACATCAAGCGTATCCAATCCTTTCAATCAAAAGTCCTGAGAACAATAGTAAATGCCCCTTATTATGTCAGCAACAAAACCCTTCATAACGACCTTAATATACCCTACATTCTAGAACTCATCCCTATAATCCTCCTCGGAGACTAAAACGGCAGTGGCCTCGTGACCTGCTATAAACGCGTGACAGCGGGGGTCCTGGCAATGGCCAGTTACTCCAATCATGTCCTGAGCGTCTGTGGCTCTCGCGCTCTTGGTCAGCCTCGCCTGGCTAGTATCCGGTGACGCGGCTGACGGAGGAGCGTGGGGGACTTCCCAAGGCTCCGCTCTCTCTTCGCAGTGGATTTGGGAGGTCTCTGGGCTGTCTGTAAATATTGTATGAATGAGTGAGTGAATGATGAATTGTAAATATGGTATGAATGAGAGTGTTTATCGCAATTACTGATTGCCTTATAAAAGGCAGATTGTAATTATAGCCCAATAAAAAAAAAAAAAAAAAAACTGATTTGCTACTCCTTTTGTTTTTTTATTTATTTTCACAGAGAAGTCCTGTACTATGAGAGTTACTTTCCATCTAGCTGCTACAACTTGTATTAATTCACATTTAAAACATTAAGAATAGATTAATTAAATTTTGAAATGACAAAGTATCACAAAAACAAAAAATATATGAAGGAAGAAGACGAATTAATTACTCGTTGATCTTTTTTTGGGCTTGAAAATGCTTTTATCGTGCAGTTCATATCTTTTTATGTTGTTGACCGTCCTATATTGCAATCATGTTTTTTGTAAGGGTTGCCACTTCTTTATTCAACTAGTAACTCCTCAAGCTTATTGTCTCATGTGTCCAAATAAATATATTTAATATATCTACAATGGGAAAGATTCCTCAGGGGAGCCAATAGATTTATAGAAAAAACATTAATTTACCTTTCGTTAGTTAAATAACCTTTATAGAGGAGAGTCTTTTAAAAGAAAAGAAAGAAAAGTTTATTATGAAATACAAGCAAAACACTGGTATATACAAATATTAAGAGTTACGTTACTACATACTGGGTGGAATGTGTGGGAACAAGTGCCTGGGAACAAGTGGGGGTTAATTTACAAGTTGTACGTGTTTTATTATTTGTTCGTTCTGTGCATTTTTTTCTTTTCTACTCATTAATGCCAGTATTAATTCTGCATAAGTTCTTCATTTACTTTTCGTTTGTTTAGTTCGTTGTTTTTCATTCAGTAGTATAAATCATTTTTGACAATTGTAATTTAATTATTGCTTCGTTCGGTTGTCTTCTTTTTGTTGTACATCAGTTTAAATATTTTTATAATATAAGTTATTCCATAAGTTTTCGTTTCCTGGAGATTTCTATTAAGTTTTATTAGTATTAATTCCTAATAATATATACATAAGATAATGTTTTGTTAACTTATCCTACAGTTTTTTTTTTTAATTCATCATTATAAATCTTAACCCTGTATAAATTATTCAATAAGTTTTTGTTTTGCATTAGCTTGTAATAGTTGCAGTATCAATAGTATATGTATTATGTACAATTAGTGTAAAAAATGCGATGGTTAATAAAAAACGGTGATTAGAATACATTTAGTGAGATATCCCAGCTTTCAAATAATGATTTGGAGTATCTTAATATAGATATAATGTAAGAAAACATCAAACAAAACATATTTACAAAAGGGTTTAGTACTTTAGACGATCTTAAATCTTTCTTAGTTGCCTGAAAAAATACAAGATTTGTAATCAAGAAAAATAAATGTTCCTTTTGGTAAAATTTTGAATCGCAAATAAATTATAATACTCCTCTTCCTATCTTTAATAAGGTATCGTAAAGAAACTAAATGAGGGTGGCTATTCTCTGCCAGTGAACTGTCTTACAACCTCTAAGAAGCTTATAGTTACTATACTTTACTTTAAGGTGACAACATTTACAAATTTTTCCATGAATATGTAAACATATGTGGACTTTGCTGATGTATGAAATGTAGGATTCGTGGTTTTTACATATTAAAACTTCAGTATCGTACAAATAACTTTTAAACCGGGCACTGGTCACTAACGAATACCTCCAAATTGTCAGGTTGCGAGTACGCACCACGAACCCCAATTCCGGGACACAAAAAATTCTTCCCCAATGAGCGAGCGATTGGGAATGATCCAAAAAAGACGGACTACATTTATTAATGGTTTAAAATGTGTAAATTAGAATAACTTTAAATGACAACAGTTCGGCGATCTTCGCAACCTGAATATTGCCCCTCGTTAATGCTTCATTAAAATGTATATATGTGTTATTATTGTGGGGTGATGAATAAATAAATATATAATTCTTTATTGAATTACAATCTGCCTTGTTATGCAATAAGTAATTGAGATGTTGAAATGTTCTCATTCGTACCATGTTTACAATTCATCATTCACTCACTCATTTATACATATAATATAATATTTACAAACAGCCCAGAGGTCTCCCAAATCCACATGGTTGTTACCTCCCTCGCATACGAAAGAGGAAGCGGAGTCTTGGGAAGTCCCCCACGTTCCTCCGTCAGCCGCCCACCGGATTCGAGCAAGTGGAGGCTGACGAAGAGCGCGAGAGCCACATACGCTCAGGACATGATTGGAGAAACTGGCCATTGCCAGGACTCCCACTGTCACGGATTTATAGCAGGTCACGAGGCCACTGCCGTTTCAGTCTCCGAGGAGGATTAGGAGGATAGGTTACTCTGGAATTTCATGAACTTGGAAGGAAAGAGTTCAGAGAAAGAATTCAAGAATTCAAGAATGTAGGGTGTATTAAGATCGTTATGAAGAGCTATGTTGCTGACGTAATAAGGGGCATTTACTATTGTTCTCAGGACTTATGATTGAAAGGATTGGATACGTACAAAGTATAACTTTGTAGATTAGTAATTTGTTAGGTACAAAATTAAAATCCAGAAATGTTCACAAATATCTAGTGTTCTAAAGTAATAATGAAATGTAACATAATTAGGAAATCGTAAAATCGAAATCAATAAAACGATTATATATACATGCGGGCGGTCAATGACCCTTGTGTTAGACATGTCCTTAGAACTAGAGTCAACGCACCCTTCTACATCACAAACTCATTCATACAATAGTCTTCTTCGCCTAGAGTGGCGGTGGCCGCGCGATTTTTTGTAAATAGATAAGTATGTCATGGGGTACTGGCGCTGCCTGGAATCCCCACGCATGTACTCTGGCACTTTTTGCGGTCTTTGTGGCCAGAGAGTGAGGCGTGTATGAGGGGGAGTGGGAGCTTCGGCTGTGTCATCACTTCTCTAGCACTTTTTTCTTTCATTCATACATTATTCTAAAATACACAATATAACTCAAATACAATTATACATGCTGAGCACGCCCTGTTGGGGTCACCTGGCTGGAGCATAAAAAAAATATCAGTCTAATTAGAACTGGATATAATTAGAAGTAAACAAGATTCGAGAAGGTTAAAATAAAAATAAATAAATTTACATCATGATTGCATGTGTATTTAAAGAACACTAAGGGCAAATGAAGGGAATAGATAGTCGGTCATATGGTCAGACCTAGACTAGGAATAGCCTAGGTGCAGGGTCCGAACTTCAGAATACCACCTGGCTTCAAGTCTCTCTTCATGAATGATTTTTAAGTATAGCAAGTTTATTTAATTTTTTTAATTAAATGATTTTAGTATAGCACTTTTTGGCAAATCGTGTGTACCTTCATACACTTTTAGTAAAGCCATAAGTTTTTTGAAAATATTAATGTTTGTTGTCACTTTTTAAATTCATAACACAGCCCAAGAAAAGTCGAAACGAGAAGAAAATATTTTTTCTAGTTTTTCTGTAGTATTTAAGGCTGGACCCTCCTGCAGTACGTATTAAAACACCTCTTATGGTTACTATACCATTATATGGTTATGGTTACTATACTCTCCAGGAAGTTTTTGTTAACTCTAGCAAGACAAACTATGTGGCTTATTTCAGACATCTTACATTCACATTCAAGACCTCCTGATCATCTTAGCATCTCCTTGATAATTAGGATTATTAGAAGGCTGGGAGTCATACAAGTCTGGGCACTCGGACTTGTCTGCCGAAAGAACTAGGGCACACTCAGGGTGAGTATTTTAAAGAAGAAGAGGAGAGGTTCATTAGTGAATCGTTAGGGGCTCCGCCCTGGAGAGCCCCCTTACTCTGCCGGCCTCTGTCTCCCCTACAACCTTGTCCCAAATGCCTGGGGGTCATCAAAGAGTAATGATATCTGCTGTAGCCATCTTAGTTGTTATTTTATAGCCAGTTCTAGCCTACGAAACTGACAGCTCCGACTAACATGTTGACGCGTCTTTTGGAATATTCTTCTTCATGTTTGAAAATAATTTTTACTTTATGACTGTTACAGTTACTGCAAGGACTACATTGATGTGTCGGATATTACAGAAATCGCTATCAGTTTGCTATCAGTTTTGGTTGCTCTTGAGTTTTTAGAAATATATCTGGCACGTCCCATCGATCATTTTCCAATATCAGAACAGATAATGTGGCAGTCAACACTTTGCGCTTTTAATATCAGTAAAGTTAATATCAGTAAAAACTTTAAATATACGTTTTGTTTAGGAAAATTTAAATCTATTGGGAGAAAACGAGTTGGATAAAATTGTACATGGAAGTACCATAAAAAATCCATATAGATCATATTCCAGAATATATGCTGCATTAAATGATTCATGAATGAATTATTCTTATATCTACTTTCGATTATTTCTCTCTTTAATATTGAATGTATATATCCAGTGACTATTGCATTATAGATATTTCGGTGGGAACTAATAATTTTTATTCCATTTAAACAACTAAATCGTGGAAGGAATACGATTGGCATATGTTGGGTGTACTCAATCTCGAAGTCTAAACAGTCGTCACATCCAACCAGATCGTTTTAGTGAAAACGGGTAACTTTAATATATTGTATCATTCTAAAAAACAGTACGCAGAAATTTGTTAAATTAAATTAAGTACCCCACAATCTTGTAAACAATCTCTTTTGAGAGACATGGGACCCTTTCTAGCTTTGTTCAGAGTTAACAGTGGTGCTCTGATTATCAGTATTAACTGCGCTACCTTCCATTCAATCCTTTTACTCAGTGACATGGTTGTTGATGTGCTTCTACCTTGAGAGTCTTGATCCTATGGCATATATATATGTCACATGGATATGAAAAGAGCTGATCAATATACGGGAGATGAATAAATTATAATTGGATATCATTTCCCTAAAAAAGTTAAGCAATTTGATCGAATCCCTAAACTGATTTACTGGAATGATTCTCTAAATGTAAAATTAGTTTTAATTATCTCACCGCTTCTTGTCAGTAATCGTGCCGTGCCGTATCAGCTCAAGAGCATACATACAGTGACACCCAAACATTACTGACGAATACGAGTTTTCATTTAATTTTTGGCAATTTATGTGTTCGCCAAGTGTACGTGCATAAAAAAAAAAATTGTTTCGGTTACAGACTAAAAACAGGCCGACTTTGTGTGTGAAGATCAGTGAATGAAACCATCAGGACGTTTTTGGACGGGTGGCATGGTAAAGAAAAATCGTTATGGACTCACGAAAGGATAAAAGAAGCTATCACAGCCATTGAAAAATTTCAATTAAATTAAATAGTACTAAAACTTGAACGAACACAAAAACAATATTTATACGAAAACAAATAGCTCAATTATAGTGATATTTTCTGTGATCATTGTTGTAATAAATACACCTGTAGATGTTTGGTCTACTAAATAAATCTTTTTAATAGGGTACAAATGCTTATTTCATAATTTCACTAAATAATTTTAGGGATTTAATCAAACCACAAGATTTGATTAGGGATATGGACATTGGATATTGAATTCTGGTTTTATTGTCTCCAGTGTACTGATCAAATATCTTAGAGATTTGATAAAATTCGTGTAATTTGATGATATAAAATGAATAACATATTGAATATATTACAATGTCAATATTGTAGTCAGCTAACACATTGGGGTTTGTCTTCGTAACATATATTAAAATCTTTCGTCAGGTTAGGCTATATTATATAAGCTACCAAAGCCTGATAAGTTACTAACAAATTAAAAAAAAATTAACCATGGGGATGTCGTATAAGTGATTTATAATTCCCTCAAGCTATTTTAAGTATGGGTGGTAGCAGGCTGGATATAGTTTGGAGTTCGTTCGAACTGAAACGGCATGGATTTTCTTCTGAGCTGGCGTAGCAGATTTCATAGTAAGGCCGTGTTTTAAATTCAGCAACCCCTTTTTAGAAAAGGGCGATAAATTGTAGATAACCAGAGTTTTCTTAGTAAATAAATAATTATTTGTAATGGAATAACGGTTGGTTTTTTTTTTATGTATTGGTTTGGTCTCACTCCTCTGTTCTTTAGCAGAATAGCAGAGTAAGGGGGTTCTCACCTCCCCAAAAGAATAGCATAGAGCAGAAACCAGCAGGAAAAAATAGCCAAGGCCTACACTATCGGCTGATATCAGTAATAGCTATCTAATATAATATATAATTTATATAATATATATTGAGCTGTGAAAACTTTACACTTGAACAATATAAAATACAAGATATACAGTGTAGTCGTATGAGGGAAATAACCCTATTATTTAAACAGTTCACTGGTGTGTTACAATATGAAAAAAACACGTGCTTAACATTACTTAAGTCATTATCAAACCGTTTTGATCCCTTAAATTAGTTTGTGATCAAGATGAAAAACAAAAACTTACCAATAGAACAGCCTACAAGGCTGGTACAAAGTGCAGGAAGGGGCCCTTTGAGGGATGGGTCGTTGGTCAAGAACCCTGATTACCGCCCTAATCTGCCCCCTGACATAAAGAGTATAGTAGCCTAGGCCCAGGCTGCACCCAAATCCCGAGTCCCCCAGCCTTCTGATGTCGCAGCGCTTGGGGCCCTTTCACCGGCTTCAATTTATGCCATTTAATTAGTCTCCTCTGCCTCTCTGTTCCCTTTTAATTTTGAATCCGATAATGGACTCCCTGCAATCTTACTTGGCTCCCCTATTAAAATTTCTGCTAAACATACACTAACACTTTGTTAACAACTAAGATTTGACGCTGGATCAATACCCAAAACGTATTTGTTTTTAAATTTCATCATTTGATAAACATGATATTTATCATGTTTCTATCTTCTTGAACTTTTATCACAATAAAGATTTGGAACTTGTTAGATGTATTATAGTTGTTAATAGGGTCTGCTGAAGTTTGTTATTTGAGAAATAATCTGTTATGTTTTTCTGCCTATCGATTAGATAATTATAACTCACGAAGGGACAAATCCTACCTAGTAGTACTGTTCCAAGGTACTAATAAAATTCTCTTACAATATAGAATGTAATAGAATATCCACAATCTGCTGTATTTGTTTGCATTATCAACTCGAAAATACCATCTTGGAATATTTGTGACAATCTCTTTAGTAGGCACAATGCATCCAAGAAATAATGATAAATTGAGTTCTTAAACCCCTTCCTTGAGATGTCTTCTGGTTTTCATTGGCTTTGCTTTTAGCTCCAGAGGAGTCCTTTTACCTTCCTAAAAATAGTCGTCCACTATCAAAATGACACTTTTTTAGGGACTTGGCAGACACCTTTGAAGAATTCCCCTTTGTACTGGAGGTCAAATATATAGGACACCCCTGAAGAAAAGTAAATGGAATGAAAACAGGATCATTGGCGACTATTTACTGCCAGTGTCCACGTGCATTTACTTGCTCTACCAGCAGCATGTCTCAAAGACATTAGCAGTCAGACGGTTATAAGTCGTGGACAGCACATAAAAATAAAAGCAGAAGAGCGGAGAGGGCAGGAATATCGTGTCCATGGACCTACCACAGTGAGCCATCAAACTACGGGGCATTTCTCCTTAACTACTGTCTGTGGCTAACTCTCGCCCCTGTCTTCTCCTTGATACTGAATGGTTCAAATGAAACAATACGATGGCATGTTAACGCATCGTAAATGTTACTTGTTAAATAAATAATAGGTTTTCGTATAAAGGGTTTGTTTACATACATGGATAAGGATAGAAAGTATGAGGAACTGTCTACATACATACTATAGGGATATAGGATGTAACTTATAACTTATAACTAGTTATTCCCGAAAATGATTATGATTAGAATGAAATTCAAGAATGAGAATATTCATGATACATCCTTAACATACCAACATACCAAGTTAGCATATTTATTTAAAAATTAATTTAAACACAAAATTTCACACTGTAAAACCATAAAAAAATAACAAAATAATCGTTTATGTAAACATAAACATGATACTGAATCAAGCATCGACCGCATTCACCTGGATTTCACCCAATATTTTTGCCCCAAATAGAAGCCAGAATTAAGTGAATGTTATTTTTCTGGACCATTCCCTCTGAAATGCAAACGGAATTTGTATAATACTGAAATTAACCTTATCCTAAATCATGCTGATTTAGTCATAGTCATTGTCAAGTTAATAAGATGGAAGGATGTATAATTTTTAATTTCTTAACTCGGAACATTCTTTGTGAAAATATAATGATATTTAAGGATTAATGATAAGCCTAAATAGAAGATATTTGGGCAGCATTTGCTCAACTAGGCCTGATTCCATTATCTGTAGTTTCTCCCCAAACTGTGCAAGCCAAACGAATGCAATCACTTTTTCGTCGATCTTACTATATTATATTTTTATAGTCAATAGGTATATTCTCATTCTTGAATTTCAGTCTGATCATAATCCTTTTCGGAGATATCGACTTTTATATTTAATAAACTATATTTGTTCTCAATCGTCATTAACAACTGATTAGAAGCTATTGGTAGATCCAAGTAACAGTGACTTTATAGTTTTTGTTTATATATGTAATTTATAAAAGAAATTTTTATTACACGAAATTTCAACCTTGGCTTGGGCGTTACATCACAATAATCTTTTCCTCCTTGGAAACAAACTCATTATTTACTGTTTTGGATGGGAACATGCTTATGTAATTCAATCAAGGTTCACCAAGGCTATTGCTAACAACTTAAGTGGAACCCTGTGAACAATGTGCGATACCGCATCTATTTTTTCTCACATAGAACCTTACTTGTGTAGTTCCCAAGGTAATTAGGAGTGACCCAATGGCCAAAGTGGAACTGCTGATTCAATTTGGGGGAGGAGCCCCGGTGGGGAGATATGGGGCAGGATAGACAGTATCCTTGCAAAGATAAGGGACGATGCCACCAAACTGGATTAGATAGTAGAGCTTAGATTGGATCAGTCGGAGCTAGCGTGCCTGCAATAAAATGATTGATGTAAGACTTCCATCGACTTTCCGTCATACCTGCTCTGTCTGCTTCGCGTCCGTTATTAGGTCTATTTCCTTTGTATCCACTCCATAAACATACATAAATATAGCATTCGGATTCAATTATTGTATTATTATTGTTTCTATATAAAAGGCTATTAAACCACGAGAGTCATTATAGCTTTAGCCTTATTTACATAATTTACGAAAAAGGTTTTAAAGATATCAGAATTATGTTGTTCTATGTTTTAATCTGCTTAGGCTTATTATTATGACTACTTCTCTTTATCATTAGTTAAATAATCTTTGTAGAAGAGAGTCTTTTAAAAGAAAAGAAAGAAAAGCTTTATTATAAAATACAAGCAAAACACTGGTATATACAACTATCAAGAGTTAGTTACTACATACTGGGTGGAATGTGTGGGAACAAGTGGGGTCTGGGACTAAAGCTGAGACATATGTGTATAAGAAAAGGGTAGTTCTGGGAAGTGGGAGGTCTAACAGGGATGGGGTCGCTTACTTAAAAATTAACAGGAACTATCAGTGACTTCCATGAAGTCACGAGGCAGTTATACAGTAGAAGGAGCTTGCTTCCACTTTTAGCATTATATAACTATTGTTTGTATTGTTTCTTCTGGCTTTCTCTTTTCCTTACTCTTCATTTAAACGATATAACCAAACATACAAAACCTCGTAAAACTCGTGTTTTGCAGTTATCATTAAGATTAAAAAAAAGATGAGATGGCAATATTTCTTGAATATATTAGCTTATTTTATACTTATATAATTTTGTTTCTGAATGTGAAAATACATCTAAAATTGTACGGGGTATTATATTTCAAGGCGCAAAGTTAAAGCTCTAACGTGAGAAGTGGGATCTTTGCTATAGGGAAAAAAAACAAGGAAATGTCTGCGAAGGAAATATGAATATGTATTGGAAATCAAGAGATTCTTTGAATCGTCACTAATCACAGATAGAATGTGGGGAGCTGCTACTCATCAAAACTTACCAACCTCCAGACAGCCCTCTTTCTTTGGATACTGAAAGGATTTATAATACCAATGCAGTCGTTCATTGGGAAATTTTGTGACTAAACTAACACGTTTGGTGTATAATAGATACTATTTTTAGTGGATCGGGTACCACAACCTAGATATAACAAACAGTGTAGCACCTACCTTACAAAGGTACTGAAGAGGTTCGTTGCCACTGCCAACACAATCAGCAATTTTCCTCTCTTATACAATGAACAAACCGATGTCATGAATGAAAGTACTACGGTACTCACTGTAAATAATTTATGTTAAAAACCTATTATTGTATAAACGCGAAACTAATAATACTAAGATACGTAATTATACTATATTTTGTATTTAATTAAATCAAAGTTAACAGTTGTCCTCGGTTCACGTTTGAACTGGTCGCTTCCGTAGCGCAGCTTGGTGTTACACTCGAACCAAGGCTTTCTTATTCAGTTACTTCTTTCCTCCTAATTCATTTCCTTACCCACTAGACATGCATCTCCATCGAAGGGACTTTTCCACACGGACGATGGCTTCTGGGGCTCCACAACCTCCCTAGTGGCACTCCCCCCAGCTGTTCAGTCTGCCTCTTTCCAGTTCACATTCACCTTTGGGAGTGGTTTTCACCTGCCCGTAGATTCCGAGTGAGAAGTTACCAGGGGATTTTCACTATCACCAGGGGTCCTTAATCCCCAAATTACGTTTTATTAAATGATTTGTGACATTAGCTTGAAGTTTAACCCTTACTCTATTTTCTTCTTTGTGCAATAATGCACTGGTAACTCGATATATTGATCAATGCATGTTCGCCATTTTTCTCTTCATATATATGTACTATGTTTTTTTTTTTTCATAATATTGTTTAAAATATTGACTGTTAGTATTTTGGTAGCATTAAGTTTTACGGGTGAGTTTGTGCTGACAACATCTTACAAAACTCCGAAAATGTTTTTACAATATCGTTTTTCTTCGAATTCCAGGAGCTGGCTTATTTACTACTGTTTCTTTATACGATATTTTAGAAGTCTATGTTTCACATCTCTCATTGGATGAACTTTATAGTTTTCTTTCGTGTGTAGTGGTTAAAATCTTGAAATCTCTATTACTAAGTACTTTATCTAACCATTAATATGTATTTTCCTCCTATCCAGTATTTGTGAATAGTTTTTCTTAAATTCAAGTTGTCGACACATTATAACAGAATAGGTAACATACAACAGCATCAAGTTTGTATGCTTAAGGGCAGACTAAGAACTCGTAGAATCTTTATCGTTATTTGAAATGCAGCGAAAGCAGGCTGGAATTTAGATCCAACTGTGGTTCAACTGAACTTACATGCAAGGATTGTAGTTTGTATTATCTGCACCAGTCTTCAGTGTCGAACAGAAATTCATCCTCACATTTCTTGTTGCTTGCTTACCGGTAGGTCTTCATAATATTGAATCCAAGGCCAGCTTATAAGTCAATAAGCTATGAAAATATTGAACTTAACAGAACTGTGTCACTGCCGAAGCTCAGATTGTTTTTGATTTCCTTCTTTTTCGTTAAGTACCTCCCTGAATAATTTCTCTAAGTAATCATTAAACAACCATGGTTCCAAAATACATTTTTAATTGATTTAATTTTAGAGCTAGACTGCTGAACAATCTTTTAAATGAAATCGTTCTTTTTGGTCATTTGAAGTTGTTGATAAGATAGTTTACTGTATATCTAAGTCCACTGAGTTAAAAAAAATATACCAGTTATTATAAAAAAATAAAAAATGTCAAAATTGATTATATTTTTATAAACTGAAGAGGGAAATAATGTGACAAAAATAGGTTTAAACAGGAGGCCTTTTTGGTCACTATTAATTTCTTTAATGGAGGAAAGAGCGTCTTACTGGTGATCAGAATATCCCCGGTACTAATACTAGCCCTGCTTCTAATTTTAATCAATAATCATTAACATTTTAATTCATAATTTAATAGTTTAATATTAATAGTCGGGACGGTGAAAATTATTCGGGCAAAAAAGCTTCGCCCGAAGGTTAGCTTTAGTTAAAGTAAATCTGGTGACACAATGTGCTTCCGGTTGAGCTACTGTGTATTTTTTTCTAGTTAACTGAAAAAAAACTGTTGGTTTTTACGAAGTAGGCACTAATGGAAAAAAGATTAGTGCAACACATGTTGAGAGGCTACTGGAGGAATTACAGTTTGTGTCTTTAACTTTCTTCTGTTGTTCTGTTGTCTCCAACAGTTGTTCTCTTCTAGCAATTACCACACGTTAATCAACATTTCACACACAGAACAGAAAATTGCCGATTTAAGCGCATTTCTTGCTTGTTATGCTTTTACGAAAACATCTAAGCATTATTGTGACTTTAATTTATGTGAATAAATTGCAGATTCCCTTACACATACAAACTTAATCTAAGATGATGATCACGAACATTTCTGAGAATATTACTTATGAGCTAAATTTATCACACTCAGGTAATAATGTTTGATTCTTATGACATGATGATTTTTTTCCGTTATAAGAATGTGTCGATAAAATCCAATGGTAGTAAATATTATTTGTATCATCATTGATATACTTCACCACTGGTTATTAGTACATTGATACTTGTTGAGGTTCTAGTTCTACAAAAAAAAACCGCAACTCTAAAAAAAAAAATAATCTCCCAAAAAAAAAAGCATTTAACTTTCTGCAAATCTAAATATTGCAGTCATGTAAACCGAAATCAAAAAAAAATTCTAAAGGAAGCAGCATGAAAGTAATGTAGCAGGCTGGAATCTTATTTGTATAGTTTGCATAAACACAAGTTGAGAAATC
Source organism: Acanthosoma haemorrhoidale (assembly GCA_930367205.1). Classification (NCBI taxonomy): domain Eukaryota; kingdom Metazoa; phylum Arthropoda; class Insecta; order Hemiptera; family Acanthosomatidae; genus Acanthosoma; species Acanthosoma haemorrhoidale. The sequence continues at coordinate 31,449,947 of OV884012.1, forward strand.
TGCTTTGTTTAATTTATGTATTTAATTACTTTACAACTGCAGGCTAGGAGCTCAACAATATATGATCATTTATTTACAATTATAAACAAAATATTAAAAAAAAACTGCTATAGGATATAAACTGTTGAAGAAATAAAACATGTTAGAACATACTAAAACATTAAATAAATAATCCAACACAATTTCATTGAATATGATAAGTGTATGAAACAATAAAATTAAAAAAATAATATTGTAAAATATTATTAAACAAAGTCATTACTCAGTAAATCTAAACTTATTAACAAGTACAATTTACACAAAATAATGTACTGTATGACAACATAGCAACATACTAAATGATCAAATATATAACCTAAATCTATTTATATAGTCACTTAACTTATTAAACGGGATTTATATTTCTTTTGAGTGCTTATCAATTCTATTGTCCCGTAGATTGCAGGATCTATATTGTGACGGTGACGTTTTTGTACAACGTGTTATCTTTAATTACTCTGATGCAATATCAGCCGTACATTAGATATCCATCTATTCGATCCTTAATATTACTAAGCTCAATATTTAGTTAATATTATAAAGTAAAAATTCTATATAATTGGTTGATATATGGCGTGTTATCAATTTAAATATTTGATTTACAATAAGATACATTGATGTTTTTCATAATGGTTCCCCTATAAATCATAATTACTAGTTGATTTGCAGTACACAAATTTCAAAAAGTATTTGTCGTTCCTATTGCATCCATAGTTGTATAAAATATAAATTATACACATATATATATATATATGTATAACCCTGATTTTACTACTCTCTCCAACTCCATCAACACAAATTAAGTAAAACAGGCATTACTGACCAAAAAGTTATTCTCCTATGAAATCTCACAACCTTACATGAACTTAGCTGACAAATTATGCATAAATATAATTAGGCACTTGTTAGGTAAGTTCTTAAAGATCATAAATCCAATTTGTACGTCCGACATAAATAAAAAGATCTTATAATAAGCGAGTTAGAGCTGTTGTTTTGTATAAACATTAATAAACCTTTCTGCTCTCTACACCAGACAAAAGGATATTATTGAAATTGAAAAAATAAAAAAAATAGCAGTGTGTCGGTAAGTTCTTATGATGAACTGTTTCGTCCCTCTCTCTGTCCTATCTTTCAATGATATAATTAAAAAATCATATGTTACATGTTCATTACCCACATCCTCTGATCAGTTTTCGGATCTTTACGACCAGCCTTTATGAAATTGCCTGTTTTCACTATCGTGTTCTCTTGAAATCATTAATATTTATTTTTTGTATTTTTTTTCTATTTTCTATTTTTCCCTTCTCGTGTCCTTATACAATCATGCTGTCAACTAAGCCGTACCTTACGAACGAAAAAGCTATTCTCTAACTAACCTTTTATAGAATTCATTATATTAACATTAGCAATATTAATATTATATCTTTTGAAACATACGGGTCTCAAATCCTAGTGATGAGATCAAACTGTTTTTAATATTTTCAGCTTCCTTTACAGCATAATAGTCTTCTGGTCGAATGACTTCCTGTAAAAAAAAAAAAAGTTGGCTTTTTGTAATATTATCATTGTTTTAAACATCGATAATCTGCGTTTTTTCACCTTCTCTCTGTAATTCAAAATTTATTGGAAAATTGATTGACCTTTATTGCTTTAATATTGCCAGCTTGATCTGGTGAGCTACTTTTTAAAACGTACTTTCACTAATGTATAGTTGTATATTATTTATTTAAGGCTCTTAAAGTATGACGGTTCTTTGTTTAGTGAGTTTTTACATCAATTAATGAAAGTGGGTAGCTCCCGGTAACATGGCCCACCTCTCATCCCTGAATTGGATAAAATAAACTCTTAAAGAGAAATAATTTAGGCTAAAGTTTATTCAAATTTAAACCTTGTAATAGTCTGTTTATCTTGTTATGTTTTTTTCCCTATTTATACATTCCTAATTTTTTTTTAAATTAGTATAAACCTAAAGAGAATGTATAAATAGTTAGAGGTTGTATAAAATGTATCAAAATAATGAATTCGTCGTGGTCAGCTTAAATAAAGTACCAAGACTTGTGTTTTTTTGTTCTGTCCCTATTATTTATTAACCAATAATTATCAACCATTTAAAATTTTTTTGCTTTTATAATACTTTCCGTATTTGTGTCGTGAACATCTTTTAATTCCATCTATTTTAGCATAACGAAAAAACAGTGAATAAAATTTGCGTTTACTTACAAATGTTTGACAGAATAAATCCAAGTGTATGCTTGTTGAAGAGTAACTGGTATTCATTTGTCCACAAACCTTCAATTGGTTATCGGCAACGATATCGTACGCTATGGTTAGGCATACGGTGAATTGGTCATTACGATAGCACACCTTTGGTACGTTTTTCACTGGAACAGGAAGCAATATTAGTACAAATTATGTGACATAAATATTCGTTAATTTCAATTGTCACACTTACATTTGATCGAGCAGGTAAAAACGGGGCCGTTATTGATAATCAGAGTACCTTGGATGGCTAGATCATGTTCTTCATTTACCAATCGTATGACTCTACTTGAAGTGCAAACTGAGAAAACAGGAATTCATTTACAATCAAATAATTTTTTTTACAGTGTTTTTTTCAATTTTTAATTAAACAACAACAGATTTTGTAGAAAATTTTACAGTATAAAATTTTAAACTAGTATTTCAACAAGACATTCTTCAAAGACGCAATCAAGGGGACTTGTAGGGTCGTTCAAAGAGCTTCACGTTTATGAAACTGTGAACTCTGAAACGGACGGGCCATGGATCGGTGATAACATGAACCCACAAAACTTGTGACAGAAGCTGTGTGTGGAAGACGGAGAGTGGGAATACCGATTCTGTGTCTACAACAGAAGACCATGGAATCCTACAGGACGGCAGCTAAATAGGGACTCTTGCCCGCGGGAGGAAGCCAAGAATCGTCAACGGACAGTAGAGCTACATTAAGGTAAGTAAGTATCATATTGCTATTTACTCATATTTTTCTTTTAAGTACCTAGACCATAGTAAAATTATTTTTATTACATGATTATATTCGCTGCAATAAGTAATGGTTAGGAGTAAAGCAATCATGCAAACCAAAGAAAAGATAGTGATCGGTAAAGACCAAAGAACAGTATATTGCAGAAAGTTAGAGCTAAATAGTGAAACTGTGACCTCAAAATTTCCTTTTGGTAGGAGCAAGCCAATGTGGTTAATTTGTCAAAAGTATGAAAATAAAAAAATCCAGTTTGGACTGCCTTAAGAGCTTACTGCTCTAAAAAGTAAAAAATACTCTATTTTAGAAAACGTTTTCTAATAATTCTTGGCACGCTGCGTAATATGAAAATATAAAACAACAATTATAGTTGATTTTTTACCTGAAAAATTTGAAATGTTGTAGCAGCACTGACATTGCTTGTGGCATTTACAATAGTTATTCCTTGGGTTATCTGTAAAAAAAAACATAGGTTAAGTATCATCTGCGACCTTAAGAAAAAATATGTAAGTTAATGGTATAAGTACCACTTGGTTCCCCAAACAGTATATCTACTAGTTTTCCTTTTGATTCTAATATTTCTTGTGATTCTGGCAGGTTTTTCCCTTCAGAACTGTAACGTGGAAATTTTAAATAAGCTTTAATATAATTTATTGTGTTATCACTTGACAGTGTGGTACTCACACTGAAAGCAGAACTATTATCAAAAATATAACAGATACACCGTAAATTATCTTCATTTTTCTAACCTAAGATCTCGAGAACGAATAAATATAATTTTTAGTATTTAAATATGATTTAATCACTTAAAACTTACAGTGATTTTATGTAATTTGAAGAGATAACAACCACTTGGTTTTGTTTTTATTGTATCCAACATTTCTTTTAGGAGTAACATTTAGGAATTAACAACCCGACATAATCCAGATCATATCAGACTACAGAAAGCTCCCTTCAAAAAGATTAACGTGGTTAAACAATAAATTATATCTATGTGTTAATGTTTGCTTACATTTTCGTAGTTCTAAACTCATTGTATTTCTGAATCCAAGATTAGTGTTTGAGAAAGATTTGATAATAAATTGGGATATTACACGCAGATTCGAATGGGGAGTTAAGTGCTGTCAAGTCATTCGGTCTCCCTTCTCCTATATAGATAATTGTACAGGAAGTAGGTTTGCTAAGTTGGGGGTTATAGTCATAAAGTACAATTGAATTTATGTATATTGAATATACAGTTGTATTCTATTTTTTTTAAATAAAATGGACGTTGCCTTTGAATAGTTGTGGTTACTGTGCGGACTTTTAATTATGTATTTGCGGTTCTCCCAAGGATTTTTTTTTCTCAAGGATTGATCTCGGGGGGTCAATCAGCTTTGCGAGGGCCTATGAGTAACTACTTGAATAAATTAGCGTATCTGGTTTAGAAATCTAAAATATAAATCGAGAGTTTAATAAGCCTAGAGCCAACCTTACTAGCGCTTAAGTGCCACCAGACTTTTAGATTTCACAAGCTTTTATTTATTTTATTATCATCTTCATGTTGAGGTCGGAAACTTTTCAGACCACCTGTGTATATAAACTACATAGTGGTGCTCAATAGTTTATTTTTTTAATTAATAAAATAGATGAAAAGATTTTGTTCCAATTATGAATAGCATACTAACTATAAAATGCAGCAGCTATAAAGGAGGGTATTTTACTGCATCTTTATGAATCCAGATTTAATTTAGTTTTTAAGGGGTGAAAATGCAGATGATTTATATAAACATTTTTTGTTAACTTAGCCTGTATTTTGTGATAACCTAGTGGCAGCACTAAATGAGTTGTTTGCGGAGGAGAACATGTTTAATTAACTGGAATTATCAGGTTATTCAGATTTGGTACTTTATTGCCATGCATATCATATATTTTAAGCAGCCCTTGCTAACTCACCAATTGCCATAAGGGCTTATACACAACATACCCATGAACTACCATATGAGGCGTTTAGTTAAACTTAGTTAAAAGTGAACCATTCTCTGGGCTGTGTTTTTAAAATACTAGATGAATAAGGGAGTGAATGAAAATTGTAAATATAGTATGAATGAGAACATTAGTCACAATTACTTAATGCCCAAAAAGGCAGATTGTAATTTTATCACAATAAAAAATACTAAAATATAACAAAAGTGAATCGAGCTGGTTTTGAAACTGAACACCGTCATATCTAGGACGATAAAGAGTAAACAAAAGGGCATATTGTTCTAATTGTCCCTTCTGTTTTTATGTGGATGACCATGATTACTATTAACGTAGAATACGTGTTATTGGAGGAAACAATCATCACGTAGTCAAAGGTTTCAGTTATCACTATGTATTCAGTGGGTTTGTTTCGTGCATTAAAATTGATATGTTGTGACATCAGGATGATTGCATAAGAAAAGCGGTTGGAGAATCAATAAATTTGACAACAAAATAAACGTTCTGTGTTTATACATGTTTATTTTACTTACCGTTTCACATACAAATAAAAATGTATTTTATTTTCCTTACTTCAAAATATTCCTTACTTCAAAATATTCCTTACTTCAAAATATTCCTTAACTTACACTTATAAGCACGCTTACAAAATTAAAAAAAAATGCAACCCAATTTTGCATTTTTTTCTGGTCCAAGGGACAGTGGTTTCACTTTTTTTGTCCACTGTATCAATGATTCAATGCACGACAAATCATGTATCTAAAAAGTTGTTAGTATTATGAAATTTACTAATATCTGTTTTTAAAAAATATCTGTTTAGCTACATTTTTCTAGTTGTGAAGGTTCTGGAATCAAATCCCTGTATGGAAGGAGAATTTATTTCACTATAATAAATATAAACATATACGGTAAGCTACTTAGGAAAAAAAATGTAGAAAATTTAAATCTTAAATAAGCTGCAAGCTGCGACTTAAGAGAGCTTAAACTTAAAATGAACGGGACCTACTTCATTCACCTGGAATTTTTCTTACATTTACTTACCCTTATTATTTGTAAACTGAAACATGATTGGTGCGATCCGGGGTGTTTGTAAATATATTTATATATATTATTATGTATAATTTATATAGATATACACACAACTATATCCAAACTATACAATTCACAACATGTAGAGTCATCTTTAACGAGCAAACGTTATTGCACATTATACTGACTGTGTCAGTACAGACGAGTAACGACGCAACTTCGAAAATAAAGGCTCTCACGACTCAGAAATAAATTAAGTATATTACATTCTCACAAACAAATATAAACTTACAAACTTAATGGATTTTAATGCAATTACAAATAAAATAAGTTAGTTGAAATTATAATACCATTAAACAAATTCAATAATTGTTTTATTAAGAAAAATACAGATTTGTCTCTGTTGTGTCTGACGGTGATCTCTGGATGATCTGATTGGTTCTTTCCTCGAGGGTGGCCAATTATAGTCTATTTTTTGGCTTTCTCTTTATTTTTTTTTCCCCTGTTCGAGCTAGAGATGAGAAATTTTTCATAGAAGTCACATTTGTCATTGTAAATAAATTAAAAATACAGCTTTTTATTTAAACGTTAGCAAGTTACATTAATTAAATTTGTTGGTCTAAAGTGAAAAAAAAAATTCATAATTTTCATCACGGTAACAAGTAAAAGATCTAGATGTCCTAATCAACATATTTTATGCTTTTCAATCTGCAATCACAAAGGGTCAATACAACTGTCAACATCGTGGTTGCCACTTTGACTCAAACACTGATTTTTTTTCATTAGTTAATTTTGATGAAACAATTAAGCAAAATTTAAATCAGCCCCATGAGAAATAATGAAAAGTCACTTATAAATTAATTAGTAGTAAATAAATGAATATTTCAATGTGAGTAAGTTATTTTGTTGAAGAGGTTATATGTATTAGGGCTAAAGTTACTGCCATCAAAAGTCACCAAATCCACATAGATGATAGTATCCATAACGTTTTACTCGATGCCCTAGAGACACAAAAATACGATAAATTTTCAATGTTAAAAATAATGAAATATCAATTATTAATCAATGACTTGTAATTAAAAAATAAGCATTTTCTGATATTATTATTATGTAGTGTATCAAATCAAAGCTTTTTACATCAAGTTTAATAATATGAATTTGGAGTTTTGGCTTTATTGTTATTTTTACTAAAATTCACAAAACGCGTACAAATATGCTTCAGCAACGAACGAATCCCTTAAAAGTATGACGGATCACACTTGACTTTACTTCAAATTTTTTGATAAGCCATATACGTCTGCAGTGCAATCTTGCTTAGCGGTCATGTTAAAATTAGAATAATTTTAGAATTTAGTATTTCCAGATAAGAATAATTTTACTTTAATGTTTTATTGACTATACAAGACCTTCTAAGGAGCTTACAGCAATAAATGACTTTATATTTGTTCATCTCACTAAATTAATCACCAACTGTTAGTTGAGACGGTCCTAGAAAACTTTTCTTCAATCTAGGTTTATTGTCTATTTTGGTGCAATTTGTGCATGGTGTAATTTGTCTTCTCTATTGGATTTTTTCACCTGAAATAAGGATTAGAAATTAATTGGCTTACGTTCATGGTTGATGGTAACTTAATGTCTTTGAGCCCACACTTAAAAAGAAAATACAAATTCAAGTACTATTTACAGATTTACTCTTGTCTTGTTTGAAACTGTTGAAAAACTAAAACTGTGCTACGATGATTAAAGATACAGTCTTTGATATTTTGAGACTGATCATACCCACGCTGGATTCACATAAATAATTTATGCAAATTTGTTTATCCTCAGTACATTTGCTATGCAAAGTGAGCATAATATACAATTCTTTACATGTTCAGACTTCGTCGAAGTCGAATTGTTCCTTTTTGACTAATTAAAACTATTTTGTAACATGTATTCAGAACTAAAGAAGTAAAATGTATATTCAAACAATAAGGTGTTACACTTACAAGAGGTAGACAGAAAACATCAAAGTGAATCGATGCAATTGAATCCCAATCTATTGTAAATTCAGCACAAATGTTCGGTCGCCAAAAAACATCATTATTGATCTGTTGCAAATCCCCTTTTAAAATTAACCTGAGACAGATAGAGAAACCACCATTGATGTAGCAAAGAGGTGGCAAGTCATTCACTGAAACGTGTCATATATGTTTTTTTAATATTGAATAATATTACTATAAGCGTTGACATGCTATTTGGAAGTCACATATTTGGTGTTTGGTACTCACGGGACACTTTGTCCGTGAATATCGCTTTCTTGTTCACCGATATTTCGAAGTCGATGTACAAATCTTTTGGGTCCGCAAGGTGTTGGAATAAACCCAAACTGTTGCAAACTAAAACCAATAATTACATTTAATTTAAACTGTGACCTCATGCTACTGATATAATAATAATGCTCAATTTCTATTAAATTCAATTCTTCCCTTACCGTCGTATTTCCAAATCTTGAGACAGCAGGATATAGATGATCCGTTTTGAAATTTACAAATGTGGAGGCCAACTCTACGGTGTAGAACTACGGGACGATCGTAGCATTAGTACAAATTATTAAAAAATAATATATATTTTATTTATATTACAAGTGCATTTTAACATACAAAGAGATACATAATTACCTCAAACGATATCATAATCAACCGACGACAAGTCTATGAAGATTTTTAACTACTAAGTTCACAATAATCTTTACATGTGCATTTATAAATATATATAATTATCTTCAAAATGATTTGGAATTAGGTAAGTATTATATTTAATGTTTCGTAACTATTATTAAGTATTATTTTAATAGAAATAATGTTATTACAATAATAAAAATAACTTATTCGGTGAAATATAGAAACAAAACGTTATGAGTAAAGTTCTATTCTGTTCCTCTTACCTTCTGAAGTCGAGGGTTTGTCATACCGGGGTGATGTTGCTACAAAAATAAGAAAAGATTCATTTGTTAGTTATACAAGTATCAGTAGAACTTCTTTTTTTTTTTTTTTATTATTGTTTTGTTTCAGTTCTATGCTAAAAAATGTAAGGGATGGACTTATTTTGTCATAAAACACATAACAAAATATAACTTCAAAAATATAAAAATTAATGTCGTTCCAGTCGATTTCATTAGTTTTTTAAAAAATCTTTTAGATATTCAAATTTATTTTATTTGTTAATAAGGTGATTTTCAGTGACTAAGATTACTAAACAATTTAAATGAATTATTTTATAAAATGACAATTCTTTTTCGAATCAATCAAGACAATATTAAAAAAATTCACGTGGAATCCCTAAATTAGATTTCTATCTAAAGTATATTTAATTTATACGTCGTTTATTTCATTTATATATAGGTATGTATTTCAAGAACTTCAACTCAGTTCAAAATAGATGTAAAAAAAAATTCTTTTAAATGTTAATCATGATCATATAAAAATGACCACAAATATGACCGACCACTTAGGGTAAATAAGGTTAATAGTCTTGTTTTGCAACCTGCCAATGGACAGGTAAAATATGACAGCAGTAATTTAAATAAGGTAAATGTTAAATAAAATGTGTTGGTTAAACGATAACTTACCTTCTGGATCTTCTAGATCTGAAAATAATTAGGTGTACTATTAATGGTGATTGATAGTGGCTCAGTTGATTGTAAATGGTACACAAATACTTACACTAATTTAGTAAAATAAAAAATCGTATTTAAACATATTCATACCTCTTTTTCTGTGAATTTCAACTATTTCATTGCTTTCACCTTCTTTGTTGATATCATCGGCTTCACATCTGTTTAATTAAAGGCATTTTCGTTAGTTTACACATTTCTATTTTAATTTTTGTACATGCCATGTTGAATTACTTATTACTGCATTGCTAAAATTGTGGCTAAATTGGAATGGACAAATATATATATGCTCTTATATTACCTTAAATTAAGGTTCAGATTTTTAGGAGAATGAAATGAATGATTATATATTGTCCTCTAAGAATAACAACAAGGAACATAGTAGGAATGACTAGCTGATAAAAAAAAAAAGGAAACAAAATCAAAACATTAAACAGATTTGATAAGCTTATGAATAAAACTATGTACAAATGTATAATCCGATGTGCTATATCTAGGTATATGAGATTACCAGAAAAGAATCAACAGCAACAAATTTAAACAAAAAACAAAACTAAATGGAGATGAAAAAAATAAATACATAAAACATGGAATTTATCACAATGGGATTTCCACTTGTGATCGTGGAAGGTTGCAGGGATGAATAAACCGAATAATAAGGATGAATTGTAAATTGTTAGATTGAAGGGTGATAAGGTGAAAGCTCGATTTAAAGATTGGGAGAGTTGATAGAAAGCGGATATGGATGGAAATAGAGTGCCAAATGTTTGTGGAACTGTCGAAGGAAACAGATCTGCAAGAAGGGAAATACAAGTCGGAAGTGTTAGATTTAGTATAGTTGGATTTGAACACTGATTTGTGTTGTTGGAGTTGTGAAGGAAAGAGGGCTTTTTAGTCATAGTAGTATTGATGAGGAGGGTTTCAACGATGTACTGTCGACTGGAGGAAGGGTGGAGCCATCCCAACTCCGAGTAGTTCCACGAAATTTGACGGTCACTGAGGATCTCTAGTATAAATCTAGAAGTACAGTAATAAATAAAATACGAAGTAATAAATATAGAAAAAAATTCATCAACCATTTTAATTGAGCCTCATGATACCCGGAGAGACCACCATACTCCACGCAACGGTAGTAAACATAGGGGAATACAGGATAGGAAACCAGGAGTTGGCGCGTATGTAATGGGAGAAGTCGTTGGGGTCAATTGAACAGTTTAAGGGAGGAAATGGGTTGGTGGGTGATTTAGAAAATGTAGTCTTTCCAGGACAGAGTTTGGCCAATGACCTACAAGAGGAAGTTAAATGGTTTCGGATTTGAATAAAATCACGCCATTTTCTGTTTGTTATATTTGCTATTGGTGCTTTGGAAAGATAAATTGCAATAATCATAATTAAATATAAAAGAAGTCAGTCGTAATCCTTTTACTCGTGTGTAAAACGGCGAATTCAGTGGTAAGACTAAACACCATCTGTGTTTTTGACTAAATTACCGGGAATCATACAATAAAAGTAACTGATAATGATAACGAGGGTAGGGGGAATACAAATATTATTACGAGAGCAAAGAGGTCTAAAACATAGAGCTCTGGGATACCAAAGGAAAATACATAAAATAAATGATATATGCGTGTAGTTAAATAATCAAGGGGGGATAAGAACTAGGAACAATGAAATAGAAGTGCATGAAAAAAATGTATAGACTTAAGACTTACAAATGAAGGATATTTCGACAGTTGATAGAAATGGAGTTCCTTAACTTATAACTTAATGGAGTCGACTAAAAACAACCATTCACGAGCCGATTGGTGTGTGGGGAACAGGGTATAGATAGACGGAATCTTGTTTTGTGGGATTCAGTGGAAGATTGGCATTTGAAATTAAAAGATTTTATTTGTTAAAGATTTATTTCTAAAGGGAGAATCTAAAGATGTACTGTCGATGTACAGAAGGGAGTAATCAAACATATCAGATTCTAAACTGTAAATGTGGCAAATGTAGTACAATTGTACAATAATTTTTCTTAATTTGTATTAAAATAATGTTAAAAAGTGGCAATCAGCAAGTAATTTTTTTTAAATGTGAAGGATATAATAATACCATATTATATCATACTCTAAACTTACAATGGGTACAAATAGATGACAAAAAGTATTACTAAAGGAACCTTCAATATTTTCTCCATAGTCTTGCGAGAACGTACTGATAGGACAGATTTAAATGGAGTTTAAGTAATCTTTATGACTTTTCGACATTAGATTTTTTTTTTTTCGTTGAAAAATTCCGGGGATAAGCTATGGATTGATTATCACGCGGTGATAACTAAGCCGATAAACCTCTGATGTAAATTAATCCATAAATGTATATATATCTAAGTCACTTAAACGTTAGTATAACAAATGCTGTCATAAATGGCTTTGTGGAACAATTTAAAATCGTGATTCAAACTCTTAACTCTGAATAGTAAACAGTTTTCTACCATGAAATCTGTCACTAGTATATATTCTAGGACTATAAGCGTCAAGCGATACCATTACCGTTCTTTCAAATTTTATTACTCAGTAAATTTGTAAGGGGGGATATTTAGAATGTGAGAGATGTACGAGACTAACGACCTGGCAAAACTGACGATGGGGAAACTAACGGCGGGTTAAGGAAAAGCATGCCTGTGCTTAGTGTGCCACTTATTGTTCGTGAATTGTTTCTCTCGGGAGCTTGAATAAAGATGGCTTATTTACCCCACGAGCAGGAAACAATTTTTCTAGCTGTGTTCCTATTAATTAAACCACACTGTAATTTTAACTAATTGGTGGGTTATTTCAACATGGGATACTCAGGAGCGTTTGTATCGATGTTAGCTAGTCTATTGTGGCTGTACAAAGGCACATGTCGTTGGAGTGTGAAAATTTGATGAAGTTAGATCTCACAGAACTTGGATCGTTTGCTTGTACGCTATGTCTTTTGGATGCTTACTGTTTTGCGAAAATCTCCGATCCCTCTCACTCTCACGTTGTTTTTTTTATAGAATTTCTCTTTTTTGTTTTTGCTCTAGCAGCTGTTAGTTGTCGCATATTATAGTTTGTATGAAATTGTTGCACGTGGAAAATAAATTTGTATTATATTATTAGCGTGCTAAGTTACTCCTGTCGCCCACTTACAAAATTTATACTCAACAAGTTCATATATAAGTCATATCCCCTCATATGGAGTTACTTTGTACATTTATTTATTATGTGTGCAAATGATATAGAAATTTAAAACTAGGCTTGATTTGCTAACTTACAAATAGATAGCAGACTTAACAAGGACTAGAATTTTCATTAAAAAAAAATTTAGGGAAATAAAACCTCCCCAATAAAGAAAGATATTAAACTTATCAGTGCTAAACAGAAACCAAAGTAGTGATGGATCGGAGTAATAATACACTATCAATTATCTTCAGTGCCCAGATGACACTGATCAATTCTGTGTTCATAAATAATTACCGTCCTCTATAAACATCCTTCAGAGCCTTGTGTCTGTCCTGTTCCTGCCGTAATAGTCTTGAACAGCGAGGACATATCTTGCACCCTTAGCTACGCCATCTTGCTATTTTGGGTTAACAATCCTTCTCGTCTTGAGCATTTCCTCTGTCTGGTTCGTTTCCGCTGATTCTTGAGACATTCCTAGTGTATAATCAGTATGTGTTAACTGTATAGCAATCCGCCTTAGCCGTCTATTGGCGGTTTAATAAACAACCTGAAACTAAGAAAAAAAAAGTATTGTTTTCTTGCTGATGAGTTTTTGTAAATATTAATTACAGTTATTAATATTAATTATGCTCATGGTGAGAATGTATAATAAGGTAAGCAGACCCACTATAGTTTATTTGTATAAAGTGTGTAATGTTTAATTATATATTGGAATTTAATGTAGTATTTATTGGTACAGTGACTGGTATATATAGTTTATGGTAATGAAACTATTTTGATGTAGTACTGTCTATGTTAGGGAAAGAAACATATTAGGTTAAATTGTCCCTAATGCTAGTCTGAAGATTGTAAATGTATATTATTATTATATTTTTGGATCTGTTATTACATTCTTGACCGCCCTTGACTGATTTTGAGGTCAGATTTCTTTCACCGATTCCATTACTAATTCCCCTAGTGACATTTTAATTTTTTTTTTCCTGGAAATTTTAGTTATTTAATGTTTTTCACAAAAGCTCTCAAAACAAAAATTGAGTATTGGAGTCATACCAAGTGAAATGAAGTCCAAAGACATCGATCGTAAACTTTGTTCTTAGATCTAAGGAGCATTAACTCTTCTGCAAGGTTCTAAAAACGAGGGATCAGGAAAAAAACGCCGAGGGCACCAGTCTCAGTTGGAGATATACTCGTACTTGGAGGCGAATCCAATCATTGTTTCAATCGGTAATAAATAAAATAGAGATACCCAACATTTTTATTTGGAAGTTATTTTTAAGAAACCATTTCAAAAACTATACTTGCCCGGGAGAAGATAAAATTCTTGCTGAATAACTAAAATAGAAAAGAATCAAGATAAGAAATGGACGGATGGAAGAGAGACAAGACTAACTGCCCGTCTTGTAGTATTGAGGTATCACCTACCTATAAAACATTTTATATTGCTTTGAATGAGAAAGATATCAAGCGCGGATATCAATATTATTAATACGAACAAATGTTTGTATGTATGTCTCACGGAACATAAAGAAAAATAAATAATTATATTGAACAAGGGGTATTGACAAAATAATTGTCCCTATGATCTATAGAACGTTTCCTTTTACTTCAGCCTAAGGGAATATCTGCTCAACCATTACCTTGTTTTTAATTAACATAAACATGTTCAGGATCTCGGTAGCTTTATTTTTACGCTACTGTACCTTTCTTAAGCCAGGAATATATTGTTTCAGGATTTATGGTCCCTGGTCTGCCCTTCCAGGGCAAACAATAGAAACGTCTTGAAATTCTGCTCATTGGCCATGACGGTAACTCGAACTCAGTTTGTTGTTTTCGCTCTGACAATGATGGTGTTAACATAAAAAAATGCTGTATTGAATTTAATGCGCTGAGTAAAAGCAAAGTTTCACTCCCTATGAACTCACATTGCATTGCAAAATTATTTCTAATATTGTCAGTGACACCGAATTCCTGTGCGAGAGATTATCTCTTGAAGATGATCAGTTGGCTCAGCCCTCAATGATGTCATTTAGAGATAATTTTTATTTCGAAATAGGTAATCTGAGGTAGTGGTCATGTAAAGGACACGATACAGAGGCAGCAACTAAGTTGAATGAATCTACTTCAAGAGTTCATGAGCCAATGCAAGGAAAAGAACCTACTGCAACAAAAATGATTTTTAGAATTTAACTTTGGATTGTAATCCTACTCGTTACATAATACAGAGGGGTCCAAAATAATGTATTCACTGGTTAACAGTCCATAACTTGCAAACTAATTGACGTAGTTGTCTCATTTTTGGTGAAAGTGTAGCTTAAAGTCCAACTTAAAGATATCAAAATTCGCCAAACACTTCGAAGCGACTCACTCCAGTTTCACGGGCACACTGTCTCACAGACTTCTGTGGTGAGCGAGTGAATTGTTGTAACACAATATGGGAGTCAAATGGACTTGTTACTGTTACAGGTCGTCCAGATCGTTGTTTGTGTACATCTTTAACACAGCCTTCGGCTTCAAATTTGTCTCGAATGTGACGAATTGTTAAACGTGTCGGTGGCTCTGTTTGATACACATTTCGCCATTGCCGTTGAACCTCATTAATGTTTTCGTACTTTAAATACCACTTTAAAACATACTTTCTTTCATCAAATGTAAGCCTTACGCCAGCCATGGTACAACTAACAATAAAACACTAACTATCTGGCGACTGTCATCTGACAAAACAAAACAACGCAATACAACGCTTGTTTGGCGATTGCCGGAACTACAAACTATTACACTACCAAAAATGAGACAACTCCGTCAATTAGTTTGCATGTTATGGACTTTTAAACAGTGGATACATTTTTTTGGACCCCTCTGTATATAAATATTGGTTAAGGTCGAGATTTTCTATTTCTATTTATCTCACGTATATTGAGTTTTCTAATCATATCCAAGCATAAATCAGCTTTTAAAATTAACTATGTTATATTTATAATATATGCTTATTTATTGCCCGAAGTTTTATTTATGAAATATGATCCGTGATAAGAAGGAAAACATAAAGAGAAAAATTTCATCAAATTTCAACAGGTATTTTACTCATGACTTACAGTTTTTTCTCTTGATCTACAAACCGCAGCTTTTCGGAAAAAAAATTGATACCCTCCCCCTATGTTTTTAATAGCATTATTTGGATTTTTAAGGGGAAAAAGAGAGGCGAAAATAAAAAATAAAAGAATTTTCTAGTCAGTAAGGTTATTTTTTTTTTAAAAAACCCTCTAACATAAAATTTGGCCTGACCATTTCCCAATCAATTTGTGTAATATTACTCACATTGCAGCTACATATGTATACACATAGCGAGTATTTGTAAGTTTTCAGCTCCTACCTCTTAAAATAAGCATTGAAGAGCATACTACACATATGAGTATGAGTGCCTAAAGAATAGCTTTATGAAGTTTCACTTCTTATTTTTGGTACATTAGTTATTTGGTACACATGACTATGTTTATTGCTAGTCGATCTTACAGTAAGGCTGAGAAATGTTAGGTGTTCGATGATATAATTAACCGGTTAGTTACCTTTTTATTATTCCTAGGGGTCAATGCCCCCCAAAAATGTATTGTTTGTATCTCCTTGGTTCATTTCAGTGACGTTAAACACTGCCCTTTATGAGAGTATGTTATGGATATCCGTTGACCACTTCCAGTAATGATCTCAGTCTCGTTGTTACTATACAGACCACCCACTCACTACCTACGAGTATACATTAGTCCAGTCCGTCATTCATGTTAAGCCGAAGGCCCCATTACACAATCGTGTTTTAATATGTTTAATTTTAACAACACTCAGAGTAAGGTCTTCCTCCTTCAAATTTAGCATATTTTCTCGCAATCAGTTGAACCTAATTTATAATTATAACAAAACGTATTCTCTAAGGATTCAGTATTAAAACTGATATTGCCTTGCTCTGGATTTTCTGGAACCCTATCTTGGCTTTCATGGTATCTCTAAGTCATACAAGAACATACCCAACATGGTTTAGATAATAACGTGTGTATTTGTAGAGTTTATTTACATTATTCTACTTTGAAAAACAAAACAAAAACAATAATGGCCTAGAGAAACGTTTCTAAAAACCATGGTCATGTTTTTAGAGAAATGTTTTTACCCTTGTTTAAAACAATAATATTATTTGTTGTAGCATGTTTTTAGTTTTGGCCATGAAAACACAACAAACCAGCCTCGGGGAAGGTTAAAAGGAGCTGGATGAGATACACCTTTAATTAAATCCATCTAATTACAAACCAGGTCTAAGTACTGGATTTAAGCGGAATAAAAGCCTTACTTTGATGTTACTAAATACAAATGACTAAAATTATAAAACATTTAGTAACGACTAATATTGTTCAAATATTATTATTACTATTACTTGTGATAATTAAATTACTGTCTCAACATTTTAAACTAAATTTTGGCTGCTTCATCAATGAAACAAAAAGCAAATCCTTAAAATATAATTAATATAACATTGATACTTGTATAGTGAAAAAACCCATATAATTTCTAGATTGACCTTAGTAGCAAGTTTTCCAACCAAGTAGCAAGTTTCTTCGTGGTAGACTCTGTAACGGGAAAATATAAAAATAAAACGGGATGTGACACTTTTAAATAAGAGCCAATAACATCTCGGATTGTTGACAGCTTCAGGTCTCATATAACAACTTAATCAGCCAATGGGTTCTCAAAAACAAGATAAATAGGAGTTTTTAAAGAAAACAAGCAATATGTTTGATCATAAAGAAACAATGGTCATGATACATCTTCACGAGTGAGAACGAACATGCATAAGCAGAAACCACGAAAGGATATCGGGGAGGGCATGGGTTCAATCCCTAAAACCTATAGTATATTATTTATTTGGCAAATATTTATTAGGAATAGTGGGAATAATACTACAACTAAAAGTTCAAATTATTTTATTTATCTTTTATAGTTTATTAAATGAGCCTGATAGAATGAGAAAAGAAAAATATGTAAAAGGGAATTAAAGCTAGAGATATAACTCTTTAAAATTTCTAAACAAAAATGGTATCATTAGAAGACATAGGGTTATTACATGTACAAAGATTGCTGTAGATAGGCGATAATTTTTAAATATTTAATTAAATGTTATTAACATTTTCTATCCTGCCTGGATTGATTTAATTATTGACTTACGAAACGTAATAATTCCAATAGATGTTTGTTCAGTTGTTCATCCCCCTGAAAACAATGATTATTTAATTATGAAATGAGTTATTTTCAATCAATTATTGAATTTACATAGCCCACATTTCATTCAAGCATTAATCACTAGTTACTAGAGCTTGGACCACACTACGTTCCTTAAGGAAAATATTTATTCCTTGTTTTATGATCATGAAAATAAGCAGTTATCTTAATCAATGTAGCTAGTCTTGTAGAAATACGGCCCTTTTAGTTATTTATAAACCGTCATTGTGGCCTATTTGTAATTAGGCCACACCTTATGAATTTCAATGATTAGAGATGACATATTATGAAGTAAACAGATTTATGATGGATATTATGTACGCGTAACTTTACGATCTAATGATTTAAGAAACAAATACCTTTTTTCAGGCTTATTTGAAATAGTAAAACAAAAATCTATTCTCTTGCAATTTGTTCGTAGGTGAAAACAACCAAACAGTGATATGATGAATTATTTGTACTTCTACCCAACATTAAATATTCTCAGTTTTATTTGTTAAACGGGTATTTTGATAGTGAAAACAGAAAATAGATTACCCCTTTTCACGAGGGGTAAAGTGAACACTGAACACTGTGAAGGAGCGACAATCGCTTATAAACCTACAAAAATAATAGACGTGTCTATCACTTAGTAAAATATACAATGTTACCAAAAAATAAAAATAAAAATTGACGATAGCAAAAGTGTCAGTGGATAACGAAGTAGTTCTGGTATTATGGATGTTACCGTGAAAATGTTACTGTACCCTTCAAATTACAAATACTAATAACAAGCATTTCCAACTCCTATAAAACTC
Organism: Acanthosoma haemorrhoidale; assembly: GCA_930367205.1. NCBI lineage: Eukaryota > Metazoa > Arthropoda > Insecta > Hemiptera > Acanthosomatidae > Acanthosoma > Acanthosoma haemorrhoidale. The sequence goes on from OV884012.1 coordinate 31,468,871, forward strand.
AACGTAATATAAGCATTACTTTAATCTAACAGTACATTTGTATTTTTCTTAGATATAAAGAGTTTTAACAAAGTTCTTAACAACTTAACTTTTAAACTTACAAGTTGAACACAGTTTTCTGTTTGGACTTGGTTCTCACTGTGCTGGACTTGTGAATTCCCACATACCTTATCCTTCTGTTGCTGTGTACTTTTATATATGTCAAATTTTAAACACATGTTGAAATTGCCGTATGGGTAACAAAGACGTTCAAGTTCTTCCACTGAAGAAAATAAAATAAAAATAGATAAAAAATAATAGCTATTTTGGTCTGTTGTTTGGTAATAACTTCGTGATAACAAATATTGATTATTAAAATTTCGTAAACTCACAAGGAATTATCTGCGAGAAAATGTTCAATGTATCAATTGTTATTGCCAATTTCATCACAGGTTTCTCATTAGTGGCGTTATGGGTGTCCAATATGCTTATAACATTACACACTGCAAACCAATGAATAGAGTTAATAAATTAAGCTGTAAAAGAAATAGAAATTGAAAAAATTGCGAGATTTCTCGACCTTGGATAGCAGATCAAATAAAATTTCTTTTTAATTTCATAATCAAATTCTTAGGGTTCCTTTGGAACCCTGTCTGTGTTGTGTGAAACACTGTTCATCAGTCGAGTTTCTGAAGGTGATCATACATATGAAAATTTACGGGAATATTCCATTAAATGACCCCATGAAACGATATGATTTAAAAATCATCCATTTTATATTACAGAACAATTTTTTATTATGATCGCATTTTGGGATGGTTTTTTAATTCATGTCTGTAAAATTCCATAGTGCAATAGTGAGGTAGGTTATCAATTTAGTCAATGATGTGCTATTGTGAATCTTTAAATCAATCGTACATATTCAAAACTGAATATGTATTTGGCGGTGAAGCTTGGGCTGTATGCACTATAAAATCATCCTTTTGGTTTAGACTTACCTTCGGAAGAACCAACCTTTGAACAGCATTGACAAGACAGACCCAAACATTTACAGGAACCGTCGTCATCTTTGGCCCCTGAAACAGTATTCGAGACGTTCAAGCTAATTAACATGCAAAGATTCATGGAAATCCAAAAAATATTGATCATACCATTTTTTAATTTAGATTTGAATTCTGCTATAACATCCGTCACTACATTTCTTCCATCGCATCTAAAACACTTTTTTTTTTAAATTTTCCTATAAATATATCTTATAGTTTTATGAAATATGAAAAAAAAGAAATCTAAAAAATCCAAGCACATTGTAGATTTTTAAAAATATTATCGTTGAATACAGTTATTATGATAAAGTAAATGCTTCATTATTTACTATACCATAACAAAGGATTCTTTGGAATCTTGGAAACCCCTGAAGGGATTTGAGCATGGAGAATTCATAGGTCATATGTGAATAAAGGATTCAGTCATTAAGCTAGAAAAATAGTTATTTAATTTTCCATAAGGTTTAGTGGTTAAGATATTCACTTCCCGGTATGGTGGTTATGGGTTTAAATCCCTACGGACTAAGCATTTTTCTTTCAATTTTAACTGCTTAATTCAGAAGAACCGGATGGGGTCTAATAGGGAACTTTTGTAAAAAATCGCTCCCCTACCTCACATAAAAAAGGAAGAGGAACTATAAAATAAAGTAACAATGATGAAATTCACCCTTGTCGAATAAGCGCGATGATACCAACTAGGGAGTAGAGTAATAATGTTACAGCCATCTACATAGAGGGATGAATTCTTTCTTCCTCCGATGATGAGCACTTGAATGCCTAATGGTTGTCATGAAACAAGATTTATGTCATCCGCTTAAGATAGGACTGTGGATTTAGCTCAGAGATAAGAATCATGTGGTTTTAAGAGTGTTTGTGAGGATGTGTTGATCAGAGGCAAACTATATTATATATTCGAGTACACATAGCTAAAATTGATATATAAACCATAAATTAGTAAGCGTTAATCTATATAGTAATATTATCATGGAGGATATATCGTAATCGAATTCAGTTTATTGAATTATTCATTAACTACATTATATCAGATACTATATTATATACTACAAGTTAACGATCGTCAACGAAAAACGAGAAGAAAAAGGAAAGAGGTTGAATGTAGTTACTGAACGAGAGTTGTCACAAGACTGTTTTTATTTGAGCCTTTTAAAGCCTCTCTAAATACATTCGGGATGTTTACATCCCGATGACTTAAGGATTAGGCTGGCTGCCTACGACGTCCGAACCTTAACTTACATACATACAACTACAACGTTGTTATATACATGACAATGGAGTCAAGCTATATTTTATGCATAAGATCTCTTAGTACCCATAAGTCAAAGTAATAAATACAACAGAAGCACTAGTGAAGTAGATAGAATGGCTTGAACGAGTAGCTCATTAAACATTTTATAGGTGGTATATAAAAATGGATTCCGTCACGAATGTTCGGTCACGTTCCTCGCGACAGGTGTGAAAACCAACCGCCGGCCTAGGCAACCTGGCAGCCTCCCGGCAGGAAGTATAGAGGATACTTAAGCCAGGGCTTCTGGCCCTGTAAACCAGTCTCTCAGTCTCTCCCGTGGCCTTTACTCGTGACGCTTGCTTGGTTTCCGCTCGAACTCTGAAAACTTGTCTAAGTCTTTATGAAACCTCTGTACCTCTTCTCTGTGCATTGTCGGGGTACATACCTATCATAAATGGAGTCAGATAGTAACGCCGTCATGTAACGATGGTCCATGTTATAAACTGGAACAATCCGCACTTGTCACCAGGGCTTGGGTGATCTGGCACCTCCCTAGTGACGACTCAACAGGTTATTTAAGACTTGCTATTGTAATTCTCTCTCTCTCTCTCTCTCTCTCTCTCTCTCTCTCTCTCTCTCTCTCTCTTTCTCTCTCTATATATATATACTGCGTTAATACTGTCATTCAGTAGTATAAGATTCTTCCAAATTTCACAGTTCGCTCTTCCATCTTCCGTTTTTTTTTTGATTTGGCTTCGGGTGCTCTCTTCCAGACGTTTACCAAATTGAAGAAGAAAGTGCACGGGTACTTCTGACACTTGTTCTTCTGTGACAAAGGTTCAATTTGTAGAAGATGATGAACACCTCTCACGGAGGAGCCAGAAGAAAACAAGATAATGACTATACCGAGAAGAATTTCATAAAATATAAATATTTTGCATTTGGTTTGTTGAGTGATGGAAAATAGAAGGTCTTTCATAAATTCACAGTTTACAATTGAAAGAAACATTTTATTTTAGCATTAAATAATCAGAATAATAATGCAAGAAAATGATACAGGTTTACAAAATACAGGTTGATAATAGTTATCAGTAGTTATTATAGTCAGTAGTTTTATTGCTTTCAGCGCTTTATTGGAGGGTAGTTTTGGATTTCTTTTGGATATGTTCTTACTTCATGGTTGATTTTGATGATACTTGTTTCTTCTATTGTTGTCGATCCTAAAACAAGCGGTTGGTATGAAACTTTTACTAAATGGATAAAGTAGTTTTTTATAATATTATAAAGTAAATTAATTTAAATGTGGGTCAGCTTGTTTTTCATCCCCCCTTGTACAAGGTTACATTTATTTTATCAGGGGCAAAAGTAGTTATATTTATCTACAAATGATGAATTCCGTTTGAACTGTTTTGAAATGGATTATATCAATAAAGTTAAATTTGCCTATAAATCTTTCATGCCTAGTTGAATGTCTACAATGCCTATAAAAAAGTTTGTAATTTTAATTATAAAAGTTTTAAAAAATTACTAATCGACCTTTGAATGTAATTAATTTCCCCTAAACGTAGGAAAAAAACTTGTATCATTACAAAAATTGTTACGTTGTTGCTTTTATTTCATAATTTACTGTTTATAAAAAATTGAATTTTGTATGTTTACAAAGGTTTATCTTTTACTTTATATGAGTTACATACATTTTTTATTCGACTTCTGAAATAAATTTATAATTGACAAATTGTTTGCAATGTATGTTAATACGAAGTTGGATAACGTTTATTTGAAATTTACCTGGCTCACGCATAATATTGGTTCATTTAGAATACTCTTGTCCATTTCATGTATAGCCAGTTCGGCACATACCTTAACTTTTTCAGTATTTTGTTCTACATTGAACCTGATGCAATATGTTTTATTAACAACATAAGATTTTTTATCTTCAAAAAGTGAACATTTTTCGTGTAGATCATTTACTGTAACATAAAAGTTATTTGTTAGTTATTGTTCAGGATGTGAAAAAGAGAGGATTTAATTATAAATTTATTACTGTTTTTTTTTTCTTTATATATTACAAAACCATAAACGGTTATTCTAACTTCCAAATCTGTGCTTCGCTGATCACCGATTGTCTTCTTGTCTGTTAGGACCACTGACGCATGAACTGAAATATTAAATAATCATTTAAGAACACTTTTTATAATTAAAATGGTAGTACTAGTTGAATAAATACACTGTCCATGAACATTGGAACAAATTTTTTTTTTCCTTCATTTTGCAAGGAGTGTTTATTTACAACTTGTACATGCTCCTTATGCACTACTACATGTACCATATTCGACTTAACTGAACAGAATAACCAAAACACAAAGGAAAAAAGAATCTTGTCATTAAGGCTAGTTGGCTCTTTTTTATCTTTCTAATGTTTTTGTTTGTTGTATTTTCGGTCAGTTTATAATACTCGGTCTATGTACCATTTAGTTGTAGTGTTGTAAAGTCAGTTTATGCTAGTTAAATAATGTTTATTATAGATATGATTTATATATAGATAAGTGAGTTTGATATTTCTGAAAGAGAAGGTTTTGATCTACTTTCGCTCGTTTGTTCTACTTGGCAAGTAGTATTTCCTTTCAATTGTATTGATCTGATAATCTGTACCGATTGTATTGTAATGTTTGTAATTTAATATATTTTAGTCGTCACATATGCAAACATAAACTCTTAACTCATGAATTCCATGTGTATGTGTCTTCGTGTATGTTATCACATATTATTTTGGATTGTATTGCATGCTTGTTATGGACGTTTAGGGGCTAGCTCGTAAGGCATTGGATGCCTGCACGTATTTTTTACCTCATATTCGTCTGATGTACGATAACTGAAAGAATGGAAATAGTTATATGTAAAATCCGTCATGTATCACCAACTTCAAAGATATCTGAAATCTCAGCTAAATAGAACATCAGCTAAACATCAAATAGTCCTGATTACTATTGTTTTTACCTTTGATATCACAAAAATTAGTTTTTTATAAATAAATTTGTTATACTATTGAAAACTTCATACCATCAGCTTTCCCGAACTGAGTTCTACACGAACAGCGGTTGACATTGGAACAGTCACATAAAGGGTTAAGATATTTTCCCATTACTGCAAAGTAAATATTGTTTAGTTTATATTAGCACATTTTATACACTTTAAACAGCTAGAAGTGTTTACCTTTATCGAAGGAGTAAAGAAAGTCGTTAAGTGGAGACACGATCGGTTCAGTGTGAAGAACTCTTGCTGTACACCTACGGAAAAAGTTTAATGTAGAATTTATTCCTTGTTCAATTCAAAAGCATGTTTTTTTTTTATCCAAATGAGCAGTAAAATGTTATTAGACAGAAAATAATTATCACTCTACTCATATACCCTAGAAGCAAGTCAGAAAATGAACAGCTCCAATAATTTCCTATGTATACTATGTACAGTGAGGTGAATCATATTAAAATAACCAAAATAAATGCTCAATACATATTTAATCGTTAATTATATTTTAGGTGTAAACCGTTAAACTAGTTTTATCATAGTTATTCCGTTAAATATCATAATAGAATAGGACATAGTATTGTTGTTTATGAAACAATTAAAGGATACAAAAAATGTTGTGCACTGTGACTTACGCAAAGCAATTAATTTTTTTAGAAATATGAAATCATAAAATTAATATTACGATACAAATTGAGGAATATAAAAATAAACAAGGATTGAAGAAGTATGTGTGAATTCCGTAAGAAAATAAGCTATTTGTTATATTATGATATGTAAATTTTGTTGTCCAGACTGTTGTTGTAACACAATGTTGGAACAACATCAATAATTATATTATAACATCAATATAAACTTACCCATAGAGCAATAGTGTGCCTAAAAATAATATGCCTGAGGTAACTTGAATAATCGATCCCATTTTCTTACGGATCAGATTCCAATAGTATAATTTGTGACGCCACTCCTAGCATAAGGAAATTACAAAACTAAGGAATTCTTTATAGTATTTTTAGTAGTGAGGATTTAACAGAGAGATAAGATATACATTTAATTGAATTATTATGGGTGAGCTTTCCTATAGCTGACCGAAACCATCCATCATCGAACGAGATCATCTTGCCTTGATGATAGAAATACCATGATGGAAAAGTGCTTATGAAATGACAGCTACTTCCACAAAGAATTTATTCTTCCGCACATGCGTATGGAGATGTAGCAGAGGGTCTAGGACAAGGTAGCCTGAGAAATGTTTAGACGATGGCACTCTGGCAATAGTTTCCTAAAATTTTAAAATAAAGTATAGAGAAGGTGCAAATATTAAAACAGTTTTTGCCAGAATGGATTCTTACCTTTTGCTTTAAATCAAGTACATTAATACATTTCATGTCGTTTGATATGGTGATACGATGAATTCTTTAATTTAACATCTTACAGATTTCAGGGTACTATTGGTTTTCTGTCAGTCAGTTTAGATTTTGTAAGTCTCTGCGTAATGTTGCAATAATCAATTAATATAAATTTGGATCTGTTAAAGGTTATTAATTTCAATTGTGCTATTATTTAACTGATTATATAACTGTGTTATTTTTAAATAATGTTTGAGATTTTTGACCACTGCAATTTTCTATTCTATGCTTTAATAAATTGGTAATATCATTTCATTTAGGTGCTATTGTTTCTATACTGATCATTAAAAACCCATGGGTTTCCTAAAAATTCAGACGAAACATTTTCCGAAACTTCCCTCAAAAAGTTTGCTTATCTAGTAATTTTGGTATTGCAGACCCTGTTGTATGAAAATAATTCCGTTGGTCAAGTTCTGATTTTAAAATAACGTGTTACGTCTTTTGAATCGTTGTTTTCACTTTTTTTTTTTTTTTTTTTTTTTTCCTTTATAGCGGTTTTTCATTTTCAGATAATTATATATAATTATAGATCCTCAGGTGAATCTATTTACAAATTATTTTGTATATCCTGTAGCATCACTACATTATATACAGGTTTTGTTATTTTATAGAAATTATATAATGAATAAACAAGTATAATGATTATATAAGTCATACGTGACTGGACTAAATTGACTAATAAAGGTGATGGGGCTCACCTTTTTTATCAATCTTAAAACTAACTTACATACTAATCCTATTTATATTGACCAACAAAACTCTAAAAAGGTTTAAAATCTGCAACCAATGATTTAAGTTCTCAAGTAGCAAGTGAGATCTCAGATTTTTGTTAGCACTGTACATTAGCATAGGACATTGGAAGTATATTTGCATCTATATGCTTCCGTTTAGAAGGATACTACCTATAAGAATTTATATTTGCAGATTTGTGAAATGAGTATCATGATTTTATAGGATACAAAATGACACAATATAATAGCCTATCCAAAATTTAGCTGTGTGCAGTATTACTCCATGCAAGGTCTCGATGACCTTTTAGCTTTTTTAAATTATGTTTAATAAGATAGATTTTTTTTGTAACATATCTCGTTTCCAAATTTCTTTTTTCTGATCGTCAGTATGTGCAGTGATTCTTTAATAACTTATAAACCTTTCTTCTTTTCTTTAATAATAAAAACCGATCACTAAGAACGGGAGCACCACCCTCATTAAAGACTAGGCGTAAACTAATATTTTCCTCTTCACTACCACACGTTCTGTATTTGATTTTAATGGAAATTAAAATTACAGGTGGTAAAACTTGATTTTTAGGAAATCATAAACCTAGAATATATTCATTGTCCTATCTTATAAATAAAAAAAAAAATATTCTTATTTCTTTATTATTCTTATTTTATTTTTATTTATTATTTTTTTTGCAAAACTGAAAGAAAATTGATCTAAGATTTCAAGATGTAAAAAAAAAACAATTCTTCGAACACAAAAAAAAATTTAAGAAATATAGTTTTAGAAGTCTATTTGATTTTAAGAAATGGTGTGAATACTGTTGAGAAAAATTCTGATAATAACTTGTTAAACCAAGTAAAGATTTTAATTGGTTTCTATATTTCGGTTTTGGGAAATTGTGTATTAATTTGTCTTTATGTGGTTATGGTATCCAGCGTAATCTTATTTATCCTTGAAAAATTGAGACTTATTGCAATTAATTGTTACGTGGTATTCCCGTATATTGTTGAATATGCGTTCCAGTAAGTCAATTTGTTCTGCAATGTTACTGGTCATTACTAAAATGTCGTCAACCTAAATCTGATAGATAACTTTATTGTGCAATAATTACAATTTGCCTTTTATAAGGCAATAATAATACAGATAAATGATCTCATTCATACCATATTTACAGTCATCATTCACTCACTCATTCATACAATAGGACATGATTGGAGAAACTGGCCATTGCCAGGACTCCCACTGTCACGCGATTATAGCAGGTCACGAGGCCACTGCCGTTTCAGTCTCCGAGGAGGATTATAGGGATGAGTGGCGCAGTGCAATGACTGTGCTACAGGATTAGGGTGGTTGGAAAGGCTACTGTGGAATTTCATAAACTTGGAAGGGATGAGTTCTAGAATGTAGGGTATATTAAGGTCGTTATGAAGGGTTTTGTTGCTGACATAATAAGGGGCATTTACTATTGTTCTCAGGACTTTGGATTGAAAGGATTGGATACGCTTGATGTTCGACTTTTTTGCTGTCCCCCATAGCTGTATTCCGTGTGTCCAGATTGGTTTAAGTATAACTTTGTAGATTAGTAGTTTATTTTCTATTGAGAGATGGGATGTCCTTTGAAGTAGTCTGTACAGTTGTCCAAAGCGGCTGTTTAGTTCTTGTCTTTTTAGTCTCGTATGTGGGTTCCAGGTCAGTCGTTTGTCGAGATGGAAGCCTAAGTACCGTACTGTCTCGGTTACTGGGAGAGGAATAGAATTAAAATAAACTAATGGACAAGTCTTGCGACAAAGGGTGAAGGTAATGTGGGAGCATTTTGCTTCATTAACTTTGATCCGCCATTGATTGCACCAATACTCAATCTCGTTAAGGTGTTTTTGAAGGTTATGGGATGCTATGTCGGGGTCTGGGTGGGATGACAAGACTGCAGTGTCATCTGCAAATGTGGCCAAGAAGGTGTTGGAAGTAGAGGGGACATCAGCGGTGTATAGGTTATAGAGGATGGGGCCTAGGACACTGCCCTGTGGAACTCCTGCATTTATGGGATAGTAGTTAGAGTATTCTAAGCCACAGCGGACTTGGAAGAAGCGGTTTGAAAGGTAGGACTGTAGGATTAGGAAAAGGGTCTGTGGTAAATGTCTTTTGAGCTTGTAGAGCAAACCTGCGTGCCAAACCCTGTCAAAAGCTTGAGCTATATCGAGAAAGGCAGCAGTGCAATACTTTTTGGTTTCAAGGGCTGAGGAGACGTGATCAACAACGCGAAGGCCTTGTTGAGCAGTGGAATGTCGTTGGCGGAAACAAAACTGGTGTGTGGGAAAAAGGTTTTTGGATTCAACAATTGGAAGTAGACGTTTTAGTAGGAGTTTCTCAAATATTTTTGAGAGGATAGGGAGTAGGCTAATTGGACGGTAAGATGAGGCGTCATTGGGTGGTTTACCGGGTTTGGCGAATAGGACAATAATGGAATGTTTCCAGAGGAGAGGAAAGTGCGTCGTTCGGATAATGCAATTATATATATAGGTTAGGAAGATTATGGCTTTAGGAGGAAGTTGTTTGAGAATTTGAGGAGTTAGGAGATCATATCCAGGGGATTTTCTGTAAGGTAAGTTTTTCAGAAGGTATTTGACCTCAGAGGGATTAACGGCTTTTGGTGGAAGAGAGAGAGGAATAGGTGAAGTGAGGAAATCTTCCACAGTTTTGCTGTGAGTATGGCTTTGATGAGAAAGGTGAGGTGTGAAAGTATGGGTAAGATGCAGAGCAAATTCCTCCGACCTCTCCTCATCCGAGGCCGCCCAGGACCCATCATCACGACGGAGTGGATGTGAAACAGGTTGATACTTTAGGATTTTTTTGGTTACATTCCACAAGGAGTTATCCCTGGTAGACAGAGAGGAGAGGTAGGAATTGAAAGAATCAGAACTGAAGGATGCCAATCGCCGCTTTACCATGGGATGTTTTCAGGGATAATTTGAGGTTTACGGACTCTGTAAGAAGCTGACGGAAGTGGTCCCAGTCAACTGGGCCCCTAATAAATGAAGGAGGAGGCAGTTTGTGAATTGGTCTAAGGGAAATGGTTAATAATAAAGGACTATGATCAGAGGAGAGGTCATCGAGGCGCTTGAGTGAATAGTTTAGTGTTCCTAAACTATTGTAGAAGAAAAAGTCAAGGAGATCTGGATTTCGGTTGGGATCTGATGGCCAATAGGTGGCTGTGTCAGGAGAGATAGTGGAGCAATGTCTCCGTGTGAGTGCAGACAGCAAAGCACGTCCTCGTGTATTTGTGGATCTTGAGCCCCAGTGTTGGTGCTTTGCGTTAAAGTCCCCACCCACAAGGAAACGATGCCCGATGGAGTCTAGAAAGGAGATGAATTGGGAATCGGGAATGGATTTATTGGGAGGGCAGTACACTGATGCTAGAGTAAGGGGAAAAGTGAGGGTGGTGATTGACACTGCAGTGGATTGAAGGAAATCATGTGCTATCAAAGGAACTATGTGATGGGATATGGAGTTATGGACAATGACAGCGGTACCTGCATGAGCTCTTCCATCTGGGTGATCAGTTCGATAAGTCTGGTACTGTCGAACGGTAAATGGTCGTTTACTTGTAAGTCTTGTTTCAGTAATAAGAGCTACATCGATGTTTTTGTCATGGAGTAGTGCTGTCAGTTCGTTAGTGTGGGTGCGAACACCATTCGCATTCCAAAGGAGAATGGATAAGGAGTCGGAAGGATCCACTTATGGATTTTGTTTAACGGGGATAAGGTAGGAGACAAGATTTGTAAGAAGGGAAATGAGAGGTGTAATTAGGGTTCTGAACTCTGTAAGGAATGAGGTTAAAAGGCTGGTGAGATCTGAAGAGCTTGAAGGTGGCGGGATATGCGAGATGTGTGGTTGAGGATGGGATTGAGTTTGCCGATTGCTGGGATGAGCGGAGTGCTGGAAAAGAAGAACTTGCGGAGGAGGTGTGGGCAATGCCTGTGACTGCTCTCTGTTCCGAACTGCGTCAGCAAAAGAGACTGAAGGCCTCAAACTTCTGGTGGGGGTGCTTCTTGGGCTACCTGTGGCTGATGTTTCTTCTTCAGGACGACGACGTTGTTCACTTCTGGACTTTAGAATTCTATAAGCCTCACAGCCTTTATAGTTTGCCGGCTGGCCTTGCTGACAGAACACACATACAGCAGGTGATTTTAGGGGCTTCTTGCACAATTCACTTTTGTGCTGCCCACTGCACTTTACACACCTGGGAGGGTGGTAGCAGTATGATTTTGTGTGCCCATATGCCTGGCAATTATGGCATTGGACTATGTCTCGTTTCGGGTAAGGCTTTTCGACCTGTACTCTTGTGTAGTATAAGTGGTTAAGCTCGTAGATTTTCTCCACTCCAGCTGTTCGCTCTAGATCGACAAAGAATAAGGGCATTGGTTTCTTGATACTTGTATCATTTTCTTGTCTTTCCTCACGGAGGACATTCGTGATTTGGCGAACCTTGTACCCTAAACTTATCAGCTCATTTTCTATCTCGTCCGCTGGTGTTGTGGGATGCAGGTTTCTAATCACCACCCGCAGCGATCTTTCTTGCTTTAGTTGGTAGGTATGAAAATCAGCCTTGGTTTCTTCTAGGTATTTTATAATTCCTCGGTATGTTTCAGGAGTGTCCGGAGAAACTTTTGTGTCCCGAGATCGATTGAGGCAAGTATATTTGCCTGTACCTACAACTTTGCTCAATTGAGTGCATAGTAATTTGAAATTACTAATGTTGCGAACGAATATCGCTGGTGGCTTGGGCTGTGTGGGTGTTGTTGTAGAGTCCATGTCCTCTACCTCAATATTTTTCAACACCTCGTAACTATTGGGTGTGAAAAAGGGAGACTCATCAGTTACTGTTGTTTGTTTTGATGTGGTGGGTTGTGGTGGTATCTCTTCCATAGAGCTGCTAGGTGCTGAGGAATTTATTGGGATATTCCGATTAGATCGCCGTGGCTTGCGTTTGACTGGTGACATAGTGGGCGTAGGTCCCAATGATCTTGAGCGTTTTTTTTTTATTTTCTGATATAACTTGTTGATAGAAACGCATGTTTCATATTCTTGTAAATAGTTTTTAATTGAATAAAAAAAAAAAACAAAAAAAAAAAAACTGTGTAGCCTCGAACACAGGTATTTGTGTTAATAGCTTGTGGCGTAATGAGAGGCCTGAACAGAGTGGGCCAGCTGGACTCCCCACTCCTATCCCCACTCTCAGCACGGCTGACTGATATCTTGCAATATGGCCGCCCTCTGTATGAATTGTGAGATGAAAAACTTACGTTAGCAATAATAATGTTCCTCTTTCCACTGACCTGTAGACAGTCCACCGCGAACGGTTCGCCCAAGGGTCGGTTGGAACAGTTTTGCGAACTAGGCACTTCCTACGAACGGTAACAAGAACAGTTTGTTGCAGAGCGATGTGAAAAACGACTTATATAGTTAGCGCAGGCGCAGTACTTCCAACCTAAATCTGAACATAAGGTTTAAACCCCTCTAATATTGGGTTTAATGCACTACTTAAAGCGGCTAAACTTATTTTTAATCCAAAAAGGAACCTTTTTATATTGATATGTGTTACCGTTAAAAATGAAAGCCGTATATTTTCTTGAGTTTTCATGAAGTTCTACCTGATAAAAACTTTTCGCCAGGTTGATGGTTGAAAATATTTCAACGTCGAAACTGATGATAGAATTACATCAATGGTATTGGTTTGTTCGTAATCTGACTTAATTCTTTTGTTTAGATAAAGTCCATCGGTACATATTTTTTAAAGACCCATCTTTCTTGTATACACATACCAGCGGAGAATAAATATGGTTCTTGTTGGTTCAATTATATTTCCGTCAATCATTCGTTTGATTTCCTCTTCCACTTATTCCATTCGATGTTATGGAATTGGATAATTTATATAGAAGAAAGAAAGATAGTTTTCAATTTCTAATTCATACTTGAAATCGTTGATAGCTCCAGGAACATTGCTAAAAATCTCGTATGAAATTAGAATCAAGGTTTTGAATTTATCTCCGATAGATGGGCGTTTTTTTTTAATTCTTAGGATTTCACTAGTTTCTTTTGTTCACTATTCCGTTTCCGATTTTGTTCACTGTCTTGAAGTGAATCGTGATAGAAATCTAATTTTATCTTTTTATTGCCAGTTAAGAGAATTAACTTTTTGTTTTGAATATCCACCATTGCATTTAATTCGTTTATTGCATTTATGACGATGAGAAAATCCTGTTTTAGGTTGTTGATGGCATATAGGTGTAAATCATGTTGTAGTTCTTCGGAGAATTTTACGGGATGATTAGTTGTTTATTTATCTTTTTAGGCTTTTCATTGATTGCTGGGTCTAGATTCAGTTTTATTGGCAGTGTCTTCAGATCCAGTATCTAACAATGCTTTATATTCTGCGTTGGTTATTTTGATAATAATTTCCTTGTTCTTCGTCGATCTCAAGCGAACACCTGGAGTGGAGAAAATATATGATCTAACTCACCTGTATTTCACTAGAATAAAGGTGGAAAAACCGTACCTCAAACGCGACATCGTCCAGTGCCATAACTGTCAGGCGTATGGGCACACAAAATCGTACTGTCGCGTACAGTGGGTGTGTGTGATGTGCAGTGGGCAGCACAAACGTGAATTGTGCTAGAAGCCCCTGAAATCGCCTACAGTATGCGTGATATGCCAACAAGGCCATCTGGCCAACTACAAGGGTTGCGACGCTTACAAAATCCTAAAGTGCTAGAGCGAACAACGTCGTCGGCCAGAAGAGGAAAAACCAGCAACAAAAAGCGGCCCAACCAGAAATTTGAGGCCTTTGGTCTCTTTTGCCGATGCAGTTAGATACTGACTGCAGTCCCAGGCACCGCCCACTCCCTGTCCGCAAGTTATCTTCCCCAGAATTCCGTTCATCCCATCAACCCTCAAGCTCAATCCCATCCTCAACCACACATCTGGCATATTCCTGCACCTTCAAGTTCTTTGGATCTCACCAGCCTATTAGTCTCATTCCTTACAGAGTTCAGAATCCTAATTACCCCTCTCATTTCCCTTTTTACAAATCTTGTCACCTACCTTATACCTGTTAAGCAAAATCCATAAGTTGATTCTTCCGACTCCTTATCTACTCTCCTTTGGAATGGGAATGGTGTTCGCACCCACACTAACAAACTGACACAAGACTATCGAGTAAACGACCATTTACAGTTCGACAGTACCAGACTTATCGAACTGATCACCCAGATGGAAGAGCTCTTGCAGGTACCGCTTTCACTGCCCATAACTCCATTTTCCATCACATAGTTGGTTTGGTAGCACATGATTTCCTTCAGTCCACTGCAATATCAATCAGTTTCCTTATTGGCGGGGATTTCATGCGAAGCACCAACACTGGGGCACTGGGGGTCAAGTTCTACCTATACACGAGAACGTGCTTTGCTGTCTGCACTGGCATAGAAACATAGGTCCACTATATTTCCTGACATAACCAGGCATCTATTTGCTATCAGATACCATCCAAAATCAAGATCTCCTTTACTTTTTCTTCTTAAATAGTTTAGGAACACTAAACTATTTATTTACGTGCCTCATATCCCTTTAATCTTAACCGTTTCCCTAAGATCAACTCACAAACTGCCTCTTCCTTCATTTCTTAGGGGCCCAGTTGATCGGGACCACTTCCGCCAGCTTCTAATGGATTCTGTATACCTCAAAGTTTCCCTGAAAACATCCCTAGATGATACAGTGTATTCTTTCACTACTCTGGTCCTGAGGTCGGCTTGAGAGGCATCGTCGCCCCAAAATTCACTAGTCATTAAAATCCTTTACCTCAATATCTCAAAGACCTAATTTAATCCAAGCGCCACTACAGAACAGTGAGGCAAAGATCCTAACATCCTAATGATCGTTGCTCGTACAATCAGTACGGCAGATTGTTAAAACGGCAATTTGCATCCTTCCGTTCCAATTCTTTTAATTACCATCTCTCCTCTCTGTCTACCAGGGATAACTCCCTGTAGAGTGTAACTAAAAAAATCCTAAAATATCATCCTGTTTCACACCCACTCCGTTGTGATGATGGGTCCTGGGTGGCTTCGGATAGGGATAAGTCGGAGAAACTCACTCTGCATCTTTCCTGCACTTCTACACCTCACCTTTCTAATCAAAACCATACTTATGGCACCAAAGTTGAAGATGTCCTCACTTCAACTACCCTTCTCTCATTTTCACCAAAAGCCGTTCACTTCTCTGAGGTCAAATACCTTTTGAAAAACTTACCTCACCGAAAATCCCCTTCATATGATCTCCTCACTTCTCAAATTCTCTGACAACTTCCTCCTAAAGTCATAATCTTCCTAACCTACATTTAACGGGGAATTAAACAACAATCAGTTTAATAAAAAAAACCTAATGATAAAACAATGCATAATGAATTTATTGCAGTCAGCTAGTTAAATAGTTAACTTTCAGGTAAAATAGCTGAGAAAACTATTCCCATTTGTTTGTACAATGTTAGCGGTTAGTTAATTTCTTGTTTAAAAGTTTAAACATGAGTATAAGGTGCTCATAATATTGTCCTGTTCCGTCACATGTACAATAAAACTTTCACGTATTGAAAAAGATGTGTTGACTGTTGATCCTTCTATAGGTATCATTAGAAGTTATGATGGCCGCTGTAAGGGAGTGATCTGGCGGGCAAACATCTCTATTGCTAACATACCGTTATCGAGAGAAGTTCATTGTCTGAACCCTCAGATTACAGGTGGACCTAATTACCTGCTTATCTCCAGCCATAGACAAAGCCACTACTGGCTGGTTATCTGGGCTGCGGGCTGTTGCAGCTGTTTGTCAGGTCTCTTTCTCTACCTTAGCAGCGTTTAAATCACATAGATAGGAAAGAATATATCTAACAAATATCAATTATAATCGTAACAAAACGCTTTTATTTTATGATTTGCAAAACTAGTATATTGGAAATAGAATTCGTCCAGGTTGAGGGGACTATTTAGAAAGACTGAAGATGTTATATTATCGATTTCTCTTCGGAGAATACCTCTTGTAAACATTTTCTGGAATCTTAAAGTAATCCAATATTTCGTTGTAAATAATCTTTTCTTTCAGGCTCGTGCGCGATGGGTCTGCAGGCAAACAAATGAAGCTGATTGTCCTATCAATACTGCACTTAAGTTAATGTTTAAGCCCTTTCAGGTTCTCTCATTCACAGGACTCCAATGCGTTAGGCGCAGACATCTCTTTGCTAGGACAGTATTAATTAAGGTGGGAACTGATTTTTCTCGCTTAGTCACCGTCATCATTTTCAAACAGCACATTCCTAATATGACGTAGTATGGTAAAAAAATATGTTTGTTATTGAAGAATTGTTACATATCATGCAGCCGATAATACTGCATTATTCTGTGGCAATTAGTGATACCTAACATTGATAAGATTCTTTATATTCATTCAGCAGTATAAGATTCTTCCGAATTTCACAGTTCGCTCTTCCATCATCCGTCTTTTTTTTAATTTGGACTTTGGTGCTCTCTTCCAGACGTTCACCAAATTAAAGATGAACGGCATTACTTATTTGTTTTAGTAACGACGACCATGATTTCCAGGAAGAAATTTCTTATCGTTTCCATGACTGTTGGAATATAAGAAAGTATGATTTCTTTTTGCTTCATTTAAATTCAAATCGAAATTCTTTACTAGAGGTGCTCATATTTCTTTTGTGTATTTTTCATCGGTTGCACGGGTACTTCTGACACTTGTTCTTCTGTGACAAAGGTTGAATTTGTAAAAGATGATGAACACCTCTCACGAAGGAGCCAGAAGAAAACAAGATAATGACTAAACTGAGAAGAATTTCATAAAATATAAATATTTTGCATTTGGTTTGTTGAGTGATGGAAAATAGAAGGTCTTTCATAAAATCACAGTTTACAATTGAAAGAAACATTTTATTTTAGCATTAAATAATCAGAATAATAATGCAAGAAAATGATACAGGTTTACAAAATACAGGTTGATAATAGTTATGTTATATGTGATTTTTATATTTAGAAAAGGGTAATGTTATTAAATTTGAATATTCTTCTCAAGGCAATTAAGCTAACTCTGAGTATATAATCACATGAGGAAGCTACAACCTTTCGAAAGTACGTCTTAAATACTTTAGTATATTGATATAGTTTAATGTGTCTTTAGTATGTAGTTTTATTGCTTTCAGCGCTTTATTGGAGGGTAGTTTTGGGTTTTGATTATGTTCTTACTTCATGGTTGATTTTAATGATACTTGCTTCTTCTATTGTTGTCGATCCTAAAACAAGCGGTTGGTATGAAACTTTTACTAAATGGATAAAGTAGTTTTTTATAATTTTATAAAGTAAATTAATTTAAATGTGGGTCAGCTTGTTTTTCATCCCCCCTTGTACAAGGTTACATTTATTTTATCAGGGATAAAAGTAGTTATATTCATCTATAAATGATGAATTCCGTTTTAACTGTTGAAATGGATTATATCGATAAAGGTAAATTTGCCTATAAATCTTTCATGCCTAGTTGAATGTCTACAATGCCTATAAAAAAAGTTTGTAATTTTAATTATAAGAGTTTTAAAAAATTACTAATCGACCTTTGAATGTAATTAATTTCCCCTAAACGTAGGAAAAAAACTTATATCATTACAAAAATTGTTACGTTGTTGCTTTTATTTCATAATTTACTGTTTATAAAAAATTGAATTTTGTATGTTTACAAAGGTTTATCTTTTACTTTATATGAATTACATACATTTTTTATTCGACTTCTGAAATAAATTTATAATTGACAAATTGTTTGCCATGTATGTTAATACGAAGTTGGATAACGTTTATTTGAAATTTACCTGGCTCACGCATAATATTGGTTCATTTAGAATACTCTTGTCCATTTCATGTATAGCCAGTTCGGCACATACCTTAACTTTTTCAGTATTTTGTTCTACATTGAACCTGATGCAATATGTTTTATTAACAACATAAGATTTTTTATCTTCAAAAAGTGAACATTTTTCTTGTAGATCATTTACTGTAATATAAAAGTTATTTGTTAGTTATTGTTCAGGATGTGTAAAAGAGAGGATTTAATTATAAATTTATTACTGTTTTTTTTTTCTTTATATATTTCAAAACCAAAAACGGTTATTCTAACTTCCAAATCTGTGCTTCGCTGATCACCGATTGTCTTCTCGTCTGTTAGGGCCACTGAGGCATGAACTGAAATATTAAATAATCATTTAAGCATTGGATGCCTGCACGTATTATCACCAACTTCAAAGATATCTCAAATCTCAGCTAAACAGAACGCTACTAGTACTTATCAAATCGTCCTGATTACTATTGTTTTTACCTTTGATATCACAAAAATTAGTTTTTTATAAATAAATTAATTATACTATTGAAAACTTCATACCATCAGCTTTCCCGAACTGAGTTCTACACGAACAGCGGTTGACATTGGAACAGTCACATAAAGGGTTAAGATATTTTCCCATTACTGCAAAGTAAATATTGTTTAGTTTATATTAGCACATTTTATACACTTTAAACAGCTAGAAGTGTTTACCTTTATCGAAGGAGTAAAGAAAGTCGTTAAGTGGAGACACGATCGGTTCAGTGTGAAGAACTCTTGCTGTACACCTACGGAAGAAGTTTAATGTAGAATTTATTCCTTGTTCAATTCAAAAGCATGTTTTTTTTTTATCCAAATGAGCAGTAAAATGTTATTAGCCAGAGAATAATTATTACTCTACTCATGTACCCTAGAAGCAAGTCAGAAAATGAACAGCTCCAATTATTTAAACAATGTATTTCACTAGTTGCAAGAGTGACGAAGTGATAAGTTTACTATGATGTCTGAATTGATTTTTATGAAATAATAGTATGAATAATTTATTTATATGAAATAAGATTTTATTTGAGCAGATGCGTTTATAAATACCTCCCACAATATATTTCCTTAATTAACATGAAATGATTTATATGTTTTATTGGTAATTTCATATAATTTTTTCAACATTTCCTATGTTTACTATGTGCAGTGAGGTGAATCATATTAAAATAACCAAAATAAAAGCTCAATACATATTTAATCATTAATTATATTTTAGGTATAAACCGTTAAAATAGTTTTATTTTATTTATTCCGTTAAATATCATAATAGAATAGGACATAGTATTGTTGTTTATAAAACCATTGAAGGATACAAAAAATGTTGTGCACTGTGACTTACGCAAAGCAATTAATTTTTTTAGAAATATGAAATCATAAAATTAATATTACGATACAAATTGAGGAATATAAAAATAAACAAGGAGTGAAGAAAAATGTGTGAATTCCGTAAGAAAATAAGCTATTTGTTATATTATGATATGTAAATTTTGTTGTCCAGACTGTTGTTGTAGCACAATGTTGGAACAACATCAATAATTATATTATAACATCAATATAAACTTACCCATAGAGCAATAGTGTGCGTAAAATTAATATGCCTGAGGTAACTTGAATAATTGATCTCATTTTCTCAAGGATCAGATCCCAATAGTATAATTTGTGACACCACTCCTAGCAGAAGGAAATTACAAAACTAAGGATTTTTTTAGTATTTTTAGTAGTGGGGATTTAACAGAGAGATAAGATATACATTTAATTGAATTATTATGGGTTAGCTTTCCTATAGCTGAACGAAACCATCCATCATCGAACGAGATCATCTTGCCTTGATGATAGAAATACCATGATGGAAAAGTGCTTATGAAATGACAGCTACTTCCACAAAGAATTTATTCTTCCGCACATGCGTATGAAGATGTAGCAGAGGGTCTAGGACAAGGTAGCCTGAGAAACGTTTAGACGATGGCACTCTGGCAATAGTTTCCTAAAATTTTAAAATAAAGTATAGAGAAGGTGCAAATATTAAAACAGTTTTTGCCAGAATGGATTATTACCTTTTGCTTTTAAATAACAATTCTTTGTAACATATCAATTAGAGTTATAAAAAATATTGTATTATTATTATTATTTGTTCCGGCATTTGTGCACCGCGGCCTCAGTGAGACCTATTGTGCGCCGTTCATGTCCCTGTCC
Source organism: Acanthosoma haemorrhoidale (assembly GCA_930367205.1). Taxonomy (NCBI): domain Eukaryota; kingdom Metazoa; phylum Arthropoda; class Insecta; order Hemiptera; family Acanthosomatidae; genus Acanthosoma; species Acanthosoma haemorrhoidale. The sequence continues at coordinate 31,489,447 of OV884012.1, forward strand.
TATATATGTGACAGGCCCACGGCCTTTGCAAATCTGAGGATACTGAATGGATCGATCAGTTCACATAGTTTGGGGTCTACAATGCGATCACTACCAAAGTGAAGGTATTGCCTTCTAGCTAAGACATATTATATGACGTGCCGTTTCTCCCTCTTTCTTGCAGAATCTGCAGATTGGTGATCCCACTATCCCCAAATTAAAGAGGTGTTTATTTAACCGACAGTGACCTGTATAGAGTCCTGTCACACTTTTGAGTGTCCACCTGTCCATTGATAGAAGTGCTGAGCTTCTTCTCTTACAGGGTCCATTAAGAAACAGTTTCGAGTGTTCCTGTTTCTTAGTTTCTCTCCAAGAGAGTCTTGCCTTGTCCTCTAAAGCTAATTTAATACGCCTTTTAGCGTAGCTGAGGCTGATACTACATATGGGTTCAGGTGCAAGAGGTTCTGTTCTGAGCCCACCCTTGCAAGGCCATCTGCCTTCTCATTACCTGTGACATATATAGTAACATATAGTATGTGAATATAGTAACATAATCATGCTATATATCTCTGAAATTATCAGAAACTACTATAACGACTATAACGATGTAAATACCATTTTCCCAAAGAGGTTTCATGTGCAAGGTTGGTTGTAATTAAAACATGTCCTTTTATTATCACATATGTCTGTTAATAGTGAACCTTTGAGTAATGCTAATATATTATTTATAACTTTGATTGGCCTCACAGTAAATCAGTAATGAGAAAGGCATAGTGAAAATCAAATCAAGTACATTAATACATTTCATGTCATTTGATATGATGATACGATGAATTCTTTAATTTAACATCTTACAGATTTCAGGGTACTATTGGTTTTCTGTCAGTCAGTTTAGATTTTGTAATTTTCTGCGTAATGTTGCAATAATCAATTAATATAAATAATAATTCTGATAAAAAGTAATATATACTTTTTATAGTTCTTAAGATTGGTAAGAATAGCTGGGAATCAGGTTGTTTACGTTATCATAAATGCAAGCGCAATACGTGCCTCGGATACGTATTAATCACTTTGTGGATTATACTTACGATACTAGATTATTTGAACAGTTGATCTGAAGATCATTGGATCTGTTAAAGGTTATTAATTTCAATTGTGCTAATGGTATTTCTTGAAGGTTGTACATTTTATGATGACATTTCAATTAATCAAAAGGATTAATAGAACGCCTTTAGGGACCATTGATTAATCTATTAATGCCACTCCAGTAAATTTGTTTTAATCGTAGTAGATAACTATCGATTTATTTTCTAGTTCCATTGTGAAACTGATTATATAACTATGTTATTTTAAAAAAATGTTTGAGATTTTTGACCACTGCAATTTTCTATCCTATGCTTTAATAAATTGGTAATATCATTTAATTTAGGTGCTATTGTATGTATACCGATCATTAGAAACCCATGGGTTTCTTAAAAATTCAGACAAATCATTCTCCAAAACTTCCCTCAAAAAGTTTGCTAATCCAGTAAGTTTAGTTTTGCAGACCCTGTTGTATGAAAATAATTCCACGTTCGTCGGTCAAGTCCTGATTTTAAAATAACGTGTTAAGTCTTTTGAATCGCTGTTTTCACTATATTGACTAATCGTATTTATATTGACCAACAAAACTCTAAAAAGGTTTAAAACCTGCAACCAAAAATTTAAGTTGGCAAGTAGCAAGTAAGATCTCAGATTTTTGTTTCCACTGTACATTAGCATAGGACATTGGGAGTATATTTGCATCTATATGCTTCCTTTTAGAAGGATACTACCTATAAGAATTTATATTTGCAGATTTGTGAAATGAGTATCATGATTTTATAGGATACAAAATGACACAATATAATAGCCTTTCCAAAATAACATCCAAAATTTAGCTGAGTGCAGTATTACTCCATGCAAGGTTTCGATGACCTTTTAGCTTTTTTAAATTATGTTTAATAAGATAGAAATTCAAGAGCAGTGTCACTGACACACCTCATTGACTCTGTATCCGAAAATAATACATACGTTTTTAAATAGGTTTTTTTTTGTAACATATCTCGTTTCCAAATTTCTTTTTTCTGATCTTCAGTATGTGCAGTGATTCTTTAATAACTTATAAACCTTTCTTCTTTTCTTTAATAATAATAACCGATCACTAAGAACGGGAGCACCACCCTCATTAAAGACTAGGCGTAAACTAATCTTTTCCTCTTCACTACCACACGTTCTGTATTTGATTTTAATGGAAATTAAAATTACAGGTGGTAAAACTTGATTTTTAGGAAATCATAAACCTAGAATATATTCATTGTCCTATCTTATAAATAAAAAAAAAATTATTCTTATTTCTTTATTATTCTTATTTTATTTTTATTTATTATTTTTTTTGCAAAACTGAAAGAAAATTGATCTAAGATTTCAAGATGTAAAAAAAAAACAATTCTTCGAACACAAAAAAAAGTTTAAGAAATATAGTTTTAGAAGTCTATTTGATTTTAAGAAATGGTGTGAATACTGTTGAGAAAAATTCTGATAATAACTTGTAAAACCAAGTAAAGATTTTAATTGGTTTCTATTTTTCGGTTTTGGGAAATTGTGTATTAATTTGTCTTTATGTGGTTGTGGTATCCAGCGTAATCTTATTTATCCTTGAAAAATTGAGACTTATTGCAATTAATTGTTACGTGGTATTCCCGTATATTGTTGAATATGCGTTCCAGTAAGTCAATTTGTTCTGCAATGTTACTGGTCATTACTAAAATGTCGTCAACCTAAATCTGAACATAAGGTTTAAACCCCTCTAATATTGGGTTATGTTTAAATTATGTTTAATAAGATAGAAATTCAAGAGCAGTGTCACTGACACACCTCATTGACTCTGTATCCGAAAATAATACACACGTTTTTAAATAAGTTTTTTTTTGTAACATATCTTGTTTCCAAATTTCTTTTTTCTGATCGTCAGTATGTGCAGTGATTCTTTAATAACTTATAAATCTTTCTTCTTTTCTTTAATAATAATAACCGATCACTAAGAACGGGAGCACCACCCTCATTAAAGACTAAGCGTTTATGACGATGAGAAAATCCTGCTTCAGGTTGTTGATGGCATATAGGTGTAAATCATGTTGTAGTTCTTTGGAGAATTATAGGGGTTGATTAGTTGTTTATTAATATTTTTAGGCTTTTCATTGATTGCTTGGGTCTAGATTCAGTTTTATTGACAGTGACTTCAGATCCAATATCTAACAATGCTTTATATTCTGTGTTGTTAATTTTGATAATAATTTCTTTGTTCTTCGTCGATCTCGAGCAAACACCTGGAGTGGAGAAAATATATGATCTAACTCACCTGTATTTCACTAGAATACAGGTGGAAAAACCGTACCCCAAACGCGACATCGTCCAGTGCCATAACTGTTAGGCGTATGGGCACACAAAATCGTACTGTCACGTACAGTGGGTGTGTGTAAAGTGCAGTGGGCAGCACAAACGTGAATTGTGCTAGAAGCCCCTGAAATCGCCTACAGTATGCGTGCTATGCCAACAAGGCCATCTGGATAACTACAAGGGTTGCGACGCTTGCAAAATCCTAAAGTGCAGGAGCGAACAACGTCGTCGTCCAGAAGAGGAAAAACCAGCAACAAAAAGCGGCCCAACCAGAAATTTGAGGCCTTCGGTCTCTTTTGCCGATGCAGTTTGGAACAGAGAGCAGTCACAGGCACCGCCCACTCCCTGTCCGCAAGTCATCTTCCCCAGAATTCCGTTCATCCTATCAACCCTCAAGTTCAATCCCATCCTCAACCACACATCTGGCATATTCCTGCACCTTCAAGTTCTTTGGATCTCACCAGCCTATTAGCCTCATTCCTTACAGAGTTCAGAATCCTAATTACCCCTCTCATTTCCCTTTTTACAAATCTTGTCTCCTACCTTACCCCCATTAAACAACATAATACATAAGTGGATCCTTCCGACTCCTAATCCATTCTCTTTTGGAATGCGAATGATGTTCGCAATCACACTAACTAACTTACAGCACTACTCCACGACAAGAACAGCGTACTTCTCATTAATGAAACAAGACTATCGAGTAAACGACTATTTACAGTTCGACAGTACCAGACTTATTGAACTGATCGGGTAGATGGAAGAGCTCTTGCAGGTACCGCTTTCACTGCCCATAACTCCGTTTCCTATCACATAGTTCGTTTGGTAGCAAATGATTTCCTTCAGTCCAATGCAGTGTCAATCAGTTTCCTTATTGGCGGGGATTTCATGCGAAGCACCAACACTGGGTCACTGGGGGGGGGGGGGGATGGGGTCAAGATCCACCTATACACGAGGACGTGCTTTGCTGTCTGCACTGGCATGGAAACATTACTCCACCATACCATAATCAAAACCATACTTATGGCACCAAAGTTGAAGATGTCCTCACTTCAACTACCCTTCTCTCACTTTCACTAAAAGCCGCTAACTTCTCTGAGGTCAAATACCTTTTGAAAAACTTACCTCACCGAAAATCCCCTTCATATGATCTCCTCACTTCTCAAATTCTCTGACAACTTCTTCCTAAAGTCATAATCTTCCTAACCTACATTTAACGGGGAATTAAACAACAATCAGTTTAATAAAAAAACCTAATACTAAAACAATGCATAATGAATTTATTGCAGTCAGCTAGTTAAATAGTTAACTTTCAGGTAAAATAGCTGAGAAAACTATTCCCATTTGTTTGTACAATGTTAGCGGTTAGTTAATTTTTTGTTTAAAAGTTTAAACATGAGTATAAGGTGCTCATAATATTGTCCTGTTCCGTCACATGTACAATAAAACTTTCACGTATTGAAAAAGATGTGTAGACTGTTGATCCTTCTATAGGTATCATTAGAAGTTATGATGGCCGCTGTAAGGGAGTGATCTGGCGGGCAAACATCTCTATTGCTAACATACCGTTATCGAGAGAAGTTCATTGTCTGAACCCTCAGATTACCGGGGGACCTAATTACCTGCTTATCTCCAGCCATAGACAAAGCCACTACTGGCTGGTTATCTGGGCTGCGGGCTGTTGCAGCTGTTTGTCAGGTCTCTTTCTCTACCTTAGCAGCGTTTAAATCACATAGATAGGAAAGAATATATCTAACAAATATCAATTATAATCGTAACAAAACGCTTTTATTTTATGATTGGCAAAACAAGTATATTGGAAATAGAATTCGTCCAGGTTGAGGGGACTATTTAGAAAGACTGAAGATGTTATATTATCGATTTCTCTTCGGAGAATACTTCTTGTAAACATTTTCTGGAATCTTAAAGTAATCCTAGCATTAATCCTTAACCGGTTATTGATGCGGTTATTTGACACCAAACAGATCGACTGCATAGAGAAGAGACCTAAAAGACCCGTCGGCAATATTTTCTACTTGCCTTTAGCTGCTCAATATTTCGTTGTAAAAAGTCTCTTCTTTCAGGCTCGTGCGCGATGGGTCTGCAGGCAAACAAATGAAGCTGATTGTCCCATCAATACTGCACTTAACTTAATGTTTAAGTCCCTACAGGTTCTCTCATTCACAGGACCCCAATGCGTTAGGCACAGACAGTATTTCTTTGCTAGGACAGTATTAATTAAGGTAGGCACAGATTTTTCTCGCTGTAGTCACCGTCATCATTTTCAAACAGCACATTCCTAATATGACGTAGTATGGTAAAAAAATATGTTCGTTATTGAAGAATTGTTACATATCATGCAGCCGATAATACTGCATTATTCTGTGGCAATTAGTGATACCTAACATTGATAAGATTCTTTATATTCATTCAGCAGTATAAGATTCTTCCGAATTTCACAGTTCGCTCTTCCATCATCCGTCTTTTTTTTAATTTGGACTTTGGTGCTCTCTTCCAGACGTTCACCAAATTAAAGATGAACGGCATTACTTATTTGTTTTAGTAACGACGACCATGATTTCCAGGAAGAAATTTCTTATCGTTTCCATGACTGTTGGAATATAAGAAAGTATGATTTCTTTTTGCTTCATTTAAATTCAAATCGAAATTCTTTACTAGAGGTGCTCATATTTCTTTTGTGTATTTTTCATCGGTTGCACGGGTACTTCTGACACTTGTTCTTCTGTGACAAAGGTTGAATTTGTAGAAGATGATGAACACCTCTCACGAAGGAGCCATAAGAAAACAAGATAATGACTACACCGAGAAGAATTTCATAAAATATAAATATTTTGCATTTGGTTTGTTGAGTGATGGAAAATAGAAGGTCTTTCATAAAATCACAGTTTACACTTGAAAGAAACATTTTATTTTAGCATTAAATAATCAGAATAATAATGCAAGAAAATGATACAGGTTTACAAAATACAGGTTGATAATAGTTATGTTATATGTGATTTTTATATTTAGAAAAGGGTAATGTTATTAAATTTGAATATTCTTCTCACGGCAATTAAGCTAACTCTGAGTATATAATCTCGTGAGGGAGCTACAACCTTTCGAAAGTGTGTCTTAAATACTTTAGTATATTGATATAGTTAAATGTGTCTTTAGTCAGTAGTTTTATTGCTTTCAGCGCTTTATTGGAGGGTAGTTTTGGATTTTGATTATGTTCTTTCTTCATGGTTGATTTTGATGATACTTGCTTTTCCTATTGTTGTAGATCCTAAAACAAACGGTTGATATGAGATAACTTCTACTAAATGAATTGTATATCACGCATCATTTCATAATCAAATAAATTAAATTCAATCTGGGTCAGCTTGTTTTTTATCCCCGCTATTACAAGATTAAATTCATTTTATTAGAGGTTGAGGTATTCATTTTAATCTACTAATGAGTTAAGTTTTAACTGTTTCAAAAAACTTTTTAATTTAGGTTAGCGAATGAAGTTGTAAAAGTAGCTGTTTTGAATTGGATTATATTAATAAAATTAAATGTGCCAATAAAAATTGTAGGCTGTCTACTTAAAAAAAGTTTGCAATATTAATTATAACAGTTATTTGGTACATTAGACTCCTGGATGTAATCAATTCTACTTAAATGTTTGAAAAAAACTCATCTCGTTTTTAGCGATTACAAAAATTGTTACAATATTGTTTTTATCCTATAATTCTCGGTATATAAAAAATTAAATTTTAAATATTTACTTAAGTTCAACTTTTAAAAGAAATTATTAGAGTTACATACATGTTTCGACTCTTCAAATATATTCATATTGAACAAATTTTTTAATATTTATATTAATACAAAGTTGTATAAGTTTATTTGAGATTTACCTTGCGAACGCATAGTAGTGGTTTATCAAGAATATTCTGGTCCGTTTCATGCATCCTGATTTCTGCGCATACCTTAACTTGTTCATTGTTTTGTTCTACATTGAATTTTATGCAATAAGCTTCATCATCAAGATAGTGACTCTTATCTTCATAAATTGAACATTCGTCGATTAGATCATTTACTAAAACATAAAATATGTTTGTTATCTATATATCAGAAGATGTAAAAGAAAATTTAATTATAAATGTATTACTGTCTTTTCTTTCTGTATATACCACAGAACCATTAACGGATATTTTTATTTCCAAATCTGGGCTTTGCCGAACGTCGAATGTATTCTTGTCTATTAAGGTCACCATGGCAAGAACTGAAATATTAAATAATCATTTAACCACAATTTTTGTAATAACAATGTAAGTACCTTAAAAAATGCACTATCCATGAAAATTGACACAAATACAATTTTGTTTTTAGTAATAACTATGGTTTAGTAATAACTTGTACATGCTCCATATGTGCTACTTATTAGATGTACCATATCATGTCATATTTAATAATAGGTTCAACTTAACAGAATAACAAGACCACAAGGGAAAAAAATCCTTTGACCTTGTAGTGTTATAAAGTCAGTTATTTACATATTTAGATAAGTGAGTTTGATATTTCTGAAACAGAAGGTTTTGTTCCACTTTCGCTCGTTTGCTGTACTTTTGGCAAGTAGTATTTCCTTTCAATTGTATTGCTTTTATAATCTGTACCGATTGTATTGGTACAAATGACATTTGTACAGGAAATGTTTCTAATTGAATATATTTTAGTCGTCACATATGCAAATATAAAATCTTAAGTCATGAATTCCATGGTTCATTCAGATGAATAGTATGTTACCACATATTATTTTGGATTGCATGTGATTCTTATTGTGGATGTTTAAAGGCTACTTCGTATGGATGCTGCATTGAAAAATCAAAATCGAGATGAATGCTAAACATAAACCAATTTTAGTAAAATATTTTAGTTAACGAGTATAACGCTAATCAACTATAGTTGCCGTCTTGAATTAGTCGCTTAGGAAGAAGGGGATACTTGGTACGGTATTGCCTCATACCGACGGGGGGGGGGGGGCTAATGACTAATTTTCTTATTTCTTAACGGTTGACACTATCGAAGTAAAGGGATCACGTGGATAGAAGAGAAATAGTGCACAGAGCGGCAACAAGGTTTGCTATGTATCTGTGCGGACTCAAGCTTCTGGTGGCAAATATAGTTCTGATTACCATTATTTTTAGAATTGATATCACAGAAATTAATTTTTCATAAATAAATATATTATATTCAACAAAAGTTCATACTTACGGTCAGATTCTCCGACCTGGGTTTGACACGCGCAGCTGATGACATTGGAGCAGTCACATAAACCGTTGAGAAAGCTTTCCAATCCTGTAAAGTAAATATTGTTTAGTTTATATAAGCACATTTTATGCACTTTGAACATACATTTTACCTCTACGGAAGGAGTAAAGAGAGTCGGTAGGTTGAGACACGATCGGTTCAGTGTGTGTAACTTTTGCTATACACCTACGGAAAAATTTTAATTTAGAATTTATTTCTTGTTCAATTCAAAAGAATATTTTTTTGTTTTCAACTGAGCACTAGAATTTTATTTGTTAGAGAATAATCTTCACTCATATATATTCCTTGTAAGAAAATGAGCAGCTCTAATGATTTAAATAATTACATCATTGCAAGCGTGACAAAGTGATATTTTTACTATGATGTCTCGATTGATTTCTATGTAGCAATAATATGAATAATTGACTTTTTTTGAGTAAATAAATATATAAATACCTAGCCCAATTTATGTATAAAATAAACATGAAATGATTTTATTGGCTATTTTATACAATAAATATCATTTCCTAATTATGATATATACAGTAAGTTAAATAATTTTAACATTACAAAAGATAAATACTTAGTATATATTTAATAGTTAATTATATGGTTATTGTTAGGTATAAACCGTTAAAATTATTTTATTTTAATTATTCCGTTAATTTCAAACTAGAATAGAAAATAGTACTATTCTTGAATGGTACAAACAATTGAATTATTTTAGAGCCCTATAACATAGGCGAAACCATTGATTTTTTTAGAAATATGAACACTGCAGCCCTGTCAACCCACCCAGAACCCAATATATCATTCTAACATTACGAAAATAATTACTCAATATATATTTAATAGTTAACTATATGATTATTGTTAGATAGAAACCAAATAAAATGATTTTATTTTAATTATTCCGATAAAATATAGCATCCGATAACCAACAAAAACACTTTGATGAGATCAAGTGCTGGTGCAACCAATAGCGAATCAAAGTTAATGAAGCAAAATGTTCCGACAATACCATTACTCTCTTCCACCTTCTTGTCCAATAGTTATTTTAATTCCATTCCTCGTCCTGTATCCGAGAAGTACTTAGGCATTTAGGCTTCCATCTTGACAAAAGGGTAATGGCTGCTTTGGACAACTATACTGCTATAACTTATATAATATATAACTGCTATAACTTTGGACAACTTTACAGACTACTTCGAAGGATATCCCATCACGCAATAGAATATAAATTACAAATTTACAGTTTTATACTAAAGCCATCTGGACATACGGATTAGAACAATGCGGAACAGCAAAAAAGTCGAACATCAAGCGCATCCAATCCTTTCAATCAAAAGTCCTGAGAACTATATTAAATGGCTCTTATTACGTCAGAAACAAAAACCTTCAAAACATTCTTAATATGCCCTAAATTGTTGAATTCATCCCTTCCAAGGTCACGAAATTTCATCGAAACCCTAATATGCTAGCACAGTGATTACACTGTGCCACGCATCCCTATAATCATCCTTGGAGACAAAAGCGACAGTGGCCTTCTGACCTGCTATAAATACGTGACAGTGGGAGTCCAGGAAATGACCAGTTTCTCCAATCATGCCCTGAGCGTCTGTGGATCTCGCACTCTTGGGGAGCGTCACTAGCTCGTATCCGGTGTCGCGGCTGATGAAGGAGCGCGGGGGACATCCCAACATTCCGCTTCCTCTTTCGCATGCAAGCGGGTGACAATCATTAGGATTTGGGAGGTCTCTGGGATGTTTGTAAATACTGTATAAATGAGCGAGTGAATGGTATGAATGAGAACATTGAACACAATTACTTATTGCCAAATAAAACAGATTGTAATTTTATCATAATAAAGATTTGATTTGAAAAAAAATATGAAACTATAATAATAATATCATAATTCAAATGGAGGATCATATAAATGGACAAGCTATGAACAAGTATGTGTGATTTCCGTAAGAAAATAAGCTATTTGTAGTGTTATGATATGTAAATTATTGGGTGATTAAACGTTAGAAACGTCCATAAAAGCATTGTAAATTACTATTATCTAAAAGCTAACATTAAATAAAACTTACCCATAGAGCAATAGTGTGCCTAAAAATAATGTGCCTGAGATAACTTGAATAATCAATCCCATCTTCTCAAGGATCAGATTCCAATAGTATAATTTGTGACACCACTCCTAGCATAAGGAAATTACAAAAAGAAGGTTTACTTTTTTTTTCGAATTTTTAGTAGCGGGGATTTAACAGATAGATAAGATATAAATTTAATTTAATTATTATGGGTGAGCTTTCTCATAACTAAACGAACCCAAGGCAAGATGATAAAAATACCATGATATCGAAATGTGCTTATGAAATGACAGCTACTTCCACAAAGAATTTATTCTTCCGCACATGCGTATGGAGATGTAGCAGAGGGTCTAGGACAAGTTCGCCTAAGAAATGTTTAGACGATGGCACTCTGGCAATAGTTTCCTAAAATTTTAAAATGACGTATAGAGAAGGTGCAAATATTAAAACAGTTTTTGCCAAAATGGATTCTTACCTTTTGCTTTTAAATAACAATCCTTTGTAACATATCAATTAGAGTTATAAAAAATATAGTAATATTATCATGCTATATATCTCTGAAATGATCAGTTAATGTTAGATACAACGATGTGAATACCATTTCTCCAAAGAGGTTTTATGTGCAAGGTTGGTTGTAATTAAAACACGTCCTTTTATTATCACAGATTTTATATCACCAGTCGGTTTATGGTGAATTTTTAAGCAATGCATAGATAAATTTGATGCATACTACACTAAGTCTAGTAATAAGAATCGCATAATTAAATACAATTACAATCTGCCTTATTGGGTAATAAGTAATTGTCATAAATGTTCTCATTCATACCATATTTACAATTTTCATTTACTCACCCATTCATACAGTATTTACAAACAGCCTAGAGACCTTCCAAATCCACTTGGTTGTTACCTTCCTCGCATGGGAATGAGGAAGCAGAGTCTTGGGAAGTCCTCCACGCTCCTCCGCCAGCCACGTCACCGGATAGGAACCACTGAAGGCTGATAAAGAACTGAGAGGCACATACGCTTAGGACATGATTGGAGAAACTGGTCATTGCGAGGACTCCCACTGTCACGTATTTATCCCATGGTCACGAGGTCACTGCCGTTTTAGTCTCCGAGGAGGATTATATGGATTTTAGTGGTGGAGTCTAACGAGTGTGCTAGGGGATTAGGGTGGATGGATAGTTTACTATGGAATTTTGGAAAATTGAAAGGGATGAGTTCAAGAATGTAAGGTATATTATCGTTATGAAGGGTTTTGTTGCTGACGTAATAAGGGGAATTTACTATTGTTCTCAGGGCTTTTGATTGAAAGGATTGGATACGCCTGATGTTCGACTTGTTTCCTGTTTCCCATAGCCCCATTACTTATCTACTTTGCAGATTATTAATTTATTTTCTATTGAGAGATATAATGTCCATTGAAGTACGCTGTGCAGTTGTCCAAAGCGTCTGGTTAGTTATTGCCGTTTTAGACTCGTATGTGGGTCCATTGGTTGCACCAATACTCGATCTCATCAAGGTGTTTTTGAAGGTTATGCGATGCAATATCGGGGTCTGGGTCGGATGACAGGACTGCAGTGTTCATATTAACTAAACATGTGTGTAGGAAAAAGTTTTTTTTATTCAACAATTGGAAGTAGACATTTAAGATGAGGCATCATTGGGTGGTTTACCAGGTTTGGTGAATAGCACAATAATGGAATGTTTCCAAAGGAGAGGAAAGTGCGTCGTTCAGATAATGCAATTGTAAATATACGGTTGGAAGATTATGACTTTAGGAGGAAGTTGTTGGAGAATTTGAGAAGTGAGGAGATCATATCCAGGTTATTTTCGGTAAAGTAAGTTTTTCAGAAGGTATTTGACCTCAGATAGGTTAACGGCTTTTGGTGAAAGTGAGAGAAGGGTAGGTGATGTGAAGACATCTTCAACTTTTGTGCCATAAGGATGGTTTTGATTAGAAAGGTGAGGTGTGGAAGTGCGGGAAAGATGCAGAGCGAGTTCCTCCGACCTATCCCCATCCGAAGCCACCTAGAAAAATAAGATGAAGTATATTAAAACAATTCATGTCGTTTGACTTTTATTTAATAAATTTCGATGAATTCTTTAATTTAACGTCTCAAAAATTGTAAGGTCTCGTTGGTTTTCTGTCAGTCTGTTTAGATTTTAGTAGCACTGCGTAGCGTTGCAATATTTAATCAATATAAATAACAATTCTGATAAAAAGTGATATATACTTTTTATAGTTCTTAAAATACATGGCTAACAAATAACTGGGAATCAGGTGGTTTACGTTATCATAAATGCAAGCACAATACGTTTCTCGGATAAATATTTATCACTTTGTGGATCATACGATACTAGATTATTTGAACAGTTGATCTTGAGGGATCATTGGATGTGTTAAAGTTTAATAATTTCAATTGTGCTAATGGTATTTCTTGAAGGTTGTACATTTTATGATGACATTTCAATTAATCAGAAGGATTAATAGAACGCCTTTAGGGACCATTGATTAATTTATTAATGCCACTTCAGTAAATTTGATTTAATCGTTGTAAATTTATAGATTTATTATCTAGTGCCATTATGAAACTGATTATGGTATATTTAAATAATTTTTCAGATCGAATTTTTGAACTCTGCAATTTTATATCCTTTTTTAATTCATTGGCTATATATCTATCGGGTTAATTCCAATCCATGAGTTTCATATCAGTCCAGACGAGAACATTCTCCCAAACTTCCCTCAAGTTGGCAAATCCAGGAATTTTCGTTTTATAAACTCTGTTGTATGAAAATGATTCCACGTGCGTCGATTTATTTTTATACCAGTAGTCAGTTTGTAATCCTTCTTTAATACTCACATCCTTGCTTCCTTAAACATCCTTTTTACCAAATGATTGCCAAAGGTAGGAGAGTAAGCTAGAACATCAGACAAAGATATAAACTTATTAATTTTACAACCTCTAACTGTTTTATAGTTGCACTGGTTTATGTTATAACTGAAAATTAGCTCCTCAAATATCTTATAAATAACAATAAGATTCGTCGATTCAGGTTATTTCTTGGCTTACAGCTCCTAACTTACTTATATATTCTCGCTATGCACTATCGTAATAATGAAAAAGTCATAAAACTTCCTTGCACTGGTCCTAGATTTAATTGACACTAATCAGCAAAATGAAGATGTCCACGTTTATTACTGCAGAGACCAAACTATATCCATCTTCAAAGGCATGAATGATTAGTAGCATTCGTATAACCAGTTGTACTATGATGTTGTTTTTTTCTAGACCAACTTTAATAAGACTTAAAAGTTATAATTATATGATAAATATGATTAGTCATCATAAATTTCATATCTGATAAATTTGAAGTTCGGGATTTCATGTGGTGCATTAGTTTATGCACGAAGTTTAACTGCATGAAAAACTGGTTCTGGGTTTCTAGATCCGCAGATGTAATGTTAATTTATTTCAGTTCCAGAGTCAGTGGCACCCGTTTGGACAACCCACCATTCAGCCTTGTATGAGAGAGTGCATAAGGGAGTAAATAATTAAACAAAATAACAAAAATAACTAAAGAGTGTAAATACAGAAAAGTCCCAGTAATCTGGCTTTAAATGGTTTTGTGAGTTTTGTTGATTGGAGGTTCGTGGACAATGGAGGTGAACAACCACACATATTTATTGCCCCTCCCCCCCCCCAGTGAATAATATTAGCATAAACAGAACAAAGCTCTCTATTTCACAGAAAATATATAATACATACTAAATAGCTATAGATCTTAACGGATAAAAACTCACAATCTTCATTTGTCTTCCCTACTAAAGTATTTATTAGCATAATCATGCGCTTTTGTCAGCGAACGTGCTGCCAAAATTCCTCGTTAATATTATTTTATCCTAGAGGAGGTGACATAACAATAATTTAAACCGACAATTTTTGTAAATACATTCGTAAAGAAATCACATCTTGGGGTTTCTATCAATAAATGATTTTTTTAAAGCATAATGTTTTTTTAATTTTAGCAAAAAAGAGAAAAAAATATAGTGTGTGGGCTTGAATTGAAACGAGATATCTTCAGTTCGCTATTCAAGCCCACTTCTAACCAAGCTATTTCGGGTCGTACCACAGCTACGTTACAATTTAATCTGTTCAGAGTCGTCTCTTAAAACACCTGAAGCCACAATATTTTTCTGGAATAGACCACAATACAGTATTTTTATTTCTTATCTGAGATCTTGTATAAGTTTATGTATTGTCGAGGAATTATCAGCATTATGTTGTGACGAGAGGTCGGACTATAAAAGGAATTATAGGACCTAGTCGTATAATTTACCTTAGTCCACATTACATTTAACTAAGAATATATTTTGATGCCAATGATTAAGTGATGCACAAGAAAACAAAACTGAAAATTTCTAGCAGAGGGGGAAAAAAAAAAGAATCAGATCGAAATGACACCAGGTGTGAGGAGGACTCCATCAGAAAGCCATCAGGGACTAAATAAACCAGCCACCTAAAGAGGCTACAGCAGGCTGGGGCGAGCTGAAGAAATCCAACAGCGGGGAAGAAAACCGCGTGCGGATGAAATGTAATCTCTGAAATTTCAAATAGGAAAGAAAATGTCTTTACATCTGTGAAACAACTATTAGAATAATTGATAGAAGAATAAATAATAATAAGTATGTATGCTTTACAAAACCAGAAACCCTTATGTTTTCTTCTGTAGTAAGTTTGTCTGTCTGTCCTGGTCTTTGTGAGTCATTTTTTTTAAATTAGAGACATAAAATTCTACAGCTATTATTATCAGATTAAATTATGAAGAAGTTTTTGCGCATGCGCTACATCCTGAAACACCTCTCAACTTCGCTCGTCCTTCAAACACTTTATTCTACCGTTTTTAGGCCACAGTACATCAAAAAATTTTGTTCTACCAGGCAACTTACGTGAGCTGGTCACGAGGAAGCCCTCAACACGTAAGTGAATAGCTTATTACATTTGTGCAGAACAAAAGTGAAGTGAAATCAGAGGAGAGGTCGGCCATTTTGCCATTAGACATTAGCACCATTCGGATCGTTCACTAACGTCGTGCAATTGTTTCTGAGCCAGTCGGTCTTGTGGCTCAGAGCCAAGACCCGTGACTCGCCACTGGAGGTTGAGAGCTTGATTCCCACCGGCGCCACGTACTTTTTTTCTTACAAACTAAAAACCGTTGTTATGATAAAATGAAATTTTATCAACAAGTGATCTCTCAAAATAAAAAAAAAAGATCGAGATCACTAGGTCCAACCCCGACAACGTCGCCTGTAAAGCGTAAACCAAGACGATCAACCAGGAATGTACAAATAACCTCTTCTGCGGCTAGTTCCATGGAAGAGATACCTCCACAGGCCAGCACATCCAATAATGATCCCGCCATAGAGTCACCTTTCTTCACGCCAAACACCTTTGAGGCGTTGAAAAATATCCCAGCAGAAGAAATGGAAGTCAACAAAACTCCAACACAGCCCCAGCCGCCTCCTATATTTGTACGCAATATTAGCAACTTTAAATTACTATGCTCACAAATGAGCAAAATTGTTGGTACCGGCAAATATACGTGCCTAAATCGCTCTCGGGACACGAAAATATCTCCGGACACTCCCGATACTTATCGGGCAATTATCAAATATTTAGACGAAACCAATGCTGACTTTCACACCTATCAGCTGAAACAAGAACGCTCGCTCCGAGTAGTAATTAGAAACTTGCACCCGACCACACCAGCTGACGAAATCGAAGATGAACTCTTTGCTCTTGGATTCAAAGTTCGTCAAATAACGAACGTGTTACGTGAGGATAAACAACAAGAGGGATCAATAAAAACGGCGTTACCACTGTTCTTCGTCGATCTCGAGCGAACACCTGGAGTAGAGAAGATTTATGAACTAACACACCTGTACTATACAAGGGTACAGGTTGAAAAACCGTTCCCCAAACGAGACATCGTCCAGTGCCATAATTGTCAGGCATATGGGC
The DNA here is from genome assembly GCA_930367205.1 of Acanthosoma haemorrhoidale. Lineage (NCBI taxonomy): Eukaryota > Metazoa > Arthropoda > Insecta > Hemiptera > Acanthosomatidae > Acanthosoma > Acanthosoma haemorrhoidale. The sequence goes on from OV884012.1 coordinate 31,506,257, forward strand.
ACACGAAATCTTACTGCCACCACCCTCCCAGATGTGTAAAGTGTAGTGGGCAGCACAGAAGCGATTTGTGCAAAAAGCCCCTACAATCTCCTGCGGTATGCGTACTTTGCAAGCAAGGCCATCCGGCCAACTACAAGGGCTGCGAGGCTTACAGAACGCTGAAGTCGAGGACCGAAAAACGCCGTCAGCCAGAAGTGGAAAAACTTGCAGCAAGAAGCGGCCCAGCCAGAAACTTGAGGCCTACTGTCTCTTTCGCCGATGCCGTTCGCAACAGAGAGCAGTCACAGGCACCACCCACTCCCTGTACACAAGATCACCTTTCCCAGCATTCCGTTCATCCCGTCAACCCACAAACTCTATCCCATCCTCAGCCACACATCTCGTACATTCCTCCACCTTCAAGTTCTTCGGATCTCACTAGCCTTTTAACCTCATTTCTTACAGAGTTCAGAACCCTAATTACTCCTCTCATTTCCCTACTTACAAATCTGGTATTCTACCTTATCCCCGTTAAACAAAATCCATAAGTGGATCCTTCCGACTCCTTATCCATTCTCCTTTGGAATGCGAATGGTGTTCGCACCCACACTAACGAACTGACAGCACTACTCCACGACAAGAACATCGACGTAGCTCTCATTACTGAAACAAGACTTACTAGCAAACGATCATTTACGATTCGACAGTACCATACTTACCGAACTGATCACCCAGATGGAAGAGCTCATGCAGGTACCGCTGTCATTGTTCATAATTCCATTTCTCATCACATAGTTCCTTTGGTAGCACATGATTTCCTTCAGCCCACTGCAGTGTCAATCAGCACCTTCCCTTTCCCCCTTACTCTAGCATCAGTGTACTGCCCTCCCAATAAATCCATTTCCGATTCCCAATTCATCTCCTTTCTAGACTCCATAGGACATTGTTTCCTTGTGGATGGGGACTTTAATGCAAAGCACCAACACTGGGGGTCAAGATCCACGAATACACGCGGACATGCTTTGCTGTCTGCACTCACACGGAAACATTGCTCCACGATCTCACCTGACGCAGCCACCTATTGGCCATCAGATCCCAACCGAAATCCAGATCTCCTAGACTTCTTCTTCTACAATAGTTTAGGAACACTAAACTATTCACTCAAGCGCCTCGATGACCTCTCCTCCGATCATAGCCCTTTATTATTAACCATTTCCCTAAAACCAATTCACAAACTATCTCCTCCTTCATTTATTAGGGGCCCAGTCGATTGGGACCACTTCCGTCAGCTTCTTACAGAGTCCGTAAACCTCAAATTATCCCTGAAAACATCCCAAGACCTAGACGATGCAGTGCATTCTTTCACTACTCTGGTCCAGAGGTCGGCTTGGGAGGCATCGTCACCCCATCGTCACCCAAAAATTCATAATCATAATAGTTTACCTCAGCATCTCAAAGATCTAATCCTATCCAAACGCCGCTCCAGAACAGTGTGGCAAAGATCCCGGCATCCTGCCAATCGCCGCTCGTACAATCAGTACTGCCGATTGGTAAAGCGGCGATTGGCATCCTTCCGTTCCAATTCTTTCAATTCCTACCTCTCCTCTCTGTCTACCAGGGATAACTCCTTGTGGAATGTAACCAAAAAAATCCTAAAGTATCAACCTGTTTCACATCCGCTCCGTCGTGATGATGGGTCCTGGGCGGCTTCGGATGGGGATAGGTCGGAGGAATTTGCTCTGCATCTTACCCATACTTTCACACCTAACCTTTCTCATCAAAGCCATACTCACAGCACAACTGTGGAAGATTTCCTGACTTCACCTATTCCTCTCTCTCTTCCACCAAAAGCCGTTAATCCCTCTGAGGTCAAATACCTTTTGAAAAACTTACCTTACCGAAAATCCCCTGGATATGATCTCCTTACTCCTCAAATTCTCAAACAACTTCCTCCTAAAGCCATAATCTTCCTAACCTATATATATAATTGCATTATCCGAACTACGCACTTCCCACTCCTCTGGAAACATTCCATTATTGTCCTATTCGCCAAACCCGGTAAACCACCCAATGACGCCTCATCTTACCGTCCAATAAGCCTACTCCCTATCCTCTCAAAAATATTTGAGAAACTTCTACTAAAACGTCTACTTCCAATTATTGAATCCAAAAACCTTTTTCCTACACACCAATTTGGTTTCCGCCAACGGCATTCCACTGCTCAACAAGGCCTTCGCGTTGTTGATCACATCTCCTCAGCCCTTGAAACCAAACAGTATTGCACTGCTGCCTTTCTTGATATAGCTCAAGCTTTTGACAGGGTTTGGCACGCAGGTTTACTCTACAAGCTCAAAAGATATTTACCACAGACCCTTTTCCTAATCCTACAGTCCTACCTTTCAAACCGCTTCTTCCAAGTCCGCTGTGGTTTAGAATATTCAAACTACTATCCTATAAATGCAGGAGTTCCACAGGGCAGTGTCCTGGGCCCCATCCTCTACAACCTATACACCGCTGATGTCCCCTCTACTCCCAATACCTTCTTGGCCACATTTGCAGATGACACTGCAGTCTTGTCATCTAACCCAGACCTCGACATAGCATCCCATAACCTTCAAAAACACCTTGACGAGATCGATTATTGGTGCAACCAATGGCGGATCAAAGTTAATGAAGCAAAATGTTCCCACATTACCTTCACCCTTTGTCGCAAGTCTTGTCCACTAGTTTATTTTAATTCTATTCCTCTTCCTGTATCCGAGACAGTACGGTATTTAGGCTTCCATCTCGATAAACGACTGACCTGGAACCCACATACGAGACTAAAAAGACAAGAACTAAACAGACGCTTTGGACAACTATACAGACTACTTCAAAGGACATCCCATCTCTCAATAGAAAATAAACTACTAATCTACAAAGTTATACTTAAACCAATCTGGACATACGGAATAGAGCTATGGGGGACAGCAAAAAAGTCGAACATCAAGCGTATCCAATCCTTTCAATCAAAAGTCCTGAGAACAATAGTAAATGCCCCTTATTATGTCAGCAACAAAACCCTTCATAACGACCTTAATATACCCTACATTCTAGAACTCATCCCTTCCAAGTTTACGAAATTCCACAGTAGCCTTTCCAAACTCCCTAATCCTGTAGCACAGTCACTGCACTGCGTCACTCATCCCTATAATCCTCCTCGGAGACTGAAACGGCAGTGGCCTCGTGACCTGCTATAATCAAGTGACAGTGGGAGTCCTGGCAATGGCCAGTTTCTCCAATCATGTCCTGAATGAATGAGCGAGTGAATGATGAAATGTAAATATGGTATGAATGATCGTATATCTTAATTACTTATTGCCTAGCAAGGCAGATTGTAATTTTAGCACAATAAAGGAATTATATATATATAAATTATGAAGTAAGCCTGAACCAGTTACACTGAACCAGTGTGTTAGTTACATGTGATGCCGTACATATTTTGTGTTTCAGCTCTTGTGGACAAACATGTAGCTGGGCTAACAGAGGATAAACTGGAGAATAGGGGGTTTAATTAGGCTGGCATTGATACTTGGCCAAGCGTAAGATGAAGTTGAACGCTTATCCATAATTATCCATTATTGAGTCTGTAACACCAGCCTTTAGGCCCCTATTGAGAAAGGGAGCTCATATTTTATTACGGGACAGCTTGTTTGAGTAAATGTCAATAAAAGAAAATAACCAGGTGGATCCTGGCACTATACGGCTTCCCAATGTCATATCTAGTTAACGTTGTGCGAAGCCCCCTTGGATATTCCCAAGCTATCCCTTGGATAGCCCCTTGTTATTCCTGTCAATGATGGCGAAAATGCTGACTGATTAGTTGAGGAAGTGTGCTATTCTAAAAATATTTTTTATACACAGCCATGAAATAAAAAAAAAAATTTATTCTTGGACTGTACCCTCTATAAATAACAATAAGGTAAAAATAAATAAATTACAACCAAAAAATAAATAATACATCACATAAGACTTACAGCTCCAGTGTATATAAGACTCTTATAGAGGGCAGAATAAAAGCAGAGAAAATAAAGCATAATAATAATAGGGATAAATAAATAATTAATCAGTCAGTTGGCCTGGATGGTGAGAAGTTGATAAAAATACACAATGATGGAGTATTCTGGACATCAGAAGGGACAGAACTTTAAAGAGTGGCGGCGAGTGAAAGGAACGGCTCAGTTCAGAGGTAAGGGGCATTAAAGCACAATTATTTTCTGGGAATAGACTGTGGATTTAAACTGTAGGAGATTATATTGGCACAGACAAAAGCACGTCCTCGTGTTTTCGTGGATCTTGACCCCCAGCGTTGGTGCTTCGCATTTAAGTCCAATGGAGTCTAATAATAAGAGTACACTGAAAATAGAGTAAGGGGGAAAGTGAAGGTGCTGATTGGCACTGCAGTGGACTGAAGGAAATCATGTGCTATCAAAAGAACTATGTGATGGGAAATGGAGTTATGAACAATGACAGTGGTGCCTGCATGAGCTCTTCCATCTGGGTGTTAAGTTCGATAAGTCTGGTCGAACTGTAACTGGTCGTTTACTCGATAGTCTTATTTCAGTAATGAGAACTACGTTGTTCTTGTCGTGAAGTAGTGCTGTAAGTTCGTTAGCGTGGGTCGCAAGAATCCACTTTTAAATTTTGTTTAACGGGGATAAGATTTGTAAGAAGGGAAATGAGAGGTGTAATTAGTGTTCTAAACTCTGCAAGGAATGGGGTTAATAGGCTAATGAGATCTGAAGAACTTGTAAGTGGAGGAATATGCGAAATGTGTGATTGAGGATGGGTTTGAGTTTGCAGGTTGACGGGATGAGCGAAATGCTGGGGAAGAGGAACTTTAGGACGAGGAGTGAGCTGTGCCTGTGACTGCTCTCTGTTTCGAACTGCATCGGCAAAAGAGACAGAAGTCCTCAAATTTCTGACTGGGCGGGCTCTTGAGCTGCCTGTGGTTGGATTCTCTTCTTCTGGCTGACGACGTTTTTCGTTCCTAGACTTCAGGATTCTATTAGCTTCGCAACCCTTATAGTTGTTGGGTTGATGGCCTTGTTGGCAGGGCACGCATACTGCAGGTGATTTCAGTGGCTTTTTGTAGTATTCACTCTTTCACTGCACTTAACACATCTGGGAGGGTTGCGAGTACGTTTTGGTATGCCCGTATGCCTGACAGTTATGGCATTGGACGATGTCCCGTTTGGGGTACGGTTTTTGACATGGATTCTTGTCTAATACGGATGCGTTAAATCATAGATTTTCTCTACTCCAGTTGCTCGCTCGGGATCTACGAAGGCGCAAGCAAGGTGTGGCTTCTCTGTGTGTTATAATCTATAACAAACTCTGAGGGAGTTTAGTAAGTAATTTACTCACTTATTGATTGGCTCCCTCGTGAACAGCTCACGTATGTTGAGACAGTTTTAAAGCATAACAAAGTCTTTAAGCTGTAGTAATCGGTGTTAATATGAAGAGCTATGGTATAATGTTATTATCAAGTAATGGCGCATGTAACTATGGAATATGGAACTAATGTAATATGTATAAATTATTTGGCGTAAATGAACTGATTGAACCACGTGGAACCATACTGGATATATTGTTGTATATACATTCCCTGGATAATAAAACAGTTTTTTAAGGGCAAATAAAAAAATTAGAAAGTGAATGATTATTATAAAGGCTGTGTAAGGATGTCATCAAGAAGGAAATAATTCCTTGAACATTGTGCCAATGTTAAGGGAGTACGCACTAGTTGAGGAGTTAATTTTTCAATAACACAGTTAGACATTGTAAAATCATTTCAGATACAATGCCGTGGTGCAACTTAATATCCTACTTTTGGAATCTTATATTTGAAAAATCACTCAAAAATCATAATAACAATCTAACTTGGACTGAGAGTACGGCACGTGTTGCTTTGATGGCTGTCTAAATAGTTTTCCCGAAGAAAAGGCTAACACAGAGCAAAATCTAACCACCAAATCACGTAAAACAATTGCCCTTAGGTAAAATAGGGAGAGGGAGAAAAATATATATAACAGAGCACTATTGATTTTATTTGGGAATTCACCAAATCGTATTAGAAAGCCACATAGGTTAACATCCATCGATCAATTGAATGCAACGTGGCAAGGAGATCTAAGAAAAACGGGACCCCAAAGCTGACTGGCCTCCTCGTCCGGGCCCCCAAGGGAAATGACCTAACAGCGCTTACTGTTCTTTGACAGTTACCCACCAGCAATCCCTTGGAACTTTGCTCTCGTTTACACTGCGTTTTATTTCCTCCACTGTGAATCTACCCCTTAGCCCCTTCTCAATTGAAGTATATATTATTCATGGCTGATATAAGGGAATTTAATTTCTCCGTAAATACTAGACTATAGAAATACTACACATAGGGGTATAGACAGATTGATGTATTAAAAATGCATACTCGAAGGAAATGTTTCAGTTAATAAAGCAATGCTTTCGTAAGGATATGCGGTCACTAGTTTGCCTAAGAATAACATACTACATCCTGCGTATGTAATGAATTTATCTTATGTATGATATATTTTGTTTAATCTCCTCAAAACAATGAAGATTGATTTAAGCTCGGCGCACACATGCGACTTTTGCCGCTACGGTACCGGAAATACGGATTGAGGTACATAGGATCCGGTATTTACTATTCTAATAGTGCATACATACCGCATTGATGCGGTGCCCTTGTTGTGCCGTACGACCATCTAGCATACCCCACTACGCCGCCAAGATACACACCATTGTTGGCTGTTGATGAGCCTATTAAGGCAAATTTGAATGAGTCCCAAGCAGCCTGTGACTTAATTTTGTCTACAATTTATACTGCAAGGTTGCATAGTGATTTAATAATTAAACGATTGTAAATGAAAAACTTATCTTAATTTTGTCACAAATCTGCAGAGGATTAAGGGCCGAATCCTACCTCTTGAAATTCTTAAATCTGTGTATGGGTGTACCATGTATATATAAAAGTCAGAGATAGTGGACTGAGGTTTCAACCTGTAAAATGTGGTTTATATAGGGGGGGGGGGGGGTTACGATTATGGATGGTCTGAAGAAGGAATGAACTGAGGAACATTGTGCATAGAAGAAGGGAACGAGCCAATGTAACTCGGCGTCGAAGTGGGAGTCATGGGATCGGCGAGTAGTCCCAAAGACATAACTAACTAAAAAATTCATGATCCGCTTCAACTTGCCCCTGACTCCCATTGAGAAACCCCCATACACCACAAGCCATAGTCAAGGTGCGGGAAAATGAGGGAGGAAATAAGGAGTTGACGTGTAGGTTGTGGGATCAGATGGCGAGAACGACGATTGAAGAAGGGGAGAAATTCTCCATCCCTGGCCTGAGCAGATAAAGAGATAAAGGTTGATCAGTGATAGTTTAACGCTTGAGAATGATAGGAAAGAAATGATCGAAACCATTGAATAGAGGTGTAGGAGAAGGTTAATGATTATAACTTAAAAAGAAGGATTGTGTGCGGAAACCAGATTGGAATGGGTCGAGAAGTTGTGACTTCAAGGAAATCGGAGATTTGGGAACTAGTCTTTCTAGAGATTTAGCGAGGATCGAAAGAATGAAGGCTGATAGTTGTTATGTGATGTAGGGTTAGAATTTTTTTAAAGGATTGGACTATAGATTTTTTCCAAGAAGCTGGGAAAATTGAGTTTTGAAGTGAAAAATTGTAAATATGGAGAACAACAGGCAGGATGACTGGAAGGCATAGTATTATTATATTCACTGATATTAAATTGCTGTATTTTAATTTCTATAATTAATTATTAACCAATGATTATCTTGAAAACCAAACCGTTTATGTTTTTACCTGTGTATATTTGTGTCTGTCAGTACTGTCATAGTTTTCGTAAACCATTCTCCTTGTTCAAACTTTGCATATGGAAGTACCATCTGCCATATGCATGCCTTGAAAAATGCAGTCATCTCTAAAACAGTGTTTAAGAAAAATCAATAATTAATTCGTTTAAAAATAGTTTTGTTTCAAGTGAGAAGCTTTATACCAATTTACAATGTTTGCTCTTAATTGCTTAACCATAACAACTAATTTAAACGACACTAGGTAGGGCTTGCAGACTGATAGTTATATAAGCTTCCTTAATATGAGGCCCTTACAGGCTCTCTGAGGAAACGGGAAACGACAATTACTCGGAATCATAAGGACAAGAGGTTGAAGGTCCCGAGCAGACAGCCCTTTACCGAAGATCGATATTCTTCAAAGGGGTGGGGGACCAGAGGATGGAACCGAAAGGGCGGAATTAGGTGCAGAAGGAGAGCACGGAAGGGCCCAGCTAGCGTGTTTGAGGCCACTTACTCCCAGGAACCAGGCCCTCCACTGTGTCTTCATTGACTTATAAAAATAGACAACAATATATTAAACAGGACATAAATTCAAGACAGACCTTTAGCCTTGGGCATAGAGCAGCCTTGGCACAGAAACCTTGTCGATTCAGGTGTTTGGAGAACCTGAAGGGTTAATTTGGTCTTTGATTTTTTTAACCAGGTACGATCTCCGTCTGTCTATCACTCTTAAAAATTATATAATTATTCAATTTGAAATGTTAAATGTTTATTCCACGGCACATTCAAGTTCGAACTAACAATCTATTTAAGATTTAAAAGTCTTATATTTTTCGCCATGGGTCAGAACACATTTTTGAGCTGACACTATGTTTATTAATTCCACAACAAAGATAAAATTGACTACTACCACATTTATTGAAAAACGAGGGAATACTGTACAGACAACCTAATAAAATAAAGGACCTCTAAAAGGCTAATAGGCCAAACCTATAAATAAAATAGTGATATTTTTAATCCATATAAATAGATTTAGTTTATTTAAATAAAAATTGCAATAATTTATGAGGAATTAGATAGGGCTATTATAAGATGAATTAAATGTAGGTAGAATATAGAGAGGCCAGGGCATAATCTAATACTTTAAACCCTAAATCTACTCCTTTATATGTAATGTTTTAAAGCAACAATAACACATATATAATAATAATTCTTATTTATTAGATGTTTTGTTCAAATTATCAGCCTTAGAATGTCACCAGAAACCCAGTTGTACCGATAAATGGCTCCTACTGCTGTGGCTGTGGGATGGTTGGACCAGTTGAGGTCCTGCGCGCCCTAGGGCCGGGGCCTGGGGCGGTGGGGACATTGCTGGTCTCACGAAGTGTGCTAGATCCGAGTTAGTGGGACGATTTAGAGTTTTCCATGGATATGAAAACGTAAACATCTGTGGATTGTACTGATGTATTTAAGTTTGATGACTGTATGGTGTTTATGTTTACATGGCTTTTATTCACATCCTCCAATCATACCATATATACTACAAAACAATATCTATAACCACCGCCTGCCATGGATTCTCCCCGCTGTCCCACACCCTATCCTAAGACTTGAGGCTCCGGGCTGTCTATCTCCCTAACCATATCTTTCTCTACCATGACCAAGTTGGCCAGACTGGTGGTGATATGTTTCTATTTATTACAGCCTCAAGACCAAAATCCTTGACCTCACCCCGACGCAATATTTACTCTAGTGCATCGCCATCCATATGTTCCGTTTAAACCAATTTTTGAGTCAAGCTTCTACAACTTCGTTTCTCCCTACTCCAACTTTATCATCTCCGGTGACCTAAATCCTAACCTCCTATCGGATTCCCATGACAAGTGCTATCTAGAGAACCTGTTATTTTCCCTCTGTCTCTGCACTGTCCTATTCACTGCTACTACATTACACTTGTAAGTCCAAAACCTGGATGGATCTCCACGTTATAGACACCTCTACAAATCTACTCTCCTCTTGTCAGCTCCTGGTTGCATTCCTATCCTTCATGACCTAATCCCAATTTTCTATAACATCCAGACCCCACGTTTTCCTCCTAAAACCATAACCTGTTGCAATCTTGATGCCCTTTCCATCGAGAACATTTAACCGAATCTCGAAGCCTCACAATTGACTTTATGGTAGACATTCTCATCGTCTGCCTCCTTATTATCCTTAAGGCCCATGCACCCCTATAACCTTTACCTTTCACCGACCTGTACCCGTGGATTTGTGACTTGCGTAGTGCAGTGAAGACGCTTCAGGCACACTGGTTTTAAGTACCTGTAAGGCGTCGGTGGCTTGGTCGATGACATCATGCTGCTGATAGACAGCGTAGTCGATATCCCAGGTGTTTCTTTCGCGCAATTGTTGGCAGCTCGGTCTTGATCAGGTGCTTGTAGAGGCCCCACTGGGCCTCATCGTATCTGTATCTCGAGGCAGGCGGCTCTGGCATGTCGCCTTCCAGTTCGTAGAGCACAGGGCGATGGTCGGAGGTGGCGAAGTCCAAGGCGGAGCATCCGGTGACTCGAAGTGGCTGCTGTGTCAGGAATAGGTTGGGTGTAGAGGTCCTGTTGGGGTTGGCGAAGGGATGGAAGGTCGGCGGCAGTCCTGGGTGGATGACCGTGAAAGGCGTCTTGGTGATGTAGCGGCCTAGAGTGTTAGATACCGTGCTGCTGCTCCACCAGCTGTGATTGGAATTTAGGTAACCCACGATAGCGTGTCCTGGGCTATGGCAGTGAGCAGGAGCTTGTCTGAGTCACAATTGGCTCATGGTATTCTGTAGACTCCTGACACTTGTCATTATGTTGTTGCTGAGTCGTAATTGGAGCGTTACGATGTAGTGGGTGTGACCTAGGGTCACGGGTGGAGGTAGCCTTATGCAGGGGACATCGTGTTTCACTAAGACTGCTACTCCTCCAAAGTTGGTCTCGTGGTGTCGTGGCGGTTGGCGGTATATCCCTGGAATTGACATAAATGGATCTTCTTAAGTTGGGTGTTTGTAAGGACAGCGACGTCTGGTGAATGGCACCGTAGAAGCGTCTCTACGTCGGCTTGTTTGGGGCTAAGGCCACAAACGTTGTAATTTAAAATTACATGGCCGATCAGTTGGATGCCCTGTCGAGCCGTGCTAACACCCTCTCTACCAGCCTGGTGAGCTGGGAGGTCAGCTGATTCATTGCTGTAAGCATGGCGCTCATTATCTTTAACATGGCATCCGTGTTAGCAGCAGGTTGAGGCAGGGGTGCTGGGAGTACTTCCTCCGTTGCACATGTTAGTCCGGAAGCCACCTGAGAGCAGGAGGCAGTCTGTCGTGGTTGAGGGGGGGGGGGGCAGGCATGAATGTGGCATTTTTCGGCCCGGCTGTTGGCCCCTATTGCAATTGAGGCATCCCTGGGGCAGTCCTTGGTCTCGTGAGGTAGGCTGCACCTCACACACTTCGCTTGCTTGAAGCATTACCGCCTAGTATGGCCGTACTGCTGGTAATTTAGGCACATTGGTATGCTCCTTCTATCGTGGAATGTGCTCACTCTAAAGAGCACATTATTGATATGACGGAGCTGCCTTATCTTTGTGTGATCGCCGATTAGCAAGATCTTGGTTTTCGCACCATTGTGGTCAGAGCGCCGTAATTGATATACATCGATTATGCCACCTGCCTTTCTATATGCCTTTTTATCTCCTGAATCGGATGAGTTAGATTGAAGCCGTGAAGGAAGAATTTCCTATTAGGCTTTGTTCCTCTGCGGGCAAAAGTGTGAAACGGGATATTTAGTTCCCGGATTGCAACGATGGTTTGCTGCTGGTCTTGGAGGCTGAGGAAGAACACTTTTGTGTCCTGCTGAGTTTGAACTACTTTGTAGTTCTGTACCTTATTTTCTGCTAACATCCTCGTGAGGTCGTTGCTCTTTATGCAACATATTTAATTAATTAGGGGGGGTGTATTTGGGGCTGCTGGGGCAGCAGAGGTGCTAGCTTCTGGCTAGGCTGCAGAGTTAAGCGGGGTGAAAGAGTACGAAGTTTGAACTCCTGGGGTCTGTGGGAAAGTACGCTTGCGGCATACTCTCTTGGGTAGTTGAAATTCTTCAACCAATTCGGGAGCAGAACTTTCTGGAGATTCGATTTCCTAATGGAAAATCTCCATCACCTGTGTTCTGGCGTTTCTAATTTTCCCCATATTTGGACCACGGTCCAAATATTTGCTTATAGTCTCTGAGTAAACTACCGTTACCTTATAACTCCTTTACTGGTGTGGTATTCTACAGCGTCTGTTCTCACTAAACTGCTTCACTGAGTCTATTAACACTGCAATTGTCTAAAAACTTAATGAACACATAGACTTTTGAAACTGGCTAAAATTTAAACATTTTCAAGAGTAACACAAAATAAGCCCTTCCTCAACGAAGGCTAGAACGCAACTCCGACTTGATCGATCATGGTCGATATCTTCACCTCAGACACAGGAGTATTTATATAGCCAGCAGGTGAGCCGTTTATTTCGGCCAATCAGCAGGGTTTTTATATGAACCAATAAAAACGGCCATCCTTCTATCATCCAGACCTGGTGATCCTAGTGGTGACCTAAATGAACATTATTTTACTTTATTTTTTCTTTAAAGGATTACATTACAAAATTTACATTAATATACGAGACAAAGTATAGTATAACTTAATTTTGTTTATAGTGAAAAGGCTGACATAACATATGTAACTTCAGTGTATTTGTTAAGCGTTTGTTGACCCTCAGCTGTGAGACAGAAGTAAAAAGGAAAATATAAATGGGCGTGAGGGAGCAAGGAGCTCTGGGCAGGTTATGGAGCGGAGGGTGCAATAGTGGGACCAAAGACCTGGGGGCACCTCACTAGGCGGGCTATGGGGCGGAAACGTTTGGCTTTTACCGACTGGCCGCTCCCACGGCACCACCCTCGGCAGGGTCACTGCCATTCCCCAATGGGTACAAGCCACTTGATAGATGTGTATTGCATATTAAGATTAATAATTTCTAACCACTTCAGTTCCATTAGTTGCAGTAGTTTAGAGGAGTCTCGTCATTACTTTTTTAAACTTTGTTTATTGATTCACAACTGAGACTATTGTCTCGACCAGTGAATGTGCTCTAAATATGGTAAAACGACACGCCTGACTTAAAGACAGAGGACGTCCAGTGATTTCTTCTTTATATTGTTAAAGCTGACTTTGAAGATATCTTATTTTGTTAATTTACAAGACCTCTATTGCTCCAACCGTTGAATGTTACCAGGGAAGTGATGAATGTGAGAGAAGTGAGGTGTAGTCAGTCCTTATATCACCGGGTTTGGTTGTCGTGAACGTTTCTGTCTAATGTTTCAATTCAGTTGTAAACGTATGGATTTTATAGGCCAGTTTGAAGGGTATGATATTGTAGTAATATGGTGCAGACATCATAGATGTTTTGATTTGTACAGTTTCGAGGTGACCCTTCTTTGCGCATCCGCACACCATGTCTCCACAGGTCCAAATTGGTTTCATAAGAATTTAATATATCGATAGTTTATGGTCCAAAAGAAATTTTAAACGTTGGTCCAGTCAATGCTTGAATAATTTTAGTCGGTTTCAGAGTGTTTGTCGTTTCATTTTCGTGTTTTTTTTTAGTGAAGTTTTCAATTTTCAAAGATCTTGAAAAGTAACTTCTATGTATTTAATTATTTCAGTTTGTGTCAAAGGTTGAATGTATTAATTACTTTATTTACTTAATATTTGTTTATATTTTATTCTTACCTACAATGTTTTTTTAGCTATAATTAGGATCCGAATTGCGTCATTTTGAACAAAATAAGATACTTGGATAGTGAAGAAACCATGTTGACAGATTCTTCTGTTATATCCTTACTTAAATCAATAGTACAACCACTTAGTAAGATAGCGAAAATTTACAAGCTCACGATTCGTCTAGGTATTCTTCACATGAAATAATATATTTTATTTACTAATCAGTCTTGCTCACTAAAACCAGTTTTTAGCGAATAACGACACTAAATATTCGGTATCTATCGTTAGCTAAGAAAAATTGAAGTTTTGGAATATTTAAAAAAATTATTTTATATTTGCTGTCTAGTAAAAGTTGTAGCATTAAATCTTGAGTAGCTTCTGAGCTGAGACTTGAGAAATCTTTAAAGTTATCTAAATAAACCCAAAACTTTTCACGTTTAGTGATTTTTTCATAGTAACATTGGTGTTTAACCAAATTATTATTATTAATGTTGATAATGTTGTAGTCGAAATGATTTCTTATTAAAGGGCCTGTACCTTTTTATGCTAAAATAGTTTAGGCTACATTGCTTCATATTATCCGATTATAATTATTTTCTAATAAAGGATGATGTGTACATTTAGGGCCGGAGAAAAAAACACTTTTTTTTAAAATGTTGCTTTTCCGTTACATTTTACGTTAACGTTAGACATTTAAGAAATAAGTTTAGATATTTCATATAGTTTATTTCTTTTAATTTTATTAGTGAGTTATAATTGCAAGGTCGTCACAAACACAGAATCCCTCACATTTACAGGTTAATCTTTATAAGTAAGTAGGTATGGTTAGGGGAATAATTTCGGATAAGCTCACCAGGTCAGGCAGCATGATGAATACAAAGTACTCGTGGTTCGTATTATGGAATAACCCTAAAATAAGGAAGAGCTGTAGCCCTGACAGAATTTTCATAGGATGAATGGGGCCTTTATTCATAACTCGCTGTCGCGTAGACCATACAAATACATCTTTATAACGGAGAGGAACTACACAACGAGCGGAAAACAAATCAAGAGCTTTCATCACATTTATACGTTCTGAACTTGTCAGGGGTAATACAATCGTAAATAATTAAACCGTTAATCTCCCTTATTCTAGATACCCGCATATTATTGTTAAAGGTTTCTTATTTGAAATACCACATTGGTACAATACACAACTGTATAATTTTTAACTAGTTTAAAAAAAAAATCTCTCTAATTACTCTTCAATTATTCATTCATATTTTTACAACAGTCGACGTTTCGCATATTCGGACATCTTCAAGACTAAAAATTAAACATATAACAAGTAATACAGCATCACATTTTTTTATTGTGTATATTAAATAATAACCATTGAATAAAACAAACGACTTGGTAAATTGTTTAGTGTAAATTTAAAAAAAAAATGCATTTTATTTTGAAAGATAACTTCATTAACTACAGTGATCGTTTAAAATCCCAATATACAGGTGTAAATCTTCTTTCTAAAAATCCCGTCTGTAATGGTAGACGAGTATGAATAATAATTATGAAAAATTATATCATTCATAGGCCTGATGTTTTATTCTTTGGATTGCTACACATTTTATTAATTATTAGCATATAAATTTATATGTCCTAGATTTTGGGTTTTTTAAAAATCCATGTAAATAAATACTAGCTGAAATTACCTTCAGTAATCTTAGCTAATCATGATTATTACATATAATAACTGTATATCTATCAGCGAGCTGGTTTGAATATTCGATAAGGTAATGGGAGATCTGGACGGACGCCTTAAATATTTCACATACCCATCGAATGACAACGCCCGGCCAATCAAAAATAGGAGTGGGCATCTGGCCTTTATTTTGGCCAATAGAATGGGGATAAAAAGATGTAACTCTGAACACCTCGAGAAGAGTAGGAGGAGTAGTCAACGTCCATCCCCAAACGAAGGAGACTGGCTCCCGTGTCAAGTTGAATGGTTATTTAATTTTATTAAGTATAAGGAGGTTATAAGTTAAATGCAGGTGGTAATGAGAAGTCAATGTGACCATAGAAGAAATATTAAAGACATAATAAGGATTCAGTAAGGAAACTCAACAAAGGGAAATTATTTGTATGGACAGAATTAGAAAAACATCAAACGACCCCGCTACTCAAGGAATTCGCAAAGAACAATAACTAAGGTACCGAATACGAGTTAAAAGATACCCTGATGACTATTATTTGAATGTTGAATGAATTCCTCCAGAATAATCAGTAAAGATTAAGGATAACGAGCTCAATTTAATTCATTTGTATAACAATAGGTTAAATAATTATTTTGTAATCATTACGTACGTTTTTTATATTAATAATTAGATTTTCAATAAGTTTATACATAATACATTTTTAAGTGAATTAAGTTTGAGTACATTAACCATTTATAATTTCTTTTGTTATCTAATAAAGGTTTGTTTTTGAACAGCAATCATTTTATTGTTGTATTAACTAGTGAATTATAAAAGTATCAGTAAATTATTTCCACTATAGATATAGTGGTGGGGGCTGGATCAGTTATTATTATTACTATTAATAGGACACTAGTAACTGGATGGACTATTGTACTTATTGACATCCTAACAAGAAAGGAGGTAAGTTACAATATATAATATATATTGAATTAGAGCAAATAATGTTTCGACTATTTATAAATCTTCAGAACTAAAAATTAAACACGTTGTATATATGCAGTTTTACAGGTAATGGTTTAATTAGTTCTGAAGATTTATGAATAGGCAAAACGTTATCAGATCTAACTCGAAGGAAAGGTCTCGCTGACCTCAGTCCTCTGGTCTTTGACCTTTTTATGGTGGGCGGCCAGCTTAATTCGCGTTGGCATATTGATTAGCCTCCATAAAATCTTAAAAGGAGTGCTCCAACAGTGCACGATGTTGAGGAGAAGAGGTAGAGGCTTATGTGGTCTTGGAATGAAGATTAACAATAGGTTTCTGAGGGGGCGAAAACCGTCCGGATTTAAAAGGCAATTCAGATGCAGACTAGACCGCTGGGGGAAGACGCTACTAGGGACATTTGTAGGACCCAAAATCCGTCGTCCACTTGAAAGGGGTCCCTTCCAAGGAGAAAATAGACTAGTAGGTAAAAGGAGGTAAGATCTTCACTGGGAATATTGCGAAATTTTTCTACGACCGCTTTATATAGTGGGCAGCTTTCTGCTCGCGGCCAATGGTGGGAAGCTTATTTCGACCCATGAAGGTCAATAAGGGCAAGGTTCTGCGGTTTTGTCTCTATAGGAGTAATGTATTAACATAAAAAAGTAGGAAGATATTTTCAGATTCGTAAAGGAGGTAACTGACCTCTACCTGTCCGTCGCGAATTTGGGACAGCAGCGTTATTTGCAAAATACATTTTTTCGGATTTTAAAATTTTTGTAGTATTACTTTGTCTGAATACTCATTATTTTATTGTTGTGGCCTTTCGCCCGTATGTTGTATGATAGCAATCCGTATGGCGTATTTCATAACACCTTAAAATATGCTGAAGTGTTTGGTTAACATACAGTTACGTTAAAGAACATTAAACACTAAAAACGTCGGTCCTATTACTTCTGTGAAGTCCCAGTTCAGAAGATTTTTGAAGAAAGTTGTGATTTTTTCTTACTCTCATTCTGATTTAAATTTCCTGTTATTCTTTAAAATTTGTTTGTAATATGTTTTGGCCATTTAATTTTTAACTATGATAATTTTAACTGACCTAGAAGGACCAACAAACAAATCAATTAATTTCATTTTTATAAAATAATACAGTGAATTTTTTTCACAATCATTTAATAAAATTTTAGTACGTCCTGCGAGTATCTCTGTAATTTGTTTCTTTAGTTATTTAAAATACACATTTTAGTTAAAAATTGGCTTAATTTATTTTCACTTAGACAGAGATATAACAGATAATGGATAAAATGGTTTGTCAATCCACAAATTATTAGTATATTTTCTATTATCCTGATGATGTAATGAGCAGCACCAATACTAACAGTTTGTGACTGCCGTTGTATGCATGTAGGGGGTATCTGTATGGATTGACCTTTCAATAAAATACAACACAGTAGGTCCCGTCATAGCCGATGATCCACATTTAATTATCAACATTCCAACACCTAATAAATCTCCCCAGGAGGATTGTTAGCTTGCAACTTCTGACATTTACTTTCTGATTGAGTTGTTAATCTTGGGATATTTAATAGCCAGCACGGGATGATTAATTCATATCGCAAACATTAATCAACAAGTTTACTTAATCAAACGTTCGTATATAGCGTGTGGCGTAATACTATCATCAGGCTATTGTCAATCACGTGGAAAACAGATTTTCTGAACTCAAACTTGGAGTTTGACTCACTTTGATGTGAAAACTTTTAATCTAGAATGCGCAGGTCAATATTATGTTGTACATTCCAGTTGGTCCATAAATCAGTACTTTAGCCTCTCTTTTTGAATTTTGAACTAATAACTTGAATTATTAATTTGAATTGGAAATAAATATACAAATAAAAAACAAAAAAAATTTTAATATACATATAAGTCTCTTGCTAGTTAGCTCTCAGTCTATATCCATTAATCCTGGATTAAGTTCCACTCCTCAGGGTCTCAATATCACATATTCTAAGCTTTTCTTTCTTTTCTTTTAAAGACATCTGCAAAGATAGATTATTTAACTGGCGCCCCGAACAGGCACCTGGTAGTATACTCAGTAAATTCACGTGAGTCCACCATCTAGAGATCTCACATTTGGCAACGGACAGTAAGACCACTCCAATAGCGTGAGAAGACCGATGTAAATACCTCTGGAAAGATACCCCACAGGACAGGACTTCAGCGATATTGGGTACTGATCTATTTCAATACATTTTCACCTAAAGAAATTGGACTTTATTGAAGACATCATCCACTTGGGACCATAGAACTTCAAGTAAGAAGAGAAGACGGTTCGTCATCAAGCCGGGAAGATCCGAAGAAATATTTTCTGCATCTGTGAGTATTGACAACCTGTCCCCTAACATCAACTAAAACTTGTGAAGGAAACTCCATCATTTACTGACTTACTCTGAGACAATTGGTTAATAGACACATGATCAGCAATTAACTACATACACCCATGTCCGTAACCCTAGGAACTGAAATTAAGTCGGTAGATTTCATAGTGGTAACACCAGCTGGTAGCGAAAAAGACAATGGCTCAGTCATTCTAGATTTGGCACCAAGACTGGGTTTGACCCGTTGGTTAAATTTAAAATCTACAACTTTAGTAACCAACACGAAATATTATTAGGAATGCAAACAATGAAAACCCAAGAAACAGGAACGAATAATGAAATTAAAATGAATAAAATAAACGTAACAATTAATAATGGTCAAATAATATACAATGAATTATATTAATTAAAGAATGAAAAATAACTAGAAACTCTTTTAAGACATGAACATATAACTAATGATAATAAAATAAAATCATCACGTGACTTAACCTTTCCAGAACTTGACGATATGGAAAAAGAAGAAGACATGGTCAGATTAATAGAAACAACACCTAATGACTTAGAAGAATACAACCAAATTTTACAAGAACTCAACACAGAAGCCATGTAAGACGAAATTAGTATAGTAGCTATACAGCAAGACTCCCAAAACCAAAACTCTAGGAACGAACAATTTTTCATAGCCCCTGACGACAAAACAATAAATGTTGAAAAACACCAAATTATAATAACCAGAGGACATAAAAACGTACAATCTATCAAACCGTTTAATAAAAGAAAATATGACATTTCTTTCAATTATGAGGAAAAATTAGACCAATTTCTAACGCAAACCTATAAAAACAAAATACCAAGTTACTCCAACGACAGACAGACCATTCGAAGAACTAATGATGGACACCCTTAGGTATGAAGGAAAACAAATTTAACAATAGTAGACACCTTTTCAAAAAGAATGTTCGCTAGAGCTGGAAAAACCTGTAACGCTATCAATGTATTTGAAGTTTTGACAGAGTACTTGGCTCATTTGTTGTATTGGCTAGGACTGGGGCCTATTTGTATAAAAATGGACAGCGGACGAGATATAATAACAACCTTATAAAGAACTTAATGACTCCCAAGGGATCGAACCATACTACATAACACCCAATCACCCCAATTCAATAGGACTCCTTAATAAAGCCCAATCCACTTTGATAAAAATTTAACGAACCATTAGGGAAGAAAAATCTCTAGAAACAAATTTAAAACTATCATTAATGACATTTAGTTATTCTTTAAATAAAAGTTTAAAAATGTCCCCCAATGAGATTAATTTTGGTATAATAAAAGACCCTAGCAAAGAAGAGGGCCAAAATTAAGTTTAATCTGTCTTTTACCTGTGACAATCATGTAATAACCACTATTGTACCAACATATTTAATCCTGTACAATATACAAGAAACCTTTGTTGGAACATGTAACCATATAAAAACCAAGTCGATTTGTATTAACATTAAGAATATGAGCTATGATTGCATATCTAACGCTTTGCATAATAACTTAGATTAATGTATCACTACAACTATTGTAACTCCTACTCCTTTCATTCAGTATTACGATTTTATAGATGTATCGTTAACTTTTAATTTATTATATGTATTCATTGTAAGCAAGAGTACCTTACATATACACTTACCCTTCTCCTCTGTTATTAAGTTAGATACTAAGGAAATTATTTATAACCAAATTAAGAAAAATGTATTTTGAAACTAATGTATTGTCTAAAAAACATGTTATTTCTTAAAATATCACCATCCTGCCCAGGAGTTCAGGAATTAAAAACGGGAAAAGTTTTATAATATGAGCAAGAGGAAGGGTCTTGAGCAGAACTGTATACCTGCCTCGTGACTTCATGAAAGTCACAGATGGTTCCCTGTTATTTTTAAGTAAGCAGCCGCATCCTTCCAAGACCTCCCTGCACCCCAGAATCTTATCCTTTTCTTATACATATATGTCTCAGATTTAGCCCAGACCCCACTTGCTCCTAGACATTCCGCCCAGTATGTAGTAACGTAACTCTTACTATTTATAAATACCAGTGTTTTACTTGTACTCCATAATAAAGCCTTTCTTTCTTTTCTATTAAAAGACTCTCCTCTACAAAGTTTATTTAACTCACGATGACTGTTGTAGCGACACATTAGACTTTTTAGCACCATTACTTACAAGATGGCCATGTTCCATTACATCGTTAATAGATTATATAACATCACTCTAGACAGGGAAGCCTGTCCTTTTCTCTAGGACATAATAAGCACCTGACCAGCTTTACTAGCTTGGACGATCGTTCTGAGGCTTTTTTGACCCTAGAAGGGCGAGGAATTGTTGGATTTTTTCTCTCAGCCGACGATGTAGATTTCCCTGGACTCGTCGCTCGACATGAGGTTTGGCAAGCTGTAACCCAAGATTTTTCAAAACTTCACTTTTTTTTATTCAAATAAATCACTAAAGTATTGATAGGTCCAGCTCACAAAAAAAAAATCTCAAAAGCAATCGCCGAGTTCCCTTCCCTTTCGTATAATTATGGACAGTTAAATAATCTTTGTAGAGGAGAGTCTTTTAAAAGAAAATAAAGAAAAGCATTATTATAAAGTACAAGCAAAACACTGGTATATAGAATTATTAAGAGTTATGTTACTATATACTGGGTGGTATGTGTGGGAACAAGTGGGGTCTGAGTTTTTTTTTTTTCAAAACCTCTTTATTGATCAAAATTTTTACAATTTACAAATTTCTCCTCTTACTGCATACGCAGATGCATTCGAAGGAGGGTAGAATTACAATAACGATTTTCTATTTGAAGTTAAAATTACAAATCACATAGTACAGGACTAGGTGATGGGGCTAACCTTCAGATTACAATGAGGGAACTACAAACTAAAACCTAAAACTAGAACCTAAGACTAAAGCGTTCCTGCCGCTACAGCGTCCTGCCATCAACGCTTCTCGGGTCTGAAGCTAAAGCTGAGAGATATACGTATAAGAAAAGGATAGTTCTCGAAAGTATGGAGGGAGGTGTTGAAGGGATGCGCTTGCTTACTTAAAAATAACAGGAACCATCAGTGACCTCCATGAAGTCACGAAGCAGGTATACAGTTCTGCTCGAGTCCCTTCTACTGGTTCTTAGCAAGATTATATATAAAGCAAGCGTTATAAAACTGACCATTTTGTCGAATGTATCAACTCCATCTTTAGTGAAGAAATAACAACATAAAACAGTATTGATCCAAAACTCCTTAAAAAGTCTTTACAGATAACAAAAGGTAAGGAGCTGAAAAAGAACAACTTTTATAAGGTAACTCGGGTGACTGATAGCCCCAGGAGGCTGGCAAAGGTAAACAACTTGCAGGAGAGCTGTGAATATACAATCAATAGGAAGACCTCATGGAGGAGGGAAAGTAGTCAGAACAAGAATAGGCATGATGTGTTAGGCTTTCCTCTCTGGGGTGAGTCACAACGCCTGTTGATTTAATAAAGACAAGGCATAACTTATCCCCTTGAAAATAAGTGATTTAGTCTATCGTAAACAGAAAGTAAGGGACCAATTAAAATTAGATTCCTAGAATAAGAGCCCTGTAATCGATGTGTTTATTTATTTAAAATGTTTGAGTCTCGCGATTGATTGATGACGTTCGCATTCTGTGGTGGTACTTGTAATCAGTTGCATTTCGGCTACCGATGTTACTTGGCAAAGTTATTGAATACTATGTTCGCAGTTCCTTTTTGGGCTAAGGTAGCATCTGTTGAAATAGTACAACTACCACTTTTCGGAATCCGATTTGACAGTTTAGGTCAAGGTAGACCAAGGTAACAGCAAATACATTGATCGATAACTTGACCTTACATTCTGAAAGTTTATAAGGAGTTGAGTGCCGTTTCCTGATATGAAAGGTTCCCAGTATAATGTTATGTCACATATCTGTATCAACTGAATTGTTTGTAATGAATTTAATACCTTTTCCTGGTATAGAAGGTACCTGATGTAATGGCTAATGGCACGTCGCATGTGTGCGTCGCCTGAATTGTGCATTGTATGGTACATTTGAAAATTCTGAGCTAGCCAGTTTTTATTTTATTTGTGATATCAAAGAACTACCATTACTGTTATTGTTTAAGGAGAACAGGATTTATAAAATATTCTGAGTCTTGGACTTTTTTCAGGGACCTTTTTTTGCTTGTTTTATTTTTTAATTATTTATATACTTTACACCTACGAGTTATATGTTTCTATTATTATGTTCATGACATGAGTTTATTATCATTAATTTCCTTGAGCAATTTGATGTAAACAATTAAGTAAATTCTGTTTCTTGAATCTTAACTATTTATGAACTTCGTTTTATAACCAACAACGTATAACACAACACCTATATATAAGTAATATTTTCTCTAGTATCTCTGATACTGCATCTCCCGGATATATACTCGTATATAATAAACATGGAAAACTGGTTGACCTATTTCTGTAACTACTTACAACTACAACAACTCCGTTTATTTATTTATCGCTATCTGCATACGACGATTGATGTTATATGAATAAAAAAAATAGCTCTAAATTTCTGGGGTCGATGATCGTACTAATAAATTCATCTTAAATGATCTATTTACTCATAGAATAGTTTATACCAGTCATCCGAAACCAGTTACGACATTTAACAGTCAACGTTTCTCCTATTCAGGCTTCTTCACAGCTACAATAACAAACGAAATTTATAATTTACACACACCGAAGACAATTGAAGGGTTTGCTGCAAAAAGGAGGTAGCTCCAATTTTTCCATTTGTTGGGAAACCAAACAAAACGTTTAAAAAATTCAAATTTTAAGTTATGTAAAAATATTGTTGTTGCTTACTTTCAATTATGGTGTTTACATATTACGATTGCAGCTGCATCCTTTTTGTGCCAAATAAAAGAGGTTTTTTTTTGACACAAGAAAGTGTTTCTAACTCCCAACAGCTATGGGATGGAGCTACCTCCTTTTTGCAGCAAACCCTTCAATTACATACAGAACACTTAAAATAAATAACAATAGTTACTAAACCTGCCATTACAGGTCTTATCGCAATATTCTTTCAATGTTACTTCCATGTTAGAGTATAGAATTTTGGATGAAAGCTCTAGTTATACAATGAAGTGTCGGATTATAAGAGATGGTATAATGTTTTAGCTAGAATTAGTTGACTATACAAAATTACAAAAAAAACAACAGTTAGGTGTCAACTATTAATCAATTACTTCTGACATTTTCGGAACGAACCCATTAATTGTGAGATACATCCTACATCATATATTTTTACATTGATGTAATTCAATTGCGTGTTAAATGTCATAGTGAAATATAGCTGTTATTAGTCGCTGTGTATAATTTAAAAAAATAGTGGTGATTAGTAGCTGAAACAAGTTTCTATCAAGATAAAATTTCACGATAAAGGGAAGAGTTGCTAATTGACAAGTCAAATAAAGAAAAAATGTCTTTGAAAAAAAACTAGAAATTTGCAATTGTTCTTAAAGGGTTTTAACTAGCTGAATTTGTAGTCATATTACATCATATAGCTTTAAAATGCTAACTCAATAAGATATGCTGTAGATATTTGGCTTTGCTGGGGAGAAATACATAGGGGTTTATCGATTACATAATGTGACCTTTAGACTTAAGGTCGTAGCTAGAAATGTACTCAGCTATTATCCAGATGAAGTTGATAATATGAAAACATTCTTAAAAATCATTTTGTCTAAATTAAATTTAAAACCGTAGAACAACGTTATGTGAATGATAAGATCTTATATTTCAAATTTTAAACAGTTTTAAGGGTGATTTTATTTTATTATAGGAACCAGAAAGGTTAGAGAGATACATTATTTAGATTATATTTGTAAATAAACAATAATCATTGTTTGTTGCCCATCTTAGTAATTTTAGTGTGCTTTTTTAAAAATTTTGGCGAGTGTTTAGAATTTGTGTAAATCAACTCTTGTGAATATTGTGAATCTGAAAAATATAAGTCACACTGTAATAATTTTGAAAACGAGGACTAGTGATATCCATAAACTATGTGAAGCACTATTTTATAAAATAAAAATTGTTTGCCCAGAATTTAAACCCAAAGTAATTTACTTTATGAAATTATCGTGGTGGTCAAATGGAAGGAATTTTAATTATATAAAATATAAATTATATAGATTTTATTAAAATACTTATAATGTTTCAATGGAATATGTTTAAATTTAGTATGAATAAGATTACAGATACCATAACTATTTAAAATTATTAAAATACAGATAACTATTAAAATTATTTCTGACTAACATACAACGGTGTCTTCTAAAGATGAACAGTGCAGATAAGATCTTAGCGTCTCGGGGGCCCAATACGCTTGCCAGATCGGCCTCCCAAGGTCCCGTTCCAGAAATCAGAGTTGTTTAGGGGCACCTACCCGAAAAAGTAGTCTATGCGCTGCATCTTCCGACCGTTTATATTTCCTACTCCTGGACCTAGTGCTCTTCATTTAGGGAGGGCGGTCTTCTATTCTGTTAAGTGAATATTACATCATTAGATAACACCAAGGTGCAAAGATGTTAGGACCTGACCCAAAACACTATCCAAGGCCTCCCTTACTTTATGATGGTAATTACTTGTCCAACAACTCTTCCTTCGGGATAATCCATAAAGGACCTACCAGGGCACATCTGAATTCTTTTCTACCTGACCGTTGATCCCTGAAGCCTTCTGCTAACTTTTTTACTTTGCTAAACTTTCTACACACCCTCTACCTCTTAGTAGCAATCTTATTTCTACATTAAATTCACATGTCAGGATCGAACACATATAACATGTCAAAAATATTCACAAGAACATTATCGTAAATCGGTAATAAATGCTTTAATTTTAAAAAGTAAATGCGGATTCTTGATGAAGGAGGTTTTTGGTTTAAATCCATAGATAGAATATACTTACACCAAGAAGTGTTAATCTCTATTCACTGGTGGTTTTGATAAATTTTGTAGCATTAACCGTGAAACGAGAACCGTGCGATGAATAATATCTCCTATTACGTTGAAGGTAACGCGTGTTATGTAAGGAACCGGTATGTTGTGAATTAGAGTCGACACCGGTGGAGGCAGGAGTGCTGCGCTGTCAGAGGGAGTTGTCCTGCCGAGTAGCCACCTGAGGGAATTAGATTTGGACAAGGAGCAGCAGAGCAGGTTCCACTCGTTCCCGCGGGACCGGTCCTATAGGACCCAGGTGTCGCCACGATTATTATTAATCAACGCCAGTTAGCTAAGTCCAATGTTCTGTCTTCGGCTCGGAGCCGGGGTAGTTTCGCAGCCCTCTAACTGCCTCAGCTCACACGTTTATTTCCATTCAGTCCACTCCTTTCCTTCCTCTCCTGTACTCTAATGACTATCGTGGGACAAGGGGACATGGTTACCCTAATTAATGACTTGAAAATGAAAATAAAACAAACATGAGTTTGAGTCGGGTGAGAAATAATGAGTAACTAATTGAAAAAATAAGTTTTAAACTTAGTAAATCATACTTGAATAAAGATTGATAGTTACAGTACCTGGCCATCAGATGCCAACAACGGCTTCTACCTGGGCAGCTCTAATTTCTTTCCATGGAGATTTGTCTAATAAATACTTCTTCCTCACTTCCTACTCAATCTACCTAATGTATAGAACTGATCCGGTAAGGAGACAAACAGAAATCAAATCTTTCCTTCAATATTACAAATCTGGAGTACACAGGACAGACCAGTACTTTTATGGACAATACTATATTTTAAATTAAGTTTTGTTACAAGGGGCTTTCGGATGTGCACGCACGGGCACACAACGATAATATAAAATTCAACATGAACTTTGGTAATTTCATGAATATCATTCCAATGGCAATTATTATTACGTTATCGTCTATGGTTAAGAGCACACTAAATCCTTAATCTTGGGGTGCAAACGAACTTTTAGTCTTTAATAGGTTCTGATCTGTGACTTAAGACATTTTAATAGTTAGCTGTAGCGACCGCTAACTACATAAGAAAAATCACCCTCTACTTAATGTTTACATCCCGATGACTTAAGGATTAGGCTGGCTGCCTACGACGTCCGAACCTTAACTCCCCCCTGCCAGTTTACGCATATCTCTTCGTAAACTCCAAGGTCCGCCGCACGCAGCACACAGCCTGTAATCCCTTACATCACGTTTACGGTCTAATATATTCATAGTCCACACAAAAAACCAGGACACAAAGAAAAGAGATAATACAGAAATAAAATAATAATAACAAAAAATACATTCGCCCTGGACCCGGTGGCTGCCAGGTAAAAAAAAAATGGAACGTCCACAATATAAATAATGAAAACAAAAACTCTCTCTGAGCAGCACATGTGAAGTATATGATTCCGGATCAGTTGCTCCGTATCGGATCGAGGGCACACCATCTTACGCACATTCAACACCCTCCCCCCTGTGTTGGGAGTTTCAACTGTTCAATGTGAACGGTTCGCCTCTTCTTTGGGGTGGTCATACTCTCGATGGTCACGAGATTATGTTCCCGAATTATGATGACCTCAAAGGGCCCCTCATACCGAACAAGTTCCTTACTACGATTTGACACGACTTTTCTGTACACAACGGTCCCAATCGATATTGCTCCTATGCGATCCCGCACCTTAACATTTGCCCGTGCCACGCGCTTGGATTTTTCGCGCATAATCTTATCGCGTACTTTGTACCACATCTTTCCGAGCTGTATGTGGGTGTTATGGAGCTGTGCCACCATTCTTTCATCCGCCACCGTCTCTGGCCAGTTCCTCGGTCTCACTCGTAATCCGAACAAAATTTCGAAGGGTGCTAACCCCGTCGTGGCATGTATCGAGTGGTTGTATGCCGCCACCGCCATTGGCATCGCTACGTTCGCCGACAGGCCTTTATCCACCTGGTACACGCGTAAGTGGTCGCTGAGGGTGCTGTGTAACCTTTCGATGGTTCCCCTGCTCTTGGGATGCCCGGGGGTATTAAAATGCCATACCACATCCCGTTTTTGCATTTCGGCTCTCACGGTTGCATTGTCAAACTCCCGTCCCCCGTCCGACGAGATCCTCTCTGGTATGCCGTAGAATTGAAACCATGTGTTGAGGGCATGTAATATGGAATCTGATGACTTGTCTCCCACCGCGTAGGCCATAGCCACTTTGCTAAATGGGTCGATGATAGTGACCCACTTAAAACCCCGCCACGTGAAGGTGTCCACTTGAATCTCCGTCAGTGGTGCTTCTGCCGTGGGTGATTCCTCCTGGAGTCCCTGCGGGGGATGTCTATCATATTTCGTCTTCTGACAAACTTCGCATGCTCCGATTACCTCCTGAATAGTCCGCTGCATCCCCCACCAAAAATAGCGCCTTCGTAGTGCTTGTGCCGTCTCCTGCCCACCGCGGTGGTTGGTTTTTCCTTGGTGATACGCTAGTGTTACCTCGCGTTGCTGCTCCTCGTCCCGCAGGTTTTGGACCACGGAAAGACACCGAATGAACGAGCGATCCACCCCCAACAGCTCTTTCTGCCACAGCTTTTTAATTTTGTCCCACACAGTCTCGTTGCCCACGAATAAATGGTGTGTTTTGCCGGGTTTGGACACGTCCTTGAGAGCCTGACAAATTTGATCTCCTCGAACTCCCGGTGGTGACCAAATCGTCGCGATCTGACTCCTACCGTACGTACTATGGAGTATTTTCAGAGCACCCGATGTTTGAGTTTTCCAAATGATCTGCCTCCGCTTATCATTGATAATTTCGTCCGTCGTCTCCATATCACGCGGTCTCTCTCCTATAGACTCGTCTGATGGTGTGTCCGCACTCCTGTCACTATCTTTCCGCGTGCTGCTCCTGCCCGCTTCTCCAGGCGTCCATTCCTCAATGAACTGCCTCATACCGCTCGATGTTTCCCCTTCTTCTATGGCGTTCACCATAATAGCGCGCGACAGCCAATCTGCCACGAAGTTGTCTTTGCCTGGCTTATATACAATATCCAGATTGTATTGGGCTAAGAATTCCTTCCACCTTGTTACTCTTGAGGAGGATTCTTTGAGTTTTCCTACCCATTGAAGAGGTCGGTGATCCGTATGTATTCGAAACCTTCTGCCAAATACATACGGACGGAAGTGCCCAATGGCCCACACTATCCCGAGGAGTTCTCGTTCCAGAGCGCTGTACCGCGCCTCCGTGTCCGTCAGGCGTCTGCTCGCGTAAGCCACCGGTCTTTCCCCGTCTTCGCCTTCCTGTGACAATACTGCCCCCAAGGCATAGTCGCTTGCGTCGGTGGTGATCGTGAAATCCTTCTCAAAGTTAGGGAAAGCCAAAATCGGCGCCTCCTGCAAACGTGCCAAGCATTTGCGGATATTCTGCTCTATCAGCGGCGTGATCATTATCCGAGCTCCTTTCCGTAGTAAATTGTTAATGGGTACCATGTATTCTGCCATGTCCGGCACGAAACGGCGGTAGTAATTGAGCGTGCCCAGTAATCTCCGAATCCCTTTTACATCTTTTGGCACCTCCATTCTCTGGATCGCTTCTACTTTCGTCGAGTCTGGTTGAACCCCTTCCTGTGAGATTGTGTGCCCTAAAAAACTAATCTGCTCCTGCCCCAGTGACGATTTGTCTATTGACAGTTTCAACCCGAAATCCCTTAATCTCTCAAATACGTTCCGGAGGTGTTGAATATGTTCCGATTCCGTTCGGCTGAAGATCAGCAGGTCATCCATGTAAATTTGGCACATATTTTCGTCCATTCCTCTCAGAAGTTCGTCCATGAGACGCTGAAAGGTTATTGGAGCATTTTTGAGACCGAACGGCATTCTCGTGAACTCAAAATGCCCTCTTTCAAACGAAAACGCCGTTTTATGTTGGTCATGCGCAGCTAGTTTGATCTGATGGTACCCTGCTTTTAGGTCCAATGTGCTCAAAATTTTTGCACCGTTTAGTTTGTCTAGGATGTCTTCGAACCGTGGAATCGGATATTTTTCGTCCAGGGTATTATCGTTAAGTTTCCGAAAATCCACCACGACTCGGTATTTTTCCTCACATTCTCCCGGTCGACTTTTCTTTTTCACTGCCCACAAAGGGCTATTATACGGAGACGTGCTATCTCTGATAATACCTTGGCGCTTGAGATCCTCGATCTCCTTTCTAATGTGTTGTCTGAGCGCTTGCGGATACCACCTCTCCTTCACATACGTCACCCGCTCTACTTTTAACGGGATCTCATGTAGCGTTTTCCCCGTTGCTCCTAGCTTGTCCCCTTCAGCGAAAAAAATATCCCTAAACTCGCTCCTCAGACTCTCCCTCCAATCCTCCACTCTCTTAACCGCTCCTATTTGCTCCGTTTCGCCCCTTACGCCCCCCTGGCTTCGATAGGTTCGCTATTTTGATCCTCCAGTTCTCACCCTCGTTTTCGATGCGCGCGCCTACTTTTCCCAGTAAATCACACCCCACTATTATCTGGTATTCCCGTGGCATGTCTTCCACGACGTGTACTTTTATGTCACCCCTTACATTCGCCCATTCTTCCAGCCCCACGACCGCTTCTCCCATTACTTCGCAGGGTCCCCCAAGAGTAAGTAATTTACACTTACATACCTTGATCTGGTGTGCCCTCTCTCCTCCACGCAACCTTTCTAACGCACCACGAGATATTATTGTATTGGTGCTGCCAGTATCAATGAGGCACCTCTCCCCCTTCCCGAACTCGATAATTGGCAAACCACACATCCTTTCCCGCACTGTATTGCACCTTAGGATGCGGTCGCCTCTCTGCTGCCACTCTCCTCAGGCCTCCGTACGCCGCTCCCATCTGCGCGAGGGATTCTTCTGCCACTCTCGTCGTCTGCTCCCGCTGCGCTTCGACTCCTCTCCGTCTGTCTCCGACGTCCCTGATGACTCGTCGCCCGATGATCCAATTTCTCTTGGTGTCGCGCTCCGCCTCTCCCGGATTTCCTGGTTATTCACCTCCATTGGTTCTGCTTTGTGAAATTCCCTTCTACGTAACAAGTATGGACATTGTCTTGCTATGTGTCCTTCTTCCCCACACTCAAAGCACTTAGTCCGAGGGCACTGAGCTACCAGATGGCCCGTCTTTCCACAACCATGACATTTCCTTTCTTCTTTCCGAGGTGCGTACCTAGGCCTCGTCACTCCCAATCTTCTCTCTCTTGTCGCTCCCCTGTCTCTACCGGCAAACGGCGTTTCCTGTCTCCTCCACACTGCTTTTGGGGCCCTGTTTCTCCTATATGGGATCTGGCTCCAATCGTTGTCATCTTCGTTCATTCTTACTTCTTCTTCCCTTGCGCTAGCATCTATTATCGCCTGGGCGCATTCGAGGAACGATCGCTCATTAGGGAACCCTTCCTTCCTTCCCGTCTCCTTCGTTAATTGTACCTTTAAGATTGTTGACAGGAATCCCATCCTGCCCTCCACTTCCTCGGCGCTAGTTGTCTCCCTCATTTTCTCATTTATTTTATTGTAGCGGACAACCAGGACTGCAGCATACTGTCCACTATTCTGTCTCGGAGATTTCATTTCTCGAAACATTTGGAATATATCCTCCTCTGGGGTCCATCGTCCCCCCCCCATATGCTTTTTTCAGTCTCGTCTTTACTATCTCCCATGGGGTTTCCTCGTCCGCCTGTATCAGGTTCAGCACCTTCCTTTTCACCCTGCACACCAGGTCTGCCTTTATTGACTTAGCGTCACCTGGGTCGAGTAACCCTTCGTCCATCTTGGCTTGTATCCTCTCCATAATCCTATCTCCACCTTTGAGAAAATGATTTAACTCACCTATTTCCCCAGAAAATTTTTCGAGGTCTGAGATCATTTTCCTCATGTCCTGTGACGTCACTGCCCGCACCTTCATCCATGCCAGTGAGTTCGCATGGGCTTCAGCCATGGTTTCTTTAGGTAACTGTGGAACTTCAAACGCTGCCGGCCGCAATTCCACCATTACCTACTTTAATTAAATCACACGAAAGTGAATGAGAAGGAAAAAAAACAAAAACCAACTCGCACGTTAATGACTCGAACCCACTCCGCTCCCGGGTTTCGGCACCAGTTAACGATCGTCAACGAAAAACGAGAAGAAAAAGGAAAGAGGTTGAATGTAGTTACTGAACGAGAGTTGTCACAAGACTGTTTTTATTTGAGCCTTTTAAAGCCTCTCTAAATACATTCGGGATGTTTACATCCCGATGACTTAAGGATTAGGCTGGCTGCCTACGACGTCCGAACCTTAACTTATATATATATATATATTGTAAATTAGTTATAATATGTTGTAAACAAGTGTAAATAATGTTACCAAACCACAAAGTCATATCAGTGTAATTATGGTAAACAATAAATGACATAGCTGCAGACGAGTTTAGAGGCAGGCAGGGGTCTCTACCCAGGTATCCACCAGCCCTATTTCTGGAAGGGCTGGGTATTGGTCTAGAACATTCGAACTTCATCGATGCGATTGGCTGCTTTAGGCTATATACACCCCTAGTTTTAGCCGACAATTCATTCAATTTACGGCTCGCCTCAGGACTGGTACTTGCCGCTGCATTGATGTTTCAAGATTTGGCCTTCTCATTTATGCAAACCTCTACACTCCTATCCTAGCCTTGCTATGTTTTAGCCCGGCGTTGTCAGACCCCACACCTTCCTAGTGGGATTCTCTGCTTTTGTCTCGCTAAAACTAGCACCGCCTTGGAAAATATCTGTTCCATGTGGATGATGGTCTCTTGTGCCCTACAAACTTTACCTAGTAGCGTCTTTCCCAGCGATCTCTCTCCGGTTCACACTCGCCTTTCGGATCCGAACGGTTTTCACCTACCCTTAGATACCAAGTATGACTTCGTGGTCATTCCAATACCACATAAACTACCCATAATACCTGCCCTGTACCTCTTCTCCTGAACATAGTGCAATTTCGGAGCACATACATATCACATATGGAGTCCAATAGCTCAGTAGTAAGACCTGTCACGAAGCAATAGACCAGGTCTATTCAACTCTCACTCCATCACTAGGGCTAGGGTAGCTCGTGGCGACCCGACATTAGCGAAATCTAATTACTTTAGGTCGAATATACTATTAAAATTTAAGATAAATTAAATTGCTTTAATGATCACTATCCTAGAACACAGGAGAGAAAGGATGTAAACTTTCAAGTTGGAGAACTTTTAGTTCTGAGGAATAATAAATTGAAATATTATAAATATTATAAGTGATGCAATTATATAACCTAAAACAAAATCTATATCTAAGCTTTAATTAAGTATTACTAAACAAAGAAAAACAACCAAACACCAATAAGAAACAATAAAGCGCTTGTTATTATTATACTAGAGCACACATACAGACAATTAAATATACAGGTAGGATCATTAAGTCCCTTCAGAAGGATGCAATAATTAATTTTATAACAAGCAAGCATTCTTTAAGAAAAAAAAATACGAGAGCATGAAATTTGTGAAAAACGTGACTGTGTGTGTGTGGGTGGATAACCGGGCGATGATGGGTCTACACCTGGAAGGGGCAGCAATAAGCCGGGAGGTCCCCCGGACTTTAGGAATTCAAAACACGCCTCAAGACCGGACCTACTTCCCACCAATATCTTCTGCTCTGCCCATCTGTTCGCCTATCCTCGGGCTTCGAGTATATTGGTAAATAGCATCGTGGACGCTTTCCGCCTTTTTGTAATGGCCGTTGCATACCAACGAACTGCGGAGACCTTCGTCCTACAACAAAGGAGTAGAGGAGTGGACGGAGTACGGTCCAGTAAACGAGGGAAATGATTGGAATCTTTTTGTTGACACTTCCGCCAATAAATCCTTCGTCTTCTTCATCTGAAATGTTTGATATACAAATTCATTTTTGAGTGTCCAGACCCCATGGTTTAATTATAATGTCAATGTTCTTATATATATAATCCTTTATTGTGCTAAAATTACAATCTGCCTTTTATAAGGCAATAAGTAATTAAGATAAATTCATACCATATTTACAGTTCATCATTCACTCGCTCATTCATACAATATTTACAGACAGCCCAGAGACCCTCCAAATCCACCGCGAAGAGAAAGCGGAGTCTTGGGAAGTCCCCCACGCTCCTCCGTCAGCCGCGTCACCGGATACTAGCCAGTGGAGGCTGACCAAGAGCGCGAGAGCCACAGACGCTCAGGACATGGTCAATGTTCTTAAGAATATTTTTTGTACCACTGACAATTATTTTGTTGAACCACTGATTTTACTTTTTGTTTTTAGGTGGTTGAACCTCATCTCTATGAACGGCAAGTTTTCTATCATTTCTCACTTATGTTCAAAGCTTGTGGTCATAAAAACAATTAATTTGATTGTATACTTTAAAGGTCCGCATTCCCTTGAAATAGGCTATTAAAATTTTACTTCAATATTATAGAATAAAGGAAATAATGGAAAATGATTGAGCTTTTCCCCGTTTCGCTAACTTTAAAGATCTCATATGTCACAGCACAGAAGCTATCAAAGAATATAATTTAGTTTTTCCCCAATGGTTAAGGACTCATCAAGGACGACAACGATAAGAATTCTAGTTTCAGTTGATGGACGTAATATGAAAATTTAGTTAATGTATTTTGAAATTCACATCTTTATTTGATTAACTGACAGCCTAAGTGTTTTGAAGCCACTAAAGCTCTCAGAAGTTACACGGCCAATGATGTGCATTGTTACTCCATATTGCCAAAAAATTAACAACTTATACCGTAGTTCATATAAAACGTTGCAGCAAAAAAACTACTTTAATCTTAGTTTGCCAGTTTAGAAATTATTATTGGATTGATAAAAGTTTCACTATGGCTTGAAATAAGCCTTACAGGAAGAGTGAATGTGCTTCAAAACAGTGAGGATAGCACGGACATTGGACCTTTAAATGGACATTAAAATGGAAAGTAGCATTCAGAAGTCAAGTTAAGAGGATTCCGGAGCCAGTAACAATAGGCCCACTCATGTCCGGTTTAACTACAGCTTATTCTGCCTACTCTGTAAGCTTATTGCGACTTAGAGCATTTGTCAGTATATGTACTGCCCAACTCTATCATTTCAATAAAAATAAAATTATTATATTTTTATTATTAATATTTATACATGAAAACATCATCAATTGTACCTGGTATATGCTACGGTGCAAAACAGTTATATTTATTACTGACCATATCCCTGGGTAATCTAACCCCTATGATGCTGGTAAATATTGTAACGTACCTCGTTTCCTGATAAGTATACAGGGCGTCAATAAGAACAATAGTCCCGCCAGCGTCTAGGTTACTTTTAATAGTAATAATAATAATTGAAGTGTCCCCACCACTGTTGATTGAATTGACTACTTAATACAACAATGCAGTGATAGTTATCCTAAAACACTACCTTTGTGAAATACCAAAATAAATCAGGAATGGTTAGTATAATGAAACTTAATTCACTATACAATTTATTATATTATACATAACGTATTTAAAATCTAATTGTTAATCTAGTTGTTGTGTAAAATGTGAACTTACTGTTTACAAAAGAATTATATAAACTATTGTTATACAAATGAATTAAATTGAGCTCACTATCCTTAATATTTACTGCATACTGAATTCAGCCAACATTTAAATAATACTGACCAGATTATCTTTTAATTAGTATTCGGTACCTTCATTATTGTTCATTGGGAGTCCTTACGTAGTGGGGTCGTTTGATGTTTCATTTATTCTTTCCATACAAACCATTTTTCTTTGTTGAGTTTCCTGACTGAACCCATTGTTATCCATTAATATTTCTTATATGATCACACAGGCTTCTTATTACTCCCCGACTTTAACTTATACTTGAAAAAATTAAATTTCAAATTGACTAACCGTTAAACTTGACACGGGAGCCAACCTCTTCCGTTCGGGGCTAGAGGTTGACTCCTCAAAATCTTCCCGTTGTTTTCAGTGCTAAATCTTCTTATCTCCGTTATATCGGCCAAAAGAAAGATTACATGTCCACGATTGGACATTATTGGCCGAGTGTCGTATAACACCGATGACCGGGCGTCGGAGGGGGGGGGGGGCAAGAATCGTCATCCGAAATGGCGTGAGTTAAATAGCCAGGGCGTCCGCGCCGATTTTTCAGCGTCTTCTGAGAACCTCCAGTTCGCTGAACGGACCTACCATCATCCTGCCTATGATTAACAGCCGTTTCTCATCTTGAATTTGAATCAGATCGCTGACAGATTTCTTTTTTTATAAACAACAACTTTATTATGATAAAATTACAATCTGCCTCACTGGGCAATAAGAAATTGCGATAAATGATCTCATTCATACCATATTTACAATTTTCATTTACTCGCTCATTCATACAGTATTTACAAACAGCCCAGAGACCTCCCGAGTCATCATCTGACAGATTTAAACTTATTATTTGAATTAAACACGATTAGGTAAGCTTACTGAAGATAATCTTAGTTAGTATTTATTTACTTGGATTTTGGAAAAACAAAAATCCAGGACGTCTCAATGTGTATGTTTATTCTGCTTTTTCACCTTCTAAAATTTTGATCTGAGGAAGGAGAACAGCTTATATTTTCTGTGACGGTAAGCTGGACCACAAAATGCATGCGATAATAGCTGAAGCTAAAATAACATATTATACTAGAAGTACTAAATTTATTTGTAATAAAGAAGCCTCAAGTACTTTAATTCGATGGTTAATTTTAATCTTAACCTTAAAGATCTTGCTAAGGAGTACTGGTGATGTTTAGTTTCATTTGCTGTGGACGTCAATAAGGACTCAGGCGGAACCAGTCATGGAAGGCGAGAGGGAGCACCATGAGCATGTCAGATATAACCGAGTAGAACAGACAGGCTGACACAACAATCTTGATGTTCTTATAGCGAAGCTATCCCCACTCCTGTTTATCGTTTTATGGCTTCACATTTCACCTAACTATCCAGCCTAGGACATCTTGCTGCGCCGGTGTTGAATAGTATCCATATGATTTTCCATCTAATTGTCTTATGGCTTCACGTTTTTCCCATTATAGCTTTGGGTATTTAGTCTCAGTGGTTTCAAGTGGTTTATGGTTTGGGTTTAAAAATAAAATAGACAAATACATCTGATGAATTAAGTTTTCCTCTCTCGTAGGGATATCATGAGGAATAATGGGAGGTTAGCCGGATACATAAAAAGAAAATTAGGCACAATTTGAGAATATGATATCATGAAATAATTATTTATAAGAAACTTAATGGTAGATATACATACGGGTTTGAGATATCATAAATTTACTAAACCTTAAAAACAAAATAATTTAGTCTAATATTAACCAATGAAGGACATCCCATCTCTCAATCGAAAATAAATTACAAATCTACAAAGTTATACTTAAGGAAATCTGGGCTATAAGGATAGAGCTATGGGGGACAGCAAAAAAGTCGAACATCAAGCGTATCCAATCCTTTCAATCAAAACGAATAGTAAACGACCCTTATTACGCCATCAACAAATCCCTTTATAACGATCTTTATATACCTTACATTCTTGAATTCATCCCTTCCAAATTCATGAAATTCCATAGTAACATATCCAATCACCCTAATCCCGTAGCATGATCATTACACTGCGTCACTCATCCCTATAATCCTCCTTGGAGACAAAAACGGCAGAGACGTCGTGACTTGCTATAAATACGTGACAGTGGGAGTCCTGGCAATGGCCAATTTCTCCAATTAGGTCCTGAGCGTATGTGGCTCTCGCGCTCTTGGTCAGCCTCCACTGGCTCGTAACTTGTGACGCTGCTGACGGAGGAGCGTGAGGGACTTCCTAAGACTCCACTTACTCTTTTGCATGCGAGGGAGGTCCAAACCATGTGGACTCTGGAGGTTTCTGGGCTGTTTATAAATACTGTATGAATGAGCGAGTGAATAAAAATTGTAAATATGGTATGAGTGAGAACATTTATTACAGTTACTTATATCCCAAGAAGCCAGATTGTAATCTTATCATAATAAAGCTTTTGAATAATCAAAAACATAAAATAAAATAAACGAAATGAGCTATTTACCCCAATGTTATGCAGGATGTCTTGAATGGTGGTTTCTTAGTTTTCAGAAGAGAATGTTCGTGACTCTAGGCACCAGTGCCCACTACTACCAACCGACTCTCTTGCAGTGAGAGATCTAGTTCGATGAGGTTCAGAGCCCGAGACCGAGGGGATCCACCCCCAAAACTGAATAAGAAATAATTGTATTTCTTTACCAGAAGTACATCATGTCACATACATCTCCATTTTCTCCTTCACCGTACTGTACGTTTGCTCTTCTCTCCATCCAGGCCAATTCACGTTCTTAACTTTTGGTTTTTTATGTCGAAACTGTAAACCCAAAACGGTGTACCCATAAGTATTATATTTTAGCTGATTTTTGTTACACCACATTCGAGCACGTCCATAGGTACTTATAATATTGATAGTACATAATTTCAAACTATGGATGCGTGGGAGCTCTACATACAACAGATTAGGAACCGTTCATCTACGAACTCTTCATTCGTAACACATAGGAGAAATACATATTAACCAAACAAAGGATATAGAAGGTAAAGGAGTATTTTCAAATATAATGGAATATTTTCAAAACCACTGAGGTCATTCTAACCTCCCGGAAACTAAGCTCTCAACAATTTATTTATTTTTGAAATTGCTTTTTCGATGCCGCGTTTAACAAATAAATACAACGTCTTATCTTAAATAAGTTAGATTTCTGTATTAAAAAAAATTAGTGAAACAGCACAGACTTTTTATTCCTTTACATCTCATTTTCCACAGTAATATTAAATTGATAAATACAATTATTTTTACGAATGATTTCGCATTAGATACATGCAGGGAAATGATAATTGCACATTACCTGTTTACAAGCAAAGTCTCTTCCAGGCACACTATGTTAAAGTGCTAATCAATGTCTAGTTATATTATTTAAAGTTTATTGTCATTGATACAATAGCTCCTAGATATTGAAATGTTTATGATGCTTTCTTGATTATGATATTCAAACATCTCTTTGGAAATAGTGACTGTTTGAGTAGGCCAAAAGCCATCTAATAATTTTCTATGGTTTCATCATCCTTTAACCGGGATATTCTATAAGCGTGGGTGGAGGACAGCCAAGAATAGCACAGATTGACTGTAGAAAGAAAACAAACAATGGTCTCTGGCTCTTTGGCTCTTTGGAGAGATCTCCTTCTCATAGTCGAAGATAAGCTTAGAGTCCTGGGGCCAACAACAAGGAAACCGGCCCACCTCTGACCCGTCCAATCTATTTCAGTTCAATATAAATGCTTTTACAAGTGGGTGGTACACGGAAACCTTTTAACTCGCCTTGATCCACACAGAATATAGGTACAGTTTCTGCAAAAAAGTAATCAGAACAGCATTGCATTGCGTTTCACATATTAATTCATTAGGATTATCATAGATTGAAAGGACATTCTATAACATCATTCCTACTTGTTTATTGATCATTCTTTTCCAATCAGAATTTTCTGTGTTTATTTAGACCTTTAAAGACACGAAAAACTGCTACCTATGATTTTCTTTGAATATTGATCTAAACTTATATGTAATATTATGATAATTTTATGACCCTATGTTTTTGCACTGAATCGATCTATTTTTCAAAAAGTGTCTTTTCGATCAAAATATTACATTGATATTGCAAATTTAACCAAGCGATCATTTGCTGGTATTAAAAATTACAGACACTACAGTTATTGCCGCAAAAAAAACCTAGGGACTTCCCTAGAATGAAGTAACACTACTTATTGAAAGAAGACTTTTTTTTGTCCATGATTCTGGAATCATCTGCCTAACCACATGATCACTTCTGTCTAGGTTAATATTGCTGATGTTTTTTCATGATTTTATATATATATATATCCTTATAATAATATATATATAAGGAATACACCCCTTTCCTTAATATAAAATATAAATATTTAAAAATATTGAGGGATTTTTGACTGTATCATGCTACCCCAAAACGTCTCAATCTAGCATACAAGAGAGAACTTTTTACCACACCTGGAATTTTAAAAATATTTATATTAAAGCCTTGCCATAACACCCACAAATATTTACTTCACTAAGGAACTTAAGCTTAGAATGGTCATATGAGCCAAACTGAGCCATGGAATTCCAAGTTTCACTGCCTGACTAGTCATTAAATTCCAGAGACTTAATTAAAAGAAATGATAACACAGATTTTCATGCTTTTAATTTAGATGGTTTTGCCTGTTCCTGGTTTCGGTTAGGTTATTGGGTTATTCGTAACATTGTTTAAAAGTTTCCTTGTTTTCTGATAATCATTATTCTTTTGGTACATAAAATCAGGTAAGATGGATACATATCAAAGATGGATTAAAATAGTGAAACAAATATTTTGGACGATTTTCCAGAGTTCGAATGCAATTCGATTTTCCTATCCCTAGTGTGCATTCAAGAATTTTGAGAGAGAAAACAACAATTTATTAAGATAAAATTACAATCTGCCTTTTATTAGGCAATGAGTAATTGAGATAAGTGTCATCATTCATACCATATTTACAATTCATCATTCACTCGCTCATTCATACAATATTTACAAACAGCCCAGAGGCCCCCCAAGTCCCCGTCACCTTCCTCGCATGCGAAGGAGGAAGCGGAGTCTTGGGGAGTCCCCCACGCACCTACTTCAGCCGCGTCACTGGATAAGAGCCAGCGGAGGCCGACCAAGAGCGCGAGAGCCACAGACGCTCAGGACATGATTGGAGAAACTGGCCATTGCCAGGACTCCCACTGTCACTTGTTTATAGCAGGTCACGAGGCCACTGCCGTTTAAGTCTCCGAGGAGGATTATAGGGATGAGTGGTGCAGTGCAATGACTGTGCTAGGGAATTAGGGTGGTTGGATAGGTTACCATGGAATTTAATGAACTTGGAAGGGATGAGTTCAAGAATATAGGGTATATTCAGATCATTGTGAAGGGTTTTGTTGCTGACGTAATAAGGGGCATTTACTATTGTTCTTAGGACTTTTGATTGAAAGGATTGGATGCGCTTGATGTTCGACTTTTTTGCTGTCCCCCATACCTCTATTCCGTATGTCCAGATTGGTTTAAGTATAACCTTGTAGACAAGTAGTTTGTTTTCTATTGAGAGGTGGGATGTCCTTCGAAGTAGTCTGTACAGTTGTCCAAAGCGTCTGTTTAGTTCTTGTCTTTTTAGTCTCGTGTGTGGGTTCCATGTCAGTCTCTTGTCGAGATGGAAGCCTAAATACCGTGATGATATTTTAGGATTTTCTTAGTTACATTCCACAGGGAGTTGTCCCTGGTAGACAGGGAGGAGAGATAGAAATTGAAAGAATCGGAACGGAAGGATGCCAATTGCCGCTTTACAAGCCTGCAGTACTGATTGTATAAGCGACGATCAGCAGGATGTCGGGATCTTTGCCACACTGTTCTGGAGTGGCGTTTGGATTTGATTAGGTCTTTGAGATACTGAGGTAAAGGATTTTGATTGTGAATTTTTAGGTGACGATGGGGTGACGATGCCTCCCAGGCCGACCTCTGGATCAGAGTAGTGAAGGAATGCACTGCATCATCTAGGTCTTGGGATGTTTTCAGAGGTACTTTGAGGTCTACAGAGTCTGTAAGAATCTGACGGAAGTGGTCCCAGTCAACTGGGCCCCTAATAAATGAAGGAGGAGGCATTTTGTGTATTGGATTTAGGGAAATGGTTAATAATAAGGGGCTATGGTCGGAGGAGAGGTCATCGAGGCGCTTGAGTGAATAGTTTAGTGTTCCTAAACTATTGCAGAAGAAAAAGTCAAGGAGATCTGGATTTCGGTTGGGGTCTGATGGCCAATAGGTAGCTGTGTCAGGAGAGATAGTGGAGCAATGTCTCCGTGTGAATGCAGACAGCAAAGCACGTCCTCGTGTATTTGTGGATCTTGAGCCCCAGTGCTGGTGTTTTGCGTTAAAGTCCCCACCCACAAGGAAACGATGCCCGATGGAGTCTAGAAAGGAGATGGATTGGGAATTGGAAATGGATTTATTGGGAGGGCAGTACACTGATGCTAGAGTAAGGGGAAAACTGAGGGTGGTGATTGACACTGCAGTTGATTGAAGGAAATCATGTGCTACCAAAGGAACTATGTGATGGGATATGGTGTTATGGACAATGACAGCGGTGCCTGCATGAGCTCTTCCATCTGGGTGATCAGTTCGATAAGTCTGGTACTGTCGAACGGTAAATGATCGTTTACTTGTAAGTCTTGTTTCAGTAATAAGAGCTACATCGATGTTTTTGTCATGGAGTAATGCTGTCAGTTCGTTAGTGTGGGTGCGAACACCATTCGCATTCCAAAGGAGAATGGATAAGGAGTCGGAAGGATCCACTTATGGATTTTGTTTAATGGGGATAAGATAGAAGACAAGATTTGTAAGAAAGGAAATAAGAGGGGTAATTAGGGTTCTGAACTCTGTAAGGAATGAGGTTAAGAGGCTGGTGAGATCTGAAGAGCTTGAAGGTGGCGGGATATGCGAGATGTGTGGTTGAGGATGGGATTGAGTTTGCTGGTTGCTGGGATGAATGGAGTGCTGGGGAAGAAGAACTTGCGGAGGAGGAGTAGGCAATGCCTGTGACTGCTCTATGTTCCGAACTGCGTCAGCAAAAGATACTGAAGGCCTTAAACTTCTGGCGGGGGCGCTTCTTGGGCTACCTGTGGCTGGCGTTTCTTCTTCTA
The DNA here is from genome assembly GCA_930367205.1 of Acanthosoma haemorrhoidale. NCBI lineage: Eukaryota > Metazoa > Arthropoda > Insecta > Hemiptera > Acanthosomatidae > Acanthosoma > Acanthosoma haemorrhoidale. The sequence goes on from OV884012.1 coordinate 31,548,806, forward strand.
GGCGACGACGTTGTTCGCTTCTGGACTTTAGAATTCTATAGGCCTCACAGCCTTTATAGTTTGCCGGGTGCCCTTGCTGACAGAGCACGCATACAGCAGGTGATTTTATGGGCTTCTTGCACAATTCGCTTTTGTGCTGCCCACTGCACTTTACACACCTGGGAGGGTGGTAGCAGTATGATTTGGTGTGCCCATATGCCTGACAATTATGGCATTGTACTATATCGCGTTTCGGGTAAGGCTTTTCGACCTGTACTCTTGTGTAATACAAGTGGGTGACCTCATAGATTTTTTCCACTCCAGGTGTCCGCTCTAGTTCCACAAAGAATAAGGGCAGTGGTATCTTGGTGCTTGCATTATTTTCTTTTCTTTCCTCACGGAGCACATTGGTAATTTGGCGAACCTTGTATCCTAGGCTTAATAGCTCCTTCTCTATCTCTTCCGCTGGTGTAGTGGGATGCAGGTTTCTAATCACTACCCGCAGTGATCTTTCTTGCTTTAATTGGTATGTGTGAAAATCGGCCTTAGTTTCTTCTAAGTACTTAATTATTGTACGGTATGTTTCGGGAGTGTCCGGTGATACTTTTGTGTCCCGGGACCGATTGAGGCAAGTGTATTTTCCTGTACCTACAATTTTATTTAGTTGGGTGCATAGTAATTTAAAATTACTGATGTTTCGTATGAATATTGCTGGTGGCTTGGGCCGTGTGGGTGTTTGTGTAGAGTCCATGTCCTCTATTTCGATATTTGTCAACACCTCGTAGCTATTGGGCGTGAAAAACGGAGACTCGTGAGTGGTTGTTGCTGTTTTTTTCGATGTGCTAGGTAGTGATGGTAGTGATGGTAGTGATGGTAGTTCCTCCATAGAGCTGCTGGGAGCTGAAGAGTTTTCAAGTGCTATGTTTCGGTTAGATCGCCGCGGCTTACGTTTAACCGGCGACGGAGTGGGGGTAGGTCCCAACGACCTTGTACGTTTTTTTTTATTGTCTGCTGACATTAGCTGCTGATAGGAACGCATGTTTCATTCACGAGTCACGGGTCTTGGCTCTGAGCCACCAGAACGTAGCGGCTCAGAGATTATAATTGAGTGGCGTTAGTGAACGATCCGAATGGCGCTATGACAAATGCTTCTCAAAATGGCCGACTTCTCGATCCGATTTCACTTTCACTTTTGTTCTACACAAATGAAATAAGCGATTTACTTACGTCTTGAGGGCTCCCTCGTAACCAGCTCACGTAAGTTGCCTGGTAGAACAAGTTTTTGGTTGTACTGTGGCCTAAAAATGGTAGAATAGAGTATTTGAAGGACGAGCGATGTTGAGAGGTGTTTCAGAAAGTAGCGCATGCGCAAAAACTATTCAAGAATTTATTATTTAAAAAAAAAAAAATAAAAATAAAAAAAAAAATAAAAAAATAAATGCATGTCATAGGTATGAAAATGTTGGGCCAAATTCTTATATGAAAACCCTGTTTTTTAGCTTTAACAAATTTGTACAAAATTGAGAATATGCTTCCTGGATAACTTGTGATGGTTTGCCCATTTCAAATAAACATTCAGTCTTATGCTATTAGTTTCGACATTCTATTTAGTCTTGAAGAGAAGAATGATCGCAGCCGTTATTTGTATATACAACTCCCTCGATGCTTGAATCATAAATAAACCTCTTCAACCGCACATTAATTCCGTTTAGCACATTGTGGTATGAATCATTGCTTCTAGAAATTTTTATCTTATGCTATGCCCACTCTCAGCTTTCATATAAGCTTTAAAAGGGATTGGTGGAAATGATTTGTCACCCATAATATAGTAATAACACAAAAGCCGCAAGGTAACAGTAAACAGGACCTGAATGCAACGAGCTAAATAAAAGATTTCTTTCTAACAAAGTCTAAGGGTTCAAAATAAAACTGACTCATATAGTTGTCCTAATTCTTGGACAGAGTTCCAAATCAAAAATTAAGTTGGTGGCTTATAATTGTAGGGTCCTATGTAATTAATTGAAGTTATTGGTTGTAAGGAATATATTGTGGCGTACAAACGCACTATTAAAACTATATATATATAAACACTTAACTGTTTTATTTCCGGGATACTTGACATTATTTAATATTGTCAAAATAAGTTTTACATGCATTCTTAGTTCGAAATAGTGCTATCTGCGTTGACGATTTAACAAAAGAATGAGCTCATGGCCTTATCTAAGCATAAAATCCATTGTTGGAGCCAGGGGATGGAAATGCAGATCCGCCTGGCAGATACTCTTGTACTCGTATATATTTTGCCAGAGATGAAGTGACAGACTACGCAAAATCAGCAATTGTGCAATGGGATATATACACTAAAACGGAGGTGTCGTTCAATGTTAATGCCTAAGTAGGCGATACTGTTTGAAAAGGAATACCCTCGGAAGTGGCACCGAGTGAAACTCACATATGATTTCAAGAGAAAACTGCTGAGCACTGCAGTTTCTTTTAGTGAATCATGCACAGTTTTTAGGGGGTGAAATAAATGCAATGGTTTTGTAGAACACAAAATGTTTTTGTGTTTTGACAGATGTTGGTAAATCTTTTTTTTTCATACATACGTTTGCGAATCTCAAAGCTCTCACGAAGACTGTCCGGTTTCAAATGAAAGCGATACTTGAATGAGGTTTAAAACCTTAGACCTAAATTTGATTGGAGCATCAAAGGGTTGCCAAGGAGCGAAGTAACAACCCGTTAGCCGAACTGCACCGTTATTAGATTGCAGCTGAATGGGCCCCTCCTGTCGGTCCCTCTTTCTCTTCCTATACAGCCATTTAAACTTTAATTTCATTCCAAATGGCTAGGAGCATTATCACACCTAGTCTATATTTTATACAAAACCCTTGTCTTTGCTAAATGTGATTTGTTTTTATTTTTATCAAGTGCGAATTAAAAAAAATCTACTATTTCTCTTAGAGGAGGAAGCTACGTTTTTTAATACTTTCAGTTTAAATTTGCCCATAGCTGAAAATATGTATCAGGCATTTTCTCATCTCAAATGATTACCTAGAAATTCAGCGGCTGCTAGAAAAAAAGAAAATTATTTTTTTGTTCAGTGAGTACAGAATCTCTCCATAGTATGATCGGGAAGTACTAGCGAATTAGCTAAAGACCTGATGGTCAAACAACTAAAGTTCTAGCAGATTATGGTGGATTTATTGAATATCTCAACCGAGCTAAGATGTTGCACTAAGCCTTACATGCCTGTACGATAACTGCTTAAATTAGCTCCCAGAACCAACGATCTTCAGCCATATCTAGTAAAAGGGACTTCAGTTGAGGAACATGGTGCTACTAGGGGGAAGTTGGCCCGCTAAGAACTAAAATTTGGGATGACGGTGGAACCAACTAAAACTGTTTACATTTGTTGAAATGATTGGTGTTCCATTATTTTTAAGGATTTATTAAAGTTTATCAGCATATTTGTCCACATATTCGGTATTTTGGAGTTCCTTCTAGATGTATTCGGAATATAAAGATTAGATGAGCACAAATTCAGTGTGCTGACGTTTCTCAGTTAAAAAAAAGATTCTTGTCTTGAGACTCTCACACTTGAGACCCGGGTCCTTTCGATCTTGGTCAAGGTGTTCAAGCTGTTAGTTTATGCCGACCCTCCTTTTGTTTTTAATTCAGTTCAATGTAAAAATTAGTTTTCGGTATGGATATCGCCTTATGTTAAGCAACATGTCGTGTGGAAGGCTAATACCTTCACAACCTTGTCCTACTTTGTAACGTGTACATGTTCGTCGTCCGCCTTTTTAGATTTAAATGTTTTTGTTTATACAGACCATTCATTTTCTTCATACTCTACTCATTTGTATTTCATTTCGTCAATTCATTTCACAACCGATAAATTTCTATGTTCTCCTTTACTCAACTTGTAGTTTTTTTTTTTTTGCTTGATTAAATTAATCACATTGTCGTTAACGTTATTATCTTGAATTTAATGGTATGCTTGCTTTATCTTATTTTGCACTCCTAAAATTAGTCTTATATGAAAATGTTGTCTCTCATTCACAGCAGTGTAGTAAAATTAACCAGAGCCATTGGTTGGACTTAAACTAGCACCTAATATTTCAAGGTGGATATCACAAGCATATTGTTTTTAAACAAAAATCAAATTTAGTGAATTTTTATTTCGGCAGGCAATACGTATGGATATTTCTCGCATATCACAACCCCGATAATACCTACGACACTTAACCCAAAGCCCTTAGGTGCCAATAAGCAGATATAATTTTCATGTATATTAATAAAGCCATTCCAGGAGAGAGGGGAGTATGGAATTAATTTTGACTGCGGTTGGCGTGCCACAAGCTTGAGTCGATCTAACATCCTCCAATTTGAATCGCAAATCGGAACTAAATCGGGGAGTCAAGGGCCTGCGGGTGTCCGCTCAGGGTCAGATGCGCACCATCGCAACATCTGCTTTACTTCCTTACTGCTGCCCTCTCATATCTCAATACTAAGCATAGCAAGTATCTGCTTTTTGAGCAGTTAATTTTGCAATATAAATGGTTCAACAATTATACAGCCAGACATTGCCAAATTAATTCAGTGTATGATTTATGAATGGTGTATGAATGGCCTCAGTGTCTGCTCCCTCTAGCTTAATGATTATTACCACAGGTGGGGTATCCTGTAGTTGACAGTTAACAATCTTTATTGTGCAATAATTACAATCTGCCTTTTATAAGGCAATAATAATACAGATAAATGATCTCATTCATACCATATTTACAGCATCATTCACTCGCTCATTCATACAATAGGACATGATTGGAGAAACTGGCCATTGCCAGGACTCCCACTGTCACGCGTTTATAGTAGGTCACGAGGTTCCACTGTTCCACTGCCGTTTCAGTCTCCGAGGAGGATTATAGGGATGAGTGGCGCAGTGCAATGACTGTGCTACAGGATTAGGGTGGTTGGAAAGGCTACTGTGGAATTTCATAAACTTGGAAGGGATGAGTTCTAGAATGTAGGGTATATTAAGATCGTTATGAAGGGTTTTGTTGCTGACATAATAAGGGGCATTTACTATTGTTCTTAGGACTTTGGATTGAAATGATTGGATACGCTTGATGTTCGACTTTTTTTCTGTCCCCCATAGCTCTATTCCGTATGTCCAGATTGGTTTAAGTATAACTTTGTAGATTAGTAGTTTATTTTCTATTGAGAGATGGGATGTCCTTTGAAGTAGTCTGTACAGTTGTCCAAAGCGTCTGATTAGTTCTTGTCTTTTAGTCTTGTATGTGGGTTCCAGGTCAGTCGTTTGTCAAGATGGAAGCCTAAGTACCGTACTGTCTCGGATACAGGGAGAGGAATGGAATTAAAATAAACTAGTGGACAAGTCTTGCGACAAAGGGTGAAGGTAATGTGGGAGTATTTTGCTTCATTAACTTTGATCCGCCATTGATTGCACCAATACTCGATCTCGTCAAGGTGTTTTTGAAGGTTATGGGATGCTATGTCGGTGTCTGGATGGGATGACAAGACTGCAGTGTCATCTGCAAATGTGGCCAAGAAGGTATTGGAAGTAGAGGGGACATCAGCGGTGTATAGGTTATAGAGGATGGGGCCCAGGACACTGCCCTGTGGAACTCCTGCATTTATGGGATAGTAGTTAGACTATTCTAAATCACAGCGGACTTGGAAGAAGCGGTTTGAAAGGTAGGACTATAGGATTAGGAAAAGAGTCTGTGGTAAATATCTTTTGAGCTTGTAGAGCAAACCTGCGTGCCAAACCCTGTCAAAAGCTTGAGCTATATCAAGAAAGGCAGCAGTGCAATACTGTTTGGTTTCAAGGGCTGAGGAGATGTGATCAACAACGCGAAGACCTTGTTGAGCAGTGGAATGCCGTTGGCGGAAACCAAACTGGTGTGTGGGAAAAAGGTTTTTGGATTCAACAATTGGAAGTAGACGTTTTAGTAGGAGTTTCTCAAATATTTCTGAGAGGATAGGGAGTAGGCTAATTGGACGGTAAGATGAGGCGTCATTGGGTGGTTTACCAGGTTTGGCGAATAGGACAATAATGGAATGTTTCCAGAGGAGTGGAAAGTGCGTCGTTCGGATAATGCAATTATATATATATAGGTTAGGAAGATTATGGCTTTAGGAGGAAGTTGTTTGAGAATTTGAGGAGTAAGGAGATCATATCCAGGGGATTTTCGGTAAGGTAAGTTTTTCAGAAGGTATTTGACCTCAGAGGGATTAACGGCTTTTGGTGGAAGAGAGAGAGGAATAGGTGAAGTCAGGAAATCTTCCACAGTTGTGCTGTGAGTATTGCTTTGATGAGAAAGGTGAGGTGTGAAAGTATGGGTAAGATGCAGAGCAAATTCCTCCGACCTATCCCCATCCGAAGCCGCCCAGGACCCATCATCACGACGGAGCGGATGTGAAACAGGTTGATACTTTAGGATTTTTTTGGTTACATTCCACAAGGAGTTATCCCTGGTAGACAGAGAGGAGAGGTAGGAATTGAAAGAATCGGAACGGAAGGATGCCAATCGCCGCTTTACCAATCGGCAGTACTGATTGTACGAGCGGCGATCGGCAGGATGCCGGGATCTTTGCCACACTGTTCTGGAGCGGCGTTTGGATAGGATTAGATCTTTTAGATGCTGAGGTAAACGATTATGATTCCTGTAGTAATAATCATAAAAAGAGTGAATAGAAACAAGGAGATGAGTATTAATGGAAGATTAGTAGCTTATGATATCTGAAAACCTCATTCTAATAACACATTATATTCTAAAAATAATTTATGTTTTTCCAAAGGCCCAGAGAGTACCATCTAGGTACCTGACCAGGTTCTGAATATTCTAGACAGATGATTTCGAACAGAAACTCTTCCTTAAAATTAACCTAATTTAAATGAGTAATTTAAATTTGATCACAAAAATTTCATTAGAATATATATATATATATCGTCTAACAGACACTAATAATGAATATCGTGGATACCATATTTACAATTTTATGAACAGCCTAGAGATCTCCCAAATCCGACTATGTGTCACCTCCCTCGCATGCGAAAGAGGAATTGGAGTCTTGTGAAGTCCCCCTCCTTCATCAGTCGTTTCACCGTAGACAAGCCAGTGGAGGCTGACCAAGAGATTTTTTCGCATTCCAGAGCCTATAAGTGCAATAGTATTATTAAAATCACAATGTTGTTTTACAAGAGTGAACGTATTACCAATGATAATGGGCTAATACTTATAGTCTCTTTTTATAGTATTTATAGACTATAGAATGTGACCAAATCTCTTTGTAAGGAAAAGTAAATAACATTCTGCCATCTGGGTACAGAATTTTTAACTAGGAAATTTAAATTAAGACTAAGATTTTTTAAGTAAACTATAGATATTAAAGTTATTAATTGTATCCTAGATTCATCCTGTTCTGTTGCAATGTTGAAGTTTTTCATCATAAATCGTTGAAAGTATTTTTTTCTCTCACTTAAAATTCTGTCAATTCAGTGTCTTGTCTTTTCAAATTCCCTTGATTTCTTTCCATGAAGTGAATGCAAAATTTATCAAAAGAAATGAAATAAAAAAATCGATGTTTTGGAAATAATCATTTTTGTTAGTCGTCATTGTTGCAAATAGTGAAGTGCTAACGTAAAACGTTGCCATAATTTACAATGAGTGGATTGCCTCGAAAAAAAAAAAGTGCCAAAACTCATTGATTGCATTTGTATCTAATATAAGAATTAAGGGATAAATATCGAATTATAAGATCGAAGTCGCATAAAAAACACAAAGGTTTTGTTTTCTTAGGCCTAAAATTGCTTTCATAAGGCATTATTAAAGCGGTTGGGGCAACAAATAGTTGATTCCATATTGTCATTATTAACGCCTTCAATTACGCGCAAACTTATAATGAAGCCACCATGTTTAGTTGGCCATTAACGACAATGTCAAGGGGCTCATTGCTCGGTGCTTCTGAGGTTAGCCAACTCAAACTGAAGTCTTTGGTCCATGCCTCTTGGCGAATGGCTTCGAAGTTTCTCTGGCCTTAGAGCTCTGAGTGTATTCCATCCGGAACAATTCAACTGCCTCGGGTGCTAGTTCAACAACCATGTCCGCGGACGGACGTCTGCATGTTGTGGTCGAGGCTCTAGTTTGAAGAGTATGCATCTATAACTTAATTTAAAACAATACGAATGTAATAAAACCATCGCGATCATATTTTAATATAAATAGTAGTGTAATATTTTTCTAAATTCGCTATAAATAAGATGAGCAATTTTTATTGTTGTATTGGACCAACTATTACTTATAATTATTAACATTTGATACCCAACGGCCAAACTAATGGTACGATCGGGGGAGGGGGATTGACTAGGGTCCTCCTCCTGGAGAGAGGTAGTCCAAAAACTGTATTTTGGTATGGTCACTCGAGCCAGGGTAGCTCAGCTGGTGGAGCCCCCTAAATAGATTTCACTTGTATGACTACAATAATTGATATCCGATGGAATATGATTACACGTTCCTGATTTTCACCTAGCCTGTGGGCCCTTCTTTCTGTATTTTAGTTACTTTTGTAGAACAGATAAGAGATTTTTTAAACTGATTTAAAGGGAAAGAGGTTATTGAGAAAACAAACACAATTAATTATGTTCATGATGAAGAGGTATTGGAAAAAAAATACCATATTAGTCGCTAGTAAGCTGTTATTATCCCTAGAGTTATTTATTTACTTCTTAAGGTTAGAAATTCTCAGAACCATAATAGGATATGAAATAAACGAAATTTATTAAAGTTAAAATTAAAACACTATTTTCTTCTAACTTGAAAAATTACATTTTGGGTAGACTAAATCAGCAGTAAGAAAGGTAATAGCATTCTTACAACAGTTTCAATCAGGTACACTACTGTATCAGTCTCTTTTCAATTTAGGTCTACTAAATTATTCATACACTTCATAACACCAGGGTAAATTGACAGAACGCCACTATCACTTTTGTTTATCAAAATTCGAAGGTATCCTTCAAAACCTTGTAAGTTAACAGGATAGAGATAATGAGTGAGCAGTGTGACTTTCGAGTAACTGGATTAAATGTTTTAGTTCAGATAGATTGACGTAATTTTAGTCATAGTTGTATTCGGGGCTCTTCCACTTAAAAGAATCATAAAAACATATACATAAAATTGTATAAATGTGTTCACTATCTATTGAGGACCAAGTAATCTATGTAGTTTTATTGAAACAATGATCGCATTTATGTGGTGAGGTGACCAAATGTGTACAATCTTAGTGTTCTCCTTTTGTTATGTGATGAGTTCAGCTGATTTTATTATACGTTTTATAGAGGGTTAGGAGAACATTGACGAGGAGTAAGTTTTGGAAATGTTGGTACTTAAAGGTAACGTAATAAAACAATTCAACGAAAGTTTGAAGCATATACCTGTTTAGGTTGTTCCAAGTCGACAATCATTGAAAACTATTAGCAGATAAAGGCTACACCTAGAATAGGATTCGGACTACATCGGATGGAGGGTGGAAGTTGCCCCCGAATGGGCTTATTGGACTTGCTCGGCTACATTGGAAGGGATAGACTCGATAAGGGACTTTAGATGGCTAACTTTAAAAGCGACATTCTGGCGAACTCAGGAGCCCTAAAGTCTAATTTTCGCTGATGGCTACTTCTTCTTACGCCACCCTCCCTCTTAATCATTTTAATTTACTTAATGAAGTATTGTAAGAACTCTACTGCAGTTTTATGTCGGTTTCTCTCGCTGTAAAACAGTTCTTTAATGGAAACTAGTAAGCAGTACTTATTCTTATGGTTATTCGTACATACTTTTTTTATTTTCATACAATATATATACATACATGGTTTTCATTCATACATACATGCTTTTTAGCATGTTTGACATTGTACGTCTGACATTGTTGCGACAAACTACAAGAAAGCTGCAGTGAGGACTTTTGCTGACAACATTGCGGTATACAGCAACAGCATGAGTGCACAAAGAGCTCTCACCCAACTTGGCGCTTCGTCTCCAACTGATGATATACGTGTCCTCCGGCTAGCTCTGTTGTACGCGTCACTATGTACTCACTTGATTGACAATATACCTAAAAGCCTCCAGCAATTCCAAAACGAGATCATGAGAAAAGTGGTCCGACATACCTCTCTCGAGAGGTTAAAGAAAGCCGACCTGCACTCGTTGCTCGGTGTGCCGTCGGTGGGTGAGTTCATCCCGGTGAGACACATCACGTTTGCGACTCGTTGGAGCACCTAAAAACCCCAGTACTTAACCCTATGACCCCATCACCCTTCACGCATCGAAGGTAACAGATTGTCGGTGAAAATTAGGTTAAGATTTTGTTGTTCTATGTAAGTTAGTTTTAAGTCTATGATTCATAAGGTGAGCCCCGTCAATTTTAAACGTGTTTAGACAATGAATGTATAATGTGCATTATACTTTTGTAACAATCGCAAATCGCAATGTAAAATTACTATAGGAAATATAATAATTGTAAGACATTTAATGACCTACTGTAAATAGATCCATTTAAGTAAAATCTATACTCATTTTCATAAATTATTGTAGCAAGGGGATATGGAGGGGGAATCCTGGTCATTGAGATTTAAGTGTTGTCTTTTTTGTATTTCCTGTAATAATATATTAATATAAATTATTACTATATTATTATTTTTTTTACTCTGTATTAAATTTTTTTTTTCCTTTTGCAGGTAATTTGTTGGCATACCTCCCTGACACTCGTATGGTCTGGAACTGTTCTTGGTAAAAACACTTTTCTAAAATTTCTATGTTTACGCTGCTCTTACCGTTATCATTACTGTTAAAGGAGTTACTACAACTAGTCATTACTGATATAGTATTATTTTTTAGGCAGTGTAAAATCCACTGCAAATATTTACCACGCACATATCAATTGCATAATTTCATTTGAGTAGTAGATATCGTGATGTGTCGTTCTATTGATTGCCATTTCTTGATAATTATCATATCAATAAAATATCTTTTAAATTCCATAATTTCATGTTTAGTTCTAATTAGTGCAGTGCTTTATCAATCAAAGGGCATCATTATTGTAATGTATACATTATAGATTCAGATTAATCATAAATTAAAAAAAAAAGGTTTTGATGGAATACACTTTAAAATCATGTGATGCAGATAATGTAAGCTTTATCAGATGCTAAAAGTACTAAGGGGCTCTGAAAAATGTTTTTTGGCTTGTCTACAGCTTGGCTACTGGCCAGATTATCACTTATTCTTAAACCTTAACAGCAAACTCAGAGCAATCATAATCAAGAAAGAAAGGATTTTTTAATCATGGATGACTTTTAATGATTTAGTAATGGATTGTCTTATTATGTTGACTCATGTTAAAATGGAAAAAGTTTTTAATGGTTATTTCCGAGGCCATATTGAGGGGCTTAACTATCACAATGGAACCAAAGGGTACCTGCCAGTTTATTGGTGGGTACGTTAATACGTCCACGATGGTCGTAAAAATGGCACAATTGATTTAGAGCTTCTACATATAACGAAACGTGGAGAAGTATTTTTTCATGTTAGTTAAGACATTATCCTGGAGTGGCAAGTATACCAAATGTGACCCCACCGAATTTTCATTTTTCATTACAACTATCGGGTTTATTGATTTAGCAGATGATCTTGGAAAAGTCATCTCACTATTTTTGCTATTATTTCAAATTTTTTGACACATGATACTAATTATATGGTGTTGTTTGGAATTGTTGTAGTTAGTGAACGAAACTAGGTAATAGTTAATTAATCATACTATTGTGTGATACAGGGACTACCTTTTGTGGTTGTGGGTCCACAAACTCGAATTGACCAACACCCTTCTTAAAAAAGCCAATTTACGCAACTCTGAACAATTTATATTTTCTATGCATACTTATTTAAATAGGAATAGGTAATTCAAGAACCACGATGTAAGGTAGATAGATAAGTACCTATTAATTTTTTTAAAATTTCAAAAATAGAAATTTTAAATAGATTATATGAATGAACTTCGGAGAACTTCAGAATATATATATTTCCTTTTTATAGTAGTCGTTTATTTTACATATTTACAAAGTTCAATCGCACAATTTTGCATAGTAATCATTTATATAATATTGTTCATTTCAGTTGCGAAACATGTGATTTAATCTTTATTTACATACTTATTTAACACACATTTACTTAAGGTACAAAAAAGTAATTAATAGTATAATAAAGATTTTCGTGATACCTTATATGAATATGTACAAAATAAATTTACAAAACCCTCCTAAATGTCTAAGAGAAAAACTACTTCAATCCTTACTTTCGTTTTTAATAGTTTTAAAGCGAAACTGGGTTCAGCAACTTTCAGTGAAAGTGAACTGGTTGGGTTGAGATATTTCAATTTCAAGCCTTGCATTATCTGCTCTCAATTTGTCTTCAACACCTTCGCATTTTTTAAAAATTCTATTGTGTCTTCAGATATAAATTGCCTTGGCGAGGAACTCATTGAAATGTTTAATGTTATGCTTCCTATTTTGTAACAAAAAATTCTGCTTTTGAAGATTATACTTGAAACACAGCAAAATTGTATACAAGATTACATGGAAGTGTATCCTATCCCCGTGAACATCCACAAAATTCTTATTCATAGTCCAGCAATTACTAAAAGAATTGTTGTTCCTATTGGCCAACTGTCTGAGGAAGTTCAAGAAAGCCGTTACAAGGAATTTAAAAAGCATCAAGCAAGGAATTTTATAGAAAAATATCTTGCACACATACAAATGAAGATATTTTTCAGTATTTGTTAATATCCTACGATCCAGTGATATGCCAGACCATGGCCTCCACAAAATTTTAGCTGTTCAAAAGAATCATTGGAAGTTTATTCATACATTGGAGAGACAAGATAATACCACATTGCAAGTGGCAGCAGTAATAACGAAAGCGACATTTCAAGTGATATCTCATCATAATTGTTTGTACATGTTTACTTTTAGTAAGGCGATTTATCAATTTATTACTTAGATTAATTGTATGTGTATATTTAATAACAAAATTAATTCTTTATTGTGATGAAATTAAAATCATCCTTAATAGGCAATAGTTAATTGTGATCAATGTTCTCATTTATAACATGGTTTCCGGAGTAAGAATATATCTTGTGAAATACATCTTGGATTCAAAAATATTTCTGAATTAAAATGATCTTTTTCTAAGTGGGTACAAATAATTTTTCCTAAAAAAAAAAAAAGATTTATTTATTATATTTACATAGGCTATTGTCCTGCTAGATAGTATAGACAGTAGCCATCTGTGTGTCGTAGGTCACATATTGGTACACGGTTGGCCACCCTTGGTTTAATATATGTTGACCAGTATCTTAAGTAACATTTTATGGCACATAATCCCTAGGACGACGCTCTGATATTTGCACATTACTTCTAAGATTAAAAGCTACTGTTAATATTAAAAGAAAATGATAATTTTGCGAAACAAAATAATGCTTGAAATAACTAATAATGTTGATAAATGATATTAAGGCACACGAAGACATCAACGGATTTTTCGTTATGCTTTGGCTCAAGTGCCTTTTGTAGATATTCTCATCTATACATCCTATGTATATTTTTTTTTATATATAATTCCTTTATTGTGCTAAAATTACAATCTGCCTTGCTAGGCAATAAGTAATTAAGATATACGATCATTCATACCATATTTACATTTCATCATTCACTTGCTCATTCATTCAGGACATGATTGGAGAAACTGGCCATTGCCAGGACTCCCACTGTCACTTGATTATAGCAGGTCACGAGGCCACTGCCGTTTCAGTCTCCGAGGAGGATTATTGGGATGAGTGACGCAGTGCAGTGACTGTGCTACAGGATTAGGGTGGTTGGAAAGGCTACTGTGGAATTTCGTAAACTTGGAAGGGATGAGTTCTAGAATGTAGGGTATATTAAGGTCGTTATGAAGGGTTTTGTTGCTGACATAATAAGGGGCATTTACTATTGTTCTCAGGACTTTTGATTGAAAGGATTGGCTACGCTTGATGTTCGACTTGTTTGCTGTCCCCCATAGCTAACCTATGTATATTAACGAGACAAACGCTCTCCGGAATAGTGGTTTAGTCTGAAGCTAAGTTGTCTATTTTTGTAGAAACGGCTTTCCAAGTAGGGCACTGGTGATCTATTAGAGGGTTTAAAACTTTCAAAACCTCTTTCTAGTTACAACACAACCGAATATCACAGTAATTCAATCTTTTTTACAAATACTAGAACAATTTATTGTTAACAGATTAGAATACTTTGGAAGCTGCAAGTCCTAAAAGTGATTTCGTACCTGTCAAATTAATTTTTGGCCAACGGAAGATAGGCAATAATTACCCACAACACTCACAAATCCCATCTATTTTAGCTGAATTACCACTCTCCAGAATTCAACACCTTGCCTATCAGATAATTTACTAATAAGTCTCGATAATAGGCTCATCGTCATATTTGTTTTTCTTTAACTAATAAATATTAGAATATTTGTAAGCTTTAAGAACATTTCAAATCAATCTACAACTATACGCTATTTGATTTGACTATTTGATTTATATTGTGTATTTTATACTACGACCTAGAACCAATTTTCAGTACTAGACATGTCAAGATATTTGTTGACACCAAAAGTTTTATCTATGAATATTTTTTCGAAAGCTCACCCGGTCCATTGTCCACCTGGGATGACCCCGTGTATTTCTCGCCAGTAAGTGCTGACAGCATACAGCAGGGCAAAAGCCAAATATGATGGATAATGTTTTTGTTTGAAGGCATCATCAATCTTGCAGACTTTCACCAGACCGGGAAAAAACACACTTCGGATCATATTTTATCATGAACAACCTAACTCCTAATCGTTGCCACATAAAAGTTAGACAATAAGTTTATATATTTCAAACTATTAAAACATTCTTTCACCTCATTTGACGTAAAAATGTTTTTTTACCGGTCGATTTTTTCATAACTGTCTTAACGAAATATTCTTAAATAGACGCTATTTTCTTTGCGTTTAGTTGAAAATTGAATTGAAATGTTCTTAAAGCTTACAAATATTCTAATATTTATTAGTAAAGGAAAAACAAATACAATGATGAGCCTATGATCGAGACTTATTAATAAATTATCTGATAGGCGAGGTGTTGAATTCTTGGGAGTGGTAATTCAGCTAAAATAGCTGGGATTTTTGAGTGTTGTGGGTAATTATTGTCTTACCTTCAGTTGGCCCAAAATTAATTTGACAGGTACGAAATCATTTTTAGGACTTGCAGCTTCCAAGGTATTCTATTTCTATATATCAAGATATTCTATTCTGCTTACAATAAATAGGAAAACTAGATGTATTAACCCGTTAAAAAATATATATTATAATGTAGTTTACTTACTCACATAGAGGCATTCCATAAACTTCTATGTGTGTGTGTGCATAAAATGAAGATATTTATAATTTATAACTAATAATTATTCGTTTACTTGACTTGTTCATTTCACGACTATATTTTTCACTGCATATGCTATGACGTTACCACCAAGTTGATTAATTTTAGATGAACGCTTTTCTTGTCATTTCTTTTTCTTGTGGACAGTCCGCAAGTCAAATATTGTTGAAAATAAGCTCAACTAAATAAATACGTTCACAGCAGAACAGAAGAGTTATATCAGCCCGCTATATCCATCTATGAATAGAATGGCGTCCGAACCTCAACAAGCCGCGAGACGTGCAGGACAGGGACCATGCCTAGCTGTAGAATTGAAAAGAACCGACGGTCAAAGGGAGTGCCCACCATATTTTTCACATTTAGCCATTTATAAAGATTTTTAATAATTTGGACATTAATAAGAACCAAAAGAAAATAACGGAAGAAGAATTTTTTCTACCATTCTTTCACCAAAGAACTTTATAGCAGATAGATAAAAAAAAAAAATTAAAATCCTCAATCAATAATTAAAGGCTCTAATCACACCTCTTAGGTCCAGCTACTGAAATGACAGTATGAATAAATGTGCCCCTGAATAAATAGCACTGTATGTGAAGAACCTAGAACAATTAGATTTTACCAATTAAAAAAAATAACACAATAGATTTAGAAAATAAACACAATATTTGGGAATAGACATGATAAATTTAGTCATTATTCTCTACTACCAGAGAATATCATAACGAAAATATTCTTCTTACACAAAAACAAATATTACTGGTTGATGATATGTATAAAAACGTTAATGAACTGATATCAACTAAAATTTGAAAAATACTTAAAACAGTGCTTAAAATGTCTTTCTGTAATGCTATTCACTTTTTAATATATTTTAATTAATGCTAAGAGCACCTTAAACAAAAAGATGGTATCTTCAACTTACATATAACAAGTTCCTGACATCTAGAAGCCCAGCACAAGTTCTACGGGATGGCAAGAGATTCCTAAGAGCAATGTCAGAAATTCAACGCAGTATTAGAAATAAACACCACACTACCAACTTGACTACTATTAAAATTATGTTAAATAGAGTACGTTTAAATTATTCTAATGATCAGGAAGATTTATGATGTACTCTATTGCTGAGTGTTCATCTCCCTAGACCCACCGAAAAGTATTTATGAAGCAACAGGGCCAACACTGACCAGGTTGAAAATACCATCAGGTGAATAACATCTTTTTAGTGTGCTTATGCATTCTCGTATCCATGCCTCCATATATATAAGCTAATCGCCGGTAGTTAAGATTGATTAAAAAAAAATAAGGAAAGAGGGAAATGATACGACACTCTCAGACTCCAGTAAAAGACTGCTTTATTGTTGTTGATAGTCGTACACATATAGGATCATGGGCTGTTTACACTCCATGATCGGATTAATATTCGACCTAGTCATGCTTCTGGCTTTAACTCCCCCCTGCCAGTTCCTGATCATCCGTCGGGAACTCCAACTTAACACTTATATACACTTAAAGAATATACTGATTACTTATAGGTCGGAAAACAATAATGCCGTGCTCACCCAGAACATCACAACATTGCCTTACAGACATAAGAAATAAAACAGAAACCTTATTGAATTTCATACAAAACTGAAGATAATACAAGTGAATAAAATAATAACAATAATAGAAAAATATCCTAGTAAAAGTATATACAAAAAAAACAAATTATGACCCCAATGAGATGTGTGGAGAGGCGAGGATGTCAGAGCTAAACTATTATTCGGAAGCTTTAACTGCTCTATATGTACAGTCCTACGCTTTCCGGGTTCATGGACACTTTGGGTGGTCACTGAATTGTTTTCACGAATCGCGATCATCTTGAAGGGTCCCTCATAATGGGACAATTCTTTAGTCCGATTATAGCCGATCTTCGATACACGGTGGTGCGTATCGTGACGCGACCTTCTATCGCTTTGACGCCCGCATTCTCCCTGACCACCCTCCTAGTCTTTTCGGCTGTAATTTTCGCCCACAGTTTCCCCAACTCCACGTGGTTGTTGGCGAGCTGTGACGTCTGATCTCCCACTACTGTTCTCCTAGTGTTGTGGAGACTGCCGCGAAGACCAAAAAGGATTTCAAAGGGTGAGAACTCGGTGGTCGTGTGAACGGAGTGATTATACGCTATCAAAGCCTTAGACATTGCCTCTGCCGGCTTCAACCCCTTCCCCCCAATTGTCGGCATGGTAAACCCGGAGATGATCTCCCAAGGTGCTGTGGAGACGCTGAATTCCCCCTCCGCTCTTTGGATGCCCTGGAGTATTGGCATGCCATATTATGTCCAGAACGTTCAATTCCTCTCTTACGTTGGCGGTATCAACTCCCCCCCTCGTCCAACGCTATCCGATCGGGGACGCCGTAAAATTGGAAAAACCTCCTCAGCGCTCCTGACACTACCTTCAAAGACTTTTCTCGAACGGAGTATGCCATGGCCGTTTTTCTAAACAAGTCAACCACGGGGACCCACTTGTGTCCCTTTCAGGTATTTTTGCTGTGGGGTATAACTTGTAGCCCTATCGGTGGATGTTTATCATATTTGTTACGGTGGCAAACCTCGCATGCCCCCAGCGGCTCCTGAATAGCTTTCCGCATCCCCCGCCAGAAATACTTGCGCTTCAACGCCTGAGCCACCTCGTGTTCCCCCTGGTGATTTTTTTGCCCTTATGGTAAATGTTCAATCCACCCTAATCTGTTCCGCCCGCTAAGACACTTCATATTTTCTTCGGATGGTCGTGTTTCCCACGCACAGATAGTGAGTCTTCCCTGGTTTGGAAGCATCCTTGAGGGCACGACAAATTTGGTCATTTCTCACCGCTGGCCACGACCATATGGTGTTGCTGGATCGTCGAGAGCTACCGTACGCTATATTCATGGGCAACGAGTTCCTTGCTGGCAGCGCTTATCATTTATGATTTATCCGCACTCTTCCATAACCGCAGGCCTGTCATCCTTGAGCTCCCTCCTCCTGCCACCAGTTCCTCATCTGCAGAGCCTGGTTCGTATTGTTCGCGTTCCCTCTCCGGCGTCCATTCTCGCAAGAACTGGTGGATGTTCCTGGATGATTCCCTCTGATATTGTTCTAGTGCGTTGACTGCTATCGCCTGGGACAGCCAGTCCGTCACAACGTTCTCTTTACCGGGCTTATATACTATCCGTTATTAAGTTACATTGACCGATGAACTCTTTC
Organism: Acanthosoma haemorrhoidale; assembly: GCA_930367205.1. NCBI lineage: Eukaryota > Metazoa > Arthropoda > Insecta > Hemiptera > Acanthosomatidae > Acanthosoma > Acanthosoma haemorrhoidale. The sequence continues at coordinate 31,567,542 of OV884012.1, forward strand.
CACCGTGAGACCCTCGCCGACGATTACTTCAGTTTACCGATCCGCTGTAGTGGTCAGTTGTCTGTGTGCACCTGGAACCTCCCGAACACATAGTTATCGGACGTGATCAACCGCCGAGACTATCCCGAATAACTCGCGTTCCAGCGCGCTATACCGACTTTTCGCCTCTGTGAGGCGCCTGCTGCCGTTCGCTACGGGATGGTCCCCTTCGTCCCCTGCCTGTGAAAGAACCGCTCCCAAGGCATGTTCACTGGCATCCGTCGTAATTGTGAATTGGTTTGTGAAATCAGGAAAAGCCAGTACTGAATGTTCCTGTAGTCGTCCCATGCACCCACAAATGTTCACCTTTATGTCGGGGGTGATGACTACCTTTTTCCCCTTTTGGAGGAGGTTGTTAAGAGGTACCAGGTATGCTGCCATTTATGGGACGAATCACCTGTAGTAGTTCAGTGTTTCCATCAAACGCCGTATCCCTTTTACGTCAGGCGGAACCGCCATCTTCTGGATCGTTGCCACCTTTCCGGCATCGGGTCGGTCTCCTTCCTTGTATATCGTGTGCCCCAAAAAACTGATGACCTCTTGAATTATCGGAGGAAAAGTCCCATCCGTACTTTTCCTCCGATAATTTCTGGCCAAATTGTCGCACTGTCACATTGTCGGTCAAAAACCGTCCTCAAGTGATCTACATTTTGGGCCTTGGTCGTGCTGAATACTAAGAGGTCATCCATGAGCCTTTGGAATGTGATAGGTGCATCTTTAAATCCGAATGGCATCCTCTTAAACTCGTAGTGACCTCTCTCAAAAGTGAAGGCTGTCCTATGTCGGTCCATAGGATGCATCTGTATCCGGCGACACGCTGCTGTGAGATCTACGACCTGAAGATCCTCACCCCGCTCAGCCGGTCTAGAATGTCATGAAACCTTTAAACCTGGGGATCGGGTACTTCTCGTCCACCGTATTATCAGTGAGTCTCCTGTAATCTACTAAGACCCTATGCTTATCTGGGCCCCCACCTTCCTCGTTCTTTTCCTTAACAGCCTTGGCCACCTCTTAATTACAAATAATTATCAGTCACTCTCTTCTCGATCAGATCATATCATATCTATCATTTTTTCCATATGCTTAATAAATAAAGATTATGATGTCAGTGAGAGTGGGAGGAGGGACTGAAGTAGTTGGGGAGCAGCCGTAGGTGGGGACTTACCCCAACCCTACTGGCTGGGCTCCTATATAAGCTTCGGCCTCAGACCAAATTAGCATAACTAATCGGACCTTCACTTGGAACACTACTCTCTCCTCTCTCTCTGCACTGGCGCCTGTTGCTCTACTCAAAACCATGGACCATCTCTCTTTCCTAACCTCGCTATGTTGTAGTCCGGCGTCGTCAGACCTCACACATTCCTAGTGGGAATCTCTGCCTTCGTCTCCTTAAAACTAGCACCTCCTTGGGATAGACCTCGCCCTCGCGGACGACGGTTGCCATGGCCCTGCAAATTTTACCAGCAGTGTCTCCCACGGCAATCTAGTCTGCCTCTCTCCGGTTCACACTCGCCTTTGGGATCCGGACGGTATACAGAGAGGAGACGATAAAGAAGAAAAAAAATTTGAGAGAAAGAGAAAAAAAAACTATCACTTTCTACGCCGCCGTACGAGGTTCCCAGGTTTCGGCACCAGTTAAAAACCGGTTTAATATAAAATCTTTTTAGTGCACTTATGCGTTCTCGTATCCATTACATATATATCTGTACCTCGGAGGGATGCAACACTATGTCCATTTTTTTGTCCAAGTGAAAAAAAACCGTAAAAAAGGTTTTTTTTTCATTTTATAACAACTGCATGATGTAAATAACAATAAATAGAATGTTCTGGTAAAATATTGTTTCAACATCTCAATAAATAGCTGTGCCAATACAAACACTTTTTGTTGAAAAAAAGTTTAAAACTCCTCTCCTGTAAAGTTATGAAAATGGACATAGTGTTGTATCCCTCCGAGGTACAGATATATAAGTTAATCGCCGGTGGTTAAGATTGATTAAAAAAAATAAGGAAACAGGGGAATGATTTAACTATTTTAACAATATTCCATAATATATATCGGGGGGAGATGGAGTATCAGAAATATACGGGTATAGAAAATTTTTTTGAATAGCTAAGATAACTGTTTAATGAACAATAAATAGTAGAGTAGGGTAGAATGAAGATGAACTCCCTCTGTGAACATACCAGCATGAATCTACTAACAACCCTTAACTTCAAAACAGACCGTCTAGTCGTGGCGTGATCTGCAAGATGACTTTTAATATGTAAGATCAAGTGATTGATCAATGTGGTGCTGTTACCTTGGTCTGCCTCGAGCTACATTGCCACATCGGGATTCCGAAAAGCAGCATTTTACTATTTTAACTGATCACATTGGTTATCGGGACTGCGAACATAGTATCACCGTACCTCGCCATAGAGAATATACTCGCCAGGTCACAACGGATTCCTGAAAAGCAACTGCCTCTAAATACAAACACACACAGCAAATATCATGAATCAACCGCAATTCCCAAACACTGAAAGTAAATAAACACATTAATAGCTTTATAAGCCAAGATTTTGCCTTCTCATTTATGAAAACCTCTACATCTCTCTATCGAACCTCGCATTGTTCCGGCCTCGTCAGACCCCACATCTTCCTAGGGAGATTCTCCTACCTCTCCCTACGGTTGCGGACAACGGTTTGCGAGGCCCTACAAACTTTACCTAGTAGTGTCTCCAACGGCAATCCGGTCAGCCTCTCTCCCGTTCACACTCGCTTTTGGGATCCGGACGGTTTTCGCCTACTCTCAGATACCGAGTGTGAATTCGTGGTTATTCCAAGACAACATAAACTACCTATAATACCTACCCTATACCTCTTCTTCTGAGCATAGTGCATTGTCGCGGCACATACCTATCAAATATGGAGTCAGATAGTACGGTAGTAAGACCCGTCATGAAGCAATTGTCCAGGTCATAGCCTAATCAACCCTCACTTCGTCACTAGGGCTAGGGTAACTAGGCACCCCCCTCGTTACGACCCTACAGCATTATTAATAATCTCAGGCACTAATGCTCTTATTTCTTTCAAATCTCCCTTTGAGTATATGAACAAAATCTCGTGATTTAATGCATCGTCCTTGATCTATGACGAGTCGTGTCATGTGGCCGTATAAAGAAATAGAAGCTTTATTTATTTAAACGCTTTATCAGCTTCGAGTTAATGACTAAGGAAAAGAAGAAAATATTTCGTGAATAAGTTGATAAAGACAAAAAGATAGCCACGCCTATCGGTTTTTCCACTTAATTTTCCTGAGAGATCTAAATGAAAGGGGCATCAAGGTTCAGGAAGCAGGTATCGGGTTATCAACAATTGAGAATATCGAGTCTCTAAAGTTTTCTCTCATCCTAAATGAAAAATGGAAATGTGAATGTTATGAACAACAGACCATTGAAGGGAGTGTGTTAAGACTCGCTGTCATTGTCTCACTGTCTTCCTTTGGAGATAACTGAGCTATACCGGGAGTATGTACTCCCTGAACTAAAGATATTTCAAATTTCCTCATAGTGGATATTAGTTGGTTTATCTATCAGAGGGGTACTCTGTGTATAGACTTCCTTGATTGTTCCTAGAAGGTAGGGTGGCTACCAGCTGAGAGCCACTTGGACCCTAGCTCTTGGAAGGGTTAGAGTAGTACATCATTAAGATTTCCCGGTTAACTAATAGTATTGTTAATATTTTGACAGCATGAACATTTATCAATTAAGCTATCACTGTTATTATCAATATGACAATTATCATTTAATTGACCATTATAAACATCATAACTTCTTGAAGCTTTCTTTGGTTTGATCAAATGGAGTTTCACTAGCCCACAAGCAGTATTAATAAACCTATTGTTCTTTTTATTTCCAGTGCTCGGAAAAATGCAACAATTTTTATTTATAAGCATCTGAAAGTTTCGTGAAATTATTTCACGGCTCATTACAATTGGATAAAATAAAAATCATCCGGAACTGAAAAACACATACTTTTTAGCTCGTGATCAGTAATATTGACCAATGACAATAATTGTTTATCACACATTATTAAAGATTTACCTAATCCTTCAAAAGAAGCTATTTTAGTAAAACATTTTTCATCAAATACAGCTTTTACATTCAATCCAAAGAGCACATATTCCGATCTCACATCCAATTGAAAACAAATACGGTCAGCGTGTTGAAGAAGTGTGCCCAGAATTTGACATAAGTTTCGTGTTGTCATCGTCCCTCGTCTCTTCTTGGCTCGGCTGATGCTGTGACTTCCACTCGTATTTCCAGGAGAAATGCCCAATCCATTTGCTGGTGTAGTATACGACATCCTCAGTCCTAGGAGTCGTAGGGCGAAGCAGCTTCCTTGGAGTATCAGGCACTGTCTAACTTGTAGATGACGGGTAGCCGGGGTTGATGTTAGTTAGTGGCTTCGCTCTCTTCTCCACATCTGTGTTATCTGCACTTTTAAAAAAATAATGCGAAGTACCTCAAAAGCTTGTCTCTACTGTCAATATATGTCGTGTACGCCAGATATTTTTCGGAATCGGTCCTTGCACATTAAGATAACACTGGGAGTTTCAGAACAGGTTTGCACTTACTTGTGTTTATCAATTGTTTAACTAGTGACTCCATAAGCCGATTCAGCGTCTCTCTGTCGGCTCTGTGTTTCAAAAATCTTCCTCTATCGCTACGGAATAGACTGCTGATCTGGAGTGAACTGAGAATTGAGATATCTATTTCATGAACTATAAACAGTAGAGTAGAGAACATTAGAGAGATATCTTTTAGTTTTAGGTTTCGCATGCTTGAAAATGGCCGCGTTTGTTGCCGAAATCACAGGTTCGTAGAAATGAACGTACTATTGGAAGAAAAAGGCGTAGTGTATTATTTTAAGTTTCACAATGTACTAAGAATAGAAATTTTTCTTTCTTTAATATGAAGAATTGTAATAACCAATACTTTAAACTTGTTATGCATAATCAGCGTGATAGCTGTTCATTATTAATAAGTAATGAAATGAGAAGAAATTATTCAGTTGATTTAACAATTATAATGCTTCTAATAATAAAAATTTTTGTTCCAGTTTCCATCGATATGTGATCATGTAAGTTTTGGATAAATGTTAACGAAATTAGTTATTTAAAGGTTAACAATTAACTTAATATTGTAAGTTCGAATATTACAATAGAATAACTTTTGAAAGATAAGAACCTGTTTGTAGCGACCACTAACTACATAACATAAATCACCTTATACTCTATTATATACATATTGTAAATTAATTTAAACAAATGTAAATAACATAAATAAGTCATTGTAAATGTTGTAAAAAATAAAAAGCGCAGCTGCAAGTCAATTAGTTAGACACTGGGGACCCTCACCCGCGCTACCCATAGCAGGTAGCGACCCTCACCACACCCCAGCCCTAGGGCTGCCGAACAAAGGGTCACTGCATACTGAGCTGGCATTGGATACAATAACGAGGCAGACGATTGGGCCTATTGGCCCACCACTAACTATAAATAGGGGCAGATCTCGGCCTGTAATTCATTCTCCTGACAACTCACTAATTGATGACTTGTGGCTGTACTGATGTTCAAGACTTGGCCTTCTCATTTATGAAAACCTCTGCATCTCTCTTCCTAACCTCACTATGTTTTAGTCCGGCCTTGTCAGACCCCACAATCTCCTAGTGGAATTCTCTGCCTTTGCCTCGCTAAAACTAGCAGCTCCTTAGGAGAGACCTCTCCCTCGCGGACAACGGTTGTCGTGGCCCTACAAATTTACCAAGTAGTGTCTCCCACGACAATCCAGTCTGCCTTTCTCCGGTTCACACTCGCCTTTGGGATCCGGATGGATTTAACCTACCCTCAGATACCGAGTGTGAATTCGTGGTCATTCCAAGACCACACAAACTACCTACCATATACCTCTTCTCATGGACATAGTGCATTGTAGGGGCACATGCCTATCAAACATGGAGTCAGATAGTAAGACCGTCATAAAACGATTGTCCAGGTTATAGCCTAATCAACCCTCGCTTCGTTACCAGGGCTAGGGTAACTAGGAACCCCCTCGTGGCGACCAGACACTGTTAAAAAATAATAAACGAGCAAAGAAGTATTTGACTATGATTTATTTACAGAAAACATTTTCAATAACGAACAAAAATATTCCTCAAGTACAAGCGTTTTTAAACTGTTTAAATAGTGAAGAAAAGAAACTCCCTGTTAGAAAATAATCATGAAGGTTAGAAGACTAAGTCTGAGACCGGGTGATGATCAACCTGTTCAAAAGTGATACGATTATAAGAAATCATAAGATGAAGAATGAATTTATAAAGTGCTATCTAGGGCCATGGATCACAATTCAAAAGATTTTTTTCTTCCCAGACGACCAATTTTTCAGAAATCTGTTGATGATTTAATCTTCATGTTAAAAGTATGACTATGGAGATGGTTGGAGAGGGTTAAAAAAGTTGAAGTGAGCTCAAATGAGATTTGGAGGTGCCGGGAAAGCTCTCGTCCCGGTGAACTTGAAAGTTTTTCAATTGCCCACTTCCCCGCTATATAAAGGGTTAGCCAAGTCCTCTCAGATCAAAATCTCTATCGACGTGTGAATTTAAATTACGCATTTGAAGTTTGGGGCTAATTACAATAGAGAAAGGATATTTATGTTAACAAAACGCAATCGAGGGTCACGTAAATGATATAAATCAAAATTACTTAGGGTAGATAATAAAAGAATGGTTGTCTTAATTACTATATAAAAACATAATTAACAGTTAATTTTAGGACCCAGGTTTTATCATTATGACCTCAACCCCCATTCCTACATCGATGGCAACAGGCTGTCCGGGAAAACTAGGTTATGTTAGTTAGATTTAGGTTAGTAATAACACAAATCATTCTAAAGATGAACCCTGTCACTTTCTCTGCTCGCACACCTTGTATTCTGTCATCAGCCTACCACAGCAACATTCTTGTAAACCTCATAAAATAGTAGATATAGTAAGCGCAGCGTTCATTTATGTTAAGATTCCTTATTGTCGAATCTTCAATAATTAATCTGTATATATTAAATAAAGAGTTTTAAAACGAAAATAAATAAATATATCTAAGAAAAAATCAATGATTGGTATTTCTGAAAGTTTTGAACCGAACTTGGGGAAAATAATAGAAATCGATACTTTTTTCTGAAGTATTAACTTTTGTACGCCTGGTCTGGCGTTTGTGAGTACCCTCTTCGACCTATAAAAAATAAATCTCGAAGGTCGAGATTATGCTTGATTACCTAAAGACATACAAACTATTTTTAATTACATACAGCATAATTAAAGGTTATTAAATATTTAATACCGGTAATAAAACAAATGAGGATTTGATCAATTGCTATAGGTCATAATTAATTAAATACTCTGTGATTAAAAAAAAAATCGTGTATAAAATATTACAGATTTTGCGCACTGATTTAAAATGTGTGACTTTTGTTTTTATTTTTTGTCAGTAATTACACGAAGTCATGTGTCGAGTCGTCACGAGGGGGGTGCCTAGTTACCCTAGCCCTGGTGACGAAGTGAGGGTTGATTAAGTTTATAACCTGGACAATCGCTTCATGGCAGTCTTCCTATCTGACTCCACTTTTGATAGGTATGTGACCCGACAATGCACTATGTTCAGGAGAAGAGGTATAGGGTAGGTAGTTTGTGTGGTCTTGGAATGACCACGAATTCACACTCGGTATCTGAGGGTAGGAAAAATCCGTCAGGATCCCAAAGGCAAGTGTGAACCGGAGAGACTCAGACTGAATCGCCGTGGGGAACACTGCTTGGTAAGCTTGCAGGGCCACGACAACCATTGTCCTCTAGGGAGAGATCTCTCCCAAGGAGGTGCTAGATTCAGCGAGACGAAGACAGGGATTCCCACTAGGAGGTGTGAGGTCTGACAACGCCGGACTAAAACGTAGCGAGGTGAGACGAGAGAGATGCAGAGGTTTTCATAATGAAGAAGCCAAGTTTCAGAGTTTAAATCAGAGCAGCCACGAGCCAGTCTGCCAGTTGTCAGGAGAATGATATACAGGCCCCAAACCACCGGTCTTAAATACCCAGCTGGCTCCATCAGTAGCCAATAACCTTTGGTTTTACAGTACCCAATGCCAGTTGAGTATGTGGTTTTCTTTGTTCTCTGACAAAGAGATATGTCACCGATACGTGACCCGGGTAAGGGTCTCTCGGCGGTTTGGGGTCGCTTAGTACCTGCTACTGGTAGCTGGTGTCCCAGCTCATATAACTAATTGGCTCACAGCTGCATGTTTATTGTTTACCACATTTACAATGTTTTATATTTTGGTAATGTTATTTACATTTGTTCACAATATATATACAATAGAGTATAGGGTGATTTATCTTATGTAGTTTAGCGGTCGCTACATCATGTTTTAACTCCAACGGTGTTTTACTAAGCGAGGTTCATTATTATTATACATGACAGTTTCATTTAATGCCCATATTAAATACCCTTTTAATATAAAAGTAATCATAATATGAAAAATAATAAGTGCGTGTGGAGTATCTATCTACTAAAACATCTCGTCGTAGCAATAAGGAAAATATAAGTTTGGTTCTAAAATAGTAAACTATGAATCCATCCTATTCAACACAAGTTCTATTGGCCATTTTTGAAAAATACTCAAAAAAACATCTGTAGCCGGGCTTACCAAATCTTTTCTACAGTGTCAATCAATGGAGCGTACCAAAATTGGTAGCTAAAGACTTTTATCGTTTATAATGTTAAATATATCCAAACTATTTTTGATGTGTATTTGTAGATGTTGATGTTTTTTTTTCATAACTGTTTCAACATTTGCAGATATTAATTAATTAAGGTTATGAAAGTAGTACTCTCGTGCTAAACAAAACACGTTGCAAGGCGAAATTTCTTATTATTTTTAATTACAAACGTAATAAAATGAGTGGTATTTGGTTTGTAGTAGTAAATACGCTTGTAATATTTGAATGAAGAACCTCTGCTCAGATAAGTTACCAATTCAGAAGCGTATAAATACTTAAAAATACTAATCTATGGCGTACATGTTGTGATATTATCCGTTTTAAACTAGTTCATACCACTACAGGTATATTGCACAAAAGAAGAGAAGGTAAAAGATGTGCCCGACTGCTGCTGGCAAGTTGGTGAGTGGCTTGATAACTCAGAGAGGGTTTGATAAACGACGCCAGTAAGGACTACAAAGCCCGCTTGCCCTTAGCACTCAGGCCGGACTTACAATCTGCCCACTAATAAGTCCGCTTGCGTCTTCACAGCAGTCGATATTTCACCAACACTCTCTGCTAAGCCTAAATAAAGCTCATTCACATTTAAATGAGATAGGGGGGGGGGTCCTCATTCATCCGTTCTTGCCTATACAATCTGAACCCTTTGTGCTCAATCCTGTATTATTTCTCTCTTTCCTATATATTTTTTTGTTTGCCAAATAAATTGAACCTCTCACCAAAAAAAAAAAAAGTTAATTTAAGCGTGATTTTTTTTTCAATAATGGGCGCATATGAAACACATATAACACTAATCTTGACAACTACGTGATTTTACTAAGCATTACTTAGATTATCACAAAATGGTTAGCTATTATTTGTAACTGTAAATGTCAGGTAGATTTCCGATAATACTAAGACTCCAATACTACTAATAACTGCAGTGACTTATGCTGTCCAGGCACCACATTTACAGACACCAACATGTGCAGAGCTTTACATGAAAAGCTGTGATGTGAAACAAACCCGCTAATATAAAAACTGACCACACTCCACGTGACTTCAGAAAATTGAAGATCTGATGCCCAGCCAATCGGACAAGCATTTTTGGGGATCACCATTGCATACTGGCCCTTCACTTTCATCGTCATGTAATTCAGACTTAATGGTAAAACTGACAAGTTGAAGGGAGTCATGAAATGTTTTTTTAGATTTGTCAATGATGCTCCTTGGTGTTTTAAAGAAGAGCCCCTCGCTCCATAGACAATACTTGTTTGGTTCATACCTCTTCTAAACTATTCACTGGCATGACCTCCATTATATTTACAATATTCTACAGTTTAAATCCCGGGACGAAAAATCAGTCTTTCTGACCTTCTTTGACATTATTGCGCTACTTTTTTGCTCGCTCCACCACTCTCCGAAATTTTCTCCCTCTCAAAATGTATCCTTACATATTTTTACAACTCTCATATTACAACACCAGATCACAACTCCGACAGACGCTTCCTAATCTAGGATATTTGTATTATTTTTTACTATAATTCTTATCTTACTTACTTATCCTATTACTACCGTTTGACTGTTCTGTTATTAAACTCATAGCCACAACCTTTAACAGAGTAACGTTTACAATTGAATTGTATATTATACACTTTTTCTTATTTTTTATTTACGAACCGTATAAGATCTTGCTTGAAAATATTTTTTTAGATTTTGAGTTATACCTCTCCGTTTTTTAATATAACTTTATTCCAGTCCCCCTCCCCCATGTGGCGTATTTTTCTTTTTTGTCGTCCATAGCTATGTATTTTTATTTGTGCATAGTTATTATCCATAGGAAACATGGTCTCAGAATAAAGATTTTTTTCTACCTATCTATAACTACCTGACACTCACACTCGTTGCCTGTGATCCAATTTCAGAATTTTGAATGATATGACAAAGTAAAGAAACAAGTGATCTTTTCTATCCCAACAAAAATCTTGGCATTTTATTTACATCTGACTCTCTGTTCGATGACTGGTGAGTCTGAAAGTGTCGTGCAATGTTTGTAACAATCAAAAAATATACAATTGTTTAATGACTAAAAATATAAGTAAACAGATTGAGGTTCTACAATATTCTAGGGCACGGCATTCTCAAGTATCTATGCCAGAAGGGTGAAGGGTGAAACTTGAGTGATGGATAATGTGAATAACCAAAGAACTAGGATGGCCCATCCTGCTCTATGGCACCCATAACCCCCCCCCCTACCAAAAAAATATACCTCTCTGGTTTTAATATCTGTCTCTACACGAGCGGCTGTTTCAGAGCAGTGAGTTTGTGTCAGTGCCTCAGTACACAGGTCCTACGGGCGGGTTGGGAAACTTGGCCTGAATACCTAATGCGCCTTTATCATGTTTTATTGCCTTATGTTCTCGTCCAGAATTACTCCGGGGAGAATAGACTTCCCTTTGCCCGTTTTGAATCTCTCTGAACAAAGGTTATACCCACAAAGGTTAAACCCATGAAAACGCTTAGTGTAAAAGATGATAAGGGACAAAACGTAATAAACTATATCCAATAAATACATGAATAATCTTTTGAAAAAATGACACAACTTATTCAAGCCTTTTCTGTATTTAAAAGTTATAACAAGCTTTATCGGCGCGGTTGTCAAAAGTGCTTGCTATAATAAAAATCTAGGATACAATTGAAAGATTTGTTTCATTAAAACCTGACGATATTACCACTTACCAATTACAGTCCGGGCACTTTTGTTGGGACCAAAGGTAATTTTAATTATATTATTGTTTTAGAAACGCGTAATAGGTACGGTCAAGTTTCTAGAATAGTTCTCAGGTCAGGTGTTTTACAAATCAGTGATTTATAGACAAAAAGTAATTAATAAGATTGGTGCAAGTCCTAGAATAAAATTGAGAACGGATTAACAAGTCACAACCTTAATAGTTTGCTGTTTTTTAATTTTTTATTGAACTAAAAAATTGTATTTATTTGCTTGTGTTGATCGAGTATTGGTGCAACCAATGGCGAATCAAAGTCAATGAAGCAAAATGTTCCCACATAACCTTTACTCTCTGCCGCAGGTCCTGTCCTCTATCTTTTTAAATTCAATTTCTCTCCCTGTGTCTTAGACAGTACGGTATTTAGGCTTCCAACTCGACAAACGACTGACCTGGAACCTACACACGAGGCTAAAAAGACAAGAACTAAACAGACGCTTTGGACAACTGTACAGACTACTTCGAAGGACATCCCATCTTTCAATAGAAAATAAACTACTTATTTACAAAGTTATACCTAAGCCAATCTGGACATACGGAATAGAGCTATGGGGGACAGCAAAACAAAAAAGTCAAACATCAAGCGCATCCAAACCTCTCAATCAAAAGTCCTGAGAACAATAATAAATGCCCCTTATTACGTCAGCAACAAAACCCTTCATAATGATCTAAATATACCCTACATTCTTGAACTCATCCCTTCCAAGTTCACAAAATTCCATAGTAACCTATCCAGCCAACTTAAGTCATTGCACTGCACCACTCATCCCTATAATCCTCCTTGGAGACTTAAACGGCAGTGGCCTAGTGACCTGCTATAAATAAGTGACAGTGGGAGTCCTGGCAATGGCCAGTTTCTCTAATCATGTCCTGAGCGTCTGTGGCTCTCGCGCTCTTGGTCAGCCTGCGCTGGCTCTTATCCAGTGACGCGGCTACGTAGGAGCGTGGGGGACTACCCAAAACTCCGCTTTCTTCTTCGCACGCGAGGGAGATGACAACCATGTGGACTTGGGGGCCTCTGGGCTGTTTGTATATATGGTATGAATGAGCGAGTGAATGAAAATTGTAAATTGGTATGAACGAGATCAATTTACGCAGATTGTAATTTTATCATAATAAAGTTGTTTAAAAAAAAAATTTTTTCGTTCGGTTAAAGAATGAAATTTGATTTTTTATATAACTACTCTACTTATGATCTTATATATATTTTTTTTATCAGCATAGTGAATAGCAATTCCTGAAAACTACGAGATTTTTCTTGATTCAAAAATAAGAATATCAATATCATAATAATCATGTAACACCTTCCGTGGTCGGAAATAACACAAATAATCTAAATAAGCATATTGTAGTATGTGTACATAAAACTGATGCTAGAACAATAATCAAATATTTCTGATTGAGAATTAACAAATATCATATTTGCTGACGAGTAACAGTATCCCAGAAGTTAGATTTAAATTAAAACCTCATTACACTAAGTCTAAATGTGACAAAAATCTGGATGAAATAAGAACTTGTCCATTATTTTGCCATATAATATGAAGAATTTATGTTGACATTATTTGTTGATGTATCACAATACATTCGAGCACCACCCAGTGATTACTATACCACATATACCTCACTTTTGTGTGGTATTGAGAAAACAAGATCGTTAGGTCAAGAAACAACGACAACAACAAAGTGACGTTTGATCTGCACCGATACCTTAAAACATGAGAGATCATTGCCAGGCGCCGTGAAAAAGCTGCGTAATGTGTTGGCAAGAATGGGAGGCCTTCATATGCTAATGTCCTTCATGGGATCAAAAGGTTAAAGTATGCAAGGAAGTGGCCTGTTTGAATTGTTCATACAGTTTATGCACCGAACAATAATGTGTGGCCACTCTTACAAACGAGCAATCAGAGATCAGAGACCCGGCTCACCATATATGATAGTAAGCAAAACTCTCCAGAGTGAAACATAGGTCCCACAGCTAACACACTAACAGTGCTTTGAAACAGTAACCTTGAGCCTTGGTAAAGCTATTCACTGAATATCATTGGACACCAATTTAATGTAACAGTTAATGTAGCGTGATGTATAACGGGACCTTTAAGTAAATGTTATATATTTGATCTTAACTATTTGAATTTAGATTGATTACACTCCATTTTATATTGTTATTATACTACATGAATGTTTTTATTTTGTAACGATGCGTTAAATCATCGCTAATCAGACGTAATAACGTTAATCTTTAATTTACATGACATCTTTATTTTATCTGGTTCTATGCCAGATTTCCAGGTCTAAGGGAGTGTTCTGTGGTCTTTAACACGATAACCTCAAAATCTCACTTCCTTTAACCAAGCTAGGCTGTCAAACTTCACACCTCCCTTTTTTAGGAGCCCTAACTGACCTGTTACATCCTCTTCGTTCTGGAAGCTCGTCTGTTCCTCGGTTAACAAAGAACTTTTGCTGCTCCGTCAACTCGACGGTCGAACGCCTTTTTGGTGGTTGCCAACAAAGACCCTTCCTTACATTTACTAACACATGCATAGTCAATTTATATTTGTGAATTAAATTACCTCCTACACTATATATATGTGCGTGTGTGTGTGGCACATAAACACATATAACATTGTCAATGTGCCAAAAAAATATATATAGTCTTCATATAAAATATATTATCCTATAATAACATACCCTATAATCTACCTCATTACTGTATTTATTTTATGCTGTGAGTTATACATATAACACACCCTCTAGTGTGTGGGAAATGGATACAAATCACAGCGTTAAATATTAGGTTCTGACCAAGATAACCAAGTTAGCTAGTAAATACGACTTTTACCTTTTATCAGGTTTATTTTCTTTTAAGCTTCCTGTTATTTTAATCAAAAATCTATTGCGCATATTCCGATTAGTTTTAGTGACTCTTTAAGACAGATCTAGGATTTAGTGGTTACTAGAAGATTTGGAGAGCTGAATATCTCACACATCACATGGCACCTCCTAGCACGACCATATCTGTTTGTCACTTCCGTGACATCGGTTAGAATACGTTCAATCTAGATTTCCGAATCTCTCAAGGTAGCATGTGCTCATTTTAGGCATCTCCCTTATCACCCTGCTTACCGAATCGGGGTAGGATTTCCTAGTGGCTGCTTTGCTGACATGGCATTTAGTCGGATATGCACCAGCTCTTGACCAAGGAAAGACAAGCCTATTGGCATTATAAAGTTGTCTCCTCTTGACCTGTTATAAATACGTGACAGTGGAAGTCTTGGCAATGTCCAGTTTCTCCAATCATGTCCTGAGCGTCTGCGGTTCTCACGCTCTTGGTCAGCTTCCTCTGGCTCATATCCAACGACGTGACTGACGGAGGAGCGTGGGGAATTCCCAAGACTCCGCTTCCTCTTTTGCATGCGAGGGTAAACAACCATGAGGATTTAGAAGATGTCTAGGCTGTTTGTAATACTGTTAGGATGGGCGCGGTAATGCAAATTGAAAATATGGTATGAATAAGTACTTATGTATATAATAAGTACTTATGTTGTAATAATATGGTACATTTATCACAGTTACTTATTGCCCAATAAGACAGATTGTGATTTTATCACAATAAAGATATTTCTGTGAGATAAAGTTGTCCAAAGTCAGATCTTTGACTCATCTCGCCACGGCGAATCATCTAAGGTCACAAAAACCTTGTTAGAAGCAACCTTCCCAAGGGCAAGGCCAAGTGCTGAACCTTAGTGGCAGCCCCACTCGACGGAGCACTTGACCTACTATAAACTCCCCCCCCCCCCAACCTGAGGCCTTCGTTACTTTAGTATCTGATTAATTAGGGCCTTGAGCTATACACTAAAAAAAAAACAAAGATGTATATATGCTTCAAAGACATATTAATTCTCTCATACTGCCCATGATTGAAGTACGAGGAACAAATAGCATTCTGGCATAAAACCAGATTAAAAAAAAATGTCATGTAAATTAAACATTAACGTTATTACGTCTGATTAGTGGTAATTTAACACATATTACAAAATAAAAACATTTATTTAAGAATAAAATGGAGTATAGTTAATCTAAACTTAAATAGTTGAGATGAAATCTATAACATTAACTTAAAGGTCCCGCTATACATCACATTAACATAATAAACAGGGCATGCAGCACAAAAAACAACTTATTAATCATCACAAGATTAAGCCTTTTCAATTAAGTAAGATCACAATACTCAAACAAATTTAACAAAAGTCAACTTCTTAAATTCTGCAGACAGTTAAATCAGGCCACTTCCTTGCATATTTTAGCCTTTTGATCCCATGAAGGACATCAGATGAAGAGAAGACCATTCTTGCCAACACATTACGCAGTTTTTTCTTGGCGCCTGGCAATGATCTCTCATGCTTTAAGGTGCGCAGATCAAACGTCACTTTGTTGTTGGCGATGTCACTATACCTGTTTCTTCTTGTTTTCTCAATACTACACAAAAGTGAGGTATATGTGGCTCGAATGAATGGCTTGTTAACAACATAGGTGGTTTTATATGGCATGGCTTTCGTCAATCTATGAAGCCATTCCAGCAACCAGTGACAGGAAGCTCTTTTGATTTGCTGTAAAGCCACACTAAAAACCAATAAAAGTGTAAACATATCGCTGTTTTTTGCAAATATTTCAAAACGCACCTTAAAATTTTTCTGAATAACTCCAGATCCGGATTGAGCAACCTAAAAAACATAGGAAACAAACTGACTATTGGATTTTTTGCAACAAAAGGTCGTTGTTTGACACAGTTCACCTGGGTCGAAATACCAATATATATATAGTGCATACAACTATATTAAATGGATGAAAATATCCAATGATAATATCTTTTCCCCTATATTATCCGGAGAATGGTGTCTACGCTCAAGTTGAATAGTTACAATATTTTATTTAATTAACTTGAATTGAAGTCGGATGTCATTAAATTATTTAAACTACTAGATTTGATTCCTGTATCAAATTCTGAACGTACTGGATTGACCTATGGTTATAATCAAAATAAAATTGATTTGATTTGAAATTGTTCCAATTAATTTTAATCCACAGATAAATGTCATGTTGGTCAATGGGAGGGGTTTTGTTAGTAAAATATAA
Source organism: Acanthosoma haemorrhoidale (assembly GCA_930367205.1). Classification (NCBI taxonomy): domain Eukaryota; kingdom Metazoa; phylum Arthropoda; class Insecta; order Hemiptera; family Acanthosomatidae; genus Acanthosoma; species Acanthosoma haemorrhoidale. The sequence continues at coordinate 31,584,291 of OV884012.1, forward strand.
TTTACAATAAGATAATTTTTGCATTTATATGACTAAAATATGTAACGAAATAACATAGAGTGGATTAATATTGAATCAACATTTTTTTTTTTATTTTTTTTTTTTTTCCCTTAGAAATTCAGGATAAGGGAAAAATATAGAATATTTTTGTTAATCGGATCCTTATACTAAGAGTACCTGCTTGAAGGTGGTGTGAGAGGATTAAGGGGTGTGGGAAGCCTCGGTGGAGGTTGGTTGTTTCGGTACAGTGGTGAGAGTCCACTGGTGGCTGGGCCTAGAGTCTCTCTAGGCATGTAGTGTATTCTTATTTAGTCTGATTTCAGTGATGGGTGCCCCTTAGAGGCTTGTTGTTGGCGGGATTGAATCAACACGTTACTTATAAACTTAATATTTATATCTATTTTTTTTTTTTTTTTTTCTTAAGCTCTCAAACTTATAAAAAATAGGAATGTGGGAAAAATAAGGAAAATTATTTTTGGCTGGAAAGTGCCTTTCACTAAGGGGAGACCCCTATTTGAAGGATGTATGAGAAGGATATGGGGTGTGGAATGCCTAGAAAGGCGGATGGAGTCAGGAAGGTAGTGAGAGTCTACCAAGGATTAAGCCTAGGGGTGCCTAGGCGATGGTTTGTTGTAGGCCAGGCGAAGCCTGGCCGGCCGCCCCGCCAGGGGCCTGAGTGAGTCGGCCTAATCGGCCGGAAGATCAACCCTGCTTACACAGGTAGATGGGGTAATGTGGCGTCGGTTGAGTCGGGCGGGAGATCGGCCTCGATCTTTCGGCTGGGTGTAGGTCCGTCAGTCCTCTGGTTCTATGATGTCTTTCATTCGCCAAGCTTCGGTGGTCCAGCAGTGCTTCCATCTGACGGGCATTGGTGGTGGCTGAAGGTCGGAGAATAGTGGGTTGTGGCTATGCCTTAGGGAGTCAAAAAATTTGATATGCCTTCTCTTGATAAAATCTTGGATAGTGAGCACTTCGAATTTTTTGTGGATTGCGTCGGCCTTCATTTGGTCGAAAGGGGTGTGTTTGAGGGAGGTGCGGAGAACTCTATTCTGAAATTGCTGGAGCTTTAGGAGAGTGTTGGGAGTCAAGTACTTGTAGAGAGGGGTTCCATACATCAATGCAGATCTTAGGACGCTCTGGTATATCAGCAGCTTGAGGCGTACTGATAGAGCCGGGCTGTGAAGTAGGTGTCCGAGGCTGAAGAATTTCTTCCTAACACTCTTTAACTTCTTTCCGAGGTGCATTGTGAACGACAAGTGCCTACCGAGGGTAATTCCGAGGTAGCACAGCTTGTTGCTTACAGGGCATTCTTTGCCGTCTAACACGAAGGATTTCGGGAGCTTCTTTTTTCCGGATTTGTAACTAAATATTATTCCTTGCGTCTTGGCCGGATTGACTTTAATGTAGACGGCATCGAGTTTCTCGGCGATTTGTTGACTGGCGCTCTCAGCGAATTTCAGGGCTCTGGATGGATTGATGCTAGTGCTGTAGACACCTATATCGTCCGCGTACGCGGATACCTCGCAGTTGGAGTACGAGGCTCCTACGATGTGGGTGGTGTAAATGTTGAACAGCAACGGGCCTAGCACCGATCCTTGGGGGACACCGGCAGAATAGTTTCTTCGGGTCGTGGTCGTAGTGCCTATACGAACCGAAAATGTTCTGCCTGTAAGGTAGGATCTAATCAGGTTCTGCAGCTGATCCGAGAATTCGTATTCCCTCAGACGTTGGAGTAGGATGTAGTGATCCACAGAGTCGAAGGCTTTCGAACAGTCCGGAGAAATCATTGCGGTAGCTCTGTTGCTTCGGATGTTCGATGCGACGTGGTGTTGCAATCTCACCAGGTTGTTATTCGCGCTTAAGCCTGTGTTGAAACCAGTCTGCTCTGGTGGGATGACTTCCTGTGACTCGCAGTGCCCGGAGAGATGTATGTGGATAATTCTCTCGAACAGCTTCGAGAGTTGAGTCAGCAGACTGATGGGGCGGTAATGAGATGGCTCATATCCGCTCTTCGCTGGTTTCAGAAGAGGGATCACTACTGCATGTTTCCAGTTCTGAGGGAAATAATGAAGCCTGAAGCAGGAGTTCAAGATGTTAGTTATGAACGAGATTCCTTTCCTCGGCAGCTGCTTCAGTAGGATGTTCTGGATCGAGTCCTGCCCTGGTGACTTCTTGCCGGTTGTTCTCCGAATGATGGCTCCGACTTGCCTGTGAGAGGTCCAAATATCGGTAGTGGTGGGGAGAGAGGGGGAGGGGGGATCGAGCGTTACTATTGGTTCGCCTTGGCCACGGCTCACTTCCTCGTAATAGGTCGCCAAAATGTCCGCTTGCTCGGTGGTGGGAATGAACTGGCCGTTGACGGCCAGCCTGACACCATTCCTTTTTGAGGTAGAGGTCTTCACGAGTTTCCACAATTGCTTATGGTCGCCGTGCAGACTGGTGAGGCGATCTTTCCTGACCGAATTTTTCCACTGAGCCATCAGGGACCTTACTTGGTTTGTGAGAGAATTTAAAACCGGTTTTAAGTCCCTGTTTCTGGTCCTAAACCACCTGTTCTTAATGTTGTTACGCTGTCTCATCAGTTGCAGGATGTGATCCGGAGGTTTCCTCAGAGAAGGGGGCTTCGAAGAAAATTTGGGGATCGATGCATCGGCAGCTCGTTCGATGACGTCCTGTAACTGATAGATAGCGTAATCTATGTCCCAGGTGTGCCTAAGAGGCGTGATTGTGGGCAAATCGGTTTTAATGAGACGCTTGTAGAGGTCCCACTTAGCCTCATCGTACCTGTATCTAGAAGCAGGCGGCTTTGGCATGTCACCTTCTAGTTCGTAGAGAACAGGACGATGATCGGAAGTGGTAAAGTCCAGAGCGGAGCATCCGGTGACCCGGTGTGGCTCTTGTGTCAGGAGCAGGTCAGGCGTGGAGGTTCTGTCTGGGTTAGCAAAATGACGGAAGGTCGGCAATCCTGGGTGGATGACCGTAAATGGAGTTTTGGTAATATAGCGGCCTAGGCCGTTTGCTCTTGTACTACTCCACCAGCTGTGGTTTGAATTTAGGTCACCCACAATGACGTGTCTTCGGTCATGAGCTACCGTACTGAGCAGACGCTTGTACGGGTCACAGGCGGCTCTCGGTCTTCTATAGACTCCTGACACAATGGTATTCTTCGTGAGCCGTAGCTGGAGCGTTACAATAAATTGATCGGGGCCTAGGTTGACGGGGGGGAGCAGTCTCCTACAGGGTATACCGTTTCTGACTAACACCGCTACTCCTCCTGAGGTAGTTTCGGTGTCGTGACGGTAAACAGTATAACCCGGGAAGCGGCAGAAGTGTATTTTCTTCAGCCGGGTATCTGTAAGGACGACAATGTCCGGCGTATGGCACCGTAGAATTACTTCTACGTCGGCTTGTTTGGGCATAATGCCGCAGACGTTGTAATTTAAAATTGCGTGCCCACTCATTTAGATGCAAGTTTTCTGAAATCTTTCATCATTTCGGTTACCGCCTCTGATAGTTTGTTCATTGACGCGATCAAGTTGACTAACACGGCCATGATGGCATCATTGTTATTGTTGTTGTTATTGTATTTATTGTTTTGTTGTGGTAGGGGCTCTGGGGGAACTTCCGGAGCCCTGGTGTTACCGGATGCCATCTGGGCATAAGAGGCTGTCTGACGAGGTGGGGGGGGGGGGGAGCAGGCTGATATCTGGCCATTCTCGGCCCGGCTGTGTTCTGTTGTTTAACCTGCTTTCTATTTTCAGCGGCCTGTAGGAGCTGCAGTCTGTGGGGACACTGTTGAAAGGAGGCAACGTGGTTACCCCCGCAGTTTGCACATTTCAGGGGAATTGAGGCGTCCCTAGGGCAGTCTTTAGTTTCGTGAGGCTCGCTATACCTCACGCATTTTGCCTGCTTGAAGCAGTACCGCCTGGTGTGGCCGTACTCCTGGCAGTTGAGGCACATAGGAATGCCCCTTTTGTCGTGAAATGTGCTCACACGGAAGAGCACGTTATTTATGTGGCCGATTTGCTTGATCATAGCTTGAGTTAAGGTATGATCTCCGATAACGAGGATCGGCTCGATCTCAGTCTTAGCACCGTTATGGTCGGAGCGCCTTAATCGATAAACATCAATTATATTACCGAGCTGTTGAATATCGGCTTTTATTTCCTCGATCGGGTGCAATAAATCGAAGCCGTGGAGCAAGAATTTTTTGTTCTGCTTTGTGCCTCGGGGGGCAAATGTGTGGAAAGGGATTTTGAGTTCCCTTAACACAGCAGCTGTTCTTTGATGGTCAGAGACAGCATGGCACAGGACTTTAGTGTCCTGATGTGTTTGTGAGATTCTGAAATTTCTCACACTATTTCCAGTAAGCAGACGGGTTAGGTCATAACTGTTTATGCGGCCTAATATTAGGGGGGGTGGCGATTTGAGGGCTGTGGGGGCGGTAGATGTGCTGGCCTCTGGTTGAGCTGTTGTGTTAAGAGGGGTGAAAGAGTTTGAGGTTTTAACCTCAGGGGCCTGGGGGGCTTTCTGCAAACTCTCTTGGGATGTTGAAATTCATCAGCGGGGTCCCTACGGCTTGCCATGCCCTACAAATGTCCGTGCGACGCACGTCCAGTTAAGGGAGAGAGCCTCACTTATAATAGTTTAAAGTACTTACCTGTCTTCACGGGAACAAAGTGCCACAGAGTAAAATATCAAAATTTTACCGGATTTGAGCTCTTGCCACAATGGAAGCTGGATAGCGTCTCTTGTTAAGTTGAAAGTACGTATTCAGTTTTAACACATCAAGAGCTAGATTAATTTCTAGAGAATATAACCTTTTTGAATGATTTATATATATGCTCACATTAATATCGGCAAGCTCAGAAATAATTAAAATGTTACGGGAAAGAACAAAAAAAAAAGTTTATTGTGAAATTTGAGAAATATACCTTTAATTTTCTAACAAAACACTTGTTTTACTTTCTGAAATTAATACAAAACCGTCATAATGAAATATTAATTATTTTAAATTTATTTATTTTTAATATTTACAATTTTATGATTTATTGCAGTCATGCCTTGTATCAAAGTGATATCAACCAAGGAATAATATAAACACTCAAACGAATAGAAAAAGTTTAATGAGCTAAATTATTTAATTTTAAATAATTGAAATCAGTGCTAAATTAAATATAAACTCATGTCATGAGAAAAAACTTAAACGTAGGTTAAACACAATAAACTGAATATTAACAAAAATTATGTGATTAATAATTAAATTATTAAAGTTAAAGTGTATCACAAACAAAGCGCGACACCGGTGACGTGACGGTTCCCGCACAAACTCCCGAAAAAAAGAAACAAGACCTTTTCTTTAACGTTAATGAAATATATTTTCAGCCATGAACAGTTTTTCTTTTCAATAATAATAATAATCCACATTTTATCAACTAAGTTTAAGTTGCATTGTTTGGTCCTTCGCTATACAATAAATTTAAATTTATGGTTACTTGGTATCTGTCAGAGCAATTCATAACAGTTAGAACGGTAACCTTGATAAGGTGCAGTTGGAAGTAGTAACCCATATTCCATTAGGGGATATGGAGTGGCTCAATTTATATCGGTGTGAGGTGTATCTGGCAGCTGGTAAACATTCGACAGTCGTAGGTATCGATAAGATTCAAAATAAAGGAAATTCTTAAATTATAGTTGAAAAACTAACAATCGACAGTAAACGGTAAGGTAGAGGCTCTTCACTCGAAGACTTCCAGAGGCCGACTCACGCAGTTTGCATGAGGTGTGAGTAGGGAGATATCGCCGAGCGTTAATCCGCGAACAGTAAACAATGAAGTTAAAATGACTAGGCAACACTTACAAATCTAAACAACCTTAACTACAATTACCTGCAAATAAAACTGAGCACTGTGTTTTTCCTTTTTTTTGAAAGGGTAAATTGTCAATGAGAATAACTAATTAAAATGATAGATTAAATTGAGGAATTAATGAATAAGATATTTCAACAAATTTAGTACATAAAAATATTACTATTCCGCTTGTAGTAAAATAAAATTAAATAAAAGCAAACAGCTCAAACATAAATCAATTTTTATATAATTTTTATCCTGTCATTGTATTTATTTTATGAGGCGAGTTATAACTGTTAGAGCTGTTTTCAATAAAATGTAAGATGAGAGTAAAATGTGGTAAGAGAGTTTCAGAGGCGTTACACAAAATAGAAAAAAAAAATTAAATTTTTACAGCCAAACATTAAACACGCTATAAGTCCTGAGAATTTCACGTTATTTTTTTCTATTATTCATATAAGACTGTGTTTATATTTGCATCGTAAAGATTTAGTGCTAACTTATAGGCGCAAATGTGTGCTGTTTTTTTGTCTCTGTTATATGAATGTATCCCCTCCCGGCAATCAAGAGTAGGGATTCGTCGAATCGAAGAAATGTCATCATTTATTATTTCTACTAGGGGCAGGATCGATGCCCTTTTTAGCTTACCCAGTCCGTGGCTTTATGTAGGCACGACCTCGAGTATACGTGGAAAAGAATACAACCATAGCAATTAAAACTATTACACATAAAATGATGGATTGTATCAAACTTCCTAAAATGGAAAAGTGGATACATGAGAAAGTAATTTCAGCTGGTGAGCGTGTTAAATGGCTCATTATTTGAGAGCAGGAAGTACATACCTTGTGGCGGCGATTGGCATGAGCATTGCCAAAGATAGGTGGTTATTAAGAAAGAATAAAAAATAAACGTGAAAGAGTGATTAAGAAAACCATTTACCAGATAGAATAAGAATAAAACAGCCGAAACAAATCGAAAAAGGATACAATATGTTTTTTACAATACTTTTGTGTTACGATGATGAGCGAGAGGTGATTTAATTTATTCTTTTAAATCTATTAATTTTCAATATTTACAACGTAAAAATAACCCTACGCCAATACGGAATGTCTAAAAATAACCTAATATCAACCCTCTTGATAATCAACTAAGTGATAATTTAAGTACACATAAAATGTATAAATAAACAAGAAAAGAACAATCCAAGCTATTAAGTCTACTTAATCCATATCCACACAATTCTGATTCAATTGATAAAATGACACCATAAAAAAAAAAAAAAACCAAACATCTGTGAAAGGAATCATAAAAGCACAATTGCTTAGCCCATAAGGAGAAGCTTTAAATTCATACAGTAAGGATGATCCTCTTCCAACTGTCTGAGTGCATGTTCAGTGATTGCGGTAGTAAAAAACATTCAAAAAATTATCTTTTTCAAAAAAGATCATTTATAGTGATTCAAACAGAAATGCTCTGTACCTTCAAGCCCTCAAACTTGCTCACCTAAGCGTACTCCATCCACTATGGGAGACTTTAAAGGTAAATTACGAAAAACCTCGAAATTTGCTTTTTTTTTCAGTTAAAATAGAATAACGTGAAGTTTACACGGAAATTTTTATCTTCAGGAGCTACTTATAATTTGTCATTCAAATCTTTTACCTGTACATAACTATACAAAATGAATAAACGTTAATAAAGAAAGAATTTTGGATAATAGCTTTTTATAAGCTAACAATGAAAATCGCGTACTTCCCTAGCCGGTTTTAATTTTCCTTAGTTCTCTAAGGAACTGTATTTTGAAATTTACACAATGCGAAAAAACAAAATTTTCAATTAACCCTTTCAAGTTATTTATAATAATAATATAAATTTTACATAGTATGTAAAAATACAATTAGCTTACCCAGCATTAACAATTGTTATTTAAGAGCCTATTCATACCTTAAAAAGTTGAAGAATACATATTTTATCAATTATAAAAAAAAATGCAAGGCTCGTGATTTGTCGATGAGCCAATATATTATCACTTCAGAGGTATTTAAATCCAAACAAGCTAGCCAAAAGTCCGCTAGCGCCTTCCGTTCGCGTTAGATCTATCCCGCATGAGAGCTATGCGGGCAAGTCCCTTGAAGAAATCATTTCGAACCTGCCCACGCTCGCCAAGCTATTTTATTGCATTAGCTCAATGATGGAAATGTTAGTGGGTGATAAATATCCTATCTACCCACACCGCCGCAGCTACAACAACCATAGCCACGTAAACACTCGAGGCTAAATTGATTAATGAGAGAGAATTTGTCTCAAAGCAATTCACGATTGCTCTGTGTTCGCCAGCGCTCTGTTTTAATGAAGTAGGGCGTAAACAATTAATTCCGAATTATCAAATGAGCTTGATGAGACGATTTATGTGCTTCTTATTGCTCGTTCATCATTGTCAATCAAGTCGTCCAACGATCAAGTTATTAATTACCTGACGTTAATACAATTATACATGGAGCAACGGCTTCAGCATTGAATTTCAGGGATTTTTGATACCGCACAGAAATAAATGATGAGATGAAGGAAAATAGAAGTAGAAGGTTTTTGAGAATCGTTCGAAGTCTTTGGCCTGGAGAATAGATAAGGTTTTTAAACGTATTGTGCAGAGCCGTAGCAATACAATACACACATAATTGTCACATAATTGCTAGTACGCATTCGAATGCCAAAGTGGATGTCTATCGAGGAAAACATATTATACGTGCCCAATGTTTACTATTTATGTTGGTGAATATTGAGCATATTACATAGCCAGTCCCTTGAAAAAAAGGGCCACACAACGTATGCTACCACAACGGGGATGCTTAAAATGAAACGCAAGTGCTGTCGTAAAAATCTATTCGTATATATAATATAGTTATAACGTTTAAAAATGTTGGAAGTACTCCACTCAGGCATCTAAACGTCATTTCCATAGATTTTCCCAGGTACTGTTCGTGCCCTGGAAGATCACGACGGGAACCTCGTTCTGAGTGGTAGTCACGGTGGTTTTGATCAATTCAATGCCACCAAAAACGGTGGTCCTTTCAAGGAGGTCTTAATCATTGGTGTTGTGGCCACCTCTTAATTAGGAATAATTAAAAGTTCCCCTCTTCTCGAATAATATTATACCTATCTGTGCTTCCATATTTTGATTTTAATAAAGATTATGACGTCAGTGAGAGTAGGCAGTGGAGTAAACAGCCGTAGGTGGGGGGCCATCCCATTTACCTGGGCCGCCTGGTGGGGGCCCATCCCTTCAGGGGGGACCGGCTATATAAGAAGCGGCACAGGACAAAATAACCATAACGAACCGGACCGTCACTTGGAACACTACTCTCTCCTCTCTCTCTGCACTGGCGCCTGCTGCTCTACTCAAAACCAGGGTCTTCTCATTCAACTACCTCTGCATCTCTCTCTCCTAACCTCACTATGTTTTAGTCCGGCGTTGTCAGACCCCACACCTTCCCAGTGGGAATCTCTGCCTTCGTCTCGCTAAAACTAGCACCTCCTTGGGAGAGACCTCTCCCTCGCGGACGACGGTTGCCGTGGCCCTACAAACTTATCTCGTAGCGTCTCCCTTGGCAATCCAGTCTGCTTCTCTCCGGTTCACACTCGCATTTGTGATAGTAGTTTTCGCCTAGCCTTAGATACCTAGTGTGAATTCGTGGTCATTCCAAGACCACGTAAACTACCTATAAACCTACCATGTACCTCTTCTTCTGAACATAGTGCTTTGTCGGGGCACATACCTTCTAAAGATCTTATGGAGTCAGATAAAAACGAATTAGGCTGCCCACCGACTAGGTCGGCTGCCAGGGTAAAAGACCACAGGTCCGCCCACCTTATCTCTTTCTGGGCGCTCGCCGGACGGTGGCTAAGAGGTTGTAGTGACCCTAGCCCGCAGCGGGCGTCTCCTCCTCACTTTGGGGATACTCAGTTATCTGAGCCCGACAATTGGAAACAAAAATAAGTCTGCCAGAGCCAAGACAGGACTGGAATGGTGCTGGGGCAGTGTTGTTAAGTTGAATTCACATTGACCCCGCCAAGCAGTGTGGCTGGGAATATTGCCATGCTAAATCACCCAGTTAGTAGAGATCTCCAAACAAGATGGCTTGTTTCCATTTTTTGGGAAAGTACCGCAATCACAAGAATTGTGAAAGTTTGGGAGTTGTACTTTCCCCTACTCGCCGATTTCCCTGACACCGGCCAAGAATTGCCTTGAGCTGCTTCGAAGATACATGTATGTTTATATGATGAAGGGTTGGACACCTCCGTACATAGTCATGTGACGTTTGATTCGTTCGGTTTCGACTGGTAGTGTACACACCAAATGTCCTTGGATGAAGATTTTGGAAATACAGAGCTGACTGATGGAGACGAAGAACCGCATTAATCAGACAATTAGCAAACACAAGTAAGTACAAACCTGTTATGAAACTTTGAGAATTTCATCTTAAAGTAAAAGAAGCGGGCCCGAAAGCTAGCTGGTGTACACGGTGGAAATTCACGGTAAAGACCAACTTTTAAAAAACTCACTCCTCCTCGTCCCTTTTTTGCAGAAAACAACATATGACACAGATGCGAAAAACTCAGCGAAGAGAATCCATTACCACTAACTCACCGAGCAACTACAAGTTGGACACTGTCACGCAAGTTGTTTCGCCCACGGATCCTAGGGCTGAGGATGTCGTATGCTATTGATTAGAAATAAAAGCTGCTAATGATGTTCCATCAAGGTGGTCTCTTCGGTAAAGCTGGTACTGTAGGATTGTAAAGGATCTGTTAGCAGACTAAAGAAAAGACTGTCGTGTTTCAGTAATAAGTGCCACGTCAATGTTTTTTTCATGTAGTAATGTTGTAGGTTCGTTTTTGCGGTTTCAAACATCATTTTCATCCCAAAGGAAGTTAGGTAGGGATTCGAGTGATGTCATAATTTAATAAGATGTCTTGGAATGAGGTGGGGAACAAGGTTTGTTAGAAGTGATATGAGAAGTGTGCTGATTGTTCTAAAATAAAGGAGAGAAGTGGTAGAAGGCTAGTGAGATCTGTGGGGGTCTGACGGGGAGGAATTTAAAGTATATGAGGCTCAGGTAGATACTGTCGTTGTGGGACATCAGGGAGAGGAGGAGGCGGGGTTTCGGATTGGGACATGCGACCGCCCGACAAGATGTTGGAGTATGAAACTGAGCTCTGCACTTAGGTGTCGCTGCTTTTTCTGCCTGTGGGCGGCATTGATGCTGGCGGTGGCTATTTGGAACTTGATAAGTTCCACTGCACTTGTAATTTGCCGGTTGGCCTCTGCACTTATCGCAATTACGTATGTGGAGACAGTAAGAGCGAGTGACGCCCTATCCCTGGCAGATGTGGCACTGTACTATGTCACACCTGGGTTCTGGATTTTTCACCTTGCCTCTGGTGTAATTTAGGTAATTCTTCCCATAAATATTTTGACGCCTCGAGTTCTTCCTAGGACGACGAAAACAATGCTCGTGGAGTTTTCGTGGGAGTTTCCATGTTTTTATCCCCCTACAGAAATTGGCTGTTTGCCTTGCTTTGAATCCTCGGGCTTCTAATTCTTCTTGAATTAGGTCGGTTGGTTTTGTGGAACTCAGATTTTATGTTGAATATATTTAACGATCGCTCGATCATTTTCTGATCTATTTTATTATTACTTCATATTAGTTGGAAAGAGATTTGTTAACATGTTGTTGTGGTTTAACACGGTGACTGTAAATCTAAGTGAGCACGTGAAACTCTTTTCTCGCTATGGTTGTAGTCTTTCCTTTTCTTCTAGCTTATATGATGATTGCCCATGATTGTTGTTCTTAAGAGATAGCATATCCCTTTTTATACCAATCCCACTGTTAATTTTGTTTTCAAACTTGACATTGTTTTGTATACACTAAATCAAATCATTGGTGATGATTTTAAAGGGAATCCTTCGTTATTAGTTTTAGCTTATTCAAAAGCAAGAGTTTATTGATATCAAATTTAAATTTATTTCAACAACATGATGCGGTCGAATCCAAGACCAAAGCTATCCCTAAAGGACAAAAGATAAGACACGGGACTATTTGCCTACTGTGTACCTTCGCAGCTCCTGGCAATCAGCCCTTATCTCGGTTGTTGACACAACCACCCATAGAGCAGGGGAGTAGTACTCTGGTATCTAACTTAGTGAATTCTTCCTAGAAGTTAGTATACTGAAGTGGTGCGTGTTTATATGGAAGGACAAACACTTGAAGCTAATTGTATCAAAAATTGTAAATTTGATAGCTGGAATAACAATTATGCTGAGCAACATTCTCGGCTAAGTGTATCGAATATTAAAGTGTGGAATAAAATTATTTCTAGCACTCATTTACTTATTGCAACCGATAATTGATTTGTTTTTTAAATAAATTCTCTGGTTCTACTGTGGTTCTCCCCTAGAAGAATCTTCGGTAAAGGGCTGTCTGCTCGGGACGTTGAACCTCTTGCCCTTATGGTTCCAAGTAATTGTAGTTTCCCGTCCACTCAGAAAGCCTGAAAGGGCCTCATGCCAACGACGCTTATATAACTAACGATCTGCAACGTTTATCTCGGCATGTTACGTAATATAGTTACCGTATGTTAACCCTTCAATATTTACATGGATTGTAGTTACCTTGGAACTCTTGATAGTTCACAAAAGGTCCTACTTAATGTCGTTTTAAATTAGGTGTTATGATGTAGCAATGAAGGGGAAATATTTTTAAATTGGCGTAAAATTTGTCACTTAAAGCAAAATCTTTTTGAATCGAATTAATTAATAATGATTCTTAATTATATTTTATGGAGATATGGTACCTCCTTATGAAAAGCTTGAACAGGGAGAATGACTCACGAAAACTATAGTCACCGTCATGAAATTAGACGATTGGGATAAAGGTGCTACTTTGAACGCTGTTTTAACACATACACGGACGGGAGGGGGTCTAATACTAATTTTCTTATTACTAAATGATTGACATCATCGAAGTGAAGAAGACCCAGATAGAAGTGAAGTAGTGCGCACACAGCCGCAACACGGATTGTCATGTGTGTGCCATGTATTGGGGGCTCTCACGCTTCTGATTTCGTAACAGCAACTTTTATAGTACTGAAAAATACAAATATACACGGTAAAAGCATAAGGGTTTTGGTTTTCAAAAAAATCATGAATACTCTAAAATTAAAATACCGATCCGTGAAACACAAACTTACCTCAGTATCAGATGCTATAGTGTAATATCTAACCTGCGGTTATCATTGGGTTGAAGGAGTATCGTAGAAATCAAAGAGGTGAGTATTTAAGGAGGATTAGAAAGAACAGATATCAGAAAATTACACTATAATATCTAAACTTGCGCTGAGAGTGCACTACGTGTTGCTTTGAGGAAGTTCTGAACAACTCTGAGCTCTCCAAGGGTAGGGTAAAACCTAGAGCCAAAAAAAGTGCCGATAGCTCGTAAACCGATTACCCTTAGGCAAGACAATTACCTTCTGGTGAAGTATGTACATGGTTGTCGCATAAACACTGATAATACAAGCAGTTTAAATGGAAATAATTTCTTAATTATTCTTAACAATTTAAGAAAGAATAATTTTAAATTAGTTAATGTTTGATATATGATTTTGGAGATAAACCTAGGTTAGTCAAAGTTTTCAAGGAGTGACATAACATGTATATTAAACATTACACTGATAAAAATATCCCTTTTGGTTTATGACAATGCAAATAAATTATTCGCCGAACTATAAATAGGAGAAATGGTACAATACAAAATAGAGTTATTAGGTACTCTAGGTTATCAGCCTCTATTTTTCAGATCTCAGAGATGCTAACTGCTTTAGAGCGAATAGCTGCCTTTTAAGTTATTCAATTTCCTCCCACACCATCCGCCTTTATTAAAATAGATATTGCTGGACACTGCTTCTTTAGCATGTAACCAGCACTCTTTTTTTATTCCTACAAGATATATTTGCTACACAACTATTCAAATTTAAACACCATTACTTAAATAACAATTTTTTATTTTGTTTTGGTTAATTATTTAAAGAAGTTATGTTAACTATAAATATAATTAATTGCTCAAAAACTATACATGGTTTAAAGCTTTTAATATCTCCTGGTAACGTTAATGAGGTTTTTAAAGAATAGTAAACTCAATCAGGCATATGGGCACCACCCTCCCAGGTGTATAAAGTGGGCAGCACAAAAGTAAATTGTTCAAATGCACTCCATCATCTAGGTAAATCTAGGTGCCCCTGAAATTGCCTGCAGTATGCGAGCTCTGCCAGCAAGGCCATCAGGCCTACTCCAAAAGCTATAACGCTTACAGAATCATCAAGTCGAGGAGCGAACAACGTCGTTGCCCATCAAGAAGGCCCCAGCCAGAAATTTGAGGGCTTTTGTCACTTTTGGCGATGCAGTTCGCAACAGAGAGCAAGCAGTGACAGGCACCGCCCACTCCCTGTCCGCAAGTTCATCTTCCTCAGCATCCCGCTCATCCCGCCAACCAGCAAACCCAATCCCATCCTCAACCACACATCTCGCATATTCCTTCACCTTCATGCTCTTCAGATCTTACTAGCCTATTAACCTCATTACTTACAGAGTTCAGAATCCTAATTACCCCTCTCATCTCCCTTCTTACAAATCTTGTCACCTACCTTAGACCTGTTAAGCAAAATCCATATGTTGATTCTTCCGACTCCTTATCTATTCTCCTTTGGAATGGGAATGGTGTTCGCACCCACACTAACGAGCTGACAGCACTGCTTCACGACAAGAACATCGACGTAGCTTTCATTACTGAGACAAGACTTACGAGTAAACGACCATTTACAGTTCGAAAGTACCAGACTTATCGAACTGATCACCCAGATGGAAGAGCTCATGCAGTACCGCTGCATAACTCCATTTCCCATCACATATTTCCTTTGGTAGCACATGATTTCCTTCAGTCCACTGCAGTGCTTATCAGCACCTTCACTTTCCCCCTTACTCTGCATTCTACTTACTCCATTACTAACATCAGTGTACTGCCCTCCTAATAAATCCATTCCCAATTCCCAAGTCATCTCCTTTCTAGACTCCATCGGGCATTGTTTCCTTGTGGGTGGGGACTTAGCGAAGCACCAATACTGGGGGGTCAAGTTCCACCTATACACGAGGACGTGCTTTGCTGTCTGCACTGGCACGGAAACATTGCTCTACTATCTCTTCTGACACAGCCTCCTGTTGGCCAACAGATCCCAACCGAAATCCACATCTTCTTAATCCTTTCTTCTGCAATAGTTTAGAAACACTAAACTATTCACTTACGCGCCTAGATGACCTCTACTCCGACCATATCCTTTTAATATTACCCGTTTCCCTAGGACCAATTCACAAACTTCCTTCTCCTTTATTTATTAGGGGCCCAGTTGATTGGGAACACTTCCGCCAGCTTCTTATGGATTCTGTAGACCTCAAAGTGTGCCTAAAAACATCCTAAGACCTAGATGATGGAGTGCATTCTTTCACTACTCTGGTCTAGAGGTTGGCTTGGGAGGTCACCCAAACATTCACAATCAAAATCCTTTACCTCAGCATCTCAAAGACCTAATCCAATTCAAACTCCACCACAGAACAGTGCGGCAAAGATCCCGATATCCTGCTGATCATCGCTCGTACAACCAGCACTGCAGATTGGTAAAGCGGCAATTGGCAAACTTCCGTTCCGATTCTTTTAATTCCTATCTCTCCACTCTGTCTACCAGGGACAACTCTTTGTGGAATCTAACTAAGAAAATCCTAAAATATCATCCTGTTTCACACCCACTCCGTCATGATGATGGGTCCTGGGTGGCTTTGGATGGGGATAAGTCGGAGGAATTTGCTCTGCATCTTACCCATACTTTCACACCTCACCTTTCTCATCAAAACCATACTCATAGCACAACTGTAGACGATTTCCTCACTTCACCTATACCTCTCTTACTTCCACCAAAAGCCGTTTACCCCTCTGAGGTCAAATACCTTAGGAAAAACTAACCTTACCGAAAATCCCCTGGATATGATCTTCTTCCTCCTCAAATTTTCAAACAACTTCCTCTTAAAGCCATAATCTTCCTAACCTACATCTATAATTGCATAATCCGAACGACGCACTTTCATCTCCTCTGGAAACACTCCACTATTGTCCTATCTGCCAAACCCGGAAAACCACCCAATGACGCCTCATCTTACCGTCCAATCAGCTTAATCCCTATCCTCTCAAAAATATTTGAAAAACTCTTAAAACGTCTACTTCCAATTTTCGAATCTAAAAACCTTTTTCCTATACACCAGTTTGGCTTCCGTCAACAACGTTCTACTACTCAACAAGGCTTCGCGTTGTTGATCACATCTCCTCAGCCCGTGAACTTAAACAGTATTGCACTGCTGCATTTCTGGACATAGCTCAAGCTTTTGACAGGGTTTGGCACGCAGGTTTGCTGTACAAGCTCAAAACATATTTACCACAGACCCTTTTGTTAAAAACACCTTTACGAGATCGAGTATTGGTGCAACCAATGGTGGATCAAGGCCAATGAAGCAAAATGTTCCCACATAACCTTTACCCTCTGTCGCAAGTCCTGTCCGCTAGTTTATTTTAATTCTATTCCTCTCCCTGTATCCGAGACAGGTACTTTGGCTTCCATCTCGACAAAAAACTGACATGGAACTCACACACGAGGCTAAAAAGACAAGAACTAAAAAAACGCTTTGGACAACTGTACAGACTACTTCGAAGGACATCCCATCTCTCTATATAAAATAAAGATTAAAAAAAAAAAAAAACAACTATTATTTTAATGTTAAAGGCCTTAACACTACTTATTTACAAAGTTATACTCAAGCCAATCTGAACATACGGAATAGAGCTATGGGGGACAGCAAAAAAGTCGAACATCAAGCCCATCCAATCCTTTCAATCAAAAGTCCTGAGAACAATAGTAAATGCCCCTTATTACGTCAGCAACATAACCCTTTTTAATGATCTTAATATACCCTACATTCTTAAACTCATCCCTTCCAAATTCATGAAATTCCATATACCTATCCAACCACCCTAATCCCGTAACACAGACATTGCACTGCTCCACTCATCCCTATAATTCTCCTCGGAGACTGAAACGGCAGTGGCCTCGTGACCTGCTATAAATATGCGACAGTGGGAGTCCTGGCAATGGCTAGTTTCTAAAATCATGTACTGAGCGTATGTGGCTCTAGCGCTCTTCGTCGGCCTCGCTCGTATTCGGTGGCGTGGCTGGCGGAGAAGCGTGGGGGACTTCCCAAGACTCCGCTTCCTCTTTCGCATGCGAGGGAGGCAACTACCATGTGGACTTGGAGGCCCTTGGGCTGTTTGTAAATATTGTATGAATGTGCGAGTGAATGATGAATTGTAAATATGGTATGAATGAAAACATTTATCTCAATTATTTATTGCCTATAAAGAAGGCAGATTGTAATTTCGTCATAATAAAGTTTTTGAAGTTTAAGTAATATACCTTACATTCTCGAACTCATCCCTTCCAAGTTCATGAAATTCTATAGTAACCTATCCAACCACCCTAATCCCCTAGCACAGTCATTGTTGCACTGCACGACTCATCCCTATTGTAAACTCAAATACCTTAAATTAGAACGATTTTAATTACTACAGTGATATATAAAATGTCTATAGGTCTTTAATTGATCTTTAGCTAATGTACAAAAAGGAAATCTATTGTTTGATGTATCCAACCAACTTTTAACTAAATTATTGATAAAGATGACAATAAATAAAGTGCTATTAGCAGAAAAAAAATAAAAATAATGACGTAGTAAACATATGCATGTATTCGTTGAATATTTTTGTAACTAAGTCAACTGACCTATGAAAGGTGAGAAGGTCTGGAAGTGGCAACACCGACTGTCGCCGGTCGATATGCACTTGGCATGGGCTTGCTTGAGATCAATTTGGGAAGTGAGCCCTGCGTATCCCATACAGAAGCTACTTCGTTTATTAATTTGTATATCTCTTTTGCCATCTCGCCTACGATAACTAAGTAGAGAAATTATAGGAATCGGAGGGGTGGGGCCCTGGGATTGGGCAGGACCAAAGAGTACATAAAGAAAGTTGAAGCGTCAAGCTATGAGAGACAGGTGGCACAAGCTAGCTTCCTCTGCTCTAGTAAATCACACCATACCCCGTGTGTATTATTCCATCACTGTTTTATTTACAAGGAAGGTTTCTCTAGATTTACATTTTTTTCGCTTCTCTAACTTGGTTTACCATTCAGGCATTTGAGAATATGCAAGTTTTCTGATAAATGGTGTTATTTTTAATTGATAATCATTAAATTAAAGTTATTTTTTTATTCAGGTTTAGTGAAAAGCCGTGTAGTGTAGAGCAGCTTTTGGTTGCCGAACCAAAGCTCAAAATAAGGACGCGTTCCTCCAATTACGTTCCATTTGTAAGTGCATTTTTTTTCATAACCCCTTGTTACAAAATTAATTTATTTTATATATTAATTTATTTTATATATTATATAATAATTATATGTATATATTATATATAATAGATTCTACAAACAAATCTATTTACAATTGCTTCATTATATTTCCTGTGGCTTGGCTACATTTTATAGAAATTCTGTACTCTACAACTAGTGTTCTGCATTGTACAAAAGTATGATGATGTACATCATACATTAATGGACTATTAAACCCTCCTTTCCACTTCTTCACGCGCCCCTCCTTCCACGGGCATCTAATAAAACAATTCAATGTCTCGACTTTAATACACATTACAAAAATAAATTATTTTTAAGACTATTATTATTTTTATGATTAGATTATTTAATTTACGGTTACTTAAACTTGTGCTTCAAGACTAATCTCATCATATCTCGTCACTTCTGGATTCTGCCCACTCTTGGAAAATATCTTTCCCATTCGGTATTTATTTGCTAATGAGTATTATGAGATAATTTGAATCGCGACCTTCACTAAGGAACCTACTTCACTAAATTGGATTGATACCGTTACAAGCAGGCTGTTGTACGAAAAACAACATCAAAAGTATATATTTAACCTGTGGTTGGATTGCTCAGAAACAAAAAGTTCATATTTAGAGTACTACCAATATAGGTACTTTTTCGAACATGTGTAAGTTACCTTCATAATATTCTAAATATGGTTTTCTTGTTTCTGAGTTATTCAATCACAGGTTAAATATATAATTTTTACTTTTTTTTTAATGTTGTTTTTCGTTCATGTTTTGGGAAGATTTCTCGCTTTTTGAGTGTATCACTAAATGGTCAGGAACAAATTTAGTACTTAGTAATCCACTTAAAAAGGGAACATGTTCGTCCTGAAATATGTTGCGTGGATAGAAAAAATTAAAAATTAAAATATTAAAAGTTTTTATTTACTTAATTAACCTGTGGTTGGATAGCTCAGAGCGGAGGAATAAGACTTTTATGAAAATATTCAACCGTAAAATAAAAAATTATATAGTAAACCTAAAACTCTTGTCCAATGGAAACTATAAATATCAAGATCGTAACTAGGAACCAAATTGTGGATGAATAGAAGAATAGTCCAATTATATTTATTAATACGTTAGTAAATATAAATTCAAATCAGTTGGGCTTATTCACTTTAAATAAATCATATGTCATAATCTAATTAGCTATAGCATATGCAATGGCAGTACATCGTTGCCAAGGGACTGAATGCATCGCCTATTGTCCACTGCCCCTCAACTACAGCTATTGTGCATCAAGACCAATCTCATCATGTCTCGTAATTTTTTCGTTTTGCCCACTCTTGGAAAATATTTATCCCATTTGGTATTTAGTTGCTAATTTCTTAATACCATCTTAATGATTATTATACAGATTATGTCATTCACTGACTAACTTTTCCTTAGCCTCTTTAACTAAACAAATACAAAATAGAATAAAATATGTAGACTGAAATAGGCTCCTTGTACTGCACCTCATCCATTTCAATCACCAGCTCAAAAAGAAGGGTATTTATAGCTGGTCAGTGGATACGCCCCCATAGGAGCCAGCTTCAGCCGACCAATCTGGAGGAACGTTATTTTGACCAATGAGGTTTTTTAGCTTCCCCCCTAGCTGCCCCTGCGCCTACGGTATTTATTATATAAACGATATTTACAATAATTCGTATACTTATTTGAGGTTGACATATTTCATTGGTTTTATAGTTAGCTGTAGTAATTTGTTTAGATCAGGCAGAGGAGACGGTAATTTATTTTTGGTATTTGTTAGTTCACTACATGTTACATCGAGACAAAAAATAACTATTGTGTAACATATAATAATTAAACTATGACTTATTCTTACTAGTGATGGGAATTTACTGATAGGATAAAACGAAAAAGCAAAATTGTTTCTTATTCTGTTTGGCCTGTTTGGATACAGGCACGCTAATGACCATTTATGATTGAGCCTAGCCCAGTAATGAAATATGAAGGCCGGTTCTCCAATTTCAACGTGATCCTACAACTAATGAAGCGCAAGTCCTTAAAAATAAGTATGGTCAAACGAAGCCAATTGTTATTTAGGCGATTATTTAGTTAATTAGCTAATTCCCTTCATTATTCACCTGCCCCGGATTATTCACCCTCTAAGGGGTGGTGGCTGCCGTTACAGATTCTTGGATGTAAAGATAAAGTAGATTTTTACCAATTATAACTTTTTTCTTTAACCATTTGAAACTTTGCTCAATCTAGTTTCCATAACGACTTGATAACTCCGTCTAATTAATCTGTCTCTGTGCCAGTATTTCTTTTCATCGCTTTAAGGTCTCCTGCCGGTGGTGGTTAGTTTGTCTTTAATATTTCTTGTTAAGTCTTAAGACGGAAAGATTATATGATATACATTTTTATGAACTTAAAATCACGAAGCCTAAGTAGATCCCCTCTCAAACCTGTTAAGCTAGTTAACATAAACATAATCCGCATGTTTGAAACCTATGCAACTCTCAAGGAAGAAGATATTACATTAAAAATCATGTTTAAAATAATTGTGATTTACTTATAAATTCTACGTAAAGTCACGGGAGAGTATATGCAAGGAATATTGTCAGGATAGAAACATTTTTTTAGTAACAGGAAGATTGAAGACGTATTTATCTATCATATTACTATTAAAAATGTAACAAATATACAAAATTAATTACAATATGATGATAATTTTAAAATGAAATAAGTGAACTCGATTCCAGTTGATTAAAGAAACTAATAACTGATTTTACATTTTATTGTTCAATTATTGATTTTATATTTTGTTTTATGTATTTTACATATTTAGCAATCTGAAGTAAGAATAATGAAGATAGCGTGATTTCAGTCCTTATTGGTGTCCCGGTAACTATTTGAGATAAATAAGTCTGAAACCACAGTTCCTGTAATGTAAACATGTCTTAACAATCACAATACATGATACATTACTGAAAATGAGGGTTAAAGCTCAACGATTCAATGTTTGTGTTGAATTCTATTATCGAACGAACTGTAGGTGGTGTATGACAACAGTATGTGATACAGATCCCCTCACTTGCAGACACATAATCCAGTGATAGCACAGACCTGATAAACTCCTGGAGAATGGACGCAGGCAGGGCTGGTGCCATCTCCAGTACACAGGGCACGTATTCCGGCTACCAACTTCTAGCCATGTTCGCCCACCCTATCTACTCCAGGTCTCGGTTCTGTCTTAATTGATTCTTGCATCGAGGGGTACCTATCCTTGGAGTCCAGTGTTCCTTGTCATCTGGTATACTACCTCCCATGTCTGTTTTACCTAGGAACCTATTTACCTGTTTAATTTAAATATAAACTGGTCACAGATTGAAGTGAACCACTAGCAAAAATTTAGATATTATTTATTTTATTTTAACAGGATGCTTTTAATTTTTTTTAGTTTAAAATAAACAAAAACACCATCTTTTTAAAATGCCTTAATGAAGACTTACTATTGAAGACCTATGGAGGGCTTTGGCTCTTTTAGAGTTGGGCCATTCTCAGATAAATGTTGGTTGGCCACACACCTGATTACGATACCAAGGCAATAAGTACTGCTATGTACTCACGGAGGAAGATGAGTCCGAAAAACTACCCATCAGCTGGACAGATATTTGAAAGCCCAGACCATCAGGAAACGAGGTTCAACAGCTCGACAATAGCAAAGCGCTTTTGTGGACGCAACAGGGGTCCAAATTTCTACTCGAACAGTTATGAACCGCCTCCATGAAGTCGGTTTGAGGGCAAGAAGACCAGCGAGGAGGGTTTTTTTAAACAAGACAACAGAAAGCAGCGCGACTCTTTTGGGCTGTTAAACATGTTGATTGGACTGATGAGTCCTGGGTCCGTTGTTTATTTACTGACGAGTCGAAATTTGTTCTTCATCATCATGATGGATGTTTCAGAGCGTGGAAGGTGAAAACCCTACGATTTAATGCAGGGTTGACAGATCAAGTACAGTCTCACGGATGAGGTTCAATAATGGTCTGAGCAAGTATATCGAGTAATCGAACAAACTCAGCTGATATTGTTCAGGAATAATGTCATGACCGCACAAACATACCTGAACAATGCCATAATGCCTGCTATATTTCATTTATCAGGAAAAATTGGGGAAAACTTCATTCTTATTGATGATAATACTCCACCTCATAGAGATTTTTTTTCATGTCCCGTTGTTGCGTGAATCTTAAATTCAAAGTCAACTAAAGACGTTTAAAAATTATTAAAAAACATGTTTTTTTTTTTAACGTTGTAAAAATTTAAATTTGTTTTCTTCATAATTATTATTGAAAAATCGTTTATTTCAACCACCATTCAGGTGTCTTTCATTCAAACCCAATAACCTAATAAGTAATCTATTGAATAATTAAGTGGCTCACTTCAATTTGTGAGCAGTTTACACTGTAGAAAAATTTAAATGGAGTGACAAAAATTATAATTTAAAAATTTACAATTGTTATCTCGTTTTGAGAATCCAGGGTAACAAATTTACGAGTATGTGAGACGTAAACCACTAACTACTACCTGTGTGTGATTTGTTTTTCCCTATAAATCTAAATAGAGAATTCTTTCGGTATGTTCTTGAATTTGTAATAGTGAAATGTAATTGAATGAAGCTACTTACGTGTTATGAAAATTTATGGGACTTTTTTTAAAAGTTTTATGTTTGACCTTGTCAAATCGGGTTTAGTACACGATAAATTGAGCGAGATCTTCCAATACCCATTTTTTTTTTTTGGTAGCCACCATTGTCGGTGGTAACTTTACAACGTAGTATTTGGTTGAACTAAATAATGAATATTGTAGAGAGACTAAGGAGTATTAATTTTATTCTATTACTTTTATCCGAAAAAAACATTGTATCGGTGTCACTAAGTGGCCTGATTCTCATGTGGCACAATTATACCATGTAAATGATAAATTTTGTCTATAAAAAAATAATAAAATCAGAAAATATAAAACTATCAACATAAATTATAGTATAAATACTCTAGTTAAATTAAGAGGTAACCTAAGAGATATTTACGAAAAATTAGCTATGACTATTGCCTGTTCATTATTACAATTATACACACATGTTCTGTGAATAATATATGAGAAATTCTACAGCTCAGTTATTCAAAGTTATATATAGTTTATTGGCTTAGTTACTTGTAGCCATAACCAGCCAACGACTAAAGCCTAATAAAGTGAGGCTTAATCCTGCAAAGACGATTCTTCTAGCCAGCCCCTGAATTACATTTATTCTGAATAGTTGTCTACTGCAGGGGCATATATATAACTGTAACTTATACCGCATAGCTTCATATGACGGATGATGATATGGATATCACACATTGTTAAAATAATTACCAACTGAGGAGTAAGAGTTCTCATTGCATATTCATTGCCTGACCTTATTCATTACAAGTATCAGTTTCGAGAGAAATACAGCATACATATTATATGTAAGAGGTGGCTGCATAAACGAGGCTGGAATCAAAAGGAAAATTGCTACCTACAGTAAGAGAAAACAATCTTGCTCTGGGGGCCAGCCACTAACCTTGAATGTCTGATAAGCATTGGCTTTGTTGGATCTAGTGCAAATCTCAGCAAATCCTTCCTTAACTACTTCGAATAGTGATGAATCCCTATTTCTAATCAATTATAGGATTATCAGCAGTCTTTCCTCCCGGAAAACATTGGATGTTTCGAAATTGAAATTGATAAGATCTAAATAAATCAAACGATTTAGTGAAGTTTATCAAGAGTAAAAAAAACACAGGCGTAAGAAACTGTAATCCTCTGATTTTTTTAATACCAAGAAGTACCACATTGAAAAATAAATTAATGCCTTTATTATGCTATTTTATAGCAAAAGGTTTATTAATCGTTTGTTGTTTAAGTATTTATATGTTTCAAATATGGAATAACAATAATAAAAAATGGCATTTCACTATTGAATTAGTTCCTTAAAGAATTGCCCAAGACAAACGAAGCTGAACGGTAGGATTTTGTTGTAAGTGAGAAGCCACTTGAGGTCCATAATATAAGTCCAGTTTAGTATATATTATACTTGTGATCCTGTCCATTGTGACTAATTTGACTAGAATATATTCTTTTTAATATGAATTCACGAAAATTTTCTATGTCAGAAGAAATCTGCCAAATTTTATTGATTATCCTTGATTGGCCCTTTGAAATAATCTATCAACTAAGATTCATTGGTCACCAATGTTTGCGAACTACATTCAAATTTATGTTGCTTATACTTATCATAGTGCTTTGTCGGGGCACACACCTTCTAAAGATCTTAATAGTGCCAAAAAATGCCTGCTCCGTTTAAGCGTAGGTGTGTTATTCATCGAAGGTTGTCAGATTAATGAAGCAAATGTTGTAGTGGTTTACACTTCCTGTATTTACATAACTGCGGCTGCTGATATCGGAAAGCAGGCAAGGTTGGCTTTAAGCAAAACGTCGTTCCTCTAAAGAGAGCTTATGAAGACTACATGTGCATACCCTTATTTTGTTTGTTGGGGTGAGCTGTTCTACACGTAGCTTTTATGTCCACCTTGTTAGCATGTTTTGCGGCCACCTCCTAATTACGAATAATTAGAAGTTCCCCTCTTCTTGGCCCAGAAAATATCTATCTATGTTTCCATATTTTAATAATAAAGCTTATGACAGTCAGAGAGGGGGGAGAAGCTAGTGGGGGAAACAGCCGCAGGTGGGGGAACCATCCCCACCACGGCTGGCCTGCCTATATAACCGCCCTGCCTTAGGGCAGAGGACAGACTATAAGACTGAGTACTATTAACATCAAAATATTTATTGTATTATGTACTCCTCCAAATGCATTTAAATGCAGGAAGAGGAGAAAATTGTAAGTCGATTATTATTTTGTTATTTTTCTTTTGTACATTGTATTTGAGGTTTTGAAAAAAAAAAAAAAAAAAAAAAAAAAAGAAAAGCAGAGGACAGAACGAACAGGACCGGCACTTAGAACACTGCTCTCTCTCTCTCTCTGCACTGGCGTTTGCAGCTCTACTCAAGCCATGGCCTTCTCATTCAACTACCTCTGCATCACTCTCTCTCTCTCTCCTAACCTCGCTATATTTTAGCCCGGCATTGTCAGACCTAACAACTTCCTAGTGGGAATCTCTGCCTTCGTCTCGCTAAAACTAGCACCTCCTTGGGAGAGACCTCTCCCTCACTGCCGACGGTTGCCGTGGCCCTACAAACTTTACCTAGTAGCGTCTCCTACGGCAATCCAGTCTGCTTCTCTCCGGTTCACACTCGCCTTTGGGATTTGGTCGGTTTTCACCTACTCTTAGCTACCAAGTGTGGATTCGTGGTCATTCCAAGACCACATAAACTACCTATAAACCTACCCTGTTCCTCTTCTCCTGAACATAGTGCTTTGTCGGGGCACACACCTTTAAAGATCTTATGGAGTCAGATCAAAACGAATTAGGCTGCCCACTGACTAGGTATTCGTCACCCAGCAGCTACAAGCTGTTAAAACAAGATATAACTGTTTATAATATATTCAATATAAGTAAAGTGCCCAATAGAATGAATAAAGCTATTATGTAGGGAGATTTAATTATATAAATATAAGATTGAATGCCTATTCCTTTGCATAAAAGGATGTCTTTTATGATAGTTTATTCATTTTCTCAAAGAACTTAAAAAGTTTGTCAGTTAATATTGTTTTTTGTAAGTAAACTGATTGATAGTTGGCTACTAAATAAATGTGGTTATTGTCTTTGGCATTTGTCTTGAACATAAATTTATATTTAATAGTCTTCCCGGTTATAAAGTGATGGGAGTGCATAGTAGTAATTGAAGCTATAAACATCCGATATTATTCGCTATACACAGACTCGCACGTGGAAGGTTAACAGCCTTGGAAATTCATGGAAAATGGTCTCTTTAATGGGCAGTTGAATTGCCATTAATGGTGTAAAGGACAGGCCAATGGCTACCACACGTTTCTCCGCACTTGTGCCTTAGGGGGTTTACTTTGTGCAACTCAGTTCCAGGCGCAAGGGCCTCTCAGTCAGCTTAGAAGCCTACATATAAGGCGTCAAACGTCTCATTGGTTAGAAAGAAATGTTTCAGGATTAACTTTATTATTACATGGTATCAAATTTATTATTTAACGTGTCTATCTGCATAAACATATTGTGCCAGTCAACATGCATTTTGTCATTTTATCTTAAGCTTTCGAGAACACTGCATCGTGAATAAAACTATCCTGGCTTTTCCCAGTTTCGGTCTTTAAAAATCACATGGACGTATGACCACATGTCGCTTTCCAGGAGCATGTCAGCTGATACAGCTGAAAATAATTATAAATTTGATTCTGTATCACTCTCCTCTTGGTTGCCTTTTTTGATGAAACTGATAATTTGTGAAAATTGTTTAATCATGCATTGCAATGAATTACAGGCTGGATAATTTTAATTTTAACTCCTGTTCACTGGTTTACCGTATGTCTTTTTTACCGTAAACCGTTTAACCATGACCTTGCCCAAACTACCATCATCCGAATTATTGCTTGGCTATCAGAGCAACCAAAAATATGTAGTAAGATAATTTTAGAAAAAAGTTGGTTTGAAAAGCTCTCATGTTGCGCTTAGCTCCTATCAGTACGATAAGAGAAAAAAATTAATAACAAATACAATTAAACACATATTTATTCATATTATAAAAAAGAGCTATTAACAAATTTTAATATTTATTATAATTAATAAATTATTTCTTTTAGTTGTTACGTAGTTCCACGTAATAAACAGTTCATGAACCCTGACGGTCAACCCCTAATGGACAGGGGGTATTATACAGGAACCATTATGCCATATCGTAAATCAAGGGTGTGCTTAGTATATCGGATAAACAGTACAAGATGACAAATAATAATGAAAAAATTAGTATATGAGATATTTAGTAAAATGGAAGGAAAGAAAATGAATTAAATTATGCGTATACACCATCTGTTCATTAGAAAGAAAGATGTAATAATGTAAATACAAAGGTACTAATAATCTATATTGACAAAGTTCTGACTAAATTTTGATTATTTTTTTATTAAAATAATATTATTTACAGCTGTAACTCAGCAAATATTAAATGTTTACTCATTGAATGTTTATATAAAATATATGAATTATGAATTGAAAACGGTCTAAACTAAACTAAATGAACATTGAGAAAAGAACGCAACATACCTATTCCTTTACACAAACCGATTACAGTGGATTCACTTTTATAATCTAAATACACCATGAACATAAACTACAAACTCAATAAATAGCATTTAAGAAATCACATCAACAACACAGCAATACTTTACAATAATCTCTCTACAAGAAAACGTATTTGCCAGATGAACTCTCAAAAACAAAGAAAATCTCCTTTTATGTACAGCCAGCAGAAAGCGAAGGTGGATTTCTCTTTAGTTCAAAAATCCTGTGAGTACAACACACAGATTTACTTCTGTTACAGTATCCTTAAGCTACCGCAGCTTGACCAGTGGGGAGCGGTTCTTCTATTCTACTTATTTTTTCCACCACAGCTCTGCAGATGTGTTTTACTGCCTAACCACGTCTGTAGCTCCTGGAGTGCATTTAGTTCCGGAAAGGAACCGATTCGTTCTTTGGCACCTGATGGCTCTTCTTAAGGCAGGTTTATACACTACGACTTATGGCCCATCTTATCGGCCTCTAGTTCTAGTAATGAACTATACGAAGCATTGTCCATTTTCAAATAATTTCTCCAGTCGTGAGTTTGCGGTAAAGCTCATGGAGAAAATTGCCATCTTTTTTAGAGATATTATCTACACCATACTGATCTAGACTTTCTTTTTCGCCAACAATTTATTTTATAACCGGTAATTACCAAAAATGCCCTTCGTCCATGTTTACTGCGAACCACATACCTTCCTAGTGGGATTCTCTGGCCTCTCGGTTAAACTAGCACATTCTTGGATGGGACCTCTTCCATGGTCGACGATGGTACCTGGGGCCCTACAAGATGTACCTAGTAGCGTCTCTCCTCGCGATCAAGTCTGCCTCTTTCAGGTTCACTTGGGATCCGGACGGTTTTCGCCTACACTCAGATACCGAGTGTGAGGTTCTTTCCAAGACTACGTAAACTACCCATAAAACATAGCCTTTACCTCTTCTCCCGAACATAGTGCACTGTCGGGGAACACCTTCTAAGATGGAGTCAAATCAATAAACAAAATTAAACTGCCACTGACAAGGCTGCCAGCAAACTACCACATGTTTATTCACATTTTACCCTTTTTTGACGCCCCCCGGGCAGTGGCTGGCTGGACTAGAGTCCCCGACCTTTATGAATAGAAATTTCATTAAGTACATATCAATTTTAGTTTAAGAAAACATATTTAACAAAAAATCAAACAGCAACTATTTTTTATTTTGATGTTATGTTATCAACACTTTTGGGATCAATAACGCTTTATACAATCTCGCATTTTAACCCAAATAGTTTTTTTTTTTTTTTAATTTCAACAGACATAATTAATTAAGGCAATCTGAATTTTAGTTTTGTAAGGAAATTAAAATGAATATTAATTGTTGATGTTTTTATGTTCGGTATGTATCCTATGTAGCATCTAGGTATATAAAGTTGCTAGTATGTTTTTGTACGGATTGAAAATAAATGTTTGATACAACCTCTTAATGCGTTGGTGAAAACTTTTAGCGTCACCACGGTTCAAAGCCATTTGTTTATTCAAGGGCCCAATTACATTAAAAGAACGAATTTAATATTTAATTAGTACCTTGCAGTGCACGAGAGTAGAGCACGCGACTGATCCTCTAAAGTTTTATTCAGTAGTTAGTAACTTTTGTTTATTAGCAAAGAGCTCTCAGAATAATACAGCTGTATTAACAAGTGTAATTAGTAAGTGGTGAAATGCCATGGTACAATTTTCAACTGGGTGATTGCTGTGTGGTCCTTTTGTTACTTAATTAATATTTAAAAAGTCTCCAAACTCTTCGTTCCTTTCCAGTCTACAGGTTTAAAACCTCTACTCATCCATTCATCCATTGACTTCCCGTATCGCGAAATTGATTACAACTTCAACAAACGATGGGTTTGCATGACATACAAACATTTCCTCAGCGGTCTTCACCCATGCTCTTCATAGAAAGCCCTTAATCAATTTTTGCCTATTAATTATGTCCACTTTCGTTAATTATTATTGCACTAATTTAAACTAATACATTAAAGTTAATTAGTTAATGATTAAATGGTATCGGCTGCAATATCGCAGCTAATTGATTCAAGGGAGGGAACTGAACTCAACACTGTTCGAAAAGTCATGAATTAACCGGGTTGGTAGTATAACAATTGTGATGCAGAATCACGAACTGTGTTTGAAGGGGCACTAAGTATATCATTAAACGGTACAATACTCAATATATGTATATCCTTATGATGCACTAACCATATAAAAAGGAATAATGGTAAGTGAATCTGGGCTCAGGGACAGTCCATGAGTATAAAAACATTAAACAAATAGAATGAAAAGCATATAAGCATTTAAAATAAACTAAACTGAATAAGAAAACTCTTTATTAGAGATAAATATGTAAAATAGAAATAAAATATACTAATATTATACCTTTACAAACTCCGGACTCACATTTAGTCATTTAAGCTTGTAAGTTTTCTTACAGAACACAAAAAACTCGGGTAATCGTTTATTTTGTATATATATATATATATATGTAAGACAATTATTGAAGGTGGGGTGAATAAACTGAAATCAGTTTCTCTGTAAACAAAGATAGCAATTTTATTCACTATATATTATATTATAACAATTATTAATATTGATTTACACAATCTTACCTGTAAACAAAGAAACGACAATTACAGTTGATTATTATCCATTCTCTATTCACACTATTTACATGTTCTGTTACCTCACATAACCTTCTCTATCTGATAACTGCTGCTCCATCTGGTGTCAGCCAGTGGAAGCCGCACGGCAAATTCAAATTAAAGAGAGGACACTTTACATAGTTACATAATTACATACATATATATATATATATATATATATATGCTATATTTATAAGCTTTAAATTGGTAAGGATCTATTTTAAATACTAACGTTACATTACATACGCCAGTAAATAAGTACAGTTGGTCAACTTTCCTTTTATAAGCTACCATATGCCATTTAGGTATTTAACATGACAAGATTTATACTTAATATTTACAATTAACATTTGCTCAAACATAAAACTGAAAAAAACTGTTAATTTCACTCCCTAAATTTATTTACATTTGGTAACGGTGGCCGATTAGAGGTTCAAAAAAATGATTTTTTCCTTGGTTAAGGACCCATTCAGGATGAATTTTTAAAGATATAAGTTTTGATTGTTGCCTCTTTAATATTGTAACAAGTTTGATAAGGTCAAGGTCCTGACGTCCCTATGGTTCAAAGGAAACGAAAGTCAAAAAGACCCAAAATTGAATAAGTATATTAGTGCAAACAAACAGATATTTTACATAGAAGTAACTACTTATGGTTCTCGTGACATAGACTATAAATAGTCATGAAATAATTAATAATATTTAGGAATATTTACAAAGAAACAAAGTATGTTTACCAAGGAGTCCGAAAGAAAAATAAAGCAACTTGGCTACTTCTTTGCCAACCAGACAAAATCGTAAAGGAAATGTTATGTAAAAATTCATCAGTACTAGAGTGCTCTTTCATGTGTTGGCAAATGGCTCCAAATTCACCCCAAAAGCGCAACCCTGAACGGGCGATTGTGAGTTCGAGGCGAAAAAAGAAAGGTCGTTACAAGATTCATTTAATATTTTGATCCAGTAAAACTTAGCTATAGGGCGCCGATGAGGTGGGATTCAGATTCTAACTACGGATGTATTTTATTCATGAAGATTTCCACGAGATTACCTGGGAAATTCCCACATTGGCTTGCAGCTGGGGGTGACGTTTGAACGATGAACGCACCCTTTTATTTAGGGAGTCGGTACAACGGTGTTTAATACTAAAGAAACATAATATTCGCGACTTTATTAGTTAAACACGGGACAATGCAAAAATGTTTGACTGTTGAGGATGTATTCAATGAAACATTTGTTGCATGACGACTCTCCATCCTAAGTAAAGGCATAAGTGTTAACTTTCAAACAGTAACCAAGCTTTTCATGATATTTTATATAATTTTATTCATAAAAATAACAGATTAGAAAAGTCTGCATTGTATTAAATACGGGTGCAGTTTGAATCCATGGAAAAATCTTAAGGATGATAAATAAGGATTAACCTTATGTAACTATCACACGTAGCTATTTCTCATTGGAGAAAGAAATGTATTAGGATCAAAAAAAACACACAGCTGTTCCGATTTGGAGGTTGGCGGTGATAAGAAAGCCTTACAACTCTTCCCATAGCTATTCAACCACAATCGTGAAAACCCTTTCAACATATTTTCTCATATTTCTTTTGTGATCCCCGAAAAAATGAAGCGCTATCTATAGGAGATTGAACACCCGCTTAATACTGTATCTGCCTCTTTCTCATTCTCAACTCAGAATGTATTCCTTAGTGCCTAAATAAAACGGTCGCTTATAAGTAAAGAAAGGTATTGTCAGTCTACATTGCATTTATTATCACAGAGCTATTGCAACAAAACCCTTCATAACGACCTTAATATACCCTACATTCTAGAACTCATCCCTTCCAAGTTTATGAAATTCCACAGTAGCCTTTCCAACCACCCTAATCCTGTAGCACAGTCTTTGCACTACGCCACTCATCCCTATAATCCTCCTCGGAGACTGAAACGGCAGTGGCCTCGTGACCTGCTATAATCGCGTGACAGTGGGAGTCCTGGCAATGGCCAATTTCTCCAATCATGTCCTAGTATGAATGAGCGAGTGAATGATGACTGTAAATATGGTATGAATGAGATCATTTATCTGTATTATTATTGCCTTATAAAAGGCAGATTGTAATTAAAAAAAAAAAAAAAAAAAAAAAAGATCTGTGAATTATGTGGTGAATATTTCATATATCTACTGTTTTTGTTAATGTGGTCACATGTGCAAGAACTGCCGTTTTTATGTATTATAAACCCACTTATTAAGAATGTGAAATAAAGCTAGAAAATTGCCGGACCCTCAATAGGAATAAAGCGGTCTTGCTAGATGCTGAAATGAAAAGGCTGGGAAACAGGAACCGTCCAACTAAAAGGAAATGGTGTCGTTAACCTCTGCTGGAAAGATTGATGTCTTTCTGGACGATACAAGTCCAAATGCATTTCAGCAAACTTCTTCTCTTTTGATGACATAGATAGCACTACTTTGACAAATAGAGTAGAATATCTAAAAGCGTACAGAAACAAATGTATTGTGATAATTCTTGCAGTTTTCTTGACCAATAAAAATGTTTAACTGAGAAAGTGATAAACAGAATCTTAACCTTCCTATGGATTAATAGATTTAGAAAAAAGCTGCGTTTAATGAACAACAGTACTTGTTTCGACTTATATCCACTATTTTACTCATCTCATGATAATATGTTAACTTAAAAAAAACATTTCCTATTCTTCAGGAGAATATTTTTACCCAATTTATGTTTTTTTGTATTATCCTAGACGCTATTAGGAGAGACCATGAGTCCACGATAACTAGCTAATTTGTTAATTTCAATAAGCACGCAAACAAACTCGTGATCGTTGGACATAGTGATGGTTGTGTAATATATCTCTTGTGCTGTGCTAATATAAAAAAAAAATTATGTTTATAATAACGACATGAAACTAATAGGTATTATGTACATTCAGTATAAAAAAACTGGCCTGACTATCATGTAAGTCCACGGTTCATGTGGTATATATGTAAATATGTAATATGTAAATGGAAAAACTAACAGGAAACAGAACCAAGAACTCACTGGGCCGTAGAATATCTTTTATATATTGGTTACAAAACCCTCGGGGACTGTTCGCTTGGTGTACCTATACCCATTAATGTGTAATTGAGAGCGAAGTTGACAGCAGTGATTGAGTGGTGGCTGTTGAACAAGTTTTATTCATCACTTCCTACAGGGGCTCTTGTTTATAAATATGAAAAATATATTACTTTATTTTTTCAATTTTTACACATAAAAAAATGAAAATATGGCAGTGATTCACATTATTGCAGAGATGAATTTCTGACTGTGTGGTGTGGAGCGTACGTTTTCTATGAATGCAGTTAGTGTGATTGCCTTTGGAAGAAAGGTTTTATAGGTGACTGACACTTAAAGCCATCTTGCCAAGCCCTCTTGTGGAGAACACACCCCTTAAGTGTGCCTAAGACGGCAGCTCACCCCTACAGGACCCCAGGGGACCGCTCGTTCTTTGAGGTCCTCAGGGGACCGCCCTGACGTATGGATCGTTGGTATCTGGGGCCTCTATCACTCAATCGTTAGTCGTCTGAATAAGAAGTCCTAAAAAAAAATGAGGTGAAGGAAAACCAAATTTCTAAAACAAATGACTTTAATTTAGGCTTAACGTACTATCCAACAGCTACAGTAGTACAGGTAAAGGGATAGTTTTTTTGTTAACAGAAGATGAAGAAAGATTATTGACTTCTTTGAAAGAATTAACCCCGATACTTATGCAAGAACGGGAGTGACAAAAAGGTATGTAAATAAAAGAGATCAAAAAAGTGTGGCCCCTTGGCCTCCAGATCCAGGGATCTATGAGAGGCCCCTGTTTGAGGCTGAGAAGTGAAATTTTACATGGAGATCGTTCATGAATTCAAACCAAAAATCCTTTATTAATGTATTTATTTAGTAAGAATTCATCGTTTCGAAAATAACGTTCATCTCCAGTTGCATATTCTTGATTAAATTATTTCAGAAATAAATAATAATACAAATGGCTAAATACATTTCTTGGTATCGTTGTGTATTGTCCATTATTATCAAATTTATCATTTATTTGCATGGAATCCTCTCATTAGTTTCTATAAGTCTGACGAAACTCATTTGAATAGAGGCTATATTTGGGTATCCAGTGCATAAAGTGACACGGTTTGTTATTGTTCTCTTAATATGTTTAATGTAAACATTTAGTTAGTCAATAATAGCGTCATTATGTGGCTCCATTCCTTTCTAGTTGGTTTTAAAATTTATTGTGTTGAAAATTAATTTGATTCCAGCAACTTTCAATGCTTTTTTTTGAGCAACGCTTCTCCAATGTTTGATTTATGTTTTTGGATTCCAGCAATTAGACAACAGCAACAATTTTGATTAAGATAAAATTACAATCTGCCTTTTATTAGGAAATAAGTAATTGAGATAAATGTTATCATTCATACCATATTTACAATTCATCATTCACTTGCTTATTCATACAATATTTACAAAGAGCCCCGAGGCTCCCCAAGGTTGTCACATCCCTCGCATGCGAAGGAGGAAGCAGAGTCTTTGGAAGTCCCCCACGCTCCTACGTCAGCCGCGTCACTGGATAAGAGCCAGCGGAGGCTGACCAAGAGCGCGAGAGCCACATACGCTTAGGATATGATTAGAGAAACTGGCCATTGCCAGGACTATCACTTGATTATAGCAGGTCACGAGGCCACTCCCGTTTTAATCTCCGAGGAGGATTATAGGGGTGAGTGGTGCAGTGCAATGACTGTGCTACGGGATTAGGGTGGTTGAGATGGGATACTATAGAATTTTATGAACTTGGAAGGGATGAGTTCAAGAATACAGGGTATATTCAGATCATTAAAAAGGGTTTTGTTGCTGACGTAATAAGGGGCATTTACTATTGTTCTCAGGACTTTTGATTGAAGGGATTGGATGCGCTTGATGTTCGACTTTTTGCTGTATCCCATACCTCTATTCTGTATGTCCCGATTGGCTTAGGTATAACTTTGTAAATAAGTAGTTTATTTTCTATTGAGAGATGGGATGTCCATTGAAGTAGTCTGTACAGTTGTCCAAACCGTCTGTTTAGTTCTTGTCTTTTTAGCCTCGTATGTGGGTGCCATGTCAGTATTTTGTCGAGATGGAAGCCTAAATACCGTACTGTCTCAGACACAGGGAGAGGAATTGAATTTAAAAAGACTGGTGGACAGGACTTGCGGCAGAGGGTAAAGGTTATGTGGGAACATTTTCCTTCATTGACTTTCATTTGCCATCGGTTGCACCAATACTCTCCTCAAGGTGTTTTTGAAGGTTTTGGGATGCTATATCAGGGTCTGAGTGGGATGGCAAGACTGCAGTGTCATCTGCAAATGTTACCAAGAAGGTATTGGGGGTTGAGGGGACATCAGCGGTGTATAGGTTATAGAGGATGGGACCCAGGACGCTGCCTTGTGGAACTCCTGCTTTAATGGGATAGTAGTTAGAATATTCTAAACCATAGCGGACTTGGAAGAAACGGTTTGTAGGTAGGATTGTAGGATTAGGAATAGGGTCTGTGGTAAATATCCTTTGAGCTTGCAAAGCAAACCTGCGTGCCAGACCCTGTCAAAAGCTTGAGCTATGTCGGGAAAGGCAGCAGTTCAGTATTGTTTGGTTTCAAGGGCCGAGGATATGTGATCAACAACGCGAAGGCCTTTTTGAGCTGTGGAATGTCGTTGGCGGAAATTAAACTGGTGAGTAGGATAAAGGTTTCAACAATTGGAAGTAGGCGTTTTAATAGGAGTTTTTCAAATATTTTTGAGAGGATAGGGTGTAGGCTAATTGGTTGTGAACCAGCAATCAGTAATGGATTTTTACATTGGTTTTGTATTCCTTCAAACCATTTTTTTATGTACATTTCAAACTCAACAAAGGGATAATTGCTATACCCAATACAAAAATCCAGAAAGTTGAACGAGAATTATTTTATAATAACTACAGTCGAACAATGAAGTAGGTTAATAATAATAGCTGGAATAATTTACAAATACATGGAATCTTGTAGCCATTCTGTATTGGTACTGAAACACTCGGCGTACATCAGGGTGGGTGACAATGAGACCACTGGAGACAATCGATTGCAAGTGAACACCATTTCCCCATACGACCATTCAACCCTATTCGTCCTGGCAGTCAATAGGGCACACATGTACCCAGCCATTGCCCTGTCTCAGTGTGGAAGTCATCAAACCTTTCGATGGCTGCGCCGATCCAAATTAAGGAGTGATCAGTGACCAGCCAGACTGTCATAATTGGTAGGTAAAGGTTTTGTTTGATCTTTCATGCATGAGATGGCAGTAAAGTTTTTTTTTGCGTCTTCCAGAGTCCAATGAATAAAATAATGTCGATTAAGTACAAAATACACGTTAAAGGTTACATGAACAATTTCATGAGGTGAATATCAGTTTAAAATAAATGTGACCTAAATGTACAATTTTAAATAGCTGCTCGGGGTTTTTAATGCAAAATTGAGTTAATAAATTTCTCCTTGCTCTACTAAAACCAAAATGAAATTATTTTTTACCACTTAAGTTAAAAACTAAACTTCAATAAATTTATTTAACTTATTGAAGTACATTAAATTTCCCGC
Organism: Acanthosoma haemorrhoidale; assembly: GCA_930367205.1. Lineage (NCBI taxonomy): Eukaryota > Metazoa > Arthropoda > Insecta > Hemiptera > Acanthosomatidae > Acanthosoma > Acanthosoma haemorrhoidale. Next base: position 31,621,275 of record OV884012.1, read on the forward strand.
CAAATAATAAAAAGAGGACGTAGGCAGAGATGAATATTTTAACCAACATGAAAGTTAAAAGTTTTGATAAGGTTGTGACATTAAGAGTCTTAATATTATCTGAAGTTTATTTAATTTTATCAGGGTAATTCTATTAGATTCAACAATTCGCAACCAAAAAAAAAAAAAGATAATGACAGGATCAAGACACGAATCTTATAATCTCTAGTTGGGTGCTATTTTTTTTATTTTTGAGCGTTAGTTTGCTGAGACAAATATTTAAATATTCGACATATAAAGACTTTTTCATGGAAAGTTTCTAGTTATTTTTAGTAATGACCTCATCTGCAAAGTCTTTTTAACGGTACGCCCAGGACTGAGTTCATTGTCAGTTTTATATCCTGTTGCCGTTTCATCCCAAAAGTCTAAATTGCGCTTTTGAGAAGTGTACAACTTAATTGTGCGTTCTTACTATAGTTATAATGGATGAATAGTGCCTTTTTGAAGTAGACTTAGTTTATTTTTTCTAAAAACTGATATGAAAACCAAGAATCCTACAGTCCTGTCAGGTTTGGTTTTACCTTTTACACACAAGGCAGGATCGCATAAAAAAGTCTTTAGTATTTATAAATCGAAGATCCGGAAGTAAGTCCTTGTCTTTTCCCTGGCACATTTTTTTTTGGATGGATAACTACTTGGATGATAAATTTAAGACCTCATGTAGAGGTCCTGTAGTCAAGCTTCGAATGCCCTCTTATGACGCTGTGCTATTCTTTGTATAAAATAATTGAAGAATAAACCCACTGCCCCCCCCCCCACTCAGCGCTGTACACAGCATAATACAGACCTTTAACTATCCCCTCTTCTAAACCCCTGATGAAAGTTAGGATCCCCAGTCCATAATTCCACTTCCTTTGTGTTTATCCTTTCTTTTCATTACTCCGCGATAGAATTAGATTCTTGTTAATTTACCCTTTTCATGAGTGGCCCTTTCTCTAACTTCCTACTTCAATTTTCTATGGATCACTTAGCATAATAAAGGTCTTTATACATTTCGAATAGCTCTATAATAAATTGTTGAGTTATTGTTTTAGTTTTTTGAGTCGCTAATTATCTTCCTTCTTAAATATGATATTCAAATCAAAGATCAAGATGAAGGACTGGATTCATTGATTGTTTTATATTTCTCACAACAAACAAATTTGCAATACATCCATTCAACTGATGTTATCTTTAATTATTACTTTTTTATCTTATTCTAATGGAAGAATTTACCAAAAACCCTTTGGGACGGTCAGTATACAGTGCTTTGAATCAAAAGCTAAGAATTTAGTAGGTTTTAGAACGGAGTAAGTGGCACGATTGATAATAAAAGGGATATTTGTCTGTTTCTGTAGCACGTAGAAAACTACTTGGATGATAAATTTAAGACCTCATCTAGAGGTCCTGCAGTCAAGCTGAGAATGCCCTCCAAGTTATTATTTTATTTTATTATGGGCAATTATTGCATTTTCTACGTGTTCCTCTGTTTTGTTTTTAGACTTTTGATAGTTTCTATTTTGAACTACTGTTATTTATAGATTTTTGAATACTTTGAAATTTATTTTTGCGTGTGCGCAGAAAATTTTGAATTAGACATTGTCTAAATTAAGCGTATTTTTAAAACTTTGTGTACTTATAAATCGACTCTAATACAATTTTAAGTATTTATACAATTTCATATTTTCAAATTCAGGCGTCCTTATAGCTGAACTTGTATCTATTTGTAATTTAATGAAACCAATGGCTTTGATTTTTATGTTTGTGGTTTCGCGATAAATGCCATAGTATTTTCATTTTATCTGCAAACTCAACGGAACTAAATTTCATATATTACACTTCAATATATAATATAAGTTAAGCATATAAAATATCTTGGAGTGACGTTAGAACAGCATCTAACGTTGTCTAACCACGTTAAAACATAATTACCAATGACAAAACTAACATATTATCGGCTGAACCATCTCCTATTTTCTTATACTCTTCCACTATGACTTCATACATCAATATACAATGCCATACTAAGGCCTAAACTGGTCGACGCTACAGTTCTACAACAATACTGTAACCGCCCACCTAATCTCGAACTCAGAAAACTCCTAAATCGATGTCTAGTCACTTTGGAAAAATCTTCTCCGTACATCGATAAATTACTAGATTTTTCTGCAAAACTAAATAATGAATACCGAGAGGTTATTTATCTATACAACAAAAAAAAGCTTTACGATAATCCTTAAAATCTAAATAACCCATTATTTAATGCCTAACAAACCCATCATGGAGTACCCAATTCATGGAACTCATAGTCAAACAACCAACTACATGCAATCGCAATGATCCAATATCCAATCTATTTACCAAGTTTCGACTAATTTACTTTCTTAGGATTTCTTATCTTTATATGTGCAATTACTTACAGTGTGCAAATCAGTTTTACAGTAAATACCGTTTTTCCATTGTTGTATTCAAGTCTTCTTTTTCGAACCCTAATTGATTTTAGTTAGTCCCTCAGGCCATTAAAACTACCAACTAACTGAATACTTAGTTGATAGATGCTGCTTTAATAAATTCATTTAACTAATTAAAGTGAATAAGTCATTTAACCATGATTGATGAAGTTACCTGGGTGCTCACTCAAAATATGTCCTCATTATCTAAAACAAATTATTCCCTGCTGTTTCATTTTCCCTTAAGAGATAATAAATGTTTTTCCTTAATCCTTTCAAAAATAATGACATTCTGAATCTTCAGAATAGGATTTGAAAATTGATAATCTTTCTAAAACTCTGTTACTACCAAGAAGTATACAAATCTTATTTTAACTGTTAAATTTATTTTACAGACTCTACATCAGACTTCTAACGCTAATTGCTTACAGTAGTTAAAAAGCAACCACGTGAAATCTCAAATCACTCAGATATGGAATTTCTTTTTGTTAAAAGAAAACATGTTTTCGCTGCTTGGAAGGAATAGCTTGGCTCAGGGACTTGTGGTATATTGGAGCTTGTTTGCCTAAAGGGGAATACGCTAAAGCTTGACTAAAGCAGAATTAGCTCCTAAAGGATTATTAGAGTTCATTAGTGGTCCCAACACGTACTGCGGCTTCAAAGGATTATAGATTTAAAAGGACCTCTACCCCTTAGCCCATCAGAAAGTCTCATTGTTAGTAAATAAATGGTTCACCTAGTAATTTGTTTAACTAAAATATTTTATATACATATCGATATAAAATATGTATGATAGATCTTGTTGGTATATATTTATTGCTTGCAGATAAACTATTTCAACATTATGTGATTCTATTGGATTATAACACCCCAATCGTTATTATTAGGCTGGATTTAGCCTTTATTCTGCAAAAGTGAGTCGAATAATAAGTAATTGTCACAGTAGTTTAAATGAGAGAAGGGGCTCAGAATTTAGACTTATTTAATTATTGTATAAAAAAGAGCTTTTGCACCCGTAACAGTAGTATAGAGAACAGTATTGAATATACACGCGATAGTAGTAGGAGTAATTTTGCAGTATGAAATTGCATATGTACTCAGTTGGATTGTAGATCTGAATGTACAAAGGGGCCTGATTAAGTTTGATAGATATGGCATTGATTGGCCAAAATAAACGATTCTATCATTGGCTGCACGCATGAATGACTTGTCTATATAAGGCAGAAATTCTGAGTTTTTTTGCAGAATTAGATACTTGAAGTGACCGAACAAGTATGTCTCCCTTTCTCTGTACACTGGCGCTGGCTGCTCTATTTGAAAAATTATCTGTCTTATTTTATTACCTCAGCACCTCTCTTGTCTAACCTTCGACTAGATCTAGTCTGTCAGTCTCTATGACCTTCCCAGTGGGGTTACCTGGCTAATATAGCATATCCTTGGAAGGAACTCCTTCCATGCAGACTACGACTTCTGGGGACGAATTTACTTTGCGTTCCGGACGGTTTTTGTCTACCCTTCGATACCGAGTGTGAACTCTTGGTCATTCCTGATAAACTTCCTCGAACCTAGCCTGCACACATAATTTCCTAAATACAGTGTACTTTCGGGGCACATACCTTCTAAGATCTTATGTGGCCAGTTCAGAGGACAAACACCAATTAAGCTCCCCTCCCTCCCCCCCGATTAGCCAAGGTAAAATACCACTAAAGGTCTACCATTTTTTCTGTCGCCCACCTCTCAGTGGCTAAATCAATGAGACCTCCTCCGTCGGGCGTGCCCGAAAGGACTCACATATGGACTGTCTAAGCTTTGCTTCCTAGCTATTTCCTCTTATGTTTTAATGCCTATCACAACTCACTTCTTATATCAGCCTAATTATAATAGATAAATTAAATTACGTATGATTTTAAAATCTAATTGATAGAATTCGATATAATACTACATTCGATGGAATGTGAAATATTCATCACTAAAATAAACTCAAGTTAACAATATCTGCTGCAATAACTATTGGAAAACGAATTAGGTTAAACTAGTAAACCTATGTTAATTTCTTGGTGTGTGGCAAACATTCAGGTAGGCTATCCTTTGACTTGCCAGATTAATTTAACATGATAAATAAAAATTCTATTAAAAGCGTATAAAAAGGAAAGAGTCCAAGGATCTGTGGAAAAGGGATAAAATTATACCTGCTGAAACAATACATGGCCATCCTGAGACTGTCCTAATCTTATTGACCCCGGCCATCTTCGAAGTGGAGGCACTCGAAGACCCTCGTCCTCAAGAGGTCCCCGATGAGTGTACCCTGTTCGATCCGTCTGCAGCCTCTCTTTCACACTGCCCCTTAGCGTTTTGTATTAATGTTACATCAATCCATCCCGTTTTATTCTTATTTATTTATTTCAAGATGTGAACGCTTGTACTCCACATTGGGACAACCATCATTGGGATTATGATAACAGGCAAAAAGAAATGAATTATTATTATATCTATCATATTCAGACGGCGATCTTAACTCACACCAACAAAGTTGACTTGTTAATGTACCTACACCTCACAATTTAACCAATAACTGTCAAATATACAAAGTTTCATATCTATTGCTTTAGTTTGAACGATATACATAAAGACAGACTAATAGACGAAATCTGATACCTTTGTCACGCTATCCATCTGTGCTCAGATGTGACTTGTTCCTCGTTATTCGGAATATATGAATAAAATTATTTTGTCAATGGCTAGGCAAGTACTCTTCAATGCTTAGTTCAAACGCAACCTTTTTAGGATTTTCTGTTCTATTAATAACAAAATAAGCCATAGATAACTTTAAGTTTGTAGGTAAAATTATTATTACAAGGTAATTACTCAGAATTACCTGTTAGGAAGTTCGTAATACAAACATTTTTCAAACCGTTTTATTTGTTCATTTGTTTCCTAAATAAAGTAATGAGAAGTAGCAATTTGAAGTTTTGATGAAATGGTTTATATATATATAAGTGAGAAACTTAAGACTTTGTGGAATTAGTGCTTCGATTTTATGAGCACTGGGATAAGTAAAGTAGATTTTAATCCCTTGCAAATATTAATTGTTTGGCCTATTAAGTACATCATTAAATACCACTTTATTATATTGTATTTTTTTCCTACAAATGGCAGAACACCTACATTATCTCTCAGCGATCAATAAGATCATTTTATTAAACCTTTTTTGTTTTTAATTTGGCGATTCCTTAAAACTGTGAAGTAAAAAAGCCCACTTTGAACTCGTAAACTTTGTTAGGAGTTGACTTCAAACACAATCTGTTTTTGAATACTCAATACTTTGTAAATCAATTGCTAATATCGCTACTTTTATCGTTCCAGAAAAAAAATACATTCGATACATGTATTTGCTTGCCGTCCGCAGACGTAGGTGGAGACATACCGATTCGTAAAAAAAGTTCGTCGGGAAACTAAAAATGTATATTTGTATGTATAGAGCATTTATTTGTGACTAAAATTTATCTGATTTTTGGTACAATCTCCAGGTAAATTTCCAATATTAATATGAAACAAAATACAAACGTTGATTAAGATCAGGCTGCGTTGGAAGAAAACAACAGACAGCCGAAAGCCAAGAGATTTTCAATCCGTGCAAGATTTTAGTTATATTAATTATTGAATAGAATTTTAATAATCGATTTTTGTGGTCTGGATTGATGAAGATCAATATTTCAGCTCTGTATGTAGCCTGCGATAAAGACTTTTTATAATAGCGAGCCAGAGAGGGCCGATAAAAGAAAGAGTTCTCCCACCAGGCGGTAATAAAACATTGCCTCCCTTTCACGGCTGAGTTAGGCTTCAGGCACAAAGCTCTTTTTTTTATTATTACCTTCCTTCACCTTTAATACTTCGTCAAGTTATAATTAGTATTAATAACACGTGTTGTGGTATTTTCTGTGTGGGCTTTTCTCTTTAGCCTTTGTACATCAATAAATTCAATTACAGTATGTAAAACTAAAAAAAAAAAGTATCAGAAAAAACACTTGTTAAAACAATCAAAATCGTCTTATACATCACAAATTATAGCCTTCAATTAATTAAATTCGCATGTAGGACTCTCATTTGCACCATTACCACCACACTATTTTATCGCAAGATTAATCTTTTACCTCCTCCATTAATATAGCCCTATTAAAGATTTTTGATTACTGTGAAATTTTTATGGTATGCATCTTGGTAGCATATTTTTCAGCAATTCTTGTAGCACTGACCTACTAAATTGCGAAAATGCCCTAGGTACAGGGTTAATTTTGTTATATACAATCAAACGATGTAACAATAAAACAGTTAAGAAATATTAAATGAGGGGCCTATTTGTAGTCAGATAGCTTTAACTTGTGGCAATCATTGGGTAAAACAGTTAATTGTTTGGGAAGCGAGGATGCGGTATTAAAGACGAATTATGGTATGTGCTGTCGGGAACTGACTATGTCATAAATACTACACAGATGATTTTAATCAATAAACTAACTCCCTTAAAATCGACCTAATTCTAATTGAATAATTTAATTTGTATCCTACAAATAGCATTCCAGTACATACAGCCGTGGACTTAAGACATAGTCACAGTGTTTTTTCGATAAAAATTCAATTTGATAGATTTTGTATGCAGGAGTACTTTTTCCTCTGAGACTAACTGGAATAGATTTATTTTTTCCCCCATTCTTATTACAAAATACACAGTAAAATGTTCCAGTTGTAGGTACCTTCCAAAGCATTGAATTAATTGAACTTAAGATAAAAGTTTCACACAATTCTTAGGGATGATGTCCTAGACAAGGTTGAGGAAGGGAATGTGTCAAGGTTATAGACTGATAGACGGACAGAGCTGAGCGTACAAGGTCGAAGGGCGGTGTTTGCAGAGGGCACTAGGGACACTTTCTCCTCAAGTGAACACGTCCGATGAAGGATTGTAAATAATTGCTCGCTTCGGTGACACTCCAACACGTTTATTTTCACAGCTCAGCCGAGTGGAATATTTGCTGTGCACAGGCTCTTTTTCCATTGTTAATCAATCGCACATCATATATTCTGACAAAGTTTACCATAAGCTGTCACTTTTTTAACAAAAGAATTACAGGCATCCACTTTTTTTAATGCTCATTTTTTAGATCAAGAGCTAAATTGAATTTCTTAACGTGGTTAAACGAATCAGAGGATGCTAAGGACTAACTAAAATTTCTCTAGACACCCCTGATACTTATAGAGCCGTAATAAGATATTTGGAAGATAAAAAGACTGATTTCCACTCATATCAGCTAAAGCAAGAGAGATCGCTACGGGCGGTGATCAGGTCGAAAAATCGTACCCCAACCGTGGCATCGTCCAATACCATAATTGTCAGGCATACGGGCACACCAAAACATGTTGTCCCCACCCTCCCAGGTGTGTAAAGTGCAGTGGGCATCACAAGAGGAAATTCTGCAAGAAGCCCCAGAAATCGCCTGCAGATTGCGTGTTCTGCCAACAAGGCCATCAGGTGGCTACCTATAAAGGCTGCGAAGCTTACAGAATTCTTAAGGTCGTTGACCAGAAGAAGAGTAGAAGTGACCCAGCCAGAATTTTGAGGCCTTCTGTCTCTTTTGCCGATGCAGTTTGGAACAGAGATCAGTCATAGACACTGTCCACTTCTCGTCCGTAAGCCCCTCTTCCCCAGTATTCCATTCATGGCAACCAGCAAACCCAATCCCACCCTCCACCACGATTTTCGCACATTCTTATATCTTTAAATTCATCAGATATAACGTAATTTCTTACAGAATTCATAACCCTAATTACTCCTCTCATTTCCCTTCTTATCTATCTTGTCTTCTACCTTATCCCCGTAAAACAAAATTCATAATTGGATCCTTCTGACTCCTAATCTATTCTCCTTTGGAATACGAATAATGTTCGCACCCACACTAACAAACTGGCACCACTATTCTACGACAAGAACATTGATGTAGCTCTCGTTACTAAAACAAGACTTACCAGCAAACGACCATTTACCAGTCAACGACAGTACCAGGCTTATCGAACTGATCACCCAGATAGACGAGGATATGCAGGTACCGCTACCATTGGCCATAACTCCATTTCTCATCACATAGCCCCTTTGGTAGCACACTACTTCCTTAACACCTTCATTTCCCCCCTCAACCTAGCATCAGTGTACTCCTGTACCCTCCTAATAAATCCATTTTCGATTCCCAATTCATCTCCTTTCTAGACTCCTTCGGACATCGTTTCCTTGTGGGTGTGGACTTTAACGCAAAGCACCAACACTGAGGTTCAAAATCAACAAACACAAGAACTCGTGAACTGCTGTATGCACTCACACGAAAAAATTGCTTTACTATCTCTCCTGACACAGCCACCTACTGGCCATCTGATCCCAACCGACATCCTGATATTCTTTATTTCTTCTTTTCCAATAGTTGAGAAACTATTCCACCAGCTTCTTACAAATTCCGTAGATATCAAACCGTCCCTGAAAACATCCCAAGACCTAAGCGATGCAGTGCATTCTTTCACTACTCTGGCTTCGGATGAGGAAAGGTCGAAAGAATTCGCTCTGCATCTTTCCCGTACTTTCACACCTCACCTCAGTCATAAAAACTATACTCATGGCACAACTGTTGAAGATTTCCTCACTTCACCGGTCAAATACCTTCTGAAAAACTTACCTTACTGAAAATCTCTCGGATATGATCTCCTTACTCCTCAAATTCTCCAACAACTGTCTCCTATAACCTTCCTTACCTACTTTTATAATTGCATTATCCGAACGACGCACTTTCCTTTCCTCTGGAAACATTCCATTGTTGTCCTATTCACTATACCCGGTTTTTTGTAATCTTGGGGATATTTATATTAAAAACTTAAGTACTCAATAAAAAAAGTATTTAAAAAAATCGGTATCCTTATAACAAGAAAATTACGCTCACAATTTAGCAAAGCTTAAATCATGAAATAAAACTAACTCGTCCTACTTATAATTTAGATTATAGAAATAAACAACATAAAATCAATATAGGAAATAATACACAGGACTAATTATTATGAGAGCTACTGGTGCATTTGTGAGTCTACGAAATGAGCTAATGCCTCAACACTATTTGACTGCCAGCCACCACAAATAACATCACCAGATTTCTTCTTTTCCGGAGATTCCGAACAATTTCTAATCAAACGTTTCTTGTGACCTGACAAACCATTTGCTACTTCAGCAGCTGCGGTCAACTCACTGGCACTTGGCGATCGCACTAAGTTTAAATATTTTTTTGGTTTTTAAAGACGAGTATTTAAAGTTCTTTTTGGACCGTCCTTGAGACCAATTTCCTCCAAATGATGATCAAGCATAGGTCTGATGTATACTTACCTTAAATTCTATATCTGCGCCATCTGACCAGCTCATTTAAAAAACGGTCTACCATCATACTTTACAGACCAGTTTTCAGAGAATTTTGTTGAAAAACTTGAAATGTTTAACTATAAATTCCTCTTCGGCACATCTATAACAATAATTTTGGTCCTAATAAAATCCATTAGACGAGAATTCCGTTCTACTTTTTTATGTTTCTGCATTTTTGAAAGGGCCCACACACGATCTGAAAGAAATGAATTAAAAGATGGGGGATCAAGGTAGTATTCAAGTATATGTCATTTTATAGTTTATAATTATTGCCATACAATATTACAATATTAATCCGGATAAAAAGAAACTGTATGGGTTGAAAAATTAAAAACGAAAACAAATATTACAATTGTTACGTAGGTTTTATTTAGCAAAACCTATTACAACACTAACTGTCTCTCATTCAGTCAAATCATAAATCATATGAAAAAAAAACGTTACCCTCAAAAGTAAAACCCATAATAAGCACTATAATATTCATCACTTGATAGGTGTTATTGGAAGCATTGCAAAATTTGAACTAAATTTTTTACATGAATGGAATATAAATGGAGTCTTCAATGACTGGTGACTTATTGCTTTGGAATGTTTGCCATAATTATTACCTTGAAATGTGCCCTATGGGGGGTTGTTAGTGTCATGGGATCATCAATTATTAGTTTTTTGAAATTTGTCCACCTAGCTTGTAATAGGCAACTCATTCTGCGTGTCATAATTTTTTTTTGTTTAGAATTGATTATTGTTTTATGTATTTATATGTGTGCGAACTGTACGTAGGAGTGTTGAGTTTTCGCGCCCAGGGCGAGAGTTTCATATCTCATTCCGTTCCCCTCTTTCTCTCTCTCCCTGCCTCATACCTGCCAGTCAGTCAAAGCGAGCCGTCACTTCAGAGAGCATTTCAGCTTGATGACTCATTTAAGTCTTCATCATTCAGTTCACCACGAGGCAACCCTTCATAGAGTATCTCGGCCTTGGTGACTCCTCTTGGTTCGGACCAATTGACCACATCACCTTTTGGATGGACCTGTGTGCATCTCAAGATGTATAGATCTCGTATCACTGTACGGAGACCAAGATAAATACGACCCCCCCCAGCTATGTTATTGCATTTATTTTTGCTTCTTGATAAGAAATTTATTCTACTTTAAATTTCAAAATTTTGTTTTGCTAGGTGACACATGATTTCTCCTTTGACCAATGAGAGTGAGCCAAGTCCCATTGAGTAGGGAAAGGTTAGTTTATATCTAGCCTTGAATGAAAGACTTACTCCCGTTCATAGTAATCGGTTATTATAAAGTTATCGAAGAACAATTCTAGTACAATGTGGCACATCAAATTTTTCGACTCACTCCGACACAGCCACAACCCGCTATTCTCCGACCGTCAACCACCACCAATGCCCGTCAGATGGAAGCACTGCTGGACCACCGAAGCCTGGAGACAGATGGACGTGATCGAACCCTAGCCCCTGACGGATACTGAAGATCTACACCCTGCCGAGAGATCGAGGCGGATCTCCGAAGCTACAAGACCCCATCTACCTGCAGGGGTGACCTTCCGGCCGAGAGGCCGACTTATTTCAGGCTTGACCTGGCCGACTACAAACCATTGCCTAGGTACCCCTAAGCTCCACCCTCGGTAGACTCTCACTACCTTCCTGATTCCACCTGCCTCCTTTAGGCATTCCACACCCTATATCCTTCTCATACATCCTTCAAATGGGGGACTCCCCTTAGTGAAAGGCACTCATTAGCCCAAAATAATTTTCCTTTATTTTTCCCACATTCTATTTTATAAGTTTGAGAGCTAAGAAAAAAAAAAAAAAAATAAGTACATTGTGTATCATTGTACCTGTATTGATTACATAACTTCTATACCGTACAAGACATATAAAATGTAGCATGTAAATAGATTCGCCTAAGAACCTATAGTCAATAAAAGTGTTTTCTTTTTTTAAGGGGATCGGAAAAAAAAACAAAAAAAAAAACTAAAGAATAAAGAATATTTCTATTATTAACATAGTAGTGGGGGCCGCTTCAAGAAAAAAACAACGACTTCATCGATTCATTGAACATACCGATGACCAGAAAAGAAATATAGGAAACAAGGTATGTTACTATTTGGCGGCCTGTCCGGGATTGTTTAATAGATTCTGGGACTAGATAATTAGTAATAAGTCCTCTTAATTAATTAGTTCTCCTAATTAGCAATTCTTCCTCTTTCTTATAAATTAAAGGTAATTAGTTATTAAACTAATTAAGAGATTAGGAGGCTAAAATTTCACTAAAACCAAAACGATTAAGTAATTTTCTGCATGTTGAGATAAGAATTAACGTATAAAAATTTTTATTTTCTGTTACGTACACAATTTAAACACTACTCACATATTTATTTTGTACAGACCGTGAAGTAAACTTTTAATATGTTATCAGATTCAAGTAGATCTAACCCCAGTAAGAAGCCCGCACAAAAAGAAGTGGAAAAACATACGTTAAGATCTGGGACTGGTATACATTGAATTATTATCAATCTTAAGGTGAACAAGGTATTTTTTTTCATTCTTTGGAGGGTGATGTTGTACCATTTTTTCTTTTATTTATTATTAATATTTTTACTATATGAATGGTATCATTTATTGCAATTACCCATTCCCCTATTAGAGCAGGTAGTGGATTTCTAGAGGTCGGTTATGACGTCAGTTGTTGTGCCGTTAATGGCTTAAACTTTTTTTATTATGTCAGAATCCTTTAATGTAGAACATGAAAACCTTTCTAGAAAACACTTAAGCTAAACTTTTTCGTATCTCACAACTTAAAGTTTTTCACATACTCATTCCGTATTTGAAAATAAAAATAAACTCTTGTTATATCATGTTAAACAAACTAAATTTTTTTCAAAATTTAATAAACATATAAGCGAATTAAAGGACGTTGACTGAAAATAAAAATATTTAGGAGTAATAGCCTTGTTTTAATTCAAATGCTAGTAACAATCTTTGGAATGATTTACTGTAGTTCAAGGAAATGTTTTGGACTTCAGAAATAAACAACTGTAACTTAATGATACCGAGCTATAATACAAAATATTTAGAATCCTCATTATAGTAGGTAACGGTTTATCACGTCTTTGACAATAAGCTATTGTATATTATTAACAACTTAGTTAACATTTTCGTTTTACCCCTTTCCAAACTAGGAATTTAGAGATATCTTGAATAATAAAATAGTGATCAATAGTAAACAAAATCAATCATGCTGCTATGGATTGTGGGTTCTAATCTTGAGATAGATTGGACCATCTTTACGACTAGCATCGAACCACGTACATTCTGGAAGAAATTCCGGTTGTTTACAAACAAAGTTATAGAAAGCAAGTTTGAGGAGGTTGGGGCTTCTTTATTAAGACAAACATCCAAATCAGAGTATCTTATTTGATTGGTTCGATTCGTACAGATCATCTTGTTTCAGCAGCAAAACTTGATTTAAAATGTGTTAGAATTCATGATTAATAATGTCTTATTTTGTTTTATCCTCAACTACATTGTTACAAGGAGATCGTGTGAGCAGATGGCTGAGTGTTTTAAAAAAAACTAAGTTACAAATTACCTGAACCTTTTGATAAGAAAATAAATTTATTATAACGATTTTATGAATGATAAAACAAAATGAGGAAAGTGCTTATAAAAGAACATTGTCTGGAAATCTAGATCTCCTTATATTTTTAAACTTTCGACAAATTTTACAAACCAGATGCCTCTTGCTAAAACCAAGTTATTTCCATTTTCTTAAGGTCTTAAATAATAATAAAAATGTGCTGAACTTATGAATTATTCCTCTAATGACTATTAAAATAAATGCAAAGAAACACAAAATGTACACGGTTGAATAAATAAGTTCGTTTTATACATTTATCATATTATGTGATTCAAAAAAGTACTTTCTTCCTTATACTTTTAAAAATAATTAATCTTTTAGGCCATAGTTTAAATCAAACCATGTTACATCCGCTTCTACATCTGGTGTAATGATTCAAATTATAAAGATTGGATCATCAACAAAACAATTTAATAAGTTTGAAATTTTATGGTACTAAGATATGAGCAGATGGTTGAGTGTTTTGAAAAAACTAAGTTAGAAATTACCTGCAACTTTTGATAAGAAAATAAAATTATTATAACGATTTTATGAATGATAAATCAAAATGAGGAAAGAAGCAAGTGCTTATAAAAGAACATCGTCTGGAAATCTAGATCTTATATTTTTAAACTTTCGACAAATTTTACAAACCAGATGCCTCTTGCTAAAAGTCATTAATAAAGGCTCTGAACAATATTTAGAGTTGTATTTTATCTTATTTGTATTTTTTTCTTCTATTATATAATTTCTTTATGTACCTCCTAAGTCGTTTTTTTCATGTTACTTAATTACTCAGTTAAGTCGATGTAAATTACCCGTTGGAGAACGACATCTGTTGATTGAAAGAGCTCTGCATAGATATATCCCAGGGATGGATCAATGTCAAAACACTTTTAAGGGAGGCAATAATGAAAAATATGCCGTGGATAGTAATAGTGGATATGAAATGGATGGTAGGCACCCTTGAAGCACTGAAAGGAACCCTGAGGAATCGCGTTAGTATTGCACTGAGAAAAGGATTGATGGAGTCTCCTCTATTTCACCTCGTCTGCCACCCTACTATGAACCAATAAACCTTTCTCCATTCCAGCCTCCACTTCATATCCAGCCCTGTCATCTGGGGATAGAAGGTTGCTCACACACACGCTTTCACCTGTATGTAATATCTCCCAAGGGGATACTGGCATTGTCAAGAAGTAATATAATGGCTAATAATCCATGGTGTACTTAAATCAACATCGAAATTAGTAGCCATTCAAATCAGTGGTTAGTCGAGAAATTAGTTTGAGCATGAGAACCCAACGGTAAGCCGACGTTGCTGTGCAGTCGGTGTGACATCCATTTCGTGATCTCTCTTACCTTAGAACGTGTCCAGGAGAGAAGATCTTCTTTGCGTACCAGAGGTAGGAAAGAGATACAAAATACTTACTGGTTGTAAATAGATGTGCATTCGTAGATTCAAGATTACGACCAAACATTCGGTCACTGCCAATGTATACACTGTAATTAATATATTATTTAAGGCAGGGCATAGGTTTCACGTTCCTTAGAGGTGACAACCAGTAATGGTGTGCTACAAGCAACTCTGGTTAACGGACTATCTTCTGCCAGTGTGTCAGTAAATGTAAGTTTCCGCAAGTACCTAGCTTAAAGGAGGTATATTATAGTCTATAATATAAAGGCTTACTTATATAAAGTACCCTTGATTTAGTAGTAGTATCAATTAAGAGTATATTCCGTGAGGCGAACGTTTGAACCATAGTCCTGTTTCCTTGGCGATTAAGTGTGGACCTCCCAGGGGAAGGGTATTTTATGATACATTTGTGTCTTTATTATCTCCTGTTGTGTCAACTTCTTCACCACGAATCAATAAAAGTTACCCCCTTCTTGGACCAGAAAACACCCGGGTACCTTTCCATATTATGATCCATAAATATTCGGTGTCAGTATAGAGAGAAGGGACTAGTTCACGATCGCGACACTGAAAGAGTTCAATATGTGGCGGGAATAGGAATTAATAGGAATTGGTTCTAATAGATGCGTGAAATCGTACTGTGACTCTAGCGATGAGATAAATAAGCAATAGGAATAATTGGAATATATTTAACAATATATTCTAGCACTAAAATTAAGGTAAATGTCTAGTAGCTTAAAAGAACTCCTATAGTTTATCCATAATGCTCGCTTCCTCCCTCAGAAGCGGGTTAGAGGAACTGGCCATTGCCAGGAATCCCGCTGTCATGTATCTATAGCAGGTCAGGTCACAAGGCCCTGCCGCTTTAGGCTCGTAGGAGGGTTATAGGTGTCTTGGTGGGTTCACAGGACTGCAGGGTAACTGAAAATTTGTCCAAGAAGGTATTGGTGGTAGAGGGGAGATAAGCGATATATAGATTATAGAGGGTTCCTTGGGTCCAAGGACACTGCCCGGTGGAACTCCAGCGTTTATGGGATAGTAGTTTGAATATTCTAAGCCACAGTAGACTTTGAAGAGTGGTTTAAAAGGTAGTAATGTAGGATTAAGGAATGGGTCTGTGGTAAATATCTTTTGAGTTTGTAAAGCAAACCTTTACAAGACGGGAACCAAACTGGTGTTTAGGGAAAAGGTTTTTGGATTCAAAAATTGGAAGTAGACGTTAATAGAAGTTTTAAAATATTTTTGAGAGGATAGGAAGTAGGCTAATTGGACGGTGAGATGAGGTGCCATTGGGTGGTTTACCGGGTTTAGTAAATAAGACAATAATGGAGTTTTTCCAGAGGAGAGGATAATTCGTCGTTCGGATAGTGTTATTATAAATTTAGGTTAGAAAGATTATGGATATAGGAGGGAGTTGTTTGAAAATTTCTGAAGTAAGGAGATCATATCCAGGGGATTTTCGGTAAGGGAAGTTTTTCAAAAGGTATTTGACCTCTGAGGGGCTAATGGTTTTCGGTGGAAGTCCAAGAGGGAAAGGTGAAGTGAGGAAATCTTCAATAGCTATGCGATGAGTATGGTTTTGATTATTAAGGTGAAGTGTGAAAGTACGGGAAAAATGCCGAGTGAATTCTTTTAACCTTTCCCCATCCGAAGCCGCCCGGAATCTATCATCGCGACGAAGTGGGTGTGAAACAGAATGATATTCCAGGATGTTTTTAGTTAATTCCCTCAGGGTGTTATCGCTGGTAGACAAAGAGAAGACGTGGGAATTGTATGAATCGGATCGCAAGGATGGCAATTGCCGGTTTACCATTCTGCAGTAATGATTCTATGAGCTACGATCAGCCGGATGGTGGGATCTTTGCCCCATTCTTCTGGAGCGCGTTTCAATTGAATTAGGTCTTTGGAATCCTTAGGTAAAGGATTTTGATTGTGAATTTTTCGATGACGGTAGGTTGACGATGTCTCCCAAGCCGAACTCCTGATCAGAGTAGTGAAAGAATGCACTGCATCGTCTAGATGTTGGGATGTTATCAGGGGCATTTTAAGGTCTATGAAATCAACTGGGGGGAGGGGTGTGAATGAAAGCTACTTCGGTGTGAACACCGGTGGCTCGACCACTGCCGGCTAAGACGGACTGCCGGGAGGGGTAATTAGGGTTCTGAACTCTGTAAGGAATAACGTTAATAGGGTAGTGAGATCTTATGAGCCAGGAGGTGGAGGAATATGCGAAGTTTATGGTTGAGGATGGGATTGCTGGTTCCCAGGATGAACGGAGTGCTGAGTAAGAAGAACTTGTGGACGAGGAGTGGGCAGTGCCTGTGACTGCTCTCTGTTCCAAACCGCATAGGCAAAAGGGAGAGAAGGTCTCAATTTTTTGGCTCTGCTGCTTCTTGACCTCTATGTGGCTAGCATCTCCCTTTAAAGCTGCCCTTAAAATTTACCAGATGGCCTTGTTGGCAGAGCCCTTGTGCTGTAGGTGATTTCAGGTTCATTCCCTAATACATGCATCAATTTAATGCATAATTCCCTCTTTTGCTGTCCACTGGACTTCACACACCTGAGAAGGTGGTGACAGTAGGTTTTGGTTGGCCCATATGCCTAATAGTTATGTCACTGGACCATGTCGTATTTGGTATGGTTTTTCGACCTGCATAGTTGGGTTAATTCGTAGAGTTGCTCGACTCCTAGTGTTCACTGGAGATCTACTATGAACAAATGGTGTCGCCGTATTAATAGCTTCTTCTTGTTGCTTGTCCTCACCCAACACGTTCGTTATTTCATGAACTTTGTATCCAAGAGCTGAGAGCTCGTGCTCTATTTCGTCAGCTGGTGTTGTAGGATGCAGGATTCTATTTCTGATCAACATCGATAGTGATCATGATGGAATCAGCATTTTTTATTTTTTTTGGTGTCAGGGAAATTTTAGTGTCTTGAGACATGTATATTTTTACCCGTACCTACAATATTAGTCATTTGAGAGCAAATCAATTTAATATTGTCAATATTGTGCACGTGTATTGACTATTGACGGTGGCCTAGGATGTTTAGAGTGTCTGCACAGACTCCATGTTCTTAGTCGGATGGTTTTCAGCACCTCGAAACTATCAGGTGTGAAGAACGACTCTCCCAGGCGGTTTCTTCTTTAGAAGTGCTTGCTTGTGGCTGTAATTCTTCCATCGAGCTAGCTGTAGACGAATTTATTGGCACATTCCTATTTGTACGGCGCGGGTTTCGCTTAATTAGCGTTGGAGTAGGCGTTGGCCCCAGATACCTTGACTGTATCTTGACTGATAGAAACGCATGTTTCATGTTTAATAATAATTATTAATAAATAAATTTGTTTTTTAATAAAAAGGAGTTGATTGTTAGGAGGGTCAAAATCACCAAAATGGTAAACAGAGACGGCTAAAGGAGCCGTGATAATGGGCTAGCCTATTGGTTATGTTATCGATGATCAGGCAAAGGCACAGGCAAGGCCAATCCAATCCAACAAACTTGGCACAGATAAACCGTGTGATATTATCTATAACATTCACTGAAGGAATATTGTCAGTAATTCACTCACTTATTGAGGGCTTCCTCGTGAGCAGCTGACGTAATTTGACAGTTTTAAAGCTGAAAAATGGTCTATGAATGGTAGTAATCAGTGTTAATGTGGAGAGTATACATACTACATACATACATATACTACTACATGCATAGTATGGAGAGATACGTGGTTATATAATAATAGCGCATGCGCAGAACTAATGAACAATTTAAGGTTTATTGTTTGTGGTGATGATTTTATTTGTTTGCATCAATTGGACAGTAATCAAAAATACTTAAACCTCCTTCTATATGAAACCTTGAAACATGAAACTGGAGTCACGGTAACTTTGATGACATTTTCAAGTGATTTACGTAACTTGAGACCCCAAAACATAATGTTACTTCTAGTCGATATCTTTAATTTGATACCCAGCTCCAAAATATCGAAGACTATAATTTATCAATTATACTTTTCACGATAAACAGGGGACTCCCAAAGACTAGAAAGGACAGTTAGGTCATTATTTCGATAAAAAATAATGAAACGCTAAAAACGCCGAGGTTGCGCTATATCTACGGAACAGCTGGTATGTACCTTTTGACTTATAGAAATTACCCGGCGCTCAAACCCATTACTAAACACCGCAGAGAACAGGGTTTTCGCTTTTCGCAGAAGACAAGGACAGCAAAACCTCTCCTGGCCCAGCAGTGGAACAAGTCATTAGCTCCTCTTAGCATTTATCACCAAGCATTATTTTGAAACAAAGGGGAAAGTCTCATTTAGAAACATGTCACTGATGCACATTGCGGGTAAGCAGCATCGATGTGTAACACGGCACCAGTATGTTCTAAAACTCATCACTTTTGTCTCAGATTATCACGTGACGACTCTGCATGGGTTTATTAAATATTTATGGAACGATTTCAGAAAAACTACTTAATATATTGTGTCTATTTGAATCAGCATGGCTACTAGATAAATATGATTAAAACACCACTTTGGTCACTAAAAATAACCTTTTGAAAACAAGTAAATAAGATTTTAAATAAGTAAAACATTGATGTAAATAACGCCATTGATGTCGGCTGGAGCGTATTATAAGTGTGCAATTTACATAAACGTGACACAACTGTACAAAAATGGTTTCGCAGGATTTGCTCGCGAAGAAATGGATATTTTCATTTTCAATTGTATTTGGTCCTTAGTTGTGTGAAAACAATTTCTTTTTCTTAAACATATAATTTGCAGGTATGTTAGAAAAAACGTTTTACCCTGTTTTAAGATGTTAAATGTTTTTTATGAGAATATCCTCAACGGAACGCATCCTGGTCCTGCTAATGGCTTATTTTACTGATGTACTAAGAAAAACAGCTAGTGAAGATTCTGAAATATTAAAAAAAATCACTTTGTGGACTGTTCACGGAATTATTTTTGCATTATCACCGCTAATATTTTCCCAACCGTAAGGAAAAAATACTTTAAATCTAAAATAACTTCTGAGTTGGCTTGAGATCAGGTTAGCGAAATTATTATGTTTTCCACGCTTTTCAATAGTAGTTTTTCAGCCAAAAACTTATCGGCCTATTTCGAACTATAAATTTAAGATATATTGAGTCTTTTATAGATCAATCTATCTTTATAAATACTTCCCCCTTCTTAGATCCTATAGATCTATGTATATACAATCTCTGTCTTTGGAATTGACAATTATAATTTCATTCAAATACAAATGGATTATCCGGCTTTATAAGTTTATAGAGAGTTAGAGGTTTATTAGTAACATGTAAGTATGTTATTGAGAAATTCAGATCAGAGGCCTGGTAATGATTTTTAAAATGAACTGTGGGATGGGCTAAAACTCGAAATTGAGACAAATAAGAAAGACAGTAAGATTTTTCAGGAACAAATATTCATATTAAGATACCAGACTTTTAGGAATGTTTGTTAAGCTAATGTTGGTCCAAATTCAGATCATCATGATATTACAATTGTCAAAAATTCATTAGCAGCACAACATTCTTACATTGGTACTCTAGATCAGACCCTTTTAAAAATTTATAATTCTTTTGCAAATTGGAAATTTTGACCCTTGAATTTGGTAAAACATTTATGGAATAAATATTTATACAAGAGAGGCCCAAGGCTTTCAATAAATTTTTTTTTCTCAGAAATCCCAATTTTCGCAAAAAAATTCACAAAAAATTGGAGCTCGTTCGCATGTAATTAATTCACCCTTGTGATTTAGTTGTTAAAAATTTTTTTTTATTTTTCTCTTCCCATTACTAATTTTAATTTATTATGAGATAGATTGGCATAATGAGTGACAGAAGTGATGGATAGGAAGGCAGCACTCTTTACATATACAATGACTAAATTTCTGTTGAAAGTCTGGAACCAAACTAAATTATAGTTTAAAACGACTGTAAGTTTCACCCTTAATTTTTAATCACATAAAATGCCGATCACATATAAATCTTTTTATTCCTAGCAAGTCCAGATGAAACTTTTTTCTTCTTTTTAAAACGCAATATTGTTAAAATATTTTCACAGGAGTGTTCTTGCAAAATAATGGATACAAATGTTGCCTAGGGCTTACACTGTTAGCCTAGATGGCAATCTACTTGCCACATTTGTTACACTGTCTTCACGTTATTAAGCTGGTTTATTGCTCACATGCTAGGGCATATGTTTAACTTATTTTTCCACAAATCTATTTAAACAAACTACTTTTAGCCTATTAGTTTATTTGAAAATACTCATAATAAAACTACACAATCATATTTCCAAAGATCTATTCGTAGTATATTTAAACAAAGGTGGTTTCATTAAAAAAACACAAAAAAACCTTGTTTCAAATATTTATGTATACGAAATATAAAATACTAGTGAGCACTGAAGCATATATTATTTATTTTATTGCAAGCTAAATAATATTATATCTATAATTTTATTTTTTAATCATACTATACAATACGAATAGAGTTGAAAAGATTCGGGACTATAACAGGAATTGATAAAAGTCCTTTGGAAGAAAGGCATTGTGCTGCTGATATAATTAAATCGTGGGGACTTCAGGTTTTAGGGAACCAATAAGAAAATCATAAGAGAGCTTTTGTGTCTCCTAGATGATAAAGGAATTACATTTTTTTTTATTCTCACAGTACTGAAGAATGAGCACAAAAAGAAATTTATTAAAAAAAACAAATTTTTTCTTATTGTGATCAAGCAGAAAGTTTGAATTAACCAATAGCTCAGAATATCTCTTTGCCTAATATTGAAGATAGTACGAGCACGAAGATTCAAATTCTATTGAATCATCTCAAAAATTACTGCTCGGTAAATGACATCATTCCACCAGAACAGACTGGATTTCAATCCAGTATGAGCGAATAGCATTCCCTTTTAAAGCCACAGCCAGTAGCTAGCCATAACTTGAGTAGAAACATAGCCACGGCTAAGATTTCGATTGACAGCACTCAAGCATCAGTCCCACGGGACACTGTATCAAATGCTCTGCAACCGGGAATGCCCGGAGCAACTCTGTTCAATTCTGGCTAGCTTCCTGAACAACAGAACGACGCGGGTGCGGGTGGGTTCTCCGAAGCTTCTCCGAAGTTGTGCCACTGACCTGTGGAGTACCCCAAGGAGCCGTTTTCCCCCCTGTACTATACAACGTGTACACGTCTGAAATTGTCGGAGCCTGATACAAAAACACAACAGTTACTACTTTCGCTGATGACATAGCGGTGTACAGTAGCAGTATGAGCGCCAAGGTAGCTCTTTGAAAGGCTGAAGTAGCCTGTAACCAGATCAGTGAGAGATTGGAGAGACTCAATATCTCTGTAAACGTTACCCGCGTTTACGTTTGACTGCGTACTTTTCTCTTTTCAAAAGGGAAAAAGTCCGCTACCAACTAGTTAAATAGTAGAAACGGAGGAAAATTCACCAGCCAACAACCTAGTATGTCTGGGAATTACAATGGACAGACACCTCCATTTTAGTAACCATTTTGCGAGGAAGTTGAAACAAACCCGCACGAAGTCTTACCGGCTTACGCATTTACTGACTTCCCCCAATCTATCACTGCGTCTAAAGCTATTAATTTACAAGAGTGTACTCTGGCCTACTCTGCTGTATGGTAAACCGCTTTTTCGTCATCTGACGTATACGACAGCTCGGTGAAATTACAAAACGGTATACTAATAAAAGTGGTCAGACATACTTCATTTGTGCAGTGGAGCAACAGTGAGCTTCACGAGATCTTTGATTTGCCTACGGGGCATTTTTCTTTCATTCATTCTCCTTTCTTTCTTAAATTCATCCAACGTAGGCATATCAAATTTTTTGACTCCTTGCAATACCTGACAAATCCTGTGTTTAACACTATTTAACCCGGTCCGTTTCCCCATCGATGGCAGGACGCTGTCGTGGCTGTAACGCTTTACTCTTAGGTTCTAGGTTTAGGTTTTAGTTTGTAAGTTTTTCTCCCACATTTTCAAACTGAAGGTGAGCCCCATCACCTAGCATTATATTCACTACATTCTATTTTTTAACCACAACCTGTATTGTTAAGTAACCCAAACTCCTTCAAATGCATCTGCACATAGCAGAATGAGGAGAAAAATTTGTCAATTCTTTGTTCATATTTTTACACATTGTATTAAAATTTAAAGGGGTTTAGGGGAAAAAAAAACAAAAGCATTCGACAGACTCTCTCCAGCACCTTAGTCCTGTACCCAGTGATTTGTAATTTTAACTTCAAATAGAAAATTGTTATTGTAATTCTACCCTCCTTCGAATGCATACGCAGATATGCAGTAAGAGGAGAAATCTGTAAATCGAAAGTTTGTAAATTGTGAAACATTTGATCAACAAAGGGGTTTTGAAATAAAAAGAAAGCATTCGACAGACTCTTAGCACCCGGCACTTTGAACACTGCTCTCTCCATCTCTCTCTCTCTCTCTCCTAAACTCGCTATGTTTTAGTGCGGCGTTGTCAGACACCACACCTTCCTAGTCGGAATCTCTCACTTCGTCTCGTTAAAACTAGCACCTCCTTGGGAGAGACCTCTCCCTCGTGGACGACGGTTACCGTGGCCCAACAAACTTTACCTAGTAGTGTCTCCCACAGCAATCCAGTCTGCCTCTCTCCAGTTCTCGCCTTTGGGATCCGGACGGTTTTTGCCTACTCTTAGATACCGAGTATGAAATCGTGGTCATTCCAAGACCACATAAACTACCTATATTACCTACCATGTTCCTCTTCCCCTGAACATAGTGCACTGTTGGGGCACACCTTCTAAGATCTTATGGAGTCAGATCAATTAGAATAAAGCTGCCCACCGACTAGGCCGCCAGCAAAGGTCAAAGACCACAGATCCACCCATTTTATCTCTTTCTTGGCACTCGCCCGACAGCGGCTAGTGTTGTAGTGAGTGACCCTAACCTGTGGCAGGCGTCCTCTCTCCACCTTAGGGACACAATTCCCGACAGTAGTTTGTGTGATTTAATTAGGTATTAAGATGACCTATCATCAAACAAAAGTATTTTCTACGAAAATTTACATGACAAAGTTAATCACAACTATCAATGGTAGTTAACATCTAGATAATCCACAAATAAGACCGCAACTTGTGTTCTCTGCGACAAACATTTCAGTTGGTATTTGTCGGTTCTATGACTCTACCCTTCTTCAGTTCCAAGGTCATCCGATAGAAGAAACTTTTATAAATGTGGGTATTTCACAATTGAGCCTTGAACAGAGTATTAGTTTAATCTTAATAGCAAGTTAATTCATAAATAGTAAAACATAATCTTACAAAGAACAAAAATTAGTCTAATCCCAAAATAGAAATTTAATATAATCCTTAAATATATCAATAATTAAATATTTAATAGCAATGTATGATAATTATTAAACACAGATTCTTTGCACTTTAAAGGGATGAACAGACAGTTGTATTCATTCAATACAAGAATTATAATAAAACTCCTTAGTATATAAGTATTATATAAAACAGCGCACAGTTTTATTAGTTCCGTTTACGATTTTTGGTACACATTATAATAATTTTGGCAATGCGTTTACTCCATAAGATATATAACGTTAAGTAGTGGGTCAAACTATAAATAGTGGGTTCTCTTTAAGGTCAAAATTGTTTCATTGTCAAAGTTTAGCCACTCTACAATAGATATAATGTGCAGAAAGCGCAATGGATCCGAATTGTTGTTGAATCTATACTCCCTTAAAAATTGTAAATTTGTAGCAAGGAAATCATTGCAATAATTAATATACCTCACATTAATATAAACGTTTGGACATGCATACGATTATAAATTTGATACTTATTATGATCTGTATCATGAAATGGACAAAGTTATTTATAATAATAGGAGAGAATAAATAAACTAACAATACATTAGTTAAAGAATTAAAGAATAATATCTATACAATGGTGGTTGATGGATACCTTTCATCTTGCGCTACCACTGTTGTATGGTATTATACAAGTTGTCTGTGATGTTGATAATACTTCTGGATCTTATGCTTAAGTTAATTATGGTGTATGTCCTTCAAGACTTCTGTTCCAACTGTCCTATGTATCCTATGCCGAGTTTGCAAAATGTGAAGTTATTGTTAGTTCGTTAATTCTAGTATGTAGATGCTTTTGTATATTTGTTAATTCTATCCTTAGTTCACTTAAAGTAATTCTATGTTTTACGGTTTTGAGGTATACATGTGTGACATAGTTTTCCAATTCCGTTATATCTTCTCACTCCGCATTGAGTTTATTTCTTGTTTTGTTTTTTCTTCATTTATTCGTATCGCGAATAATTTGTTTTTCTGCATGGGATTTTTGCAGATATTGTTCATTGTTTGGGGTTATGCCGACAGAAATTTAATTTTTATGAGTTATTAAAAATATAATTGAATTCTATTACTGATAATTTTAAACGTTGTTCTATGTTCTCTTCATGTTTATGTAGTAGGCTTCTTAATATCTCCTTATATTGGATGATTATAGTGATATGTCTGTTCAATGGTCCTAATGAAGTTGAATTTCCGTAGATGTATATAGGTATATGTAATAGGCTTGTATTTCTAATTGTCTAATTTTTTACTAATGATATATTTATCTCGTTACCATTATGCATATTCGTGAGGTTTGGTTTTGGGTAGTGATAAATGTATTGTTTTATCGTTTCACATATATTTATAGTTGTTCTACTTGGTAATATCATAGCAAATAATCTTTTAGAAAATGTTTCAATAGCTGTAAGTATGCGTTTTTGTTCATAATGCAATGTAAAACCATTATTTCATCCAACGGTTTATTTGGTGCGGGAGTTACATTAAATTTAAAATTTAAACTTTAAATTTTATTGGCTTTATGTTATTCTTGATCTTTTATGATTTTATGCATTGATATATTTAATTTAAAATTGCATCTTTCATTTTTGGAAAATTTGAATATTTTTTAAAATTTCTATGTTCCTATTATTCCGCGATGTGTTTTTCCTTGGTAATTACCTACTTTTTTTTATCTAATTCCAAGGCAAACTCTTGGCACATATCAGAGTGTACGACTGTTTGTGTACTCCTACATTATCGAAGACCAACGCTACGCACCCAACCGAATGGTTGCCACTGCTGTTGACCAAGATCCAGAACAAAGACGAAACACTCCGAGCTCCGAGGGATACAATGGAAGTGTGTTAGCTAATGAGCCAGCCACTTCCCTGGCACCCCCCCCCCGCCTCGCCGTATGCAGTCTATTCTCAGAAACAAGCACTCACCTGCCTAATAATAGAGTGCAGTAAAGCTTCCTGGTATCATTATTAATTATAAGCCTACTAAGGGCTTGCAATTAAAATAAAACACACAGGCCCAATTTAGTCGATTGACGACAATATGCTGAACTTTAGCTGTGTTTCTGAAAGCTGTATATTTTTTTTTCTGAATAAACTGTATATTTTTTTTTCAAATAAAAAGAAAGACGCAATCAATAACAAAATTATTTTTGTTCTCGAATTACAAATAAACGAAGGGAAATCATTTTATTCTGCCTTGGAAGTTGTTAATAGACGACATGAATAGAAAACATGACACGGTGAAGTCTGTACAATGTAAATGCAAGTATAAAGTAAGGGAATACTAATGATGAAAGAAGTAGAAACAACACAGATAGGTTGCACTATTATTGGAGCGGACTACGTTTAGTTGTTCTTTTTAAAATTCAATGGGGACAAGGGGCCATATTAATAAGGCATGAGTTTTGGCTTTTTTTAGCTCAGGTATTAGGTAAGATGAACAGTTAAGGTGTCGTAGAACTGGCCAAGCGTTTCCTATTGCAACTTATAAATCGAAACATGTATACAAAAAAAAGCTCTTGAATAAAAATCAAAAATTAATGTATTATGTTATTTGACTAAATGGATTTTTATAATATTCACATTAAAATAATATAAATAATAATATTCTTCCTCCCCTTGTTTTTATCACTTGCTTTTTGAAGAATTATGGTAGCTAGCCAATAAGCATGCATGATTGATTGAAAGATAAAGACTGCTACAATGGAAAATTCACAAAACAAAACATTATTGTAAATCGTGATGAATGATGGTAATTGGTCAAAATGAAATAATTTTAACAGAATAGTAAATTTATCAAAATTAACATGAGCCAGATGTTTCGTTTATTTTTTATTCTGGGCTAAAATTTGCTAAACAATATAATTTAAATTTCCAGAAATAACTAAACATGTGATTTGCTAACACTCTATAAGTTTTCTTACATTATTAATCAGCCGCTCTAGTGGCCATTAATCTGCTATTTTGTTTAAAATCGTCTTCATGAATAACGCAAAACTCAATTATTTCTACACTAGTTAAGGCTTAATTGTTATTATTTATTTATTTTAAATGTTTTATTAATTCGTTTCTAAATTTACAGTTGCGCTAATATGTCTAATACCAAAACTGTACAGATTTAATTAACAGTGCAGATCTTTTAAATTAATGAAAATAAGATGTTTTTGTGTTATTTACACCACATTTGCTTGATGTGAGGATAGTCACAGTTGTGAATCAATGAATAAAGTTATAAAAATATAATACAGTTTTTGTTATTGGTTTTAAGTATGCGGGTACTCAAGATAAAACTGGTAAGTACACATTAATTAATTGTATAAATACGATGTTGAATTGACGCATGTAGAGTTGCAAGTATTTAAATAAAATGATAAATGTTATCTTAGAAGTATTTCCGTCAGTAGATTGTATATTTTACTCATAGCTTTCGCATAATAGGTTCTTGGGAACCACTGGCGAAGTTCACTTTACAATAAGGGAAATTTACGGCGACAGAAAAAATAATTAAGATATTATTAGCGGGGCTGTGCTGGATTAGTTCAAATAATGTACTCCTCCAGTTTGTTATGGCAATGAAGTCATATAGCCGATAAGTTTCAACTCTTTCTTCAGTGAATTATTTTTAAAGATTATTTCTCCATCATAAAACGGAACAGTAATAAGGTTTAATAGGAAATAAAACAAGGGAAATATCCACCCTTCCGCTTTTAGGATCCAAACAATTAAAAAATATGATGAAATTACTTTTCCTTTATAAAGACTATGCGTTTTATATACATATTTTTAAATCGAAACATGAATACGTTGTTTCTCGTCCGCTTGTGCTAACAAGTTTTCTGTAAAAAGGTTTTTGTTACTGCTTTGAAACTTTCACGTTTAGAGAAAATTATAACTGATCACAAAAAATAACACAAAAATATAATAAGTATAACAGTACTCATCACAAAAATATAATATTTAAGTACGACGAGTTATATTAAGTTTCTGTTGTTTTAGCAGCTGAAGAAATCTCGAAAAGCGAGATTTTTTCAAAGAAGACGTGTAAAGGGGTAGAATGCTGTGTGGGGTATAACTAATCTTGTCTAATAAAAAAAAAGGGATTAGTCCATACAAACAGTATATATATATCTGCAGCTTATATATATGAAGCAGCTGGGTCAGGATTCATAATAGAAACACTGTTTGGAATGATTGAGGTAACTATTTAATGAACTATAAACAGTAGCATAAGATAGCAAGAAGACGGGCTCCCAAGATACCAGCCTCTGCATCACGAGTGCGCCAACAGTGAATCCACTGGACCTTCCAACAAACCATCTTAGTTTGGAGACGCTAGTCTCGTAGTAGCGTAATACGCTTTTTTTTATTGGTCCAGGATGCCACGCCCACACAACACAAATACATATATATATATATAAATTAAATAATCTCTCGACGGAAGAACTTTTTTAAAAAGATTTATTGGAAAGATACAACAAAGAGTCTCGTATACACTGATAACAAGCGGAGTAACGTTGAGAGAATGAGAGCGAGAGCCTTAGGCTCAGCCTATATATAGGGGGGAGTATAAACATGAATTAGCCATGTTTTGGATTATTTAAGAGTCCTTAACTCCTCGCAGGCTATAAACATTACTCCTGGAATGTGCAAAAAAAGAACATAATCTTACTTACTAAGATACCTGACACAATTAGAGCATTTATAGTTGCTCTTACAGAGTAACATTAGTTGACACTTTTAATAATAAGTACATAATATAAAATTTAAATGGATACCACACTTGAAGTAACACTGCTCTGGTATTATTATTTCTTAATTAATAATACTCATTATAACAAGTAAATTTGAGTTTGCAATATGCATATAGTTTCAGAGGTATAATAATTTTACAAAAGTGCATAAAGTGAACATAAAATTTCATCAAAAATAACTTAAAAATGTAAGGGAAATTTTAGGGAAATTATACTTAACATAGTATTATTATTATTAGTTCCTCGATTTGATAAAATATTAAAGAAATTCTCTTATATAAAATGTATCAAAAATATAGTAAATTGCATAGTACAGTATTCGATATGGCATTATTAAGATATACAGTATGAAATGAAAGTTATCATTATTAGTCCTCAGTTTTAATGAATCAAAATTATGCATACGAATTAAAATAACATTTTCTTATTAAAACAATATTAGTATGCTTGATTTTTATAACATGGGTAAACACTTAAGTACTAGAATTTTTTTTTATTAATTCTTCAAGCATAAACAATGTGTTCTCTCTAATCTTGCAAACAAGAATAATTAAAATTATTAGTTTCTTAAATTATCTCTTGTTAACAGGTTGAAGACTATAGGAAAAATTTACAAAATTTCTCACACATAAATAAAATATTAATTACAAGTTATCTTGTTGTTCAGAATTTATTCTAGAAATGTTTCATAGATTACATTGTAATGGAAAGGTTTTCAACTTATGATTAATAGCTCTTACTTAAGTATAAATATGGATAATTATTCTTTTAATATAGTTAGATTATATGAATGACAAACAATTAGCGATTAATTTCATGTTTAATAGCTGTTGACTTAATGGATTGTCAGATACGAAATTTAAACTAAAAGTAAATATTTAACTTCAAAAAGCTGATTAGACGTAAAGGCTTATATATATTCTGATGATATGCATTATTATTTATTATTTTATGTACATTTTAGAATGGAAAAAAATGGTTTAAGAAGTTTTCCCAACTCTGCAAACCTAAGCTACACAAAATACGCTAACCAGAAAACAAATTAAAGTCACAGAAAAGGATTCAAATCTGATCGCCTTTAAAAAATACACAGTACATCTAATGGTAGTTACACAATGTAAACTAGTACGTTTTTTAAAAATTCAACTACAAATAAAACCTAGAATATTTAAACCAACAATTTCTCGGATGCACCAGGCAAGTAAAAATCGATAGCAATTAATTTACACACAATAACCTAGTAATTATTAGCGGAATTCACGTATTTTTACCATTAAAGTGACTTCAGAAATTTCGCTTTGCCAGTTCGTTGATGATCCGAACCTCCTTCTGGTTATAATAAAATGAGGTCTGCTTTGTTGAAATTGTCATTACTTGACTGTTTAATACTGCACAGTGGGCACCCAGTTTTTAAAGTTGTAGAGATGTCTTTCTAATCTATTTATCTCCGACTGAAATGTAATCGAACAGTTTTATAATAACATTAAAGCCGAATAATATTGTTTATTTTGATTGATAAATTCATATGAACCTGTGGGGTATATATCTTTGACAAAAACTTCTACCATTTCTACCATTTCTCCTCTTCTTTTTAGTTATCACTTTAATGCTCCCCCTATCATAACTCTATTCATTATTATGTTATTATCACCTTTACGTTGACGACGAATCTATTTACCTCCCTCCCCCCTACAATTTATTTTCTGTGTTTTCCAAGATTCAGGAAAATCTAGATCGGATCACTGTCTGGGCAAACGTAAATAAATTAAGGATAAACGTGGTGAAAACTCACCACTCAAACTCAAAGGTAGTAGTTATTGGTTCTAGTTTCCTCCTCAGATCCTTCGCTGAGTTTCCTGTATTAACTCTGCATGACCATCCTACTTCATTCTGTTCCACGGTTAAAAGTCTACCAATAACCTTAGACCAAACTATCTCCTGGAACCAACACATCCCCTAAATTCCCCTTGGGTGAATAGGTACCCTGAAATTATTAAATTTTTATTTTCCCTCACTTGGACTATAGCTGGACAAGTTGAAGCGAACCATGAATTGCTCGTTAGATTTGTCTTTGGGACCCTTTGTTTGTCTTTGACCTGTAAAAATATTTTACAGTTCAAATCCTCAGTCCTCTCCCGAAACACACCCGGAACTCGACCCGTCTCTCTGACCTTTACACTCCTGCCCACAAAACTGCATCAAACGATCGGTCTTTTTTGCTCACGCTACTACACTAGAATTTTATACCTTTTAATACCCGCCTTGCTTCTTCCCTAGCACATCCTATATAACCTCACATTTCCTCACCAGGCAAGCAGCGCTCGTTCGTCTGTTTTTTTCATTTTATTTCTTATTTCATTAGGTTTAGTTCAGATATATATATGGAAAAAATTGAAATATGTATAGAAATGCCAAAATAAAAGTATGATAATTTAACTTTTGGATATAGTCGGTATTTGCTGTGTTTCTTATATGCGGGTTAATCTATTACTTTGTTTACTTAACGCAGTTAAGCAGTATTTTATTCTATCTATTAATTATTATTATCTTTTCTTATAAAGGTTTACACTTTATTTACCATTGTAATTTTTTTTTTAATGTAATAGTTCTATTTACTTGCCAGTTATGAACTCATCCCCTGAACATTAATATTATTCATAGGGAACAATGTCTTGGAACGAGTTTTTGTTTATATTCCATTCTATTAACCTAATTGTCCTTGCAAGTTTATCAGTGTAACACTTTTAATTAACCGCACTCACTTGCTGTAGAGAGTTAATGGCACTAAGAGTCAATAATGGTGTATACGGGCTATGCCTCCAGTGGTGTGGCTTGCTAATAGAGGCTACGGGATATCGTTAGGCTCACAGTACTAATTAGTAATTAAGGAATCTCGCCTTCCCACCACCACAGGTGTAGCATGCTATCTTGGCAGTCAGCTCTGTGTGGTCGTCTGCAATATTTGTCGAGGTACTGAAGATGGCCTTTGTTTTAGGAAATGAAACGAGCCAGGCAATGAATAATGAATATTAGCGTCAAAGTATCACTTAAAAATTTGTTGCGTAAAGTATTAACAGGTATTGCACCAAAACTGCATACAAATATCTGCACCTTGAAGATAGAAATATAGTTATTAATACAACGAGTTACAAAAACTGTGTCTGTATTCGGGGATACATAATATAACATAATGAGTGCGCTAGGGGATTAGGGTGGTTGAGTAGGTTTCGACGGAATTTCTATGAATTGGAAGGAATGTTTTGGGGTATTGATAGAATCGTTATGAAGGGTTTCGTTGCTGACGTAATAAGAGGCATTTACTATTGTTCTCAGGTCTTTTGTTTGAAAGGATTTGATGCGCTTGATGTTTGACTTCTTTGCTGACCCCTATAGCTCCTCTATTCCGTATGTCCAGATTGGCTTTAGTATAACTTTGTAAATTAGTATTTATTTTCTAATGATCTAATCTAATCTAATCTAATGAGATCGGATGTCCCTTTTTTTTTTTTTTTTCCTTAACTCTCAAACCTATAAAAATAGGATGTGGGAAAAATAAAGGAAAATTATTTTGGGCTAATGAGTGCCTTTCACTAAGGGGAGTCCCCCAGATGTCCTTTGAAGTAGTCTGGAAACCTTTACAGATTATTGAACAAGTTTTTTTTTTCTTTCATTTTTTTTTTGAACAACTTGAAGTAGTCTGGAAAGTTGTTCAAGAATCTGTAAAGGTTTATAGCGGGGACCTGTTTCTAATAAATAAATTTTGTTTACATTAAAATACCATTACAACATGAATATGATTATGACCTAAAAACCCTTGGATACTAATCTTGAAAAAAAGTGTTAATGGGGACTCTTGCATATGTATTATTTGTTTTTACGTGATTGCATTTGTATTCATCTATGAGTTGCGTATATATTAGTTTGCTTATTAATTACTTAGTGAGCTGTTTCTTGGAACAGTATGCGATGTTCGTTTACGTTCATAATATGTGTGTAGTGGTACATTGTGTGTATAATAGTGCTGTAACAAGTATGTAGTCTTCATAATCCGGGGCAGAATAAACATTTGTTAAAGATATACAAAGAAAAAGTTGTACAATCTTTGGGCTTTTCCAATGATAGTCCACTTTACGATTTCTATTGATTGATTTTTCTTTGAAGCTGATAAAATTAATAACACAAATACGGCTTGGGTAATTAAATGTTTTTACTAATTAGGTGTCAGATAAAATCTCCCTTTATAATTAAGCGTAAAAGAGAAAATCATTTAATTTGATTGGATGTCGTTTCCTTTACTTTCCAGCTTTGAAGATTTTAACTGAGGCAAAAGACTTTTTGAGAGATTTATTTAGATTCAGGATGATAAAGAAAATAATAGGTCATCACCTTTCGCAGGAATGCCTGTTCCCGATCCCTGAATCCTAAAATATAGCCTTAAAAATAAATAAAATTCTCCAATAAATACGTAACCCAGTAAATACTTTGTAGAAGTGCGGGATCATGTCCTTTGGGGTGGCAGTCAACCTATCGCACCCGTGAAGCAAAATCAGGGTCCAATCAATTATATCTCCGTCACCTTTAATTACCTCCATATTTCCCTTATTACCGTTCACACCAGTAGCCATCGACAGCTTTTCATTGACGGTTCATTTAATTAAAACTTCGTTGAGGAGTAATTTTATTATCCGTACAAGCCAAGTATAAGGTTTCATTAGCAAGGTACGTCGAAATTATCTTATACTTCTTAACACGATATTTCATCCACTATTGCACAGTATAGATTGCAAACTTATTATGTTTAAAGATCTCCTTTGAAGTTAATGAGATAATCTTCAAATGGATTTTTTCAAAACAACATTGTAAATATTGTGGTGCTATATAAAGTTGATACTGAAGTAGAATGAGTAAAGTTAAGAGAAGAAACTATTTATCGTCCATTAAATATATTTTGCTGCTAGGAGGGAAAAGTGACTTGCTCCAGAAAGTCGCTAGGCTTACTGCTTGAGTTTGGTCTTTGCTAAAGGAGAGCTTATGCGTTTAGAAAGTTTTTCGAACTTTTCCAGTTTCTCTTTTCCGCTTGTATTTGCCCCTTCTCCATGGTTCTTCCTAACTCCTCTTTCCCTGGACGTTCCGTTCAATGGAAAATGTTCAGGACTCGAAGGTGAAAATTGTGAACTCACTTTTAACATACAACGAAACAACAGCCTAGGGAAGTACGTGGAGACAATCATTTTTCTTTATTGCTGAATATCAAGGTTGACCTCAAATGTAAAATTTTTTCTGTAATAATCCGATTGTTTCTTGGTTAAGGCGTTTAAAGATACCAGTGTAGAAAATCAGGATTGGCAACATGAAAACGCGATCGCTTACAAAAGTGCCAAACATTAACATTAACCATCTTAAATGACTCAAGCAAGTCTAAAAAAAGGAAAAAAAAGTGGTTCTATTTTATTTGATGTTATCACAGGTTATTATATGGGCTGCAGGCCTTTGTCTTTAGCCCACATGTCTTAATCCGGATCAGATCACGTGCCCTACGCCCGTCAATTCCAATTTTTTGCTACAAGTTTTTCCACTCTCCAGTTTGCTTACATCCAGTCTTTGGTCCCTTCTTTTTACAGCGGCAAGGGCCCGAGGTATCAAAATAATCTGATCTACATTAATTTTGTCCTTTATTCTATACTTCAAAGCAATCAAATTTCTATAGCCGTTATAAACTCTCGTGTTAAGCAAGGAGTTAAGTATTAACAGAGGATCAGAAGCTACTCATGTCTGAAAACTACTCTAAAACAAAACACTAAAATCTAATGCACGGAATGTACACCACGAGTTGATTTAGTGAATTTCTAAATAGCTCTGTCTTTGTCTGGTTACATCTGCAGTTTGCTGGCACCCTTGGCATCCCACCATCAATACTTTGGTGTTGCTAAAGGTTTTTGTGACATGGGCAGGTATACCCCTTGGTACCAGACAAACTAATAAATACTGTACATCTGATTTCAACCAAAAAATTACTTCCTTTAAGTCAACCTAATTCCAATTAATTCATATAATTTGATCATTTAAATATCGTTATAGTACATGTAGCTATGTCCTAAACCGTTTGAATTTGAAGGTTTAATCTTTTATTGAATGCTTGTCATGGAAGTCCCAGAAGGTTTGATTTTTCTACTTGAATTGTCCATAGACCTGAATGAGTTACACATCGATTTGATCCCATTATCATATCCAAAAAGCAACAAGAATTTCTGCACGAGCGGTGCCGGTCTGTTATGCTGTAGATTGTACGGGCGGTCAGCTGCAGACGGTTCATTATGTATTCCGTGTGTGCTCCGATAAGGACGCGTGCAGTTATCAACCATCGCACAATCGTTAGGGGCCAGATAAAGGCGGCGCTGAGTTGACAGTGGCTCAGTTTATGCAAGGGACTCGTTCGTTGAACCAGCACTCGTTTACGGCACGGCAGAGTGATCGTCTGTGGCAAACGAGACCTCCTTATTAATCTAAATAACTTTGCATTGCTGAGTACCCGGAGACCACTGGCAGCAGGCACGGTCTTAAGTCTTCTTTTACTGTGACTACTGTTGATGGCCGGTCGAGCCCATGCCTCTCATTTACACCTATGTTCCTAATTTTAACGATAAAATCAAGGATTTCTGGTAAAGGTCTAATTTTGTTTACTTCAAGTGGAGTCGAATCACTATCACTTATTTTTTTTTGAGGGAAGGACAGGGAATCGTGATGGAAATTTTCCAAGTCAATTCTCATTTTGTTGTCTGGGTTTATTGTTATAACTCTTGTCTATTGTCCACCCTAATTGCCTCAAACACTTCTTTCTCTCCCGTCTTCTTAAGCTTCGCTTTTAGAAATTTTATTTTAGGATAGTTAGTTTGTAATAATAGGATAAGTTATAAATATTAGATTATTTTTTCTAAAATTTAAGTGATTGATTTAAATAATTTATGTTATTTTGCATGGTAGTACTTCTATTTATTGAGGGAATAAATTGTACGGGTGAAATAGATTGTGTAATGGTATAATAGATTTAAAAAAGGCAAACTTCGAAATGCAATTCTCATTTAAGGACTGAGTGGACCACAGTAAGTGTTTTAGCTGGCCGACGCTGCAACGCATATTTTAAGTTTTCTTTCATTTTTTTAAAATTTTGACTGAGGAATTTTTTTTTTTTCTGGAAATGAAGCAGTTTGTTTATCAAGGTTTAATTAATCTTGCCTACTCTGTGCAATTTCCTGGACAAATATTGCCGGTACAAACAATAGCAGATCAAAGTTAATGAAGCAAAATGTTCCCACATTACCTTTACCCTCTGCCGCAAGACTTGCCCACTAGTTGTTTCTAATTCCATTCCTCTTCCTGTATCCGATATAGTACGGTATTTAGGCTTCTATCTCGACAAAAGGCTAACATGGAACCCACACACGATACTAAAAAGACAAGAACTAAACAGAGGCTCTGGACAACTGTACAGACTACTTCGAGGACATGCCATCTCTCAATAGAAAATAAATTACTAATCTTGATAAATAAAGTTATACCTAAGCCAATCTGGACTTATGGAATAGAGCTATGGGAGGGGGGGGGGTAGCAAAAAATTTGAACTTCAAACATATACAATACTTTCAATCTAAAGTCCTGAGTAAATGCCCCTTATTACGTCAGCAACAAAAACTTTTTTTCTTTTTTTTTTCCGCCCTACCTGAGGCTGATCCTCAAACGGGCTTTAGCAACAAAAACCTTCATAACGATCTTTTTTAACATAACATTTTTGAAATCATACTTTCCAGGTCCATGAAATTCAATATTAACTTAGCGAACCACCCCAATCCCCTAGCACAGCGATTGCACTGCGCCACTCATCCCTATAATCCTCCTCGGAGACTAAAGCGGCAGTGGCCTCGTGCTCTGCTATAAATACATGATATTGGAAATTTCTCCAATGATTTCCTGAGCGTCTGTGGGTCTCGCGCCGTTTTTGTCCAGCCTTTACTGGATCGTATCCGGTGACGCGCATGCGAGGGAGGTGACAACCATGTAGATTCGGGAGGTTGCGGGGCTGTTTGGAAATACTGTATGAATGAGCTAGTAAATGAAAATTGTAAATATAGTATGAATGAGACCATTTATTACAATTACATACTACCCTATAAGGAGGATTGTAATTTTATCATAATAAAGTTTATACAGATATTTTTTTCCCTTGTGAGTTTATTTCTCTACGTGGTTGCAGATTTCGCTATTTTTTTTTCTGCAATTTTTGGTGAGTTATAATAACTGCCTAGATTCAAATCACGTGGAGCTCGTTACAAATAGAGTTTTTGTCCTTGTTTTTTTGCAACTGTTCACGACTATTCTTAAAAGAACTTCCAGTATTTTGTGCCTTGGAATTCCCAAATTTTCCTCGTAACATCACTTTTTGTTTTGTTTCCTGCGCACTTTACTAACTTGTTAAGTTGGTGTTTTGAAACATTAAATATAAAGATTTATTACTTACTATGTTTTCAGTTGATAATAATAATAACTTCAATACCTTGAGTTTATGCCCCTTATGAACAATATTTAATTAACATACCGATGGTACATATATGCACAACAGACACTTTTTTACCAGGATTTAAAAATATATAATAAAATAACTTTAAGCCCAAACAATATGAATAAAACAAGAATTCACTAGGAAAATGAAAATAAAACTCACAAATTCATTTGCAATTGGTTATTTACACATAAATATGTAAATAGATGTATACCTAAATTCTGGTTCATGTGAGGACAACTTGTACCGGTCGAGCGTTTCCTAGTGGGTAAAAGTACCAAATGTAAGCATGATTTCCATAAAACCTGACTAATTTCGAATACAAAGCAGTAAATATGCATATCAAACATTAGAACTCTGGCTCTGAAAGAGGAGCTCATCTGTAGTAATGAAGCGGAGAGGGGGTAGACAAGCGGAGGTGGAACTGAAAGAGAAAAAAACAATGTGCCTTCTAGATCTGATGATAAAAGAGCAGCGGGATTCATACAGTGACCCAGATTTTTACTACGAGCATCAGTTCATTTCACAGAGCTCGAATCTTATCGCTATCTTTTAAAGGTACGGGCATTTATCTGATGCCTTCTAAATGGCTATTTTCAGCAATTCCGGTCATTATTTTGAAATATCTCTTTCTCAGGATGAAAAAAAAAACACGATAATATTATTTATCAATGTTTTGATTTGGATTTTCTTTCACGCACAGCAGTATTGAGTTTAAATCTTCATGAAGCTGCTTCTTGTTATATTTCGATTTCTGTCTGTTTAATTATAAAATATAGCGTTTAATATTATTGTTATCCTAAGATACGAGCATAATGGATGCCCATTTTAGTGTATGCGAAAAAGGCTTCCAAGTATTCGTAAAACAAGAACCGAGATGGATTTCTGGCCTGGTGCGAGACGGTAATTGGTCAAAGCCTAACGGAAAATGGAGAATGAAAAAGCCACTACAATAATGAACTATAAAAGCATTCGAAATATCTTTTGGTAGTTGCGGTAAGTCAAGAAGGTTGTGATAGGCAGAACACATGATGGGAACAGAGCTGTACAGATTTCCAAGGACGGTACACGAGGCTCTTATCATAGGCAGAAGAGTCACAGGATACCAAAGTATAGACGTAGGACAGAGGAAGGACCTCGCCAAGAGATATGCTAACAAGTAGTCAACTCCCAGACTATCACCCAAGACAGGTGAAGAGGACTGGATCAGGAACCGCGAGGTGTTTGAGGTTTGTAGCAAACGGTGGGAGTGATTGATTTTTAAACTATATTTATAAATAATCATAATTTATGTACTTGGAAATTAAAGAAAAATGTTTTTGTAGGACTTTTTTGTTTTTATTGGGATGTCACATTAAAGATATTAACATCTTGATCTTGAATAATATTATGTAATTGATAATGGATCAGTATGTATTATATTTTGGTTCTTTCGGGGACTATGATTTTGAAATTCATGTCATTGAAATCTTGTGCATAAATTTAACTTTACCTGTGTTTTACTTAAAGTCGTGGTATTTTTCATAATAATGCAATTACATATCTCCACGGTACCTACTAAAAATAATGCAGGTTTAGTATTTTTACCAAATAAGACCATTAATAAAAATGGACTAGTAGGCAGTTTTCTACTAGTAGTTCAGTGGACTAATAGCCCTGCCTCTAATCCACCAAACACCACCGAAGAAGAAACCTAAGCATCAGAGACAGAAGAAAACTCGGAAAGTGTTAAGATATGAGATACTAGATCCTTAATGAATCAGATAAATTTAAATCATGTAGTATAGTCATTTATGTTCATTATTGCATTTTTAATTTTTGACTAATTTATTTTAACTGCTTTCAGGTGTGTTGGTGGAAACTGTACAATAATTAAAGGTATTGTAAGAGTAGATTTTCTATCAAAATAGTAGCAATCTGCTCATTGCTTAAATCTGAATAGAAAGGTTTAATAAATAAAGTAAATGTTAAACAAAATATTACTAAAACTTAAGGAAATTTAAAAAATGGTAAATTATTTTCCTTTAACTATATAGTTAATTTGAATGTGTAGCAGTATAGTAGTGTACAGTATAGAGCAAACTGTTAGGGAAGTTGAAAAGCGCATTGAGTGAGCTATGTTGTGGTCATTGAGTGAGCTATGCTGTGGTCATTGAGTGAGCTATGTTGTGGTCATTGAGTAAGCTATGTTGTGGTCATTGAGTGAGCTATGTTGTGGTCATTGGTGAGCTATGTTGTGGTCATTGAGTAAGCTATGTTGTGGTCATTGAGTGAGCTATGTTGTGGTCATTGAGTGAGCTATGTTGTGGTCATTGAGTGAGCTATGTTGTGGTCATTAGAGACGATGCTTACTTGCCCTGCAAATGATCTTTAGCCTCTACTGTACAGTCAACAGACTGCTTACTGTGCAAACTGCAGCGGACTGAAGGGCAGAAAATGGCTTGCCGCGTTTTCAAATAGAATATCGATCGGCTGCCAATCACTAGAGCCAATGGAGCGAAACGGGGATCCATGGACTTGGCACTCATTTGTATACTTGTCTTGTGCCACCTCATTTGTACAAGCCGTAGACTCACAATCCTCTTATGCATTTTCTTTTTGTTTGTTTGTTGAATGTCTCAAGAAATACTGAGGTCTCGTAAGAGCCTATTTATCTATTTTTATAAAAATTGTTTTCTTTTACCAATTACCATCTGTTTACAATATTTCTATTGTCCTTTTTACGGTATTTTGGTGGGGGTCTCATGGTATTTATCGCCCTTATTTAGACATTTTTATATTCGTCATTACGTATCTAGCTAAACCTTTCTGTATGATTTTTCTACTTGATAGCTTAACCCCCCACCCCCAAGGCTCCTGTGCTCTGGATGATTGGAATTGGCACGTGACTATCGTGCATCCTACGTACATAATCCTGTTACTTCATTGTTAGCAGTCAGTACATAAATGAGTAGAAGAGGTTGTGGAAGTTCCTCTTAGGTTGATGAAAATGATTTATTATCTTTTTATCAAATTTAATTAAGGACAATCTTTCGACATAGTATGTTAATCTGTTTTATGTCTTAGTGTGATATGTGAGTGGATAAGAAGGGTGATAGGTATTTTAAAGCAAGAATCTTCTCAGTCATTCTTTTCAATAATGTGGACTTACCCGTTCATTGCCTTTCCAAAGGTCTATTATACCTGCTTGGCCTACACTTCGTTTTATTAATTTATTATTTAAGCCAATGTGACCGATTCGATTTACTCACTTCAGTTTTCTAATCTCCTGAAAGGCATAGGGCCAGGACGAAGTTTCTCGACCTCAATCGATCAGCACCTATTCCCTTAAGAGTCACTTTCTGCTGCTTTTTCTAGTCTGGAGCTTCTGTAAGTTTATTTACGTTAAGGTATTTCTGGTATAGTTCAGATCCTCAGTCCACTCCCAGAACACTAGATCCCGTCTCACTGACCTTTGCCCACGGAACTTCAACATACGATCGGCATTCCTTATTGGCACTATTACCCTTTGGAAT
The DNA here is from genome assembly GCA_930367205.1 of Acanthosoma haemorrhoidale. Classification (NCBI taxonomy): domain Eukaryota; kingdom Metazoa; phylum Arthropoda; class Insecta; order Hemiptera; family Acanthosomatidae; genus Acanthosoma; species Acanthosoma haemorrhoidale. The sequence continues at coordinate 31,662,458 of OV884012.1, forward strand.
TCTTTACCTCTTAATGCCCGCCATGTTTTGTTTTGTTTGAATTGATTCAATGCTGTATTGAATTGTAAAGAGTTATGCAATTTGTTAATTTTTTGTTTCCATCTTGGTTGATCCATCTATGACTTTATTTAGTGAAAGTGTTAGTAGTTAAACAATTTTTATTTAATGTCGTATTTTGTTTTTCTTTATTGACTTTATTGATATCGATAGACTTTATTAACTAAAAGCAGTTAAAAAGTTTTATTTCATAATTATTATTATCTTTCACATGGAGGGTTACACTTTATTTTACATTGCATTTTTTTTTTTTTTCATAGCCCCTTTAAATTTACAGATAATTAAAGATCCTCAGGCGAATCTATTTACAAATTATTTTTGTATTTCTTGTAGCATCGCTACATTATATACAGGTTTTATAAAATTATATAATGAATAAACAAGTATAATAAGTATAATGATGAAACTGACTAATAAAGGTGATGGGGCTTACCATTTTGATCAAACTTAAAACTAACTTACATACTAATTCTTAACCTAATTTTTCCCCGACAGTCTGTTGCCATCGATGTGGGAGGGAAGGTGGGGGTTGCAGTGTTATTGGATTTTTTTTTTTTTTTTTACTTAGCTCTCTAATTATAAGATTAAGGATTAGGGAAAAATAAAGGGATATTTGAGTTGAGCGGATCCTTGTACTAGGAGTACCTGCTTGAAGGTGGTGTAAGGGAATTAAGGAGTGTGGGAAGTCTCGGTGGAGGTGGAAATGTTGCGGTGCAGTGGTGAGAGTCCACTGGTGGCTGGGCCTAGAGTCCCTCTAGGCATGTAGTGCAGTCTTATTTAGTCAGATTGCAGTGTTGGGTGCCCGTTAGAGGCTTGTTGTTGGTGGGCCAAGCACCGTGATGTCCACCATTTGGTCTACTTTACTAGATCTTGTGAGTTGACATCCTACCGGTAGCGGTGGGGGTGTCATGTCTCGGAATTGAGGGTTTTGGCTATGTTTCATCGAGTCAAAGAACTTGATGTGTCTTCTTTGGATGGCTTCGGTGATGGTGGAGACTTTGAACTTTTTGTGGATGTCGGGAGCCTTCATATAACGAAAAGGGGTATGCCATAGTGCCGTGCGCAGGATTTTGTTCTGGAAGCTCTGGAGTCGAGTTATTGTGCTAGTGTGTAGGAATCGGAAGAGTGGTGTCCCAAACAGTAGAGCTGGCCTCAGGACGCTCTTATATATTAACAGTTTCAGCCGAAGGGATATAGCCGGGCTTGTGATGAGATGCTGGAGAGAGTAGTAAGTCCTACGTACTCTTTTCAACTTCTTCTGCAGGTGTGTGTACAACGTCATGTGTCTGCCTAGGTTGATGCCGAGGTAGCATATGCTGTTGGAAAGTTTTCATTCAGTCCTGCTATGGTGAAGCTGGTTGGACGCTTCCGTTTTCCATGCTGGAAGGAGAAGACGATCCCTTGAGTTTTAGCCGGGTTCACCTGAATATGGACAGCTCTTAGCCTGTAGGTAATTAACTGACTGGCGCCCTCTGCAGCCTTTAGAGCTTTCGCTGGGTTGAGGCTGGTGCTGTAGACCCCTATATCGTCCGCATATGCCGCTACATCACAATTGGAGTATGATGCCCCTACTATGCGCGGTGTAGATGTTGAAGAGTAGGGGTCCCAGCACCGACCCTTGGGGAACTCCGACGACGAAATCTCTTCTGGTGGTTGATATGGCTCCTATTCGCACAGAAAAAAAGGATTATTATTGTTATTATTTTTTGTGACGCAGTAGTTCTTTTTATTTGCGAGATGAAAATTCGTCTTCGGAACATTAATATTATATTATACTATATTCTATTGCTAATCTTCAAGTAACCGAAGGATATAGTGATTTGAGTTGAATGTTTTTGTGAACGGATTGTGAATCCCCCTTTCTAAACAAATACTACATAACGAAATGAATAAACACAACGCTATGAATAAAAATAAGAAACGTAATAGGACCGCCTAGACAAAAATACATAACATTGAACATATTTGATAAGCTTATGAATAATTTACAAATGTATAATACGATTGTGTTGTGGGTATGAACCTATAGGATTACTACAAATAACCAACAGCAACAAATTGAAAACTAAACTAAATGAAGATAAACAAAAATAAATAAAACATAGAAATTATCATAAAGGGAAAAAGAGCGTGGATGAATGATATATTAATAAACATAACTATAATGTTGAATTACGAATTGTGTGATGATGAGCGACGAATATCGATGGGATGTTCCAAAGGCTTATACCATGGATAAGAAAAGAACGGTGAAATGGTGCGGAACGGTGAAGAACGGAAATGCATTGTATAATATAACAAAGAATTCCATATACAATATTTATTTAAATAAATAGCTGTAGCCACAATCACAGTGAACAAGCGAAGTATGGTAGACAGGAGCAGTTTATCATCGGGACTACGGAGACGCCCAAGTCAGCCTCAGTGGTGACTATGTAATTGATGGGACCAGGTCAGAGGGACACCGCGACGATTTGCATACTGCACTGAGTTGTTGCTGCCCGCTGTTTTGTATGCCCCTCACTCTCAGATTAGTAAGCAATGAACTATTGATTTGTAACTAACTCACAATAAAGTTATTGTGCCGAATCATAACTCAGTCGGTTGATTGATAAATGAGTAACTACAACAATTTGAAGTTGCGAACCTCTTACTTCACGCCTCAATAATTCCTCACCTTAGCATTTCTCCACGAAAGGATGGAACCCACATAACCAGGATATATTAAAAATGTATTATTTTAGTTATATCCTGCATGCCCCATTATATAGTTGGCTAAGAATACATATCTATGTGATATACTATGAACGCACCTTCCTTTTTGTTATAATTATAAGGGCGAACTCATCGCCTTTATTAGTGTCTTTGGTTTTGGTTTTTGTCCATAGTCTTGGTTTGTAATTACCTCGTTGTCTCGGTGTCATTAATTGGTTTTTAGTGTTCCGTGTTTGAGTCGTAAATAATTGTGTCATAGGATACATAAAACTAAGGATATACCTATAATAATACCTACTATAAAAAGTAGGGAGTCTAGGTTGGTATTGTCTTATAGTAGTATATTATACAAAGAACCAACAGCAACAAATTGAAACATAAAACTAAACTAAATGAAGAGAAAAAAAAATAAATAAAACATAGAAATTATTGCAAAGGGAAAAAGAGCGTAGATGAATGATAAATTAATAAACATCATAACTATAATGCTGAATTACGAATTGTGTGATGATGAGCGACGAATATTGATGGGATGTTCCAAAGGCTTATACCATGGATAAGAAAAGAACGGTCAAAGGAAGCAGATGTATAGTATAGTACAGGCTTGTTATAGTCTTACAGTTATTCTAGTCCAACACGTCGCATATAAATTCAATTTATGGTTCTAAATGTGCTTCCCGTGCATGTACCCTATATTCATATATGAATTTATAACCCTTTGGTATCGACAACATGAAAAAATTTCTTTGAATATCACATTCAATTTAATTTGATTTTGCAAATCACATTGCTCAGGACGAATCTCAATCATCAATTGTTACTTATTGTCAATCATCAAGCGTTATATTTTGTGCTTCAACATAGAAAATAAATCGTTTTTAGAAGATTAAATTTGTTTTTAAGTTTCAAAATTATTTGCACATAAAATGAATGAAATCGTTCAGGACATTATAACAAATTTATACAACTTATAATAAATAAACGTTAGTTTTGTTAATTTTATTATCTAAAACTTATTTTTGTTCTTAACCTAAAAACACCACGAACCATCTGTGGGTGATGCATAAATAGACTCCTACCCTGTTTAGTCAAGGCGTTACTACCCGATTCATACCTAATGCAGTAAAAAGGGCTTAATTTATGCGCGGTGCGCGGGTTATACATACCCGAGTAAAAAAAAACAACACAGATACCATAAAGCATCCATTCGACCTAAATTATACTATATAGACTATATGGATGAGTGGTGCAGTGCAATGACTATGCTACGGTATTAGGGTGGTTGGATAGGTTACTATGGAATTTCAGGACCTGGAAAGGACGAATTCAAGAATGTTATGCTTATTTAGATCGTTATGAAGGGTTTTGTTGCTGACGTAATAAGGAGCATTTACTATTATTCTCAGGACTTTTGATTGTAAGGATTGTATTGATGTTCGACTTTTTTGCTGTCTCCCATAGCTCTATTCCGTATGTCCAGATTGGCGTAGGTATAACTTTGTAAATTAGTAATTTATTTTTTATTGATAGATGAATGTCCTTTGAAGTAATTATTTATGTGGGAAAAAAATCAGAGGTGAAAATTCACTTGTATAAATGCTTTTTTTCACAATAAAATATATCCATAAAATGTCTAATAATATAATTTAACAATGTAAAATATAATAAAGAGCAATTGCTTTAGCACCCTTAATTAAAAAAAAGAAGTGTAATAAGAAAGTAATTAGAAGTCATAATTATTTTTTAACACAACTAATAGATGAAATATTTTTTTATCAGCAGCCACACTGATAGTAATTATAAAAAACTAATTGAGCTTCACAACCAGTGGCTGTAAACTGTGCATGCCTTCTATTCAGTCATTGTAAAATGAGTGGTCACAAGTATCATCACTGTGTTAATATATTTCTTTTAATTAAATAATATAAAAACTTGTTTTTTTTCATCACGAGTTTACTGTTTTAAACACAGTATAGCATATTTGCTACCACAGAGACTTTAATATTAATTGCATTGAATTATTGATATCAATATCTGTCGAGGCTAGACATGGTTATGGCCATGATGTATGGTGGAGCCTCACAGGATAAGTATCAGCCTATACGTCGTGTCAGTCGACTGTTGCGCAAAGTGAGAGCCACCGAGGCTAGTTAGAGAGTCAATTAGCATGTGGCAGTACCTCCTGGACTCCCCCTATGCTACCCCTATGTGTACACACGTAATACATGCCGGAATACAGATGAACAGAAATGTGGTACTGCAGGTGCTTTCCAGACTTCTAGAGAAGTCTCAACTTCCCCACCACTGAAACTCTCCACAAAGTGTACAGTCAGATGCGATGGAAGATGGAATAATCTGATCCGGTCCTGAAGGAACCCTAAGACTAATATTTGTTTTTCCCCTTAACCTCTATAATTAATATTTTTTAAATTGAAATTTATACACAGTAAAATTGAGCTGTGGTTGGCTTCTTGTACTGCATGATTTGCATTGTAAGCAGTTTCTGACATAATTACTGTTCTTTCTGTTACATAATATCTGATAACGACTATTAAATAAAGCCAGACCTTTATTCATCTGATTCCAATAGATGTTTATTATTATTAAAATTCAAATTAAACACAAAACATTTGGTTTGCTATTTTATTTACACGTAATTACGGTGAGGTGACCGATTTTTGTGATAAGTGCCTTAAGTAGAGACGTTATTAGTTTTTTTTTCTCAAAAAGTCCTACTATACGGACAACACAAGTGCTCACTGATATCTAACCCATTTTTAAACATCATTATGAATATTTTTAGATATTGACTTTAATAATAATATTATACTTTAATATTTTAGCTGTTCCAGAATGGCAACTTTAAGCATATTAAAACTATATTTATTTTAAACTAAAATACACATGGCTTTCGTTTGAGCGTTTTTTTTTCTTAAAACTTCTCTTAGCGTTTATGTACTGTACAGACCTCATTGTAAAATATAAACTTCGTCTTCTTGAATGTTTTGCAATGAAACATCACATGGGCCTAAACGCTATCATAAAAAATGCGCTGATGTTGTGTAAATAACAAACAGTTAATAATCATTCAGTACGTACCAATGGCCAGAATAATGAATTACTTTTATTATGCATTTATATCTGCTCAACTCATAAATGTATTAATAATTTCAAACATTTGGCTATATAAATGCTCATATATTTATTACTGCCTTTAACGCTTCCATTAATGGCAAAAGGCTGTTTGGAAAACTTATGTGAAGAGAGTTCTGATTCATATTCTAAGTTAGTATTAGTTACAATCACCCTTGAGGTGAGCGCCATCACCTTTTTATTTCTTTTAAGGCCTTGAATTCATACAATAGAACTGTGACCGAACAAAGAATGTATATTCACAAAAATAACTTATTGCCTATGAATATAACTTATAAAATTTAGCTACGATGCAGTAAATACAATAGGGGAAAGTGCAATTATATTTATTAGATTTAAATTATTGTATATTGTATAATACTGTCAAAGGGAGTTTACTATTGCCCATGTGGTGAAAATTTTCAGGATGGATTGGATAAGAATCGCCTCAGGAGAAATAATCACCTAGTTTGACGGTATGATAAAAACATCAAAAATAAATAAAATGATTTTTGGGGGAAGAAACAGTATCCATTGGCTTTTTTTGTTTTATTTGATTTAAGTTGGTCAGAAAGGCAGTGACTTTGCTAAAGTCTAGGCACTTCTGCCACTGTAACAGAACTCGTTCCTTAAAAAGTTTCTCTTCCAACATAAATTTATCACTAATGGATGCACAGAGCTGTGAAATTTCAAATTTCGTTGGACTGAAATCTTGAAGGAATTTTCCTGTGTGCCCATTGGGCGAGTAAGGGAGCTCTTGGGGGGACCAAAGCCCCGTCAGTTACTCTCGCCGATAAATCATTCAAGGGATCTCCCTTCTGGTAACTTGTGCTGCCTCGGCCAATTTCAGGGACTTTACTTCTTCGAACAATTAACTAATGCAAAGCTCTTTAGTACAGTCGCTCCAATAACTTCATCATCACAGCTCTGCCAAATTGTCAGTTCTCTGGTGACCTTCCCGTCTTCTGGCCCATTAGATAGTCCACATTGAAATTCCACTCTGGTCCTCAGACAGCTTTAACGTTGTTTGCTTAAAAGTCTATTCTTCATAACGATATATTGCTGCGTTCGGCGAACGGTGGGTTCATTTTGTTTATTTATTTACGGATACTTCACGTACCGATTCAAGATATCTATCTGATACACAACTGTATCCGAATACATAAAACTTTAAGGCAATATATAAAGGATGTACCTTTTCTAAGGAAACATATATCCGTTTATCTATTTACCTGAATTACAAACACCACGCTGTTATGCTCTAGTTGAATAATTAATTTCTAGGGATAACATCTAATTATTCAACTATTGGCGGATTTGATTCCTTAAATCTTTATTGTATTGCATCAGCGTAAAGTTGTACAGAATTATACCTTATTCATATATTCAATTCACTTACTGTAGGTGTCCAATTGAATCTAAACCCAAAGTAATTTACCTTAATAAATTAACGTGGTGATCAAAAAGGAATTCAATGGTACAATATAAATATATACACAAAATGTTTTATTATTCAAAAACAACAAAAAGGTTAAAAGGTTTTCACGAGGAATGATTGATTTTACTATTAACTCAAAATGATGACCAGAGCTTAAATTTTACTAGTGTACATCGATACCTTCAATGTGATGTAGAAGGAACCTCAAAGCCAAGAGGTCAAAGACAAAAGCGATCGTCTCAACCCGTCCGCAAGACCCGTCGCTGCAGAGACTCACCAACTCCCATCAGATAACTAAGCAATTGGGTGGGGCGATTATCGTCCCGACGTCTATCTGTTCTCGTCCTGTACTCTTGTGACTCTCGGCAGAAGGCGTTTTTAGTTATGACCCTTTGTGATCGTGTATCCTTTTCCGCACCATATTGCAGTTCGTACCGCCCATATCCCAACAGATGGGGTACATCGGTCGGCCTACATCAAAAGAGAGGTTTATGGAATACCAAAATCCGGCATTTGACCCTCTGGCCTCAGTTCCTTAACGCTACTTACTAATTGTACACTACCTTCCCCAAGTTGGAAGTTGAACATATAACAACATACACAAGTAAGTTTTAAGTTGTGGGTTACTAATCAATGACAATATCTGCCCACAAATGTTTAGCTTTATTTAAGCGCTCTAGAGTGTTTAACAGCTCACGGACCCATTCTCATCATAAGAATGACCTCTGAGCTTCAACTATCTTAGCTCTTAACTGCCGTCAGCAGCAGCCTTAAATAAGGTGACAGATATATAAAAACTGTTTTTCTATCGCTTAAAGATACTAGCTTGACATGTTTTAATACGAAAAAGCTTGATTTTCAATCTTTTTCTTACATATTTTATAAACAGCTCAATAGCTACTTCCGTCGCTACCCAAGTTTAACACGATGAGGTTATATTTTCAATGTTTATTTATAATGGATTTGTAGTTGTCTGCCTGTCTTCTTGTCTCATTTTTGTAAAGATGGAATATTTCATTTATTGACCACCTTAAGTTGGTTTGTTAACACGTTTTGTACGATTGTAGGTTTGTTAATATACTATTATTTCATTGCCAATCAGAGACGATTGTTCAAACATCATAAGTCATTGAATATAGTTTGTTCTGGATAAAATGAAACAATTGTGTTTATTTATAACTGCACAATTTAATATAATTCTTATCTATTATGGGGTTTTAATGGACTACAGAAAGCCACTAAAGGTGTTAATGAAACCGTTTTTAAAACCATATCTAATCCTTTAGTCGTTTGGCAGATGACAAACGACTTTATTTAAGTAAGTTATTATTTAATAATCAGGTTATTTTATTTAAAATGGTAAACTTTGGCTAGTTTTAGTTATTTTTAATATCTATTACTAGGTTAGTGGGAAAGTATCAAACCTCTTGACAACAGTGATCCGTGGAGGAAACATTTCATCTGATTACGAATAACGTAAAATCGCCGTAAGCTTAAATGAACCCATTTAAACATAGATTTACTTAAAATGATCAAATGTCGTGGATATTACAAATCAAAACATTACTACAAAGAATGTGAGCCTACTGCTTTTGTAAAAGCGGGGTCACAATGTGGTCAAATAGCTGAAGCTGCAGGGTTTGACAGAATGGGATTGTAGATTCTGCGATTCCTGGTATTTTTGCTGCTTCTAAATTGAAAGTATTCAAGCGTAATTTAAATTAATAAATACTATGTTGTTTTCTATTTGACTACATTAAGGGTGCAAGCCAGGAATAGCTCCGCTTAGTTCACAATGTTCCAAGTAATGTCACCAAAAGTGAATGACATGAACAGGTTCAACTTGGGTAGTGAAAAAGTTAAGACCAAGTGAGAAAAGATGACCTAGCAACCAGACGGCTATGTCAAAAAAATGTACTACCTGACAGAGTATATATCCTTATCAGTTATCCGGAGGGTGACAAAAAAAAGAGATGACCAGAGCATCGATACAGCAGCATGTTGGATCATCAGAATATCTCTAGAAGTAGCTCTATGATTTCTTGTTCTAATTTTATTAGTTTTTGTTTAATATAAAATATTTATTTGATCAGTACGTGACTATCGTTCAATTATTGTTTTTTTTGTTATGTTCAATCATTTAATTCTAAATTAGCAGATATTTTTCAGTAATAACATAATACATCACCATGTATACCAAGTTTCTCAATAAAACTAAGGGCTAAAATGGTATTTACTCGAAATAATCAGGAAATGTTTTACTGGATCATAATTTTCAAGCAAGCACAACATGTCAAAACGCTCACAAGTACAGTTATCTTAGTTTGACTAATTTATGCTCACATCTTTATTAACGAGGATTAATTACAATTTTAAACCAAATTACTTCCGGATTTACGAAAAATAAGATAAATATATATTCTTACATGATTATGGGCAATGTAAAAAGTTTTTATGGGTTTTGAGTTTTTCACTTCCTTGTAAATTATTTTTACTGTGATTCATTTATCTGGGTCAAAAAATAAATAAATAAACTGCGGTCGGATCCCACGATCAAAGTAAAGACACATTTTAATTAGTAAAGTAACATTAAAAAGAACAATGAAACGTGTTGTTATGTAGAAAAAAAGATAAAAACATTCATTCCAACATAAAAAAAAAAAAACCTGTTTCAAGAAATTAGCTACAAAGTTATGAACTTGTTTAACAACCTTGTTAGCTTATTTAGACAAGTCAATTTTTTTTCCTTCTAGGATGTCCTGAGACTTCTGCATACATCAGATATTTAAAACCAAAATGGCTTAGATATTCATCTCACAGCACTAATACTATATATATATATATATATATATATATATATATATATATATATGTAAGTTACGCTTCGGCTAACTCTGAGACTAAAAAAGGGGTTGTAGGTGTAGTAAGAAGGCAAGACTAGAACTTAACTGCCTCTTTATTCCTCTTTCTCCCCTATATATACATGTGGATTGAAGCCTAACCCCACTCTTAGTTTCTGTTTACAATAATACCTTAATCATACTTTTAATACCAGTTAACTTAAATATATATGATACATAATTCACGTACCATCACATAAAAAATACAATATATATATTGAAACCTACCTCATTTTTTACCATTTCTTTTTCTAATTTATTCGATCAATTTACCTTAACTAATTTGGCAGGTCCGTCATGAGATCTTTAATTCAAATTGTTTTTATGTCTTTGACATAGGAATTTATCCCGATTGAATCGCCCGATCTCAAGGCTAATGTTGTAGTTATTAATAAATTGAGAAACTAGGAATTGTGAAATATATTCAAATAAAATGGTTATAACAAATAATTATAATTATATAGAGTGCTGACAAAAAGTATATAAAAAATATTCAATTCCTTTTGAACAAGTATAGTTACTACTAATTACAAAAATCATGAAATTTGAGCTCAATTTCTTTTAATATTAATATCACCCAATCGATGATCTCCGTATAATCCAATCAACATAACTGTCTGCTGTTGGTTTTTCTCCTCTCTTCCTGTATGGTACCGCCAGTTCGGGAGCTTGCTAAGAATCCGTACTTCACGGCGGTCGTGCTAAGACTGCCCGTTTATCTCATCCCCACTCCTAGGAACATAAGGGAGGATGCTTACCATCTGGTCACATCTGTGAAGGTTCCTGGCCATGATATGCTCAAATATCATGAATGTTACAATATATATATGTTATGGCTAGTGGAAAGACAATGGTAAGCCTAATACTACAGGGCCTAATGTAAACAAAGCCTGTGTATAGATAGAGGATGAGAAGATAATAAAGCCAGTTAACAATCGTACCTGTGTGAATTATTACCATCCATATTCTCTCTTTTTTGTTCGTCTACAGCCGGGAGACAATAACTTATATGGATATATATAACATAGCTGGAATAAAGTGGTATAAAGTAGGTATTCTCATAAATATAAATCTATTAAAAAATATATTATGTTATTACTGTTTAAATGTAGGAAGTACCAGTAAGGAAATAGTGATGAAAGAATGTACTTTTTGTGAGTGTTATAGTTCTGAATTAAGGTTACAGTAATTAAGCCAATATTCAGTGTATGTACCGAGAACATTTTCATGTCATACACCGCAGTTTAATCATATTCATTATTTATTTTATGACCTATACTTCAGTTCTTCTTTTCATTCAACAGCCGTCTGATAAAAAGCGTAATAGAGACGTGTTTGGAGTTAGAGGAGTATTGTTCGCACTATGTATTGTCACTTCTATATTTTTAATTGTTAACATGGAGAAAATACCTTAATACTTGAGCAAATAATCTGAAAGCTTTCTAAAAACTATCCACGATGCACTTAAAAACTAAAATTTTCTAGCAGGTATATATATCAAAACTTACAGAATATAATCAAGAATACCTGTTTCTATCGGTTTCGTTATTTTCTATTGTATAGGCTGCCTACATATTGTGTGATGCCTATTTCTACAGATGTAAAATATGACAGCATTAAATAAAACCATATCGCTTGGGTTTAAACAATACGACAAAAATAATTTTGATTATTTTTTAGTAAGGTAGGAAATCTCAACTAAAAAGTAACTCACTAAGCATGTGTTTTCTGACAACACATGATTAATAACGTCTATTCCGATATTTACTTCAGAAGAAAAAATCATTATAGGCCATACTCAAAAATACATATTATCATTACAAATGAACACTCCACATACATTATAATTGATAACAAAAAAGTCTTTTTTTCAGATGTCACCCCTAAAGACATAATTTATTTATGCACAAGGGCTTTCAGCAGCAAACACATTCTTGAAAGTTTCTAATGTCAGCTAACAGTGTCAGACCTCTTCCTCTACATGATAGAATGACACCGCCCAGTTAGCTAGCGTTAAAACTACTTGAAAATGGCAGTCTGAGATGATGAAAGTGGTTGTGAATAAATAAATTTTAGTTTAAACGGCTACAAAAAATGACATTGTCGTTATCCTTCGAAGTAAGAACCCACTCCAACCAAGTTTTTATTAATGAACTATGATTTAATGAACAGCATTTAATGAATTCTGGATAGAAGACAACATTTAAAAAATAAAACAAGGCTAGTGACTTTTATAACAGAAAACATGACAGTTGGGTGTCAAAGTATAGTGGTCAGTACGCTGACTGCGGAGACCTAGGTTTGATTCTTGTCTCCTTCTTTACTTCTCTATGTGACACTCTACAGATCACAATTGAATATAGAATGGCATTTAAAATATTAATATTTATTTTTTTGTACAATGCATTAGTTAACCACTACAAATTTAAAAACAAATATTTTTTTTTATGCTCATAGCTGTAGAATGAAGCCATTCAGGGCGCAGATAGTATCATACAGACACTCTTGCCACTTGAAAGTTTTTATTTGATTCCTCGCTCATATATTATGCATTCTAGTTCTGGATTTCACTGGCTGAGAAGAAAGTCAGCCTATATAAAAAAAGAAGGATCGCTGGTGGTGTGGCCCTCTTCCAATAAGCGAACCTATCTCCCTGCAAACAAACAGCCCTCAGTTTGTCTTACAAAAGGAGCAAACACTTCACCCTTTAACAAATGCCCTCATTCTCGTGGGCAATTTGCTCCATCATCCTTTCAGATGTAACGTCTTTATAGAGACTATTCAGATCTGATATTTTTTTGCGATCCAAGAATCCGGCATTTGGAAACTATTCTTTGTGAATCGGAAGATGTTACCTTCCATCGCATTTTTCATTTATTTTTTAAAGAAACAGTTTATTCTTACTACTTAAGTCAATGGAGGAACAAACCAGAGTTATACAAATAATTGAGGAAACAAATTTAAATTAATTCAGACCTCCATAGATAATAGCTTCCTATGACTAGGCAAGTAGTCAGTTAAAAAAATCGAATATGATGTCAAGCGAATATCATGAAGTTTTAGTAAGAAAGTATAAGAATTAAATAATAAAATGAAGAAGTAAATGCAGTATTGAAGGGGTTAGAGATATACCATAAAGCAATGTAGTTGCGCGTTGCAGGTTTTGCATATCCCATCCATGAAGAAAAAATGAGGCCACCTGAATATACTCGTAATCAAGGATCTTCCGCAACACTGCTTGTCTATCCAGCCTACATCAACATCACTGCACATAAACATTAACATTCTTATTCTAAAAAAATATCCTGGCGTTCAACACAATGCATTAACTTTGTACACTAGGACTAATGCCGCGCGTTGTTCTTGACGATCTCGAAGAAAGACTACTTTCTAGAGCCTTTTCTGTACCAAACCATACCCACTAAAAGTTTTGTAATCACATTACTTGTTTCAATTGTGAAACCATTACCGTGGCAAGAGATGTAGTATTCAAATCCTGCACTCACTCCTACCCAGATTCAGTTTTTGCAATCGTTCAGCTCTAACGCGCCTCACACTTTTGTATTTCTTCCCAGTTCTAGCTTCCATTTCATTTTCCAACACATTCAATTTATGAAAAATTCTCAAAGAGCATCTAACAATTGAAATACTTAATTTTAACTAGGCCGAGTGCTATTTCACTCTAATAATGTAAATTTGTTTTAAATTTTACACTCCATGACAAAATTACCAAAACTATTTTCTTTTAAGCCCTATCGGGGTTTTGCTACTGGACAGTGGAATATGAGGATCGATTACAGCAGGTTCTAATATCTTCGAGGACTTGACATTTGGGAAATAGTCCCTGCGATTCACTCATTCCTTCTGAACAAAGGACATAATAAGTTATAAGGTATGACTAAAACCTGTACAATGTACAAAAGAAAAGATATAGATGAGCCACCTCTACTATATTGGAATCCAAAGTCTGGTTGGATTCAACATTCCATTTATTTTTTTTATTGAAATAACAAAAAGCTTGTATTTTTCTTTGCATTTACACATATTTATGCATTATCCATGAAATTTTATTTAATCGACATCATTGACCAATCTGATGCAGTATATCTGTCAATCCCAAAACAAAACTATAAAATATATTCATTTTCAAAGAACCACGCTCTGTTCTTGGTAGGTAATGAATTTTCTCTAAACAAATTTCGAAATATTATTACTTAACAACAAGGATTTGTATCTATTTCAAGCCCAAATAAGCAGTGAGATCCCTTGTTATTCTCTTGAACAAGTTACCACAAACTTGTAAACCATGATTACACCGAGAGGTGTGGGGGGTCACTGTTGTGACCAGAGAGTGTGCTGTGGTTGATTAATAATGTAGCTGGCTATGATTGCCAAGCGAAGTCAAATAGAGGTGACATAAATAATTAATGAGCACATGTCAGATTAGCCGGACCCTGCTGTGGTCTGATCGGTTCTTGTTGTCGGTGCTGTTGCTATGTTGCTAGTCAGTGGTCTTTGCTACTGGTAGCACGGCCGTTACAAAGCCGTCTTAATTGCACAAGGCCTACCCTAGGCCAACTACACCAACTCAATTGACTCTAATTATACATAATTGCCAGTAATTTATAGTACCGCTTGCCATTAATCATTCAGAGACAATATACTAAAGCAAATATCCATTAGCATTGTTAACTATCTTTATGCTAAATTTAAAAAGAATTTTTTTTTAGTTTATTTTTTTGTGGTTTTATATACTCTCTTTCATGCAGTAAAGTACCCCAATACTACGGAGAGGTACTAAATCCTATTTTTCAAATTGAAAGAAAGTCCTTTGTCCCGATGCCGTTCACCATTTAGGCTGGTAGGAGAAGCAATGTTTTTTTCCACCCCTCTGGCTGTTTTGCCATGTATCTTGAGAGAGCAAGTTAGGATATGGGCCTAGTGGCAGGATTCCATTTCCAATAGACCATTACCCCTTTCGACAATGAGGAACATTATAAAAACGAGTTGCTGGATGAGGACTCGTCTATACTGAAAAGGTCGGTTTCGTTATAATTTGTGAAATCTTAAGTAGATTTTGGAAGGGCGAGCTTGAGATGTAAAATACTCTGAAATAAATCATTTATATTCATTCACATTTGAGTGTTTTAATGCCTCACAGTGCTCAATTCCATAAACCTATGTCTGTTTTAGCAGCAATATTTCGCTAGTCCGAAATATCCGATTAATTTTTGTCGTTTGAGTCTGTTATAGAGGGTTTTATGTGAGTCTTTAATCCAGGTTATAAAATAATTAACACCTGTTAAAAAGCCTTATAATAGATCGTAAAATCTGACGAACGCATACTAATCTCATAATTCAGCAGTAGACGTAATAGTAGCAGCAAACATTTCATATGATTTATTATAACAGCCGTTAAAACGAAATACTTGGTATAGATATTAAAGTGCCAAAACTCTTCAAACTGTAAGTCAAATGGACATGAAAAAAAAACTATTTTCATGACATGTTACGACTTAAATGAATCTGTTAACCAAAAATACGAAATAAAAGCCAGTTATGAGTCTCCGGAAAGAACTTTTTATCAAGTTGGCGTAGGAAATTAAAATTCAGTATAGGTTGCAAATCGTTGTTCTAGTGGATGGAGCTTGAAATATCAACCATTCTGTGCTGTAAGAAAAAGCTTTACAAAAATTTAGCGTTAATATAAGAACCGCAGCTTTAGCGGTGTTAACCGGAGCTAGCCAGGGTGAAATATGTGCCTCAGGTGTATTTAGAGATAATCTTCCTTACATTAATAAATAGTCTAATAATAAACTAAGCCGGTTTAAGCATTTTTCGGTGTTATTTAAAGCTAAGTTAAAAGGGCATTAGTGAAACTAAATACTAATTTATAACTCAGTGCTCGTATCATCATTTTGTAACTTCATAAACTTATATTACGTTGAATTCCCTGGAATTAGATGCATCATTAATAAACTATAGCGTACATCCAGCCGACCTAATAACATTTAATATTAAAAACTGGATATACAGCCTGCCAGTTTATGTTTTTTTTATTATTTACAGTGTTTAGCGTAGTAGGTATATATTCTTAAATTTTCCGAAAAATTTTTTAGTTTTATCTAGCCAACGTTGAAAGTACGATAGGAATGGTTAAGAGAAAAATTTATTTCATGGTTGGAATCGTAACTTTTAAAAGCTTAATCCGGTGATACGACTGACGGAGGAGCGTGGGGGACTTCCCAAGACTCCGCCGCTTCCTCTTTCGCATGCGAGGAAGGTGACAAGGTTTGGGAGGTATCTGGGCTGTTTGTAAATAGTATGGATGAGTAGTGAATGAAAATTGTAAATGTGGTATGAATGAAAACATTTATCACAATTACTTATTACCCAATGAGGCAGGTTGTAATTTTCTCATAATAAAGTTGTTGTTGTGAAAGCTTAAAATTGTTCAGTTGACCCGGAGTTTTATCTTGCTGTTACTTTTACTATTTTCAATATTATGTCATACTAACTTAATATTGAGTTAGTATAGTCATGTAAAAATAGATGTTGTTTCATTGTGGTTTCTTTCTTACAAGTTGAAAGCTATTTCTTAATTTTTTATTGATATTTTACTCAGTTATAAAGGCCAGATAATGATTACAGAATAACTAATCAACTACATTGACAAAAAATTCATCAAATGTGCAATCACTGACAGAAAATATTTTAGGGTGGTTTGGTCTATTTAAAATAACATAAACACTCCTGTAGTATGCAAATCTCACAAAAAAGGCAACAAAACCCTCCATAACGATCCTTTCTATAAAATTGTCTAGTAAGCTATCCAATCACTATTATCTCCTAGCACAGCCGTAACACTGCACCACTCATCCCTACAAACCTCCTCGTAGACTAAAGCAGTAGCCTCGTGACCTCATATAAATACGTGATAGTGGGAGTCCTGGCAATCGCCAGTTTCTGCAATCATGTCCTTGAGTGTCTGTGGCTCTCGGGCTCTTGGTCAGTCTCCACTGGCTCGTATCCAATGACGCGGGGGACGGAGGAGCGGGGGGGCTTCTCAAGGCTCCGCTTTCTCTTTCTCTGGGCTGTTTGTAAATACTGTATGACCGAGCGAGTTAATGCAAATTGTAAATATCGTAAGAGTGAGAACATTTATCAGAATTGCCCAATAAGGCAGATTGCACTTATGTCACAATAAAGAAGTTTCCAATAAAAAAAATGATTATTCTTTAGGGTGTTATAAAACAAAATTGTTCTTAACATCATGAAGTTACTTGTTTCAGATGAATAGTTAAGAATCTGTCTGATAAGCCATTTATAGAATACTATCGTCGTTTCTCTTCCTTCAGGGGCTTAGCTGGGTCAAAATGTTTAATTATATTTTACCTTCCGTTATCCTAGAAAGTGACGATGTAAGGGAGAACACTATTTAAAAAACTTAGAAGAGGATACTGATTTTGCCAACGGCCGTGCAGTATCTACGAGCGAGATAAGATAGGCCATGGGACGGAAATACGGAGGGCTCATTAGTAAGTATCTCTAAAGAGATCTCTGCTTTACTCACTCTCTCTCCCTCTCCCTCTCTCTCTCTCTCTCTCACACTCCCCTCTCTCTTTCACTCTCTCTCTCTAAGAGCGTCTCTTGAAGTCGTCATTAACCCGGTCCACTTTCTTTAATTGGACACTTCACATGGAAGAGAGGCACTCTCGGTCGGGATAAGGAGAGAAGGAAGGGCCAATCAAGCGGAATCATTGAGTTTACAAGTCGAGTGTTTGCATTAGTCTTCTTTGTGTCTCTCGGGCACAATCGGCTGCCTGTACCTATGCACCGTTGCATCACGAGTATCGGAGTATGTAAGAAAACAGAGACGGTCATAAATTTCCTTAATCTCACATGTACATATTAAAAAAAATAAAGAATCAAACGTTCACTTTGTTATTGATTTGTAAATCAAAAAAAAAAAAACAATTTAATTCAATCGATGATGCTAAGAAGAGTTCAGAAACGATCTTGGGCAACTTGTCCAGGAAAAAATGAGCTCGGGCTCTATCTTTCATTAAAATATGATCCAGCCTGAGCTACAATTACCAGATGAGCAGTCTAAGGAACCATCGTCTCGACCATATAGTGCATGTGCAATCAGAGGCTCATTCCGTAAAATAATTAAGTTCAATTTTCTCTCGATGCTAAATACTTATGCTAAATACGATACTGCACATCTGCTATACTACCTAATAGCTCAAATTCGACTACGTCCATAATTTGAGCCCATTTCATCTATTTATAATTGTTAAAAAATAATTTTAGTCAGTATCTACAAACATCTATGTATGTATTTGAGGTGTCCATAGCCAACATTGGAGACAGTAGCCCAGACTATGTGACTGGCCTGATAAGCCTGAGAATAGAAAGTGGCAATCTGAAGGCCGAGATTGAGCAGTGAGCTGCCGGCTGAGCCGAGCCGTTATTGGTACCTTTACCGTGGCTGAAAAAACACTTGGCTGATCCCCCCACTTCCGGTAATTCCGTCACTCCCCTGTCTCACTCCTTTTTTCTTCAATGCACTTCTCCTTTAGGCGGCCACCGACCTAATAAGATCATAGTGGCCCTTCATCTATCCCCTGTCTCCCCTATGTACCATTTTCTGTGAGAAATGACCTCCATGTCAAGGCCTGAGGGATGGTCACTTCATGGAGAGAAAATGGCTTCCTGTTATATCACGTCGGAGAAGCTAAATTTATCACAGCTATATTAATTTCACCTGGGTTCATTGCTCCCTCCATCACTAGTGTTTATATATCTTCATTGATTGAAGTAACTTGTTATTTTTATATATAAAACAACTTTATTATGATGAAATTACAATCTACCTTAATACTTAATAGGCAATAAATAATTGAGATAAATGTTCTCATTCATACCATATTTACAATTCATCATTCACTCGCACATTCATACAATAAATTGTAAGTAAACATTCTAAGACTAATCGCTATAACTTTTCTAATATATTTGGCATTTCACATTTATTTCGTACTCGCGTACCAACGTCATTCTTAGAATGTTAAAATATCTTTACTTTATTGGTCTTCTAATATATCTCAAATATAAAAGGGGTCCCAGAATTAATGCAAGATTGGATTTAAATATAGAACACAGTTTTTAGTATTTTTGTTGTTATTTTTTTTATTGAATTATGAAGTAAATAGGATAGGGTTATTTATAGAATAACACATCGGCAAATGGCCTCCAAGACTTTGCTGGCACCTACGCACTCTTTTGTCGAAATTTTCCATGACCATTTGGCATAAATGTGGTTGAATTTCGTTGATGGAGCGTTTAATTTCCTCTTTTAATGCACGGGTGGATGTGTGCATTTTGATATACACCTCTTACTTCAAATAACTCCAGAAAAAGAAATCTAAAGGTGTTAAATCACACTATCTAGGGGGCCAATTCTGACCACCGAAACGAGAGAGTACACGACCTGGAAATGTCTCATGCAGTATTTGAATTGTTTCATGGGCTGTATGGCATGTGACACCATCTTGTTCAAACCACATATTGGCCACATCAATATCATCCAATTTCGGCACAAAGAACTGTGTGATCATGTCGCGATATTGAACACCAGCAACAGTCACTGCTTGACCAGCCTCATTTGCAACTCTCACGCACTGCTTCGATATTGACATCTGAACGGTTTGTTTTTGGACGACCAGTGAGTTTAGTGTCTAGAACTGATCCAGTATCCCTAATTTTTTCAATTATTCTCTTCACAGTTGATGTCAAAACACTATTCCGACCATATTTTGAACGAAATTTTCGAGCTGCGGCCGCCAAACTTTCATTATTTTTGAGATAATGTTCAACAATAAAGACACGTTGTTCTATCGCGTAACGCTCCATTTTTACTAACCCTAAACTGTCAGCTTTCAAATTGTTTTTTTTTTTTTTAGGGTTGCCAGCACTTTACTGCACAAATTGCGATCAATTCAAATCTTGCGTTAATTCTGGGACACCCTTTATTAGTTTTCGATTCCCAGAACATCTTTAGTGACAATCTTTATCTCATTTACCTTGTGATTATGCTAATTATTGGGTGATTCTCGATGTTATTCTCTATAGGTTCAAGATTTCGATAACTTCTTCTTTGTGTAGATTTACAATGAAACTCTCCTTGTTAATATTTCAATTTCATTCAGTAAATATTATATATAGTTTTAGACCTCCAAGACTAGGTTAACAGTTCGTCCAGCTAACAGTTAAAACCCATATAAAAAAAAACACCCAGAAGACTAGTTTGGCTTTTATGATATGAATCAAATAAAATACTGTAGCTGATTTGCTCTATTGCACATGTTGAAGTACACTGTCATAGTCAAGTGTACGTTAGTGTACGTAAGTTATTTTGTACAGTAAATAACAATTTTTATTTTTTTCAGTGATTATGGATTTACTTTTCTAAGTGCACTAACGCTCAACCCAGAAGATCATATTTTTTTCCAGTATTTACTTGCGTGACCTTAGTTTAGGATAGGTCTTTCGGATTTACCTATGTGAATCAAACCTATGTACGTAAACTGATGTAAACGTAAACTTTTAATCTATGATTAAAACCATCAGAGACTCGCCCTTGGTGGAATTATACTGAAGACTATGTAAAATATATCTAATCGCTTCTATAACAGAAACCATTAAAAATATATAATAATAAGAACAGACTGTATTTGTAATCTGGATATATCATTCATTACAGTGAAAATTAATAAGAAACGTTCCTAATCCTACATTCCTACCTTTCAAAACCGCTTCTTCCAAGTCCGCTGTGGTTTAGAATATTTTAAGTACTATCCAATAAAATCAGGAGTTCCACAGGGCAGCGTCCTGGGTCCCATCCTCTATAACCTATACACCGCTGATGTCCCCTCTACCCCAATACCTTCTTGGCAACACTTGCAGATGACACTGCAGTCTTGTCATCACACTCAGACCCTGATATAGCTTCCCAAAACCTTCAAAAACACCTTGACGAGAGTATTGGTGCAACCAACGGTGAATCAAAGTCAATGAAGCAAAATGTCCCCACATAACCTTTACCCTCTGCCGCAAGTCCTGCCCTGCACGTAAATGCCCCTTATTACGTCAGCAATAAAACCCTTCATAATGATCTGCCACTAGTCTTGTTAAATTCGATTCCTCTCCCTGTGTCTGAGGCAGTACGGTATTTAGGCTTCCATCTCGACAAAAGACTGACATGGAACCCACACACGAGGCTAAAAAGACAAGAACTAAACCAAAGCTTTGGACAACTGTACAGACTAAATAAATAAACTACTTATTTACAAAGTTATACTTAAGCCAATCTGGACATACGGAATAGAGCTATGGGGGACAGCAAAAAAGTCGAACATCAAGCGCATCCAATCCTTTCAATCAATAGTCCTGAGAACAATAGTAAATGCCCCTTATTACGTGCAATAAAACCCTTCATAATGATCTGAATATACTCTACATTCATGAACTAATCCCTTCCATGTTCATAAAATTCCGTAGTACTACAACCCTAATTCCCTAGCACAGTCATTGCACTGCATCACTCATCCCTATAACACTCCTCGGAGACTAAAACGGCAGTGGCCTTGAGACCTGATATAAATAAGTACGAAACGATGCCTCAGAGAGTTATTGATCTTGATATATTTTATTTATTTTTAAATACGTCTTCACACCTTGTGACCAATTGAAGCTATCTATTACTTCATAGCTACAATGTTACATGTACATTTGCTTCTAAATAAGCAAGATAAGACACAATTAAGTAACTTATCGATCACTTTTTCTTTAACGACATTGCTAACCGCAAGCTGTGTGGGTGACTGACGTGTACAGTACTATATTTGACATAAATTAAATCCAATGAATCACCATATAAATTACTAATTATTTCGATGTAATTAATGAAGGCTGGAGCAGTTTCGTCCTCCCCCTCTCATCGCCTTAATGTCTATCGGTAACCCCCACCCAGCGGGTCCGGGTTGTAAATTGACTTGCGAGACTATAAGCTGATTTAAACTCCCGCCAACAAGCCGAGTGTTTATCTACATTGCAAAATTCTACATAATTTACTTGGGGTATAATGCCAAAGCCACTTAATCTTAATTTGGCTTCAGATCATACAATGATGATCAAGTCTATAGATTGAAATTAGAACTTGTACAGTATAACTTCTAATGCGTGAGCAGGATCTACCCTCCATCATTGTTGTAATGGTTTAAATGTGTTTAAAAGACCATGTGTTTAAATGGTGTAGATTTTTTACACCATCAATTGGCATACTGAAGACGACTTAATTATAATTTTGTTGGGATATAATGCTATAAACTTGGCCAAAATAATTAATTGCCAATAATTAATTTTTTTTTTTAAAGGTATAATTTTGTTCACATCCAGCTAGACTGATAAGGTTTGAGATGCTTCTGATTTAATTAGGAAGTTACTTTTCTGCAAAATGAGTTGTAGTTTTTTAATACAAAATTTCTTGATGACAAACGTTTTTACAAATGGTTAATTAACAAATATTAAGTAAGGGTAAAGTTTTAGTCTAGTTAAGGCTAAGTCTCATTGAGACCGAACTTTGTTTAGATGGAGGAATGAGTGGTAACCCGCTCTCCCTAAAACACAATATAATGTGAATACTTTTGAAATCAATACCTCTTCTTTAGTAGTATTACTAAACAATTACTTAGTTTGTTACCTTAGCTGTTGTTACATTTATATGGAATTTAAGAATGTCTAATTTATATCATCAATCACGCCATTATATTTTCTTCACATAATTGACTATTATGGGTTTTTAGAGTTTTATTAACTTTTTCAAAATCCAAGTCTCGTATCTGGGCACCATATATCAAATCTTGTGTATGTCGTCCTATTTTGGTATTTGTGAGTCTTGCTCGATCTGGAATAATCAGAGGCATGATGCCATATTACGTGATATGGTGACATTTTTGCTAGGCATTTCATCAGCTAGTTTTGAAATGAGCCTAACGTGAGTATTATGAGTTTTATTGATGGATGGTATTATGGATAAAATAATACAATTGAATTAAACCTTTGTAAAACTCCTTAGTATTTATAACAGTAGAGTAGTTAATTACACGCCTGAAACTCTGTATCTATTCGGATTATAGAAGATTTGGCGCGAGGGCTCTCTTAAGAGAGTCTTTTTATAAATCTAAGACTTTTCTGGGTATAGATACTAATGGAAACTTATCCATTGATTTAGATCTCTGTTTTCTATCCTGTTCATCAGCTTTCAGTGGTCACGACTATGTAATGTTTGTCATGTGGGAAGCTTGACTTAATCAACCCAATCTGCAGTTGAGAAAAAATACGCTTTTAAAACGACGAAATAACGTATAAGCTAATTGACTTTGGTATACTGCTGAAGCAGGTTTAACACAACAGGATGAACTTTATAACTCGAATTATTGTCGGCTAACACCTTTACCATGGACAATCTAGAAGACGAATGACTTAGTGATCGGATCTGGTTATATTAAAGCATCAGTCAACGGCGAGACACTGATTAACCGAGGCACCGCTGCCCTCAAGATTTTATTAATCCGCCAACAGCTACGGCTCATATTAAACTGTGAACCCTTCACTCTTCCCCCACTAGAGGGCCGAGGAGAGGGGATTGTAATATAAAGCTTGTCCCTCCTCTAATCTAATCTATCATAACTTGATTGCATTCACACCGGCTTCAATCAATCTCGTTTCGTTTCAGCTCACACACCAGGATGAATATTTTTGGGACAAGAATAAAACGGTTAAAAATCTTATTTAACATGAAAATTGCGGTGGTTTTTAAACAGCGCAGCTAAAGTCATTCCGCAATATATTATTTGTTCTCACATATCTATTTCGACAAATCTAAGCCATCATCTATTCAGATTGCCAATTGATGGCCTAAAAAATATACACCATTTAAAACAACCTATCTCTATAATCTATAAACCTATCTATAAAAACGTCGAACTGTATTTGTGAACTATATCTTCTTTGTCTTCACTCTAAAACTCTGTTGTAGATTTCTCTATATTTTTTGAAATAATGTAAATCGTCTATTTTAAAAATACTTATATTAGATTATATTTTGGATGATTGCCATTACTCAGAATCAGATAATTTTTTTAAAGCTACATTAAATTTATCAAACATCCAGTGTCAAATAAATTGTATTTTTGTATAGACGGAATTAAGGATGTAGAAATAGACGCAACCTTTTCAAAAATCTATTAAATGGTTCCACACAGTTTTTTTACTAAAACTACTTGGTTTTACTTGTTATTCCACCTCCAATACCAAAATCATTCTCTAACTGAAAGAAAATGTGAATTGGTAAACTTTTGATAACCGTTTCATATTTAGAAATATCTTTGAAATTGCACTTCACGGTTTTTAATCTGCATTTAACTGAATGGGGACTAACTGTTGCATAGCGTTTGAACAGGGATTCAATGTTTTACTATCCGTTATTTTATTTTACCTTGAACCTAGTCAGAATATTTTAGGGAGTTGTGAAGTGCTTTAAAAATTTTAGAATGATTGGATAATTTTTGGGACCTCTATTGGATTATTTACTGTCAGAAGAAAGACGATAGGTCTCGGCAACAAGTCGGGTGTTCATTGGAGGCCAATATTCACTCCATGAAGCAGTACTTGGTTTCATATGAAAATTGGTTGAAAAGTAAAACAACGATTCACATAATTGTCTGAATCAAGAAAATAAAATAAAAACACTTGAATGAAGGCAGTGTTTTGAATCCGGCTGGCTTGTTTAAGATAACTCTACTTTTCTTACATCAATCCATAAGAAATTAAGACTGTTTAATTGGAACAGTCATGAACTACATGATAGTATTATGCGTAATATAGTCTAAGTCTTAACTTTTAAATTATTTTGGTTGGAACTACTTACTTAACTACTTAATAAAACAGTTAAAACTACTTAAAGCTAGGTTCGAAATGCAAAAATTAAATAGCGCACATCACACTTTTTAAAGTCTGTAAAGAATCCAGCCTGTACTATACCCAATAGAAAGTTAAGATATAAGATGTATAAGTGATCTAGATAACTTTTTTGAAATTACATTCTTACACAATTATTAAGGTTTGAGTAGAACTGAGTCTCAACTTTTTTCTTCTGAGGAAACAATACCGGAGCAGTTTGATTGAAATAACTGTTGGAAAATTTCATTGTAGGCGGAGGATCGACACTTGAAATGAGAAATCCTTGGAAGTATTAATTAACAGGCTGAGGGTGGCTGGTACACCACACAATGGAGCAGACACGAGCCCCGCTAAGGGTGATAATAATTCTGGAGAACTCAGGCCAAGAGATTTTCTCTCACGTTCCAAGAAGAACGCTGGTAATTTGGAAGCGGGGTCGTTAGCGAGATCGGGCTTCCACGTGCGTAGCTGCGTTACATTCTTTGTTTACATGATTATCGTCTAAATATGCAATCTACCTATTTTCCCGAAATGGGTTGACGTTTGATTACTTTCATTATACGTTCCCAAAATTTTTTGATGATTGTTCACTTTTATTTTATTACAATTTAAATGTGCAATGTTTATATAATTAATTATATGATGGTACCTTACTTAATCTAAATTATGTTTTTGTTAAACGTATTTGAGGTTTATTGGTTAATACAATTTCTGTTAACTAATTATTCATTTATCTTTATTTGAAGAGTATTATAGTATTCAGTGCTTAATGGGCGTGTTTAAAGTAATCATTGTTATATTTCTTCAGCATTCCTTCTTTCGTGACTTGTTCTGATTTTACTAATCTGACAATAAAATATCTCTGACCCACGTCCCAGAAACTTTTTCGACCACCTCTCAAACACATTACCATTAAAACCAATCCATCTTGTGAACTTCTCTAGGCCCTTATAATTCTACAGGATGGGCAAGTATTTTTTTATTTTTGGCTCACTAAAGAGGTCGCTCCATTACGGTATGTTTTACGGCGCATATTTTTTCGCAGTGGTGACAGGTTAGGGCCTCGAGCTCAAGTAGCAACTCACTTTTGACAATAGCCTATACCCCGGTGGCAGATAAATGTTACTTCTACTTACTTACTCTGCTGTTTTACTAATATATTATTATATATGTTAATATTAATTTAATAATATATATTATTGCCACTGTAGTGCTTATTAACATTTTTGTACTCTGGAATAGTACGCGATGGTATCTTGTCTATTCTGCTCTGTAAGTCTGAGCCCTTGGAAAATAGTTTTTCCTGTTTGTAACAATTTGTACCCCTCACCTAAAATTCCTTGCTTAATTTTATTCTGAGCTTTTAAGAATAATCTCAGGGGAATGAGTGAAAAATTATGGATTTACAATTACTGGTCTCTTCATAATATTCAGTTTAATGGAGGTTTACCTCATATATATTAGGGGTACCGAAAAGTAATGTCGTTTTTTTTACATTAAATTCAAGCAGATAAATTTTTAACAAGTTTTTGTTTTTGATCAATAATGTAATCACCCTAGTAGCACGATTGCCATCTAGTGTGCAAATTTTCAATGCCTGATCGATCAAAATCAATTGGTTTTTGAGCAAAATATCAGGAGATGGCATTTTGGACATCATCCAAATTTTGAAATTTGTTGGCACTTGTAATGTAAATGAAAATGTAGAGATCGGAATAAATGGAAATCCGGTATCGGGCGAGTATGGTGGTAGAGGCAATACCTCCCACCACAATTCATTAATTTTTTCCAGGGTTCTTGCGGAAAACCTTGTGTAAACCTGGCTTAGCTGAACTTCGTGCCGATCCATGCAGACAAAGATTTTCGGATTATTATGGAGGACCCATTTTTTCATCTCCAGCCTTACCTACCATACACGCCCGATATTGCACCATCGGATATCCATTAATTTCGATCGCTAAAAATTTGGAAATTCGGATGATGTCCAAAATGCCATCTCCAGATATTTTGCACAAAAATCAATTGATTTTTATCGATTCGGCATTGAAAATTGAAAAGCATTGAGTAATTGATGGCAAAAGGTCGCTTATAACGACGGTGATTACATCATTGATTAAAAACAACAATTTGTTAAAAATTTATTTTTGACTTTAATGTAAAAAAAATGACATTACTTTCCAGTCCCCCTAATACAATAGTTTATATATATTAAGATGTCCTGGGTTTTTGATTTTCCAAAATTTACCACCTGTAATTTTAATTAATTTAAAATTCTGAACAATTGACCTCTCCTTTGGCCAATGAGGGTAAGCCAGGTGGAGTTGAAGAAGGAAAGGTTAGTTCACGCCTATGCTTGAGTGAAGGACTTACTCCTGTTCATAGTGCTCGGTTATTTTAAAATTATTAAAGATCAATTATAATACGTAATAAAGAAAATTGTCACTATTAACATAGTTGTGAGGACCACTTCAAGAAAAAAAACTGTAGCTGAAGAATCATTGGACATACCGACGACCAGAAGAAAAAAAGGAAACGTGGTATGTTTTAATATATTTATGCCATATTAATGACACAAGGTCTAAGATAATACACCACAGACCCAAGATACGTTCGATTTTAGGAAGGATTAGTATATTTAATTTGTCGTCACTTGGGGAAAAAAACAGATTTATCAAATAATAATTCATCCGTTTCTCCATAATATTATATTTATTCACAAATAACGTTTTAGACAGATCTAAGCTCACAACCAGCACTAACCATATAACCAAATTCATCGGTCTAGCCAATTAGAATGTCACAATGTTGTACCCACCTCAGGGTCTCAAGACATAAAAAGAATCTTTATTACTATACTGCAAATAAATTACTTTAAAAAACACATAATTATAATCTTTTGTTTATATTCATTCATAATTATTATATATCCATAGTGCCTAATCAATTAAAAAGAAATTAGTTATCATTTATCACAGCTTCAGTGGAGTTTAACTGGAACCAATTTTTATTGTGGTACACCATGTTTTTTTTTAAATGAAGTAATTATAAACATTTTGTTGATAACACTATATATTGAAAGATGTTTGTTTCAATTAAAAACCTGAAACTCCAAGAGGCTGAAGTAGTCTGAGGATCACAAAGATAGTGGAAACCGACCGCTGGGTGTGATGTTTAAGTTTCCTGTCGTGTCACCGCTCACAAGCGATTGGCCAGAGGCAGTGTTGACCAAGCAAATATTTGCCAGTTAAGTGGTGGGATTCGTACTTGATGCGGGGCTGTAGTGAGAGTGGATGCGTCGACTGTTTCACATGTTACCGTGAATAGTCTGGGTACATAGTTCTCTAATGACGGAGGTATGTCAGCTAGAGTCCGAATTTATGCTATTACGTTACAACACGACTCAGATTTCAGGTGCTACTCAAATATTGTGTACCAGAGCAATTATTTACAATACTATTACAATTATTATAGTGTTTACTATTCGTGAATAATATTTTTTACTATAGAAGGGATTTTATTGTAGTCTGTATGAAAAGCGCTTGCCCCTAGATCTTGGATCCGTATGAATGAATGGCCGATGACTGTTGGTAGCTGGAGCGGCTCAGCTGCTGCATCTTGGTGTAGATGTCCTCCTGTTCCTCGAAGGAGATCTCCTTCTTTTCGGAGGAATCCTGTAAGGGGTCTGGAACTAACTTGAGAAGGAGCTCGTCCTCCCTCATCCAGGGCACGACTAGAAGTGCGTCCGGGAGCGGTCTCAAGTCTTGGTTCGGCTCAAGCATGTTTCGGATCAGGTCTTTGGCTCCGTCAGAAATGGTCTGGAATCAAAGTATATAGGAATCATAGAGCATTTATTTGTAGCGCACTGTTTAGATGTAGTATTCTGTCAGTGGTAAAACAAAAAAAAAGGCAAATGTTGGTATATTTGCAAAAATAAAAAGTCTACTCAAATCCATGTGTAATGGTTCTAAGAACAATATTACGTTTAGTAAAAAAATGTAAATTGTTTGAAAAAGTACGGAATTAAGGACTTTTTTTTCCAACCAAACATTCTTTATCTTAACTGCAGGCTGAAGTGGTTATTTTGGTTGTGAGTGAGGTATTCGTATTAAGAAAAAACGTCTCCCGCTTGTTAACCCCCATCAATTCTTTCATTTTAAAATAAGCTTTTTCGATGGTTACAGCATCATTTAGAAGTACATAAAATTACAAAACAATTATAACCGACAAATTGGGGACAATTGAGTAAAATACAACAATTAGTAAAAACCATTTAAAATGTTAACAAATTAATACGCATTTCACATATTAAAAAAAAATTACTTTTAAATTTCCATTAAATTGAAACACTGAAATTCCGCATTTTCTACAAGTCTACTTTAGGCTCGACTATTTATTCTTATTCGTTTTCAAATTTATACGATTTGAATATCTAGTGCTGATACAATGGCTGATAGTAAAAGTGCATACGCATTTTTGTTAGTTGGTACTTGCTTGCTTAATCATGTGAATTAGGAAACGTCAGTTTTTTTATCTTATAGTTACTTATCATTTAAGTTCGACAAGGTATATTTTATAATTTTTTTGCCATTTTAGATACTTGAAAATCCCCATGTAGCTGGCGAATGCGCTTGTACCTCGATAAAGAAATTTTGTGGCTAGACAAGTGAGTGAGAGAGTGTGAGTTATTAAAAAATATTTTGGGAAATATAGTATACCCACAAAATTTCTTTATCACGTTACAAGCGTATTTTCATGGGGATTTTCAACTATCTAAAATGGCAAAAAAAAATAATAAAATATACCGTGTGGAACTCTTCACCTCTCAATTTCTATCAAGATTCCGAACTGGAATCTCCACATCAGTTTCTTAAACACTTAAATCTCGGTATTATTTAACGAAAATGTTTTGTGTAATTAGGTGAACTATCTTGTTCTGTGAATTAGTGCCTTTTAAATGAAGACCAGCTTATTGTGAAAATCACAATTTCTACTTCTAGTTGTAATTTTGTTTTGTGGAGCATCTTTGTCATTATCCTTGACTTGCCGTTATTGGTGTAACAATGCCCAAACCATCTATGGTAGAACATTCCTTAATACAGACGGATAATCATTTGGTCATTCCTTACCTGAATGATTGTAGAACCTCTCTCTTTGGGCTTGGTAATAATTTCGGTAGTAAACTATTTTCAAGGCTAATATAGAGTAATGCTGAGTACCTTAGACCTGAACCTGTAGTTCTTCTCCAGCTGTTGCTGGAGCAGCTGAGCTGCTTTGTTCTTGCTGAAGGGCTTGGAGAGGTTAAGCATGACGAAAAAGACGATACCAAGAGACCAAATGTCGCACTTCTTCGGCGAGTAAGCGTGTCCCTTGAGGATCTCTGGAGCTGCGTAGGACAGTGAGCCGCAATAGGTCTCACTCAGCACGTCTACTCCGTGCGCGTCCACCCAGTACCTAACAAGACGAATTCCAATCATGCGTTTTTCGTAATTATAAAAAATAACACCCATAACCAACTGGTGAAATAGTTACTTTCTTGAAGATACCATAAAATAGTCAAATTATTATATCAAATACTCAATAGGGAAAGGTTAAAGAAAGGTTGATTTACTTATCGATTTACTTAATAATGAATCATTAAGTGTTTTAAAAAAAAAAACAGGTGCTATAATCAAATCTAAGACAGTAAGGAGTAGTTTTTCCTAAAAAAAAAAAACACTAAAAGAACTAAATGATTAGTTGAAATATTTATTATAATTTTTTTTTTTTTTATAAATCAGCAATAGCCAATCTTTAAAAAATGTTGGACAGAAAAAAGGTTGTTACCTTGATTGGTAGCTGAAATTATGTTATTAACAGACATTAGACTGTCACCTCTTAACTTTATTTTTGAGTTTCTTCAATGGATTTATTTTCTTAAAAATGGATGCACTATTTCTTTATTTTAATTTCTAGTAGTGCAAGGTTCGCGTTGCAAAATCAGATCCATTTCCGTAACGAAAATCGAATAATTTAGTCAGTTAGGTTTATTAGTGGTAATTTAGTATCCTGTTTACAGTTTATCTCACTTTACTCAATGTTTTATGTAATAGGGCAATTTCATTCTAGCGATGGTTTGATTTCGAGTCATTCTAGAAAATGATGAAATATTCCAGATTTTATTTTACAATGTATGTATACTGAGTATACACCTTGACATGTAAACCATTCGTCAACATTAATTAAGCTGCTGCTAGAATTGCTAGTGACTAAAATAAGTTTAAAGTGTGTCACCAAAAAATAGATTTTGTTTATTAAACCTATACCTTTTCTGACGAAACCAGTGTAAAATAAACTAAAAACAGGCTTACCGGGCAAAACCGAAATCGGCCAGCTTGGCGTTGAGGTTGTCAGTGATGAGGACATTTTCGCACTTGATGTCCCTGTGGGCAATCCGCCTGCTCTGGAGATAGCGCACCGCCAGTAGCAGCTGCCGCATCCACATCCTGGCGTGGCTCTCCTCCACAGCTCCGTGCTTGGTCAGGTAGTCCAGCAGGTCCCCGTTCTCCGCGTACCTGTAACAAAGTATACGATTTACATTTGAATATGATGATACCAAAATATTGTGGTGCAATCACGAAGAGTTGAGGCCGACCAAAGCTGTTTCTTTAGTAAGCAGACTACAGGAGATAGTAAGCATGAGGTTAAATAGTTTTGAGCCTGATTCATTGAGTAGCTCCTCATCAGGCTGATAGAAACAGCGGCCAGACAAATATCGTTCGATATCGATAAACCGATGCCACCAACGTCATCAACTTGCTCATCGTGAGGAAATCATAGGAGTTGCGGTACTTCGTAACTTTAGCGTGGAACTATGTAGACAATATCCACTGACCCTGTAAAAACTTGTGAGTGTTGAGTAGAAAAACACTGTGGAGGAGGGATACTCGTGATGTGATTAGTTAACGTAGCAATATAAATCTTTTTATTTTCCGGTATCAAATTATTTAATGATGAAAGTTTATTAGCTACAATTCGTCCTGACTCATTATAATGCAAAATACATCTTAGAGGCTCTACTTCAATATGTGCTATCATTGATATTAATTTAATTCAAAATATCATCACTATTAAATACTATTCAATAGCATAATGAACGAACATTCTTTACCAGTAGAAGTTTTCCAGCAATATAAATGTCATCAGGAAAGAACTGACCATATTGGACTCTTAGAATTACTTTATTTTTTTGTTGAAAAAGGTAAAATAAATATGGATTTTTACGTATTTCACATTAAAATCGATATGCCCACTGATCAAAATGATTATAAATATAATTTTTTTCTTATATAAGGCTTTTAGTATCAAGACTAGCTCAATATACTTTTTTCCAAAACTAACTATTTTCTGTTTTTTAGGTATTAAGGCCCACTATATAACCTCCTTGGCCGATTCTAATGAAAACTACTTCCATTCCGTTGAATGACTACTTCAAAGGTGTAGGAAAATTCAGAAACCCATCTGAGAATTGTTCCTTTTTTGTCTCTCCTGAGACAAAATTTCTGAGCACTGATCGAGCAGATTTTGAAACTTAACTATTCATATGGATATCCATATGATAGGAGAAGGGATCAGATATTTACGAAAAGGATACAGGTGCCAAATATTGCCTGATATTTGATGATGATTACAACCAAATTGGCTGCTGTTAGGTAAAAAAGAGCCACAGTCAGGAGTTGGTGGACAAGGAGCGCTTGGATTCTGCTCTGACACGTCTAAAGTATGATATAACTCTATAATAACACACGTATCACATGTTTCTCTATTAATGTCATGTGAAATAGACTACTCTTCATTAACCAACCATTACTTAATTAAACCGGAATGGAAACAAATCCACTTTCTTTGACTAAAACCTTTCGCCTAATGAACTTCATATGACCTATTCATTATAGCGTAACCTACTTTGAAGCGAAAATATTCCTAAATATCTAGTTCCTGGAGCCGTATACTTACATATTACTAGCACATGAAGATTGGTAGCTATATGACTATAAATGTCCTTTTTCGTGATTAGTATTCTGCATAATTAACCCTTACGCTCGATAGGAGTGTATATGATTGTAAGAAGTTGATTGTCTCAGGAAGAAGGTCTTTATGGTTCATGTCAATACCAATACAAAATGATTGTGATGATTCTAGTTAAATATTGAACAAATTAAGTATTGTGACTTCAATAATGTCTTTTCTGGATAGTTATTACCGCTAACTATTTTAAGGCATAGTCACTTAAAATCTGCTATCGACAGAGAGAGGTCTTGATGGACTAAGTGTAAATTAGGATCAATTAGAAGTGAAGCGATGTACCAACGCTGTGCTAAACTTAGGGGTATCCGTAATAAAGTGAATGATATTGCATTGTTCACTACTTGTTTATTCAGTCCCTAAAGAATTGAGGGTGAAATATTTAAATAAAAAAATGTTCATTTTTTTGTGTTAACACTGCCTTAAGAAAAAGGTGTGAGGGTTGAGAGTTCTCAATTGAATCAATAAAGCTCTTAGTCTCCTTAAATTTATTTAAATTAAATCTGAAGAGGCAGGCAATGAAGGAAAGCGTTCCGCTAAATTTTTCACTTCCATCTAATTTCATTAGTTTTTTAGATAGAGGAGGAAGAAGAAAAAGAAAAAAAAATCCAAGATTTGATTCGTTTTTTTATGCAGTTAGAGAAACTCATACTTGAGTAATAAAGCAAGGATGCAGTGCTTTCTTACTGGTTTATTTCAAATGAGGTGAATTATTTTCTTTTATATTATTATTATTTTTTATAGTTGCGGAATTGAACCACACCACGGTATTTGTTCGAGCCTTGGTTCTGTCATTATTTTCTTATGCTGATAATTATTTGTAATAATTTTATATATGAAAAAATCCACATTTATTACTCCATGATATATTAATCTTCAATTTTTATTTAAACAACTGTTTTCTTGTTTTTTTTATTAAATCAAATTTAAAAATTTAATTAAAGTGTAGCTCTATCACAACTATCTATCCGAAAAAACAAAGTTATGACACATCTATAATAATATGGATATGATTTTAGACAAATAATTTTAATTCCAACCATTTTTACCCATAGAAATGGTCGCAAACGTAAAGTGGCCCATCAATACATAACCAGACAGTACTAGGTAATGAAATTGTAAGAAAAGATTAATATAACTTAATGATTTTCTTAGCTAAGGAATGATCATGATTTTGTCTGTTTTATTATGATACATAAGATACCAAATACCGCTCGAGAATGAAGCAGTTCGAAATATTAAACAAAAACAATTGTATATAATATATGTTGCAAGAAGAATATTTCCAACAATTTTTTATGTTTAATAAATAAATTATTAGGCACTCTTAATAAAAAATATTGACAGTTCCCCTAGGCTAAGAAAATGTATTATTTTTCCGAGTTGTGGGTGTGACATGAAGGCGATGTCCTTGACATTGACAACAAGATCATTTCCATCATCCAGTCGACATGTGCATATGGGTCCTTTGTGTCTGAAGATTTTTTAGAAACAGGAGGATAGATGTATGTAGAACTATAAAGTGAAAGTAACTCACATGGTCAATGCTTGGAAAGTATGGTGAGACAGAGATTTATGATCATTCTTATAAAATATCCTGTGAAGTATAGGTTCGTTCATCAAATGTCTTGGAAGAAGGTGACTATTTCATGAGCCAGTGACAGGTGTAAATTATTTTCGTTCTGGCTGAGAGGAACTTAAAACTCAGCATATCAAAGAAATGATTTAGGTAGTTTAGTTGCAATTTAAGGGCAGTAGTGTATTCTGTCTAGTTAAGAGTGTTTATAGAGTTTCAACCTCCAAGTAGTCAAGGTAGTACTTTTCAATAGAAGTTTGGTTCTTTTGCGGTTTCAATTTATTAAGAATTAAGAGAGTTATTTGTTAGCTGATACAATTGACTGCGATTGAAACACTTTTATTTATTATTAATTAAACTTTTATTTTTATTTATTAAAAAAATATACTTTATAGCGCATTTAGTATTATAATTAACAACCATTTTACTCTACCAACCTATCTGCCATTATTCAAGCATTTATTAATGAAACTATCCTCGGATAGCTGTCAGTCGGAGAGACTAATCAGAGGCAGCTTGAGGATCGGACTTTTATCTTTAATCAAAGTTATCATCTAGTAAATGGTTGCAGCATTGAATCACCTTGCCCTACTATCTTAGTGGATTTTGGAGCCTTAAAAAAATATTTTCTTACAACGTGTTATGGAAAACTGCAAAAAAGTTTCGCTGTGAGAAAGAAAGGGTTATGCCCCAAGCCAGCTATAAAACATCACCAAGAAATGTGCAGTTAATGCTTTAGTAATAAAGGTGGGGAACATCAAGAATTTTACTGTCTTTCTAATGTTATAGTTATACTCTTAGCGGGCACATTTGTTATGACATCTTATTTTTGAAGGAGTACTGAAAATACATAAACGGAGGTTGACTTCTAGGGAAATTCATATGAAAGATAGCAAATATTACAGCGTTATTAGCACTTAATATATTTTAGACATTTCCGGAATTTTATTGTATTATCGATTTGCGACCAGGGTCGCGGATTTATCTTTTTTGACAATCGTCACTGCGGTATTAAATCATAATTCACAGGATTAGTATTGCAGGTTAAAGCACATGATAATAATAAAAGTAACTAAAAACGTTGTTCACGTACTTGAAAAAAGCTGGAGTTCATAAGGGCAATTTAATTGTGTAATATATTTATTTAAAATTCTAAGTTTGTTTCTGTATATTAATATGCGATGAAAAAATTTATAGTGTACATAAGTTTCTTTTTGGTACGTGTTGTTAGGTTAAGCTTCTAATATAATTAGTTTATTTCGTGTAATATCTAACATCGTCTCATTGATATCTATTTTGTTATGTTCAAAAAAAAAATTGTATATAAGCTCCTTTTAGGGCACTGTTTTTTAAACATATACCCTAATGACCTAACCTGTGTGTCTGTCTAGTATTGTGATTTTTGAATGAATATATGTTATCTGTTGTTATTATGCGTTTTTGATTTCAATAATAACAAATTAGTGTGTATAGATGGAATTGATTATCATATATGTATTTTATTTCTTACTGAGGAGACAATGCAACTAATGTTAATTAACTGTGTTTATTCCCTTTATTTCCTCTGAGGTTATTCTAGTAAACTTATTTATATATAGTGAGTATAATCGAAGCCGGAGGTACAGACACTCGGTCATTGCACTATGAGAAGATTTGTCAAATGTTTGTAAAATTTTGAAGGTGGTTTTTAGACATTTTAGACGTTATTTGAGAGAAAAAAAAGAAACAAACAAGAAAAAACAGGTTGCCTTATGAAGAACCAATGATGCTGGAAATAAGAGGAAGCCCCATCCTTTCAACTGTTTTGCTCCATACAGTTTGGACAGTGGGTTTTCTGTGTTTAGTGTATTATTTTATGTTTTACAGTTCATCCTGCAAAGTATCACAAAATCAGTTTTGAGAAAATATTTGTTACTAGCTCATGAACACCGAAATGTCTGCACTGTTTTAAATAAATGTAAATAACTTATTTAAATAAAGTTAAATAAATGCCCTAAGCCAGCTACATCACCGTAAAGAAATGTGCAGTTAATGCTTTAGTAATAAAGGCGGGAAACATCGAGAGTTTTATGTCCTTCAAATGTTAATATTATACCCTTAGCGCGCACATTTGTTATGAGATCTTATTTTTGAAGGAGTACTGAAAATTCATAAACAGAGGTTGACTTCTAGGGAAATTCATATGGATAATAGCAAATATTACAGCATTATTAGCACTTAATATATTTTAGACATTTCTGGAATTTTATTGTATTATCGATTTGCGACTAGGGTAGCAGATTTATCTTTTTTGACAACCGTCACTGTGGCATAAAATTATATTTCACAGGATTAGTATTGGAGTTTATAGCGCATGATAATAAACTGTTCGTGTGCCTTGATCGTGATATTTTGTCTACTTAAACATTAAAATTGTAAGGACTTGTGAACAATCATACCTCATGAAGACAAAACACTTAGACTTGATCTCAAGTATGGAGTATATTTGTACGCAGTGTGGGTTGGACAGCTCAGACAGGATGGTGACTTCACGGGGGAGGAACTTGGTGATGAATTTAGGCTCGCCGTTCTTCTTGTCTATGACCTTACAGGCCATGGTTATGTCCGCCTTGCTGCTTCTGCTGTAAGTTGTCAGATAGATTTTGGCCGAGCATCCTTGGCTCAGCTTCTTCTTCAGGGTGTAGCCTCTATTCTTCAGGCGAAGAGCTTCCGCCTCAGTCACTGAGGGCCTGATGAGAACAAAAAAGTGTAATTTCATTTTAAACCTGCATAGTACACTTGAAGGATTTTACTTAGGCATTAAGATAGTGGCTAATATATGTAGTCATTTGTGGGATTGGAGACAACATAGAAAATACAGGATAGGACTTTGACCAGCAGTGAAATACTAAGACTTACTGCACTCATATAGTTCACTATCATGATCATCGGGAAAATAATATGAACTATTTTCACCTAAATCTTAAGCTTAAATGATTTTAACCGAATGTTATCAACACCAATTTGACTATTTGAAAAGTGAAATTGTACTGAAAAAACTCACAAGTTCCTTATCTACAGGTGTAAGCTTTTGGAAAAACAAAGAAATAAATTACCCGTTAAATCTGATAAACAGACAACACCCTGTACCTGAACGGCAACTACTCGTAGAACTGTCTTTAGCAAATTCATGATACATATTACGAATCAGGTCAAAAATATCTTTAATTTGGTACAATAGTTAAATAAATTGAAATTACTGATAAATTAATCATTAAATGACTTTTTACATTTTTGTTAAAGGGTCAATATAATTTTAGCATCGTTGGGGCGTTGAGTGGAACTGCAAAAAAAAACTAGTAGTAGCACGATTTTATTGACTATTGTGTAATTATTGTCAATAGTTTTTAAACATTGTTGTTACGTATAGTATAACAACCCATTTGTCAATTTTGAAGCGAATAATTAATTATATTCTAGGGAGTCAGAAATATTTAAACAAATTTGTTTAAATCAAAATTTCTTTGCATGAACTAAGACAGAAGACATTAAACTTACAGTCGCTGTAATATAGAGCTATAAGAAGGAATGAAACTATAAAATGAAGATGAACAACAAACAAAGGGATTAAGAATTATTTGACCACATTGTTTGATGTAGAAACAGACATATCAGCAGGAATAATACCAATTATGTTTTCCTACTGAAGATTAGATCATTGCATGCATCATGTTGGTGCATAAGGAGCACGCAACTAGAAAGCCCAACCACAGAACCAATATCTCCGTAATGGTTTTGTTCGAAATGGTTATTTTGTGGTGGAAGCTCCACTTGATATCAAAACGACATGCAAAACGATACATAGTCCATGAAATATAATTGAGGCGATTAATTACTCATTAAAGTGTCACCATCCTTTAGTTATCTTAAAGAATAATGTCATTCTCAGGCACAACACAGTGATCAATCCAATAAAACACCCTGTGAAGAATTAGTCCTTGGATGTAAGCTGTCGAAAGCACTAACAAAATAAAGAAGTTTTGAAAAGACATGAACATTTGGTGTTTTAAACCCAAATTACATTTATTATACCATATCTTCCAATGCACTAATCCTTAAATATATATGCATAATTACTTTAGCGTAACTATATTCTTATGATATCAGGATCGTTTGGCGTCAACTAAAATTTCTGTAAATCAAGGAAATGTGACATTTTAAAGGGGTTTTATCTTTTTGGATTTATTTGAATTATTTTAGATGTTCGATTCCTTGAATCAATAAATTTCAATCAGATCAAACCATTACGTGCAATATGCACAGTGTTGTATTTCTTCGGCTTAAAAAATCCACCCAATTCAAAATCTGATGCTCATTTACATACTGTATACTGAATATAGCTTATTGCATAGGTGTTGTAAATATGAAGATATCAATCTATTTTTCCTCCGGTAAACACAAAACGAATTCCTCTCAAGACCTTGTGACTTCTTGACCTGAATCGCTCCACACATTTACGTCAATGAGAGGTAAACATGGAGTATGATTGATTCGCGACCATGACCCGGAAACGATGATGGAATGAACATCGGTCTGTGCATGCAATCATGCCAAGAAGGTAAACACTCTTACACTAATGGATCGTAAGGAAAATATCGATGAAAACGATATGAAACATAGACTACCATCCATACCACTCTTTCAATATCACAACTTTTAGCTTTATTGATGTTCACTTTGTTATTGAAAATTAACATGCTCATTCAAACTAACATATGTACAGGACAAACTAAATAAAACCTTCTATTGTTTTGTATCAATTACAAAAACCAACTTTAAGTTCAACAATAGGTCCTTGGGGCGAAATTCCGTTAAGGTATGTCCATAAATTTTTATTTAGAGTAATTATGTAATTTCCATTAACACAGATGTTATTTATTTTTAGCACTGATTTGTCAGCTTGTTAAGAAAGGTAATTAGTGCTTCAAGAGGAATCTGCCATACGTTACAGGGATATTCCCCTGAACAAAAAAATGGAAATTATACATATAGGTCCGAAATCACATCGTTAGTGAGTTACTGCTAAAAAATATTTCTAGCTCCGATGAAATGAGTTCCTACTCAAATTTCAATAGGGGATATAGGTGGTTCCTTTTGTTTCTTGACCTGTTAAATAAAATAAAAGAGGTACTAGAACTGTATCTGCAGTGGGGTTTTTAGAAATCTGGGGTAAAAGGCAAAAAAAAATTATTGATAGAAATTTTTTTTTTTTTATGTATAACACTATTTTATTAAAAGGATAGGAAACACATGAATGTTTTGAACAATACATGTTTTGCATTTTACTTTAGATTTATAAACATCCACCGCATATATGATTCTAGGGGACGTGTTTTATTCGATTTAACAGGTCAAAAACCATAAGAAACCACCAATATCTATGCTTAATTAGCGTCCTAGAAATGTGACCACTTGATTTCCTAGAGAGAGCTGAAATCTGGCTGAT
This sequence comes from Acanthosoma haemorrhoidale, assembly GCA_930367205.1. Taxonomy (NCBI): domain Eukaryota; kingdom Metazoa; phylum Arthropoda; class Insecta; order Hemiptera; family Acanthosomatidae; genus Acanthosoma; species Acanthosoma haemorrhoidale. The sequence goes on from OV884012.1 coordinate 31,702,849, forward strand.
GAATTTTGTCAGTGGTAATTTCCCAACAAACCAATTTCGGTTTGCACCCATGTTATATAAACTTTTTAATTATGGGAATGAGCATGAAAAGTAAAGCATATCCCCCCTGAAACACCCTGTATATAATTCACTTTATTATGAAATTTGTATATTAATTTCAGTTTAATACACTAGATAAACAAATGAATTGAATGACTAGCGAATAAGCTATATTTTTCTAACCCTGCAAATTTAAATATCAGCCAAAGATCTTTGAAGTCTTACGAGTGAATTTTATGTCCTGCTAAACAAGTTCATAAAATGTTGCAATAAATACCCTCATAGTCTTGTTAAAATAGAATGATATATAAATAAGGAAATTAAATTGTGGTAATAAATAATAAATAAATTCTTACTCTTCATCCTCTTCTTTTTTACTTAGTCGTTTGCTTGAGGAGCGAGGTGATGCTTCGTTGTTGTTATCGTCGGTTTTAACTTTGGGGCTAGCCATCTTAGAGCGAATGGCAACCTTTTGCCAAAGTGTATCGGTACTGGAAAAGCAATAGAAATTAATATTCACTGTAAACTAACAATTAAAATTGTCAGGATGAAGTGCATAACCAGCATTAATTCTGAAATTCGGCAATTTATTTTATATAAATGCCCATGTAAAGGAATTAAAGTTCAGCATAGGAATACTGTATAATTTATTTCTAAAAAAATTGGTAGCTTATTTTGAAATTGCTCAGTTAGTCTTGTTTCTTAATTGTGAAATAGCCTGATAAAAAACTCAAATTCCTGCCGGAAAAGCTAACTCTAATAGTCTTATTCGATGTTTATCAATGGACATCTATTGTAATTATCACTGGAAAAGTAGTTGTTTCTGTGGTGGTGGCTAGTTAATTTGGTTTTCGAAAAATTATTTAGTTCGATGAAGAAGATTATTCTCATGCAGATAAATAGAGGAGGATATTTCATACAAGTTGGTATAAATTAACTCGTAAAATGATAATTTAGCTAAATGAAACTGAAGAGACTATAATTCTTTAAAATAATTTAGTAGTTGTAACTGTTTCGTAAGCGTGAAACTAGAGATACATTTTTTTCATTTATTTTAATATAAACTAACTATTTCTAGACTGTGGAAACGTTGGATTTTAACTAATGATTGAATAATTCGTGAATTACTTAAAAAAATAGAGTCTTGTGTAAGAACAGCCTGCTATCACATACGTCTTTATGCAAACAACAAATTTTAATAGCAACCAGAATACTGATCGATTGAACTAGTTTTTCATAACGGAATGTTATGGATAAAAAAAATTGTTAATATAAGGCAAAAAACACCAGCACGAAGATGTCTGGGAGAAGCATTATATTTCTTATCAAAGTTCAAAGTCTCATTGGCAGTAAAAAAGAACTTTATGCGGGGCCGTAAGGCTGATATGAAAAGCGCTTTTCAAGAAAATAGATAAAGGATGAGAAAATGGAGGATGTGGATGGCGGGCCATGTATTTATATATTCATAACGTCCGCCCTACATAAACCGCACCTACGTTAATTTCCTTCTCCTGCGGCAATTCCCTATTCAAGTGGGAAAATGGTGCAGTCTGCGCCCAGACCTATCCAGCCGATATAAACACTCATTCGTTATTGCGTTATCGTAACAATGCATTGCTTTGTTTTAATTTGCAATTGTTTATTTTTTTAGGTTTCATAATTGTGATTCCCCTTTGCTGACATCATGAAACCTGTCTAGTAAAATTTATCACGATAATGGTTTAAGGTGGTTTGTTGATAATACTTTTATCGTCGATATTATTTTTTTATCATATTTGTGGCACATCATTTTTTGAAGGCATGCTTACAGATAATGTGGGAAGGATTCTCAAAACTCAATCATGAGTTAGTAAGGCACTTTATACTAATACTTTTTTAGCTATGAATTATAAACTTGGGTGAGAGATGAACCTTTTAATACGAATGAAGTCAAATAACAGGCAGTTGATTATAGTCTCTAGCACAATGACGTGTGTATAACTATTTCCACAGTATCTGGATGACATTTACCACCCACGTTTCGTGACATACGTTAGCTCTTGCGTGATGATGTGCGATAGTGTGCACGTTCGAAACCTGTCAAATTAAGGAGCAAAAAAAAGAAAATTTCAATAGTCATTTATTGTGTTTTGATAACTGGAGCCTGTAGGGAGGGTGGGTGGCGGAAGTGGGATGGGGACCGAAACAGCCATAAAGAGAGGTTTCATGTCTCGGAAACTGTGATATAGTTTTATCCTGGTTTTCCTTTATACGAAATTAGGTAGTCAGTAATAAAGGAAAATTGAAAAGGCCCGGAGGAATACAAAGCAGGCCCGCTGAGGCTGGGGTTGGTTTTAGCAATCCCCACCCCCTCTGCACTCTTCCAGCATTTCCCGAAAGGAGGTTCCAGCAGATCCTGGAAATACACGGTAGCTGCCTACTGACTTCTATATCTCATCATATCGCCTCCTTGGATCCAATTTCTCATCCCGGTCTTATGTTTTCCTTTTTTATGTGTATCTCATAAGGCTGGATATAAAGCAGCCCCCCCCCCCAATTCGTAAATATTTACGACTCCAATCAATAATTCAATTTTTCACTCAATTCAACATTTTGAAATGTCAAAAGTTCTGTAAAAACTACTTGCTTATTAAATTACTTTAGTAATTATCGGCATGAAATGAAAAAAAAAATCTTTTTTATTAGATATTGTCCCCTGAGCATAAAAAAAAATATGTACAAATAAATATGTCTAACTTACCAACAATTATTCAATTATTTTATATGCTGTGGTTGAACCTACATCATATTTGGTGCATGTGTGGTTAAATGAAATGACCTAACAAATTACACTCACCAGCAGTTCACGTAAATTAAAATTATTAAATAATCATTACTGGGGGAAAATTCAATTGAAAAGCCGCATGGGTCGAATTAGGCAATGAATAATAATAATGAAGAAAATTCAGTAAAATTAAGAATGATTAATTGTTAAATTAAAGTTATTCCCCTTTAAGGTACAGGTAAAATATGGATTTAAATTTTGTGAGCCTAGGGGAGCCATGAATATTGATGGGAATATAGAACTATGTGAAGGATGATACTCATGAAATTGATGGGCTCAATTGTCTCGTAATTCGATTGCTCACTTGTAAAATTTTGTGAATGTAGGTTTTATTATGATCTTTCGTCATGGGATTACAATGTAAGCGGGCAGAAGGGTTTCCCAGCTTTGGGCCGGACTGAAAAATGTGGGGATCCTCCGTAGGAAGAACAATCAACCATAGAAACCGTTCATCAGTTTTTCAGGGAGGCTCCATACAACACACTGCCTTAATCTAGATGGCGGAGACCAGGAGTAGGAGTTGGCGTCTTTGTTATGAAAGAAGATGGCAGGATGTTCTTGAGGATAAACGTGAGACTGGCGATTTGACTAGTGTGAAGAAGTGTATGATAGGAATAGAGTAAATAGTAAAGGTTAGAATATAATTTAAGATTGAGGTGGGAGGGGAGAGCTAGTGATAAGTAATTGATTTAGATTGATTCGCATTTTCCTTAGCTGCGATTTGTGACCATCGCTCCAGGACCATATATGGTATGATTTAGTGAACTATATGTGCCGCTTTTTATGCTGTTTTTGAAACTATTTATTATAGTTCTGACAGACAGGTCCACTCTGCTAGTAAAATTAATAAACAACTAAAAATACACGCACCCTTCTTTCTACACCATTAGTTAGGTATGAATATGACAAATAATAACATAAGCTTATCATAGACACCATTCCCTCACGATCTTTTTCTTTTTAATCCTGAACCTTTCTTTTACATAGATTATGTAAGCAGTATTTTTTCTAGAATAAATAAATCATATAAAGAAAGGAGGGGAAAAGCATCTCTCATGATTATTTTAAAAGAACAGCTGGTCGTGGTTTAAGTGTAAAATTATGATTGACTATTGATGTCTACGTTTTATTTCCATTGGATCTCTTATTATAAAATTTATTAACATGTCATATCGTTCAACAGGTCGCACCAGCACATTCAAGTACTCACATGTCCTCCCAGACAAAGATATTGCCAATGTTAAGTAAAAATGTATCCCAGAACCAGCACACCAACCTTAGTATGAGGCACGTACAGTATTTTCTGATAAGACAATAGCATGACAGAGTATCTCCAGGAAGACATGGGAGCACCTGAGAATGGCATAAGCTGCTTAAAGCCCTCGCACGGGTAAATAAATAAATTCATAATTTGTCGGCAAACATTATCAATCAACTGTTTTTTGCCTAAAGTTATTCAATTTTAATTTTTAAACCGTCTGGACAACTTGCCATTGAATGAAACAAAATCAAAATTTGAATAACTGAAATCATGCATTTTGTGGAGAGAAGCAGGTCAATAGAAACGCCACTATATTGTTTTAAACGTTGAATCATTCGTTAGCACAATTCAATAGATTTCTTGAATATAACTGTAAAATTTCAGATCGAATGGAACATTGATGATCATAATAGTTATCATGGGACTTGACGGATTGATATATGGACAAAATCAGCTTCTAATTAAGGCAGGGCAAGCCTAATAACTAAAACATTTGCATAAGCATTTTGAAAGTAATTTGTGGTTGGTTGGAATATGAATTGATAGCTATTATTATTAATTATACAAACTATTGATTAAAGACATAATAAAACAATCTGGGTCACCAACGATTGTTCGTACCATCAAGAATCCATCAAACAGCAGCTGCTGGCAATTGCTTCGCAGCCACTGCTGTGTATAAAAAATATCCTTGAGCTGCTTCGATGTTACTTCAAAGTAAAACTTCAAATCCGTTCTATTAAGTAATTGACTTCAGCCTCTTCTATCGTTTAGCAGGTTAGCTGAAGTGCGTTTGCACAGCCATGAGCTAACTTCTTAAATTGAATTGAATTTATTTCTTGCCTAGAGACACGGCGGTGTCAATATTCTTAATACTTCGTTCTGATCTCGAAAAGTATTTTTGGTGTGACCCATATGAGGGTTTAAGGAAAAACCTATAGAGGAAACCCCCATAATGCAAAGCATCACAAGCAAATATATGTGACAGTAAACCAATACTCTATATGGACTGGATATCGGAATTTTATTCCAACTAATCTGAGGTGAAATTACGATTCCAGGTGCATTTTCCTTCGCCTAACTTTCCTGCTTCCGACATCAGAAAAGCGTTAGATAGCTGGCCACATACCGAACTGGCATCGGCCGGTTTTATCAAAACTTTACATCACCACTACTATAGAACAACATATTATTATTCTTGAGGGAGGCAAAATTTCTATTTAAAATGACTTACTAATCAACATTTGGGTTATTATAGCACGATGGGTCTATGCTGAAAGGTATGGGTTTGCTTGCAAGTTGTTTGAAATATTTTTTACTTCATAGGTGAAATAGTTCAACCATTGACCAGCCCAAACAAAAAATGGAAATGGAATTTCCTTTCTAAGTGAGGTATGTGCCTAATTTGTATCTCTACTTATTTACAAAAAAAAATTAAAAGAAGAATAAGTGTCTTTTATAAGTACTAACCATGGCATGAAAATTCCCTTGAATTAGTATGGCATCAACAGGAAGGGGAATGTATATGTAATATGTATCTTCCTTATAGTTTACAATATATAGTGGAGAAGAAAATTAAAGTTTTAATTAGAGGTCTATCCCAAATATACACTAATTTGGTTTACGTTAAACCAAGTGGAGTTTGCAGTGCTATGGAATATTTCTGTATTATGTATCCTAACACGAGGAATTAAATTGACAATGTACAAGTGTCTCCATGAATTTCACATGCTGAATTTTATTTATTTATCTGCTTTGATACAGGATACAGTAAACATTCTAACCTCAAATCAGCTTCGCAAAACTGCTACTATAATCATCACATGGCGTTCCAAGCGGCACTTTTTCGCATTAATTTGTAAGAGACACGGTTCGATGAATATATAAGCTACTGTAATATTTACTAGAACTTACTGTACATCACCAAACCGATTCATGAAAGGTAGCGCAGAAGTTTGACGGAGAGTTTCGGGTAGATTTAGGTGTCTTGAAGTCGGCTGCTCATTTTTTGAATAGGTTAATTTTGTTACTTATCTTGTAAGGAATTTTGTTGTAGTTTTTCATTAAAGTGTAATGTCTTGACTCATGCTAAAAACCTGTCACATGTTTTAAATTTTATTATCATGACGATTTTTATCACTAGTACATTTTAGTAAAAATTCTTTTCGATCCCTTATTTTTGAACGATCATAATTTATATTCTAACAGCAAGATGTATAGGAACAAAGTAAATCAGCAAATTTCAACGATGAAACAGATTATTCTAATAAAACCACATAATGTGAAATATTTGGTCACAGATCTATTTAATTACGTTCTTATGAACTACCATTTTTGTCATGAAAGTACAACATCTATTTTAAGGGATTTCAAATAATTGTTTGTTGATTCAGGGATTTGAACCTGTAACCTTTATACCATGAACAAGTTACGTTGACAACTACATCCTATCAAATATCCATTATTTTTATGAATAGGTGTACCTTCATTGAGGCAGATTTTTAACAGGCAGCATAATTCAAAATTACATACTTTTAGTCAACTAAAGATAAAAATGTAAAGGTTATTTTACCTACTTAAGATACAATCATAACCTACAAGTTTAGGTTAAGCATTAAGGTATTTTAGGATAGCAGTTTTGTAGTTTTATTTATCTATTTCACTTCCCTTGCTTGGCTCATACGTATAAATTACATTGATTTTCCTTCCATAAATAGTGCATAGATTAGTGTTGTAACAATAGTGATATTATTTAATGTAGGTGAAAGTAACAGTTATGTGACGCCTATCTTTAGGTACCATCATCAAATGGTATGATTTCAAGTTGGGAATTGTCTGACCTGCTTTTCTGGTCTGTTCCCCCCCCCCAAAGAATGTTAAAATATGTATGTTTTATTTCTTCACTATCAACCGACATCAACTGAAGTACCAATAATTATTTAAATGTTTTAGTATAACAAAATGTTTTGTTAGATGATAATCTTAACATAGCAACATATTGTATCCTTTGTCAATAGAAATGATGTTATTTATGGTGGAAAAACATAATAATATAATTTGTAAAGTTGTCTACTTTATAAGTATTCTAAATGCAATCTAAAGTACAAAAAATGTGAGCCACTTCCTTCTACTAATATTAGTCTAATTAAGTTTATATTTCGTCTAGAGATCGGTACACATGTTAGCAATTATTGTACCTGATGTTATAAAGTTAAATCGTATTTTCATAAAGTTGAACAACGGTTTTTTTTTACGTAAAGCTATAAACAATGGGGAATCAATAAATTATAAAAACACAGAAACTCGATTTTTCTTGTGATGGACTATTACATTATACGTCAATAAAGTTTAATACACATACGAAAGACAGTTTAAATATTGTTCTATTGCACACGACTTTCTTCAGGGTTAATCTTCGATCAATTACTAATACAAATTGAAGTATGAAATGAAATTGTATGATTGTTTAGACCGGGTAGCGTAGAAGCTGATTACAGATGATCAAGATCGGTCAGGGAGTCATTCTCGGATTAATAATTTAAATATTGCTGATGTCTGAGCGTAGTGTAGGGTGCTCTATCTCAAATGCAAGGATAACTAGTTTGCCAACTACAAACAAATGCCGGGACCATTACTTAAACTTTCCGGGTGCCAGTGGTATATATAATAGAGAGCTTGGACATAAATACCACAAATGTAGCATAGAGCCTAAAACCCCTCCTCATGTGCCACATAAAGCTGGTGACTAAAAAATGCTATTTTTCATCGCATTGATATGGCACATTGGGGCAATTTTGGCCCTATCCAAATTTACTCAGATGCTGGTTGCTAAGAATAAAGGAAATGACGGGCTTAAAAAATAATCTAATACCAACGACGTTTTGATTTGACGAAAGTCAGAATGAAGGATGTGAAATGTTCACGAGAAATACGACCCGAAAATCTAACAAAAAGTCATGAAATTCATATATTTGCTAGATGGATAGATTCCGTGGTTTTGGATATAATGGTGGCTTACCCATAGCCATTAAGTGACTTTCTTGACAATCGGAATTGCTCAGTGACGTTCATTTGGGGTATGTTAATCAGAACTCACTTAGAGTTACCCATCATCATCTACATGGGTTGTATTTTTTACTTGCTTTTAGACTTGTTTGCATGTATATATGTAAATAGTTCGTGATCGATCATATTCCGTTTATTTAGATTTTAAAGAAAGCACCTTCAGGTTAAAAGACAGTGAATTGTTTACAGAAAATGAAAGTCCATGGTGGTACAAAATGGAAGCACACTCAGAGAAAATTGTTATAAACGGATTGTCAGCACCGTCAGCAGAGTGTGGAAATAATTGCGGGGAGTGAGAGGACGGGGCAATGCTTTAGCCCTTGGCCTCGGAACCTCCATATATTTCAATTTGACTCGATGGATCTCCACATTGTATATATATGAACGTCCAATATTTAATTTCATCTTGTCATACTTTAGCATTTTCTCTGTAACAGATATAACTTCACAAGAAACTTAGTTCTTGTTGGATCTTCTGTTTTTAGAAGAATTTATCTGGCAAATGGTAATTTTTAATGCTCAAAATTTAAACAAAAAAAAAAGTAGAAATGCCTCGTTTGATGCGATATATAGGAACTATTGAGATAGCATAGCCTAGTAGAAGGAAATATTTATAATTTTTTGTCCGTATCTACGCTATAGGTTCATTAGTGAAGTACAAACGTTTCCGCTATAAAATAAAACAGGTTGGTTATAGTACCTTCTTGTTTCCCCAGATTGGCGGGTAATGTGCAGTTCTCTCCGAGTGTGCATTGTGTGGGAACATGTTTGGTTGTTAACGTTGTGTGTCAGTGTGAATATTATGAAAGATACAATGATCGCATGACGTAAGCATAGGTGATCGCTTACATAGCTTACACAGGTGGTCTGAAAAGTTTCCGACCTGACAAAGCTTTTATTTCACTAGCTTTTATTTATTTTATTATCATCTTCATGTTGAGGTCGGAAACTTTTCAGACCGCCTGTGTTAGCTTGCTTTCTCCAAAGATGTCCAGTTCAATGCTAATTTCTTCTTAATGTACCTTTTCCAGTCCACCACAATTTTGAAGGCCTCTTTGTTCCTGATAACTCCTCAGTAGGATGGGATGCATGCTTTTACCAACTTTTTGAACTAAAGACTGAAACTTGTATCTAACATATTTTGTTTCAAAGTGGCCTTGTTAGAACCAGACACAGAACTCATCAAGGCACTCAATTACACATTAAATGTTGTATATTTCACATATTTTCTATGAGCTATCAATTCAAGAGTTCTGTATGTTTAGAGTAAGTTGTCTAATTTAAGTGCAAATCTTGAAATTAGTTTTGCATTGAGCTTTGAGGCATTTGTGTTAGCATTTAGTTTTGGAAAAGATATGGCAAAACCGTTTCTAAAAGAATTTTTCAGTATGCACTGTAACTTATATTTAATGCACTTTAGACTTTAGATACTTTTTAACATAGTTTGTACCAAACGAGAATAGAACTGGTTCCTCGAGTAAGTTTCTAATACTGTTGTTTGGAATCAAAATGAGAGTGACACTGCTCACTAATTTATTTTGGATCCCATCCTTCTGAAGAAATACATATTTAAGAAGAAATACATATATTTATATAAAAGATCTATCTCTGTTATGCAACCAACTGTAACATAAAATCTTCTGTTACTCAATAAATGTTGGATAAAGGTATTTTTATACGCTTTATGGTACAAAAAACTAGCGTATTGACTACTGGGTTTCGCCAAAAGATTTTTTTAAATCGAAAAAAATACAGACTGTGTGCTCTTTTAGAGATGTGACTTGTTGCGGGGTTGCTTTCATTTTTAATGAACAGTCGATATCAATCAGTTGGTCAATTGCTTTTTACTATTTACTATTTAAGTGAATATACACATAGTAGACATACGATTTTGTAAACCAAAATTATTATTTGGGCCAACTATTTATGCAACCGTGTCAGGGTATTCCTTCAGCTTTATGCCGTCTGAGAATTATATGACAACATCAAACAATGGGTTTTAGGTAGATTTCCAATGTGGTTTTGGTTTAAAAAGAGAGACAATATTTGTTTTAGGGATGGAGAAGGATCGGGACAAGGATCAAAACACATCAGGGGTTAAATCCTATTAGCCTGTTGCTGTTAGAACTAGCAATAATACTCAGTAAAACAGATGGTAGGTGTTGTTAATGTATTTAATATGTAATACTAAATTAGTTTAACATATGTGTAATCAAAATGAATTTCACTTCAAGACCGAATTCTGGAATTATTAGTAAAAACAAAACTATTTCATCTCCCGGGTCTTCTACATAATGACTGAAATGGAAATGCTTGCATTTGGGTTATCGGTGGTGGTTATCACCTCCAACCCCACGTGTTAAAAAGAAATATAGAAATAATCAGTCGTATATGAACTGTTACGTCTGTATTTATATCTCCTACTCTTGTCATTTACCTGACCCCAAAAGAAATTATAAAATGTTTGGATTTAAATACTTTTTTCAACGGTTTTAACTAGTCCATTTAAAGTTGTAATGACTATGAACTACTAGCACGACTACTTGTCAGGTTTTAATTCTTTTTGCTTTGTTTGTTTATATTGCATGATAGTTTCATTTATGCAGGTATTGACTTTAATTAATTTCAAATTAATATAAGGTTATTGGCTGCAATCGTGCATTAGAGGTACGGATAATTTATTATGTGTTTACTGTAAATATTAAACATGTTTATAGATATGTTGCTGTCTTTATACTTTGCACAAGGTTTTAGCCAAAATAAAAAGAAAACACTTCACACTGTGAAACTCTTTATTTTCTATCAAGTTTTTCTCACTATAACCTCCTCACTCACTTATCTCAATCGATATATTCAATCATTGATAAATCGATATTTTTACTAATAGTTATTAATTTTATTGCTATTCTATTGTTATCCTACATTACTCCTCTCCCAGTAACATGAAGGATGTTACGATATTAATTACACAAAACTATATTAATCACTAGAGGCACATTTCCATTTGATCACTGTAGGTAACGCTGGGGAAACCTGACTCTTCTACCAGTTCTTGTTGTTACCTCATCTCTGGACGCTGAAGCTGGAAGATCCTGACAAGTCATTAAGGGCTGTGGCTTCATAGGCATTGTCAATAATCTTGGTTGTTGATCCATCCTACATGTTGGGTCATCAGGGTCCAAAATGTAAGCAGGCTTCAACCGATCTAATGAGATATTCACATGTTTTCCTTTGATCTGGAGGGTGAAGTACTTTTCTTGCCTTGATATTATAAGGTATGGTCCTTCATAAGCTGGCTCAAAGGGCTTCTTTAATCTATCTACTCTTACAAAAACATGGGTGCACACTTTGATATCTTTGCGTATAAATACACTTCTTGAATTCTTCTTTTCTGACTTTATTGGTTTAAGAGCATTCATCTGATCTTGTAACCGAGAGAGAAAAGTGCCGTGTTCCATGCGAGATGTCTTCTCTTCAAAAAATTCACTTGGCAGTCGAAGAGGTTTCCCATATACCATGTGAGCAACCGAATGATTGCCATCATCTCGGAGAGCCGCACGTAAGCCAAGCAAGAATGTAGGCAAGGTTTCTGTCCACTTCGGAGAATTGTGAGCTTTAATAGCAGCTTTTAGAGTCCTATGTAGGCGCTCGACTTTGCCATTACATTGTGGATGGTATGGCGAACTTCTCTGAAGCTTTATACCGCAAACGCTAGCCAGGTTTCTAAATAACTCCGATTCAAATTGTCGGCCTTGGCCAGAAATAACTTTAACAGGTGCGCCAAATCTGCAAATCCAATATTTGTAGAACGCTTTAGCCACCGACTCAGCTGTTATGGTCCGCAATGGTATGACTTCCATCCAAGATGTAAACCGATCAATCGCAGTGAGGCAGTATATCTTGTCGTCAGATGATGGAAGAGGGCCGACTATATCCAAATGTATTACACTGAATCGATCGTCTGGCTCTTCATATTTTCCTATTGGTGTTTTTGTATGACGTATTACCTTGTTGCTCTGGCAACCAATACAAGCCTGAGCCCATTCCTTAATATCTTTGTTAATACCGGGCCATATAAATTTTGCTGTTACTTGTCGGACTGTGGACTCAATCCCTGGATGAGACAACGAGTGCACACTGTTGAAAACTTGTTGTCTATATTGTTTAGGAATATAGGGTCTAATTCTTGAAGTTGAAATGTCACACCAAAGAACTTGTCCATTCGGAAGGGGGTGTTGTTTCAAAATTAAGGAAGTATCAGACTCAAGTAGCAGTTTAAGGTCTTGATCATCTTTTTGACTAGCTGCAATTTTGTCATAATCTATAACAGCCATGGCATCAAGTCGTGATAATGTATCAGCCACACTATTGTCGTTTCCACTGACGTGTCTGATCTTGGTTGAAAACTGGGATATATACTGTAGATGACGCTGCTGTCTCGGAGATGCTTTCTCATTTTTCTGTTTAAACGCAAAAATTAAGGGTTTGTGATCGGTATAAATAGTAATGTCACTTCCTTTGATCATATGTCTAAAATGTTTTATAGATAGATAAATACTCAATAGCTCTCTATCATAAGTGCTATAATTTCTCTGAGCTGGGTTGAGCTTTTTTGAAAAAAAAGCTATAGGCTTCCAGCCTTGATTTTCGAACTGTTGCAGTACAGAGCCAATTGCGAAATCCGAAGCATCCGTAAATAATGCAATAGGAAGATTTGCATTAGGTATGGCAAGCAAAGCTGCGTCTGCTAGGTCTTTCTTACACTGTTCAAACTGTTTAACGGCTTCTTCTGACCAATCTATTTTTGTGCGATCGTTCTTCTTTGCTCCTTTTAAATATTCGTTCAGCATAGCTTGAGTCTTACTGGCATCTTTCAGGTATGGCCTATAAAAATTTACCATTCCAAGAAATGCACGGAGTTTATGTACAGTCTCTGGAAGTTTTATGTCCATGATCGACTTAACTTTTTCTGGGTCAGGTTTTGTACCTTGTGCTGTAATCTGATAGCCTAAGAATGTGATCTCAGTAACACCGAATTTAGACTTAGACATGTTTACACGCAAGCCGAACCTGTGCAGCCTCTCTAGTACCGCCTTAAGGTGATCTCTATGCTCTTCTTCAGATTGTGAAGCTATCAACACATCGTCTAAAAAAGAAAAACAGAAAGGTAAATCTTGAAGCACCTGATTGATAAATCTTTGAAATGTAGAAGGAGCGTTACGTAGCCCAAATGGCATGAAATTAAACTGGAACAAGCCAAACGGCGTTATTAATGACGTTTTTTCTTTATCTTCATCTGCTATTGGTATATGGTAATAAGCTTGAATCAAGTCGATTTTTGTAAAAATTCGCTTACCTTTGAGAACAGAACTCACATCGTCTATTCTAGGGATAGGGTAGCGATCAGGAACTGTGATGGCGTTTAATTGCCTATAATCTCCACATATGCGCCAGGTTCCATTTTTCTTGGCTACTAAATGCAACGGACTGGCCCATTGTGACTTAGATGGTGATATAATACCTTCGTTAATCAGTATCTGAAATTCTTGTTTTGCGATCCTCATCGCCTCTGGTCCTAGTCTCCTAGATTTTGAGAACACTGGAGTGCTTTCCCTTGTATTTATATAATGTCTGACTTCATGTTTCACAGGTGGTGGAAAATATGCCGGTTTTGTAATTTCCGGATACATGGACAATAGTCGGAAAAATTTATTATTGCTCTGCAAAGTGCTGACAGTATCTGCAACTGAAACTGCTGCAATTTCTCCATTTACGGACATCTTTGTATTAATATCTATTAGTTTTTTATTTTTCAGATCAATTAATAAGCCAAATTTATGGAGAAAGTCCGCGCCAAGTATACCTTTTGTTGTTTGAGCTATAACAAATGGCCATTGAAATTGTCGTTTAGGCCCAAGGTCAATCTCGAGGAGTTGTGACCCGTATGTGAAAATTTCTGTCCCGTTGGCTGCAAATAATTTAAAATCAGAACCCTTTTCTTTCCTGTTGTTTTTGGCGGGAATGACTGACACATCAGCTCCACTATCCATCAAAAAGGTCTGTTTGCTGTTTCGATCCGTGATGAACAGTCTGTATGTACGGCCAAAAGGAATTTCAGCAACAGTTGTGGTCGCTACATCTGCTGCTGCTTGTAGTTTCCCTGCTTTTCAGATTTTCCGTGGTCTGTTTCCCACTGGCATGGAGTTTTACATTTATCTGATTGAAATTTTGGTCCAAATATAAAATGAAAATAGCAATATTTTCCACCATCTCTATACCTACCTCGGCTTTGACTCCTCCTTCGATTTCGGTGAGGTGCTGTACTGGTATCTCGAGACCTACCGAGACGTTTGATCTCTTGATCCATAGCCTCTAACTTAGCAATCAATTGAGGAAACGAAAAAGGGTCTGGAGCGTTGGGTTTTGATTCACGAACCTCTTCCATCATATTCTGTGGTCGGATCTCCCAAATTCGGTCTCCAATATCCGCCAGTTTATCTAAATCTCCGTCTGTAATAGTTAAAATGCTTCTGATTTGACTCGGAAGCTTATCAAGCCAGAGAGTTTTAATCAATTTATCAGAAACTTCCGACGTAGCTAGCCCTTTCATTTTTCTAAGAAGCTGACTTGGTTTCATGTCACCAACGTCCAAGCCACTGATTAATTTGCGGTTCTGACGATCTTCACTTTCTCTATAAATATTGAGTAATCTTTCTTTGGCTTTTGTATACTTGTCTTTTACCTCCGATTTTACTAAGTCCCAAATATTTTCAACTGTTTTTAAATCCAACTGAGCTATCAAGTAATTAAATTTTGTCTCTTCCCGGGTTACATTTGAAAGCTCTAACTGGGCCTCGGCTTGGCAAAACCATATTTCGGGCCTTTCCACCCAGAACGGGGGAAATTTTATAGCTACCCTGTCTACATGTAAATTGGGTTTGTTCACTATGTTCTTACCTTTGCCGTCATCATCACCATTTTCGCTTCCGTTCTGCGACATCGTGAACGTCGGGGTCACCAATTGTTGCTGTCTTTATACTTTGCACAAGGTTTTAGCTAAAATAAAAAGAAAACACTTCACACTGTGAAACTCTTTATTCTCCATCTTGTTTTTCTCACTATAACCTCCTCACTCACTTATCTCAATCGATATATTCAATCATTGATAAATCGATATTTTTACTAATAGTTATTAATTTTATTGCTATTCTATTGTTACCCTACAGATATTAAGGTTTATGAGCAATGCAAAATACGTATACACTAATGGTTGCTGTTGTGTAAGTGTTGATAAATATTGGTTGAAAAAAACAAAATGTGAGCTACTGTCAGAAAGGTTGATTCGAATGTTGGCCATGTTACGATATGTTTTCTATATAAGCAATTGTACATATATGTAAATAGTATACTGGCTAACATAGATTAGACCTAGGGCCAACACTGACCAGGTCGTTGGGTTTCCCCGTGGCCTGCATTCTAAAACAAAATCGATCCTTCGCAGCTTCAGTCAGGCTCTGCTACCCTGCCTTACTTTTTATTATATTTCTTTGTCAATTTCTAGTTGTTTCTTCTATAAAGGAAAGCCGGTATAATATTGTAATATAAGTTCAGTAAATTACTTCTTCTTCCTTTAACCACCTCTTATTGCTATCACAAAAAGGTTATATTATTGTAAAATGGTATAACAGGTACAAGAATAAACTAATTATACCATTAAATATTATTCTCTCTCTCTTTCTCTCTCTCTATATCTATCTAATGTCTTTCTTTCACTATGTTTTCCGTCAAGCCGGTCTTCATTCGTTACGAAGATTTTTTATAGGTGGGGTCGTTAGCCCTTACATCAACTCTCACTACCTTAGATGACCTAAGCTTTTTCTTTTGTTGTTTAATTCAAACTTTTTTTATTGCTTTACTGTGTCTAAAATGTTTTAGTTTTCCCCAAATAGGGAGAGTTGGTCGATTGTAAAATTTGAATAAGTTGGTAGGTCCAAGTATATCTATATGGCGTCAGATGATTTCAATCCTCTTATAGTAATCACCTCCACGCTTCCTAAACGTCCTTTCTAACTAATAACCACCACAGGCACTACTTGAGCATCATAAACTAAAGAATTAATTTTATGATGCCTGTTTTATTGTTTTACCGTTTGGTTTTATCTTCCTCCTTTCATACCTCAACTATCTCATACAAATAGTAATAAAAAATCGATACTTCTGATCTAGTGAACAGAAACAAGACCTAGTGAATAGAAACTGGAACAGACACAATCCTTTTTATTATGATTCAAGAAACTGAAAACCACAGCACATTAAAGTATAATTACTCGAGCACTGAAAGCTATTCTACGCATATACTAATAAGGAAGATACATCGTAAACCTGTTAAAATTTATCTAAGCAGGAGGAACAGCAGAGTGGTATAAAGCATCAAATTAACACCCCTTTCTCGGGAGCATTCCAGTCCAGTTGTCAGATATAAGGAAGGCAGAGGCTGTAGGGGAACAAATTAGTGGATTGTAAGTTGGAGGAACAAAGAGCGGCCACAAACCACTAACCTGGTTGCGTCACCGCGTCAATAGCGTGCCTTCATTAACTTTTCCTTGGATTAGAGGATCTCTCTTATGAAGATATCCTCTCTCTCTCTCTCTCTCTCTCTCTCTCTCTCTCTCTCTCTTTCTCTATCTCTCGCTCTGTGGCTTATTCTGCTCCAAATGTTATCGTATTCAAGCAACAGTTATTAAAGTGGGGAAAGGGTCTATGCCTCAATAAAACATTTGTGCCTTCAAGGAATTATTATAGGTTCATTATACGAATATAATTAGTATTTTATACCTTACTTTATTAAATTTGGATTGATTTCGAAAAAAATATGTTTTTTGCTTCCTAATGAAGGTAAATCTATTCCAATGAATGCCCATGGCTCGACACCTTAGACTGACAAAGTTTACCATAGCTAGTGGGGAATCTAGTGGAAAAGAAATCTATTAAAATTATGTACATTGTATTCTCTCTTATGATTTTAAGTTAACCTCACAATCCCAAAGAAGGCAGTAGGAGATCTAAATAGTACAAATATATATTTAGTTATCCTTTCTATGAGTTTCTCCTCGAGGTTCATATTTATTCCCCTGCGGCCCCTTTACTCTAGTAATCCCTAACAAGAGTCTAGTTCTAAGACAGTGGTAGTTAGTCACTTTATCACTAAGGCCAGCGCTGTTTCAATTATTAATAAAAACAATTATATTATTTATCTGTTTTTATTTACTCTTGGTAATAACAGCCCATTGAGGCTCCATCATATAAAAAATACTATTAATTTTATTTATCTATACCTACTGTACTCAATATGAGAGGAAAACATTAGTTTTTATTAGATTCTAGTTAAATTGGACTTTCAAAAAAACATTCCTCTGTATCGATTAAGCTTTGAGTTAAAGTTGTGAATAAATTTTATGACGGTTAATAATTATGGATCACTAAGACCCATAATATAGTAATGTATTTTATTAATAAATTTAATTTTAAATCCTACGCAGTATGATGTATTTTTTTAATTACCTAGAATTTAAATAGGGCATTTAAATTAAGTAATACATATTTGAAATAACTTTTATGTAGTTGGGTAGTTTATGATTCTAGGACACTATGTTTCTAACTCAAGATGAGAGCTTAGAGTCTCCAGGAAATTTTCATAGATATGGGTAAAAATATGAGTTTTTCTAGTATAGAAAACTCACAAAGAATCCTGATAAAATTAATATTTAAATTGTAAGAATTTGAGAGAGTATTGAGGTGTTAATTATACATCAGATTCATTATCGTGATAGAAAAGAGCCTATTGCAGTTCTATATCCTATAAAAACACATATCTATGGTATATATTTGTTGTTTTTTTTTTTTTTTAAATGAGTTGTGCGCGCAATATTTTCGTATGGTATTTAAGTGGTCGTAGTTGACAATGACAAAGACTCAATACAGGAGGACGCTATAATGGCAGTTTATGAGGAAGGTATGCAAAGGTTACACCAGTGGACTATAAGTCTGTAACCTTATCAGTTCGGCCCCAAATGTCAGAGTGAGAGAGCGCTGGTAAGCCACAGCCTGTTATCTTGCTATTGGCTACACTCACCGATTTGGCCACTAGTGGCTAGAAGTGATTGGTAGGGCTGAAATAGGTACCTGTTTGTATTGGTTATCCTAAAATAAATACTATATAATATAACAGAGATATCAATACAAAAATATGGATTATTCGGATAGACATTCATACCACAAATTTGATGGCTTTGAATTAAAACTTAGCAATCTTTGTGTCTTTAAGTAATAAACTAGCATATATAGTGCAACAAAATTCAAAAGTCATTGAAACGGTAAAAGTAAAGATTGCCTTTTAGGCAATGAAACCAGTGGTGATCGGTATACCTGTATTACAGTTAATTTATGACAAGACTGGTTGGTCCAATAACCTTGATCATTTAGTTAGAAAATTTGTTGGATCATAATTGGTAACTTCTGTATAAAGCTTAACTTTGAGCAGCAAACTCGGCAATGGATAGTTACATTAAACAGACTTCATCTACATTTCTGGAGGTTGCTTAAAACAGTTAAACCTTATTGCGAAAATTGATAATCCTTTGTCAGTCGAGTCTTCAATAAGCCATCAGACGAAAATAAACTGACGAATTCTGTATTATGCTTTTTCATAGGTGTTAGAAGCCCGAGAATTTGTTTTATTTTGATTTTTCATTTGAGTTATTTCTGAAAAATTGGTCAGATATATTAATTTCACTTTTTGTTTACTAGCCTTTTAAGTTGTAAATTGTTAAAAGGAAAAACAAATTGTTATTTATTTATATATATAAAAAATATTAAATTTTTAAATATTTCTGTTTCAATTCCTTTTTTACATATGCCCAGTGTAAATATTTGTGCTAGTTATAGATCTATTAGTTCGCCCACATAAATTTGATTCCCGGAATTCAAATATGGCACTAGTTTTTTGCCTAGGAGTTCAAATTTCGAAGATTTTAGTGAAATATAAGGTTAACTGTCCATAAGACTATTAAGAAGGTAAACAACAACATGACCTAGATAGTGAGTAAGTAACATTGGGCTATAAGTAATTGCGATAAAGGTTTTCATTCATACCATATTTACAATTCGCTTGCTCATTCAAACAGCCCAGATACCTCCCAAATCCAGATGGTTGTCACCTCCCTCGCATGCCTAAGAGGAAGCGGAGTCTTGGGAAGTCCTCTACACTTCTCCGTCGGCCACGTCATTGGTTAAGAGCCAGCGAAGACTTACTAAGAGCGCGAGAGCCACAGACGCTCAGGACATGATTGGAGAAACTCGCCATGGCTAGGACTCCTACAGTTACGCATTTATAGCAGGTCACGAAACCACTGCCGTTTTGGTCTCCGAGAAGCATTATATTAATGAGTGGTGCAGTGTAATGACTGTAATCGACTTTTTGCGGTCCCCCGTTAGATCTATTCCGTATGTCCAGATTGGCTTAAGTATGACTTTGTAAATTAGTAATTTATTTTCTTTTGAGAGATAAGATGTCCTTTAAAGTCGTCTGTGCATATCGGGGTCTGAGTGTGATGACAAGACTTCAGTGTCATCTGCAAATGTAGTTAAGAAGGTATTGGGTGTAGAGAGGACATGGGCGGTGAATAGGTGATAGAGGATGGGGCCCCGGACACTGCCCTGTGGAACTCCTGCTTTTATGAGATAGTAATTAGACTATTCTAAGTCACAGTGGGCTTGGGAGAAGGGGTTTGAATGGTAGGAATGTAGGATCAGGAAAAGGGTCTGTGGTAAATATCTTTTAAGCTTGTAAAGCAAACCTGCGTGCCAGAACCTGTCAAAAGCTTGAACTACTTGCAGAAAGGGAGCAGTGCCAGACTGTTTGGTTTAAAGGCTGAGATTGTGTGATCAACTACTAGAAGGTCCTATTGTGCAGTGGAATGTCGTAGATGGAAACTAAACTGGTTTGTAGGAAAAAGGTTTTTGGATTCAACAATTTAGACGTTTTAATTGGAGTTTTTAAAATATATTTGAGAGGATAGGGAGTAGGCTAATTGGACGGTAAGATGAGGCGCCATTGAGTGGCTGACCGGTTTGGGGAATAGGACAATAATGGATTGTTTCCAGAGGAGACGAACGTGCATTGCTTGGAGAGTGCAATTATAAATGCAGGTTAGGAAGATTATGGCTTTAGGAAGGATTTGTTTGAGAATTTGAGGAGTTTCGTTTTGAGATCTTGAGGGGATTTTCGGTAAGTTAATTTTTTCAGAATGTATTTGACCTCAGAGGGGTTTGCGGCATTTGGTGGAATTGAGAGAGGTATAAGTGAAGTGAGGGAATCTTCAACAGTTGTGCTGTGAGTATGGTTTTTATGAGAAAGGCGAGGTGTAAAAGTATGGAAATGATGCAGAGCAAAATTTCTCCGACCTATCCCCATCCGAAGTCGTCGTGGACCCATCTTCACAGCAAATCGGGTTTGAAACCTGGTGATATTTTAGGAATTTTTTAGTTAGATTCCACAAGGAGTTATCCCTAGTAGACAGGGAGGAGAGTTGGGAATTAAAAGAATCGGTATTGAAGGATGCCAATTACCGGTTTACTAATCTGCAATACTAGTTGTAAGAGAGACGATCAGCTAAATGTTGGGATCTTGGAACTACTATCCCATAAAAGCAGGAGTTCCACAGGGCAGCGTCCTGGGTCCCATCCTCTATAATCTTTGCACCGCTGATATCCTCTCCACCACCAATACCTTCTTGGCAACATTTTCAGATGACACTGCAGTCCTTTCATCCCATCCAGACGGCGATATAGCATCCCAAAACCCTCAAACACACCTTGAAGAGATCGAGTATTGGTGCAACCAATGGTGAATCAAAGTAAATGAAGCAAAATGTTCCCACATGACCTTTACCCTCTGCCAAAAGTATTGCCCATTAGTTTGTTTTAATTCCATTCCTCTCCCTGTATCTGAGACAGTACGGTATTTAGGCTTCCAACTTGAAAAAAGACCGACAAGGAACCCACACTCCACGCTAAAAATACAAGAACTAAACAGGCACTTTAGACTAAGGTTATCCCATCTCTCAATAAAATTAAATTACTAATCTACAAAGTTATACTTAAACCAATCTGGTGGTAATACGGAATAGAGCTATGGGGGACATCAAAAAAGTCGAATATCAAGTGTATCCAATACTTTCAATCAAAAGTCCTGAGAACTATAGTAAATGCCCCTTATTACGTCAGCAACAAAACCCTTTATAGTGATCCTAATATACCCTACAATCTTTAACTCATCCCTTCCAAGTTCATAAAATTCCATAGTAAGCTATCAAACCACCCTAATCCCCTAGTACAGTTAGTACTGTACTAATCATTAATATAATGTTTCTCGGAGACTAAAACGGCAGTGGTTTCGTGACCTGCTATAAATGCGTAACAGTGGGAGTCCTGGCCATGGCCAGTTTCTCAAATCATGTCCTGGGGGTCTGTGGCTCTAGCGCTCTTGGTAAGTCTTCGCTGGCTCTTATCCAATGACGTGGCCGACGGAGGAGCGTAGAAGACTTCCCAAGACTCCGCTTCCTCTTAGGCATGCAAGGGAGGTGACAACCATCTGGATTTGGGAGTATCTGGGCTGTTTGAATGAGCAAGCAAATGAAAATTTTAAATATGGTATGAATGAAAACATTTATCACAATTACTTATGGCCCAATGAGGCAGATTGTAATTTTATCATAATAAAGTAGTTATATATATAACTTACGGTTAGAGTGGAAGTATGACTTAAAAATGGGGGGGGGGTTGAGGAGACAACTGATAGAACTTAACTGAGTTTATTCTACTTTATCTTCTATATATACAGTTGGGTTGTGAGGCGTATCTCACTATCTAGGTCATGTTGTTGTTTACCTTCTTAATAGGCTTATTGACAGTTAATTTATATTTATATTTCACAAAATGTTATATCTTCGAAATTTTAACTCCTAGACAAAAAACTGGTGCCATATTTGAATTCAGGGAATCAAATTTATGTGGGCTAACTAATAGCTAATCTATAACTAGCACAAATATTTAGACTGGGTATATGTAGCAATGAAATTGAAACAAAAATATTTAAAAATTTAATATATATAAATAAATAACAATTTGTTTTTCCTTTTAACAATTTACACTGTCACTGCCGCTTCTTGGCCTGCTATAAATGCGTAACAGTGGGAGTCCTGGCCATGGCCAGTTTCTCAAATCATGTCCTGAGCGTCTGTGGCTCTCGCGCTCTTGGTAAGCCTTAGCAATCACGCGGCCGACGAAGGAGCGTGGGGGACTTTCCAAGACACCGCTTCCTCTTAGGCATGCGAGGGAGGTGACAACCATGTAGATT
The DNA here is from genome assembly GCA_930367205.1 of Acanthosoma haemorrhoidale. Lineage (NCBI taxonomy): Eukaryota > Metazoa > Arthropoda > Insecta > Hemiptera > Acanthosomatidae > Acanthosoma > Acanthosoma haemorrhoidale. The sequence goes on from OV884012.1 coordinate 31,725,454, forward strand.
TGGAAGGTCTCTGGGCTGGTTGTACATCCTGTACGAATGAGCGAGTGAATGGAAATTGTAAATATGGTATGAAGGAGATCGTTTATCACAATTACTTATGGCCCAATGAGGCAGATTGTAATTTTATCATAATAAAGTAGTTATATATATAACTTACGGTTAGACTGAAAGTATGACTTAAAAATGGGGGGGGGGGTTGAGGAGACAATTGATAGAACTTAACTGAGTTTATTCTACTTTTTTACAAACAGGGTTTTGTTTTTTGCATATGTTTGTGTCGTTTAGCAATTGATCATAAGAACACCATATTACTGAACAAGATTTAATATTTACAGGTTTCTCTCCTTTTCTTATGTTCACCTTTTCTCGTTCTTAACTATGACTAAGTGGGGGAAACAGCACCTAGCTGGGGAAAAGCTCTCCTTTTGATTATTATACCTATCTTCTCCCCCCCCCCCCCCCGACATTAGCCCTTGATTGTTCTAATTTGTATTTAAATTCCTTGTTATTAGCCTTACGTCCGTCATTGAGTCACCGGCTCTAGAGAAGTTTAAGCGTCACTTTTAGCTTCTTATATACTAACGGGTGCGTATGAATTTAGACATTTTATCTACTTATTGACAGTGCAAAAAAACTGTTCCAATCCATGCTTTATTCAATATAAATATAATCATGAACTAAACCACCATATTTATGAGCAGCTGCATATGTTTCATCAGATCAATGTCGTATAAAAATTTTCTATCCAGCCAACGTCTGATTATGCTAAAAACGTGTTGAGTATAGTAAGTGCTTATTGCCTAGCAAGGCAGATTGTAATTTTAGCACAATAAAGGAATTATACAATATACAGTATAGGAAGTAATTAGCAACCAAGAAACCTGACTTCAAAATGAATTTAGAATCAACTGTATATAATTAGTCAGTGAACTCACCACATAGTGAAGTGTGCGAGAATATCATTTACTGGGGTTTTAGGTATCTGTCCTGTATTATGATACTAGAATGCTGCGTGGAAGTTTGTTTTTAATATATAGTATTCCAATTTAAGGGAAAAATATTCTACAGGCATAATCCTTGGCTCCTAAACGTAGATTGCTAAGTAGTGGATATGATACGTATGGCATATGATGGTACTCATTGCAATAAATGGTCCAACTATAAAGGTGAATCTAACCTTAAAACTACTAAGGTGGTTATTTACTTGGTGAGCTTGGGCCTTGAGGTAGGCGTTAAGAAGTAAGGCTCCTATGGCTCAATCAAAAAGCCATAATGGTTCTGGGGGTGGAGTCAGCTGATCCCTCTGATCCCCTTGGCTATATATAGCACCCATCAGTAAGTGTACTGGTGCTGCAACTAATTGTTTAATCGGGGCCAGGTGGGTTCAATTGTCAGTGAAGTAGGCAGGTGATGTAAATTTCCTAAAGGCACCCAAGGAAAATGCTTGAAAAGCCATACATAGTAAGTAACTACCACTGGAGGGTTTCAAGCCATATAATCACGGAAGAACGCAGGTTACCTAGTTTTGGTGATTGCTTACTAGTCGGGCCTCTGTGACCAAAGGTAGCTCTCAAAAAGGACCTACAATTGGGGAGTTTGATAGCGCATATTTACTTTATCGCCATATCTTCTGAGGTAAAATTGATTTGACTAGACATGTCTGAGTCAAATCCATAGGGACTAGATTATTTCTCGCGATCGGCCATATGTTTCCTCGTAAGACGAATCTGTCAAAGTATTCGGGGGAGTGGAAAAAAGTGAAATGAGCCTGCCAAATATATAGTTAAAAAGCGCGCTGCCCAACGGCAGTGGGAGAAGCCTCACTGAGGATGACAATGTCATCTCGGTCTGACGAGGGTCCCGCCAATATAATCTCTGCAATACTTTATCCCTCTGTTATGTCAGTCTTCACTAACCTTAGCTCTAAATCTACATAGCTTGCAACATTTATTACATAGATACCACTGTAACATTATATATGTGACATATACTAAATAGAGGTTACATGATCTAAAAAAAAGATTTAACCTGAGAATTTCTTAACATTATTTAGTTCATAATTGATATTGATAAAATAGGTTCAACTAGTTATTCCTAAAATTAATGTTAAATTTATTTTTTTGCATACAAAATAAAGGTTATTGTTAAATCTGTTGTTTTATTGACAGTTTTAATGACTTTTTTTAAATATAGCCAATTAATGCCCATTGCATATTAAATATTGTTAATCAGGCTGTAGATTTCATAATTTTATTTTTTCTCTAGAAATAGTTTATTATTTATTGTTAATAATAAATTTCTTTATTTTGATAAAATTACAATCTGCCTTATTAGGCAATAAGTAATTGTGATAAATGATCTCATTCGTACCATATTTACAATTTTTATTCACTCGCTCATTCATACAGTATTTACAAACAGCCTGGAGACCTTCCAAATCCACATGGTTGTCACCTCCCTCGCACGCCTAAGAGGAAGCGGTGCCTTGGAAAGTCCACCATGCTCCTTTGTCGGCCGCGTGATTGCTAAGGCTTACCAAGAGCGCGAGAGCCACAGACGCTCAGGACATGATTTGAGAAACTGGCCATGGCCAGGACTCCCACTGTTACGCATTTATAGCACCTCCCAAATCCACATGGTTGTCACCTCCCTCGCATACGAAAGAGGGAGTGAAGTCTTAAGATGTCCCTCACGCTCCTCCGTCAGCCGCATCACCATGCTAGTGGAGGCGAGAGATACGCTCAAGACATGATTGGAGAAACTGGGCATTGCCAGGACTCCCATTGTCAAGTATTTGTAGCAGGTCATGAGGCCACTGCCGTTTTAGTCTCCGAGGAGGATTATAGTGTCTGTGCTAGGGTATTAGGGTGGTTGGATAGGTTACTATGGAATTTCGTGAACTTGGAATCATAATTTAATGATCTACATAATATGAGGAAAGCAAGATGTCTTTCTCCTGACCCTCTAGACTACGATGTGCTAGAAAATTTATATTCCTATTAGCTGAAAGGACATTGACCGGAAAGATATTTACGGCCAAGTCCCGTATTACATAGGTAGAGTCCCACACTGAACCAAACATGCAGTTACTAGGGGATTATCGGCCAATGCTCGCTGACCGAAGAGGGGTCGGTCTGTGACCGCTAATGGATATCTGCTGTACACTCTGTACCGTCCTTTGTACTTCCCAGCCCCCTAGTTACCATTTGTTTGTCATTGATATCTAATTATCACAATGCATCATAATTATATTAGACAGAGTTGAAGAGTTCTGTGCTTGGGAAAATGTCGTAGAGAGAGTTGTTAACTGTTGTCCTCAAAATCTCTGGAACGCTCTCACCCAGCTAATCTCACTTTTAAAATTTAATGCTTCGTTTAAAGCTTAAGATATTATCTTTTCTTCTCCTCCAAGCGCCCCCTTAGCTACAAACACCCCTTTCATTCTGTTGCTTATAATTCCAGGAAATACAATGGGATGTGCCACAATCCAGTTCATAATGTTATCTACTGTTGAATAAATAAGACATCATGTCAAGGTAAAGCAGTAATAGCTTTTCATACAATCGTTATTTAAACTAACAAAAAATTCAGTTATTTCCAGTAAAGGGAATTATTTAATTGGTATTTATTTAGTTGTTAGCTAGTAATTAGGAATTATCAGTCTCGTAAGTAAAATGAAAATAATTATTGATTTCAGCATAGAAAACATCCAAAAAAAAAAATTAAATCCTTTCACACTGCTGGTACCTCAAAGAGGTCTACAACTACTAAAGCACTTTCTAGTATTTAATATCAATATTAGATACCCTGCAGTAATTGTACATCAAGAAATTACCTTGGAGTGGAAATGTTGGGTGAACAGGTACAGATAGGACTCTGGTACTTGGTTCCATGATCGCTTACACACAGCGAAGCCGCTCACTATACTCCATGCAAAGTTTGATATTTAACCTTTATTTGATAACTTCAGAAAGAAACACGCAAGTTATAATGTGGGGGTTTCACAAACCTACGTTCATTTCATAAATCAAGAGGAAGTGACCCTAACATTGTTGTTTTTTCTATGAGGGGAAAAAAAAGATATTTTACCATCAAGTTTTATAAATACATCAAATATTAAAGCGAAAATCTGAAACTAATAACTTACGGTGAAATTATCGGCAGATAAGCAGACGAACTGCTGCGATAAGATTTGAAAAAGGGATCTGCTCAAAGGAAGGTACTGTGGATTTCAAATTTGTAAAATCACTAGATCAAAGGCGCTAGCAATTTTAATAGGGAAATCATTTTACCCCCCCCCCCCCCCCGGTATCAACTAAAGGTTAAAGAGAGCGTTGTTGTGTGACCAGCTGTGTTCCTTAACATACATATCTGAGTTGAAGGACTTTATTACTGGTTTTAAGACAGAGGTGCTTTATAGGTTTTTGATGTAAATTCCCATCCAACCATAGTTATCATATAGATATAAGTTAATGCTTATCGGCTTTCAAATTCAAAAACAACAAAAAAAAAAGGTACAGAGAAACAACACGCATAAAAGTTAGAACTAGACTGTTTATTTCGAGTCTATAACCCTGTATACTTACATTCGGGAGGTTTACATCCCGACGTTTGGGGATTAAGGTTGAGTACTGATGCTGCCCGGAGCTTAACTTATATATATAAAGTGCCTTTAAACCAGAAATCAAAAATTAGAAATATATATATTTCGTAATTAGCTAATAAATATCTATTTCAACAAAACAATTATTTTGTATTAACACATGCACCTGGCTAGACATTCTCATGAAAGCATTATTTTATAGTTTCTCCGTCATAGTTTTACAAACAATGATTCTCTAAATCAACCTCTGGTCTACATAGATGTTTTTGATGGCCCACAGAAAAGAAAGAAAATTTGAATTTGAAGTTTATCATTTGAAGTAATCACAACAGAACACTTACAACTGGACAAGCAGGTATTATTTTAGATAAACATTTTATTATTGAATACTCGCTGTTCGATTATTATAAAGTAAGGCTGAAAGGCTATTAAGAACGGAAGTAAAATATCTGACACAATTGAAACTTCTTTATTGTGATAAAATTACAATCTGCCTTATTGGGTAATAACTAATTGTTATAAATGTTCTTATTCATACCATTTTTACAATTTTCATTCACTCGCTCATTCATACAGTATTTACAAAAACCTCCCAGACACCTCCTAAATCCACATGGTTGTAACCTCCCTCGCATGTGAAATGAGAAGCGGATTCTTGGTAAGTCCCCCTCCCCGCTCCTCCAACAGCAGTGTCACCGAATAAAAATCTGTAATAAAAAACTGAAATCTATTATTTTGTACAATATTAAATTTTTAATATGTCAAAATAGGTTTCTCCGCAGTAGAATATTCTCAGCAAATTTACCAGTTAATGGGAAGATAACTGGTATAACGCTGATCAAATTTTACATACATTTTTCCTTACCCAATAAATAGAATTACTTGGTGTAGTCACATGATTCGGTAAACAATAGTTTTGAAGGGTTGTAAGGTGGAGAGGCCAAGTCTCATTTCTCAAAGTTGAAAACCCTTCTTGGAGGGTCTGTTATTGCAAAAGTTTACTTACTGTCACAGCAGCCTGGCTTATTTCCCGTCCGTTGGCTGCTCTACATATCAAAACAAATTTGATTTTAACTTTTGTTGGCATAAGCTCGACCTACCCTTTACGGCCTTAAGCCCATCCTGTCAAAGACGATGAAAATAAAGTGAAGGGAGAGTAACTTTGACTATGGTTCGTGCATGTACCTATGACTTTTTCATTTGAAAGTCTTCTTATTCGCTCTCTCTCTCTCTCTCTCTCTCTCTCTCTCTCTCTCTCTCTCTCTCTCTCTCTCTCTCTCTCTCTCTCTCTCTTTCTCTCTCTCTCTCACACTCTCGCTCTTTCTCTGTTTCATAATTTTATTATATATATAGATATGTAACACGTTTATCACCATTCCACTTTCATTAAGACACAGAGGTATGTGAAGCATCCTTGTTGAATCATACACGTATATGCAAATAAATGATCAACATTAATGTTTTTTGTTTTGTTCATATTAAATAAATAATGAATCTAATTATTTCAATTTAAGATTATTATCCTTGCCCGTGCGGAAAATAAAATTAAGTTAATTGCAGATATAAATTAAGAATCCACTTAAAGAACTTTTAAAAGGTTGATGAGTTTCTGCCTTTTATTCCCACCGACGCTTGATGTAATTTGCATAAATACGGAAATAAAATCTACCAAGAAAAAAAGAGAGAAAGTGTCTGAAAGAGGGAAGTAAGGCTAATTATGAATTCATTAGGCTGAAATCAGAACTGGCTTCAGGATCAACGATTTTTTGTGGATCCCTTGTCGGTCCTTACTTAGCCCTAGTAATATCCTGCATTAAGTACAACTGGTAATATTATTGCTTTTTAATGAATACTGTACAGTTTCTCCTTCGTCGTCTTTTCATCTTCAGAATATTACATAAAAGCATTGAGGCATCCTTTGAATGCCTCCACGTAAACTTTCCTATTTACATCATTTATTTCTATTCGATTAATGATACAAAAAGTAAAAAAACAAAACAGAGAATGTTGGTGACCTTTAATTACCTTATAATAAAAATATTTAGAGGTGCTCAGATTTACTCAATGAATACAACTTTCTTCTCGAGTTCACCATTTGAGCAGACAAAAATATATTGATGCATACTTGCTCACTCATGGGAACTCCTGCCCAGCCAGGACCAATGCCTTTCACAAAAACCTACAGATCATCCTTTGAATATTGCTTCTTAGATTAAAATTTCTTTCATAGATTGTCATTATCTTATATTTTTGTTTACTTCTTCCTGTTTCTTCTGATATTTTTTTAATTTTAAAAGAAACTTTTGAGTCTGAGAAGTGGCTAATTTATCCTCTGATATTAGTACGCTCACTACAGTAAAATTTATTATTCTTGTTACCTTGCCTGTACTCTCCAACAATCCTGTAGATCTCGTCTTTCTTAATCTTAGCATTTTCATGTCCTATTGTATGAATGAGCGAGTGAATGATGCTGTAAATATGGTATGAATGAGATCATTTATCTGTATTATTATTGCCTTATATAAGATTGTATTTCCCATATAATAGGGGCGAAAAAAAAAAAAAAAAAAAAAAAAATCTTAGCATTTAATACCCCTCGTACAACATACGGTTCTACTACTACCACTTGTGGAAAAATAAATCAAAATCTAACATACACAGTGGTGGAGGTTCCATCATTCCCATAGACACAGATTTTTACCTTTCTGGAGGTGATTTAAATTTAATATTTTTTTGTTTGAGTGTATTGTTTACATTAGCCTCAATATTTGTATCCAAACAAAAATATATTATCAAGATACAAGTAGACTCTTTAGCAAAAGCATCACGGCAATGTAAGGATCACTTTAGCCACATTTATGACAATATTTAGGTAACGAAATCTAAACAATAATAACATTTTTTAATTTTTCAGGATGACATTGAAATATAGATTTCACCTTGGACGAAATGATTAACATTACTAGTATGAGTAGAAGCTATAAGTAGATTGATATATTACAATGTGAGTTACCGTGATATTTGAAGTAAGTAAATAATTCTTGCCTTTAACCAGAGGCAAGAAAGACGGTCCCTAATGAAATATAGTGCATTTTTTTTTTAAATACAACGTATACATAAATAAATATTATAATTATAATATATAAATAATAATAAATATTAAAAGGAGACTACTAAATCATTTTTTGTTGAGGTCTGAGGAAACTGAACAATATTTTATTTTCAGGAAGCAGAAGGGGAATATAGTTTTTTTTATAATCCTTTTAAAAGTGTGGCTATTAACTAATGTGCTTAATGTCCTATAGAAAGCTAAGAGGCGACTTTTCCCCTTCTTTCATGACTGTGACATTATTTATTGAATTTTTAAGCTTCAATTACAATTTGTTATAAAGCTAAAAGTTTTTTAATAGAATTTTTCAATATCGGGTAGGAAGCTACTATTTTTAAAGTAAAGTTGCGGTAATACTATCATACTAAAGGCTAATTTCTAAGGAGAGATTGTGACTAAAATATAATAATATTACTCTTTTTAATGGATACATAATTATTGCTTTATAAAGGCATAACTAATTATGAAATGTATGATACGTTTAGGCCCACTTTTTCTGCTTATACACTGACACTCACGAATTCGTTCACGCTATCTTATAATTTATGCGTCTTGATAATTTATAACATGAACTAGATCACTGAGAAAAATAACGCATGGATTTTTTTTCAAAATGATTTATAGTCTAAATAATATTAAAAAAAATATTAATTTAGGTTTATACATTATCAATCAATATCAATTATCAAATATATTCCTCTGAACAATTTGTGTTTGTTGTAACTATAAGAATCTTTCTTTTAATTTTAAATTTCCATTTATAAAAAGACATACCTGATGAAAATGATAGTCAAAAAATTTTGTATTTTTAGTTAAAACTAAACGAAAATCAGCAATAGAATCTTTACTCACAAAGCTGCTCACATGAATAATTTAATTAGACTACCTTCAGCTTAAAGAGATAAACACCGAAAGGAGACTGGTATTACAATTTTGTTCACTAAAAGGTTGATAAACTTGTCCATGTTCTTGATTAGAAGGATTAATAAATACTGCTTTTTTGACAGTGTAAACATTGAATTTTATTGGCGTGAACGAATTTGTAAATCACAGAATATATAAAAATAATATGAAAATATAAAAATAATACATGTATTCTGGTTAAGCGTGAGTGATTTTTCAAAAAACAGTAACCCATTAACGTTAATATCTGATTATTTCCGTCAATGGATTAAATGAACCAAGCTATATTTTTCACAAAAGTAACGGCTTAATCGCAAGAAGTAACATAAGAATACAATTTGTGAGGAAAGACATATAAAATGAAACTTTTCCCCCTATCAATAAGTCTCCAATCTCCTTAAGTGAAGGAGATGTTATTGGATGTGGGTCTGAACCTGTAGGTAACTCAATGATCAGTAAGGGACTGCAACTAATGGATTTGTCCTTTTTCCTGTGTCTTAAATCGATTTTGTAACCCCATAGTGCTGTCAAATGCTAGTGTTGAAAGATGTTTTGTTCATCATATTTATTAGATATCGATGAATATATTTTGAGCATAGCATGGTGGTACCTATCAGTTATATATACATGCATTTTTGATGTAATCTGCAGGATGCAAATTTCAGATCTAGTAACTATTGATATCTAGTGATAAATATGGGTACTAATTGTATGTAACATTCTGTTCAGGTTTGTTGTTTTTTCTTATTTGCAGCGCTCTAACAAACACTCAATGATCTTGTACTACATAGCTATTTTATCTCGAGGGGATACCCCATTTGTGGAAATAACAAATCATTCGAATTTATGTTTATTTGAAATAAATCAAAAACATTAGATAAAATAATAGTGCTTAGGCCATCGTTATCTAACGTTACAATATGCTACTGTGAACTGATGTAGTCTGTGCGTCGAAGTTTTCGTTATTATTTGCTGGAAATATGACTATAGTTGATAGTTTCTTCCAAGTCAGGTGTACTGTTTTACGTCGAGGGATGACAGACACATGTCAATGCAAAACAGCAAGTAGCCTCGCATGGGCTAAAAAAGGGATGTGTCAGGAATGAGTTTACAGATGGAAGCAAACTTGGACTGATAGAAAGAGAGTATCTAAGTCTGAGTAACTCAGTGACTCTGAGTGGGAGTCCTAATGGAACCTTGAGTGAATCTCTTTACTCCCTAAGTATTTATATGTGAAACCGTGTACTCACTACTTCCTCTCTGGAAACCGGAAAGATGGATTTTTGTGGAGGCCGCGTCTGATTTCCCCAACCGTTCTCTTTATCATTGATCTCCATTGATTTGGAGCTTGGTCCTCACAGAGCATTATAATTTATTTTAGGACTAATCAACATCTTTAGCCGTAGTAGTGGTCTTTATAGTAAACGTTAATATGGAAACATCCACCGTTAGGCTTGTTACTGGTGCTTTGGGGGTCTCCAACGCTCATTATTTTTAGCGGCCGTGTTATTAACGTGTGAAGTTCGGCTGTAATGGTTGCCCTTCGTTTTCTTCTTAAAGACCAGTAATCTACCACCCTGAGGCTAGATTTCTTTTTTTACCTGCACTGTCCGATGTTGTTTTTATGTTCCTATGCAGGGTTAACATCTTGTTAATACCTCGATATCCGAGATAGGTTAAATAAACAATTAGCTAGTTTTTTTGTTTTTTTCACGTAATTGACATGCTATTCTTAACGACTCATAATAAAATAATATATTAAGTATTTAATGTGGCAACGATAAAAAATTATATCAAGCTATTAAATCCCATTATAATTGAATAATGTCTTGCATTAACACGCCTGGTAGAGTCGTTAAATCCGTTTTAATTGGTAAAATTTTGAAATATATCTGTAGGGTATTGTATATGTATTTTAGTGTCGTTATTTATACTCTCTATAATTTATCCCAGTATCACCTAAGCTTTCCTGGACTATGTAAAAACATTCTCAAGACATCAGTCAACTAACACTGTTGTTCACAACAGTAATTTGTTTAGGAAAGATGGAGGGGTGGATGAACAATATATATGGCTAAAGAAAATAGTGCAATGGGCCAGCTCTTTTCGATTTGAAAAGCAAAAAAATATCATCCTAAAAACAAAATTAGGATTCTCACTGCGGATGCTCTTAATGTCATCCTATCAATTTGCGAAGTACTAGAAAGCTTCAGATATTCAACAAAAACTAACTTATATAGATTCTAGACATTAGATGGCCTGAAGTCATAACTAAACAATAATTCGGGCCAATATCCGATTTGTGACCGGAATTGCTTGGAATGGATATAACTGCTCAATCTAAGGAATAATCTGAGGACTGTATCATATCTAATATGTATATCTAAGGACTGCACCAGATTACGCATTCGGACACTTGGAGGAGCTCCATGTTAAGGGAAGCCTCGGCTAATGTTGGGATATCCTTAAAATACTGTCACGGTGTTGCAAAGACTGGTGTTATCGAGTCTCTACGGTCCACGCTCATTATTATTTCATGTGACATTTTTATAGAAACCTTTTCGTGTTGAACTATAAACAAAAAGTGGTACTATGGTTGTATGTAAAGCTTCGAGCTTTAAACACCATAGAACTGATCTGAAGATTTTCCGCTAATACAAAACTATTCCAAGAGCAGCCCTTGAAGGGAAGAAGAAGAAGTAGGTGGGAAAGAAGGAAGAACTTGTTAAAAGTTGAAGAGAGTCAGTCTGTGTGGTCACTCCACTTCCTCAGTAATGACTCCTCGGCCGACAATTAAGTTGAAACTCCACCTAACCATCCCTGTTCAATCAACAGCCGTCTTAGTACCGTCTCTCCTCAGCCTCGGGTCTGGTCGGCTACCAACTCCAGCCTTCGGTTAACCCTAAGAATGATTAAATTTAAGCGATACCACTAAAAGAAAATAATAGCATCTCTTGGTTTATGTTCCAATAATTGTTGGTAAACTTCAAGAGAAAAGTGTTAAAGCCAAGTTTTGAACAAATAGTGTAAACAGGATGATATGCACAGTTGGTAAAGCTGTCTGAACGGTATTCAGAAGGTCCTTGGTTCCGTGATTCACTAGTAATGTTCATTAACTGATAATTCCTAGACTGATAAAATCCTAGTTTAAATCTCCAGTATTATACCAACAACCTATAGCATTAAATTCACCAGCAAAATTATTTATTTAAAAATTCCATACAAACAACATCGATGGAATTTAAATAAAAAAAATCACATTTTCATTTATTTAGGTGTATTACACCTTACTTCTCCAAAGTTTTATAAACACCGAGGGATTATTGGAAAAACAATAATTAAAAAAAATCATTTTTGGTATCTTCAGCACACAACCTGTTCTGTGAAATAAATTCACTTGAAAAAAATAAAAAATAAAAGAACAATAAATAAATTTTGAAAAAACACTGACAATGCAATTGAAGTGGAAATTAATTTTACTGTAACCAAAAACTGGCACAGTCATGCATTAACATTGCTTACTTGGCAGCCTACAAGTACGATAACCGACGATAATGCACTCATTAACATTTTTGTGGGATGTTGTAGATTTAGGTTCCCCCTTTAGGTACTTATTAATCTCAATATCATTGACAGTTTCCCATATCGTTTTAATGGGTTTCACACAATTCGGGGGTTAAAACACGAACCTAGTGATGTTAAAAATATATACTCTACTGAAATTTATTTTGTGTTAATGGTGAAAAAACTAAAAAAAATTATCCCAGTGATGGTTTTGTTATATCCAATAGTCGTAAAGTATAATTATCTTCAATAAATAACAGTATTGCGTAGCATCTACATAATACGCAAACTCAATACTCTGATGGTGAATAATACGTAATATACCCCTTGTAATTGTAGTTGACTGATCAATGTTAAAAAGATTTTCAGAGGTCACAAATATTCTTGATTTAATATAAAGAATACTTATTTAAGAAATTTGGTATTCAAACTACTCAACACTAAAGTGTAAACAAAGAAGACAAAATACAAATGTTCGTAAAGGGAGGGTGAGAAACGCAGACAGGGTGTTGATCCAATTATTCTTTTTTTTTCGTATATGCAGCAAAAGCCGTTTTGAACACAATTGTTCCGTTCTGTATTCATGTGCATGCTCGCTCGTCGATGGTGCTTGTTATAAAAGCTGTATAACCACCTTCCATAAAACAGAAACACCCGCCTTTAAGTACACTAACACCCTTTCATCAAGCAGTTTACAACCTCCTGTAAGTAGCACTTATATTTTTACAACTCTTCGGTGTCTTCATTACAACATTGTCGAAGGGGGCATCGCCTTATATAATAATTATTAGGGAACAATGAGTTGCCTCTAATGTGTAGTTTATTATTGGCAGGATGGAAGTTGTGTTCAGTACGGAGATTTGAAGCTGACGGTGGCTTTAGTTAGCAGCTTCAACGGACTCTGATTATTATATGATCATATTTATAACTTAAACTGTTTACCGTTGAAAACGTCTAGTCTAAGAACAATGGCGTTATTTTGGATGTGGCAGTTGTCTCAATGTTGCGGGTGATAGCGACTCAGTGACTGGTTATCCTTACCTAATTTTTATTCCGGTCTTAGAAAGACGTAGTTTCGTCACATTTGCCAAGAAAGCGGCTAAAATCTGACCCATGGACCTCCCCCCAAGTGTTACTTGACGTTCATTCTAGTGGATATCTGCTATAATAATTTGTATATCAGACTTCTATCGTATTTTGACGTTAAATCAATCAGTGATCAATTCAAGGCGTTGTCAAATTTTAGATCGCTCGAATATTTTAAATTATCAACTTATCACATTCTATCAGAAATTTTTTTTTTTCTCTTCATATAAATAGTTACGTAGAAATGAAAATCTGACATACGCTACTGGAATATTCTGACTATTCTCGTTCGCCTCTAGCCCTCCTGTGACACCAGGTGGGGGGGGGGCGTGGAGGAGCGATAAATGAGCAAATATCGCTGTGCAAACTTGACATCATCAGATAATCCGATGGGTACACAATTGTTTTTCTTCTCTAATTCGTTCTTTTCGGAAATACTTCTCTCTGTCTCGAACTATGTGCTATGATGTGACGTATCCAAATTGACAAACCTTGAAGATAGCCTTATTTATTTATGCGATATTTACACGCTCACGCACACATAAATTGCTCTTAGTTACATGAAGAGGAATGAAGCGTGTTATTTAAAAGTTTCCATGCAAACATTTTAAAATTTGTTAATTTTTAACATACGACAAAAAATGACTTTACAATGGGATTTCGTTAATGGCCGTTTAATTTGTTTAGTGCTTAAACAAATTAAATGCCTTTTTAATTAGTTAATTTGTTATGAAAAATTAAATGCTAAATGTATAAATTGGGCATGAGGTCAAGCCCCATTGTATTTTTTCCACTTCATAGCAAAATCTGATTTTGGCAGCTTTATTAGTTTGTAATGGGGCCAGCCAGCTAGCCTCGTAATGGAGAAGGTTACATAAAACAACAACTAATAAATGTGCAGTATCACACAATTCGATGAGCCTCCTAATCAGTTCTACACAACCGATTTCCATTGATTTTTCTTTTGTGTGCATCACATCCAAAAACGGTTTTCTAAGAAGCTAAACTGATTACTTTACGTGAGTTTACCACCAAGATAATTTTAATGACTATATAATTATAGTCCGCTAAGGATATATCATATACTCCACTCAATCCATTATAAATCATTGGGTCTTTACTCAAATATTTAATTTGATACCGTGAGCAACAATATATTTTTATTTTATAAAAAGTATTTAATGGCACTTTAGCATTGTGAAAGCATTAAATGACACTGGAATATAATGCACACTTTGAATTTCAGTTGTGAACACGATATTAATGATAGTTTTATTAAATGTTTGGAATTATAAACCACAAAATGCCCAATATACGTGCATATTATTAATAAGAGTTGCTATAAATTCAACTTTATACCCTACTGAATACGATTGTACATTCCTCTAATAGCCCAGAAACAGGACGGAGTGCTAGAATTTCTATGCAAACCAAAAAGAAATCAATACTCAGAGGTAATTTAAGTCGTCAATTGAATAAAGAAATAATTTAACAAATGTTCAACAAAAATTTTAATTTTGACAGGATATACGATATCAGGAGTGACACTGACTCAAACGAGTGGAAAACTAATAATTGAAAATAATTAACTGAACTAAAGAAATTGCAGACTTATTTCGATAATTGATGCTTATTGTGTTTGTGTTTATAGACAAATCGATTTTGTTAGAGTATTATTTATTTATAGATATTAATCAAGGCTAGCTTTTTACATAATCAGTGAAAGCCCTTGGTTTGAACATCGAACCCTCGAAATTATCATTCTCTGAAATTATTATGCATATAATATAAAAGTATCAAAAAGGGTATAAAAAATCGCTTAGTTGCTTCATTCGTTTGACAGGCAGCGATAGACCTCACCATTGCATCAAAGTGGCAGAATAGACATTAGCCAGAGTGCAAGGACTTCCACTATCACTAATGATATGGTACAGATGGGCGATAGTCCACCAAAACCGATTCCCGGGATAGCGCTCGCTAATGCATAGCAACATTACCGTCTGCCTTTTGGACAACGTCATCGCATCACCAATGTTTAATTCCATAGTGGTCCTTTGTTGTAGAATCCGATGAGAGAAGCTATACTTTCATTTGTTGTTCGAGACGATTTCTTTTAGCCTTTCTGTCCGTATGTTCAGTGATAGGCGATGCAAAAATAATTTTAACGGTCCAAAATTTATAACTTTATTTAAATAATAAAATTTATAACCATGAAATATACTGATTTTTTTCATTGAACCAAAATACTGAAAAACAAAAATTAAACGAGGAAAAGCTTAAGATTTCTCTGAAGCTTTTTCATAAAACTATGTTTATTATTCATATTCTTTCCTTTTGTGCAGGCCAGAACTGAATATATTGTAATGATATTTATATGATAAAATAAAATTTATTTATTAGAGTCAGGATCACATTAATTGAGTGAAGTTTTTGTTAAAGTAGGTTATGTAGAGTGCTTACAGGTTTGTCAGGAACTTTTGGTATCACTACTTTTATTGTGATTGGAGAATGGACAGTAAATAACAGATTGGACAGACAAGCACTATCTATACCTTTGTGCGTTGTCACAGTCAGTCTTGGTTAGATTTTAGTGTTTCATTTTATAGTGGCTTTCAGACACGAGAAGCGTCTACCCTCCTTCAATATTCAGCTAGTAGCATCCTAAACATCCTTCATTCAAGGATTAGCATATATAGGGGAATAAAATAGTGTCGAAAACTAAAGTAAACGAATTTATTTATTTAAAATTTCTAACAGATATAGTTGTATCAGTTGATTAATGTCAAAATTACTCCTTACCTAACAAACACAAACCTACATTTAAGAACAAATAAAGTTATGTTCTGAGAGCCAAACATTTGTAATTATTATTATATGTATAGGAATAGTTGTAATAGGTTTTTTTATGTCTTTACTTTTTTAATAATAAAAAGGCCATTAAGCTGAGCAATAAAATTTAAGGTCAGAAGTACTCTTTTTTGACATTGATTTATTAATATTGTTTTTTAAAACTCTATTTAGGTATAAACGGGTGTTTGATTGGACGAAATTGTATAATATAGGTTATAAATTACACGAGATGTTCGTTTATCTTCAAAAGTTTTCTTTGCCAAAATTACGAGTATTAAAAATAATGATATCAAAACTGATAATTTCTAATCTCTGTGTAATGGAGAGACAAATTTATCCTTAGTGAAATTGTTATAATTTTACACGGTCCTCGTTGTTATATTGTTAAGGGCTGAGCGTCGAGTGCTGTTCTTCTCCAAAATTTTCTACGACATCTGTGTTAATAAGTTGTAAATTATACGCCGGCGAAACCGGCTTTGTTTCCTGTAATTTTAATTTCTGCATTTATTAAAAATTGTACCAAATGTATTTCCGATTTTAATTATTAAGTGGTTTATCTTTCAAATTTTGACGTTTTTAATGTTTGCCTAACTACCTGAGGATGACAGAAGTGGCCTGTCAAATGCTAGTCAAATGGCAACGAAAGAAAAGTGATGTTTAAAACCAATACTCTAGTACATTCTTCACTTTCCACAAATTTCGTTTACTTTAATTTTAAAAATGGTAATCTAGCTCATTCACGTACAGTACGAATAATAGCAGAGGAACTACTCATCTTGAAGATTGCACATGTTCTATAGCATATAGTAGAAAAGAGGAGAAACTCTAGCTGATCAGTGAAATCGAGAAAGGCTGTAAAAGAGCGCTCAAAGGCAGATTGGAGATCTGGTCTGTTGATGACCCCGCGGATCTGATCCTCCTGGACCTATAAAGGCCCTCGCTGTGAAATTGAAATGAACTCGAATCCCTGCTTAGCATCTGTCCCTGCTAAGTGGATGCAGTGAATTATTTAAAGGAGCCGTATAATTTCTTTTCCTTGAGGTGCTTTTTTTAGTCTATTTTATGATAAATATTCAGGTTACAAGATTCACATCAAATTATGGTTGAATAATAGTTAAAATATTTGTTACAGTAAACTTGCAACTTTCCCTGATACGGGAGTGAATAAATTTGAAATTAGATCTCATCCAATATTAGAACAATTTTTTTCCTATATCCATTCAAATTACATTTTGTTATTTTGTTTCAAGTACTTTTCATATTTTTACAGGCAACTTAAGTCACGCTGTGTAATGCCAAAAATTTCGCTGAACTCATTTTCAAACTTTAAAATATATGGTACGTTCCCGCATTACCTTTACCACCTGCCGCAGTTCCTTCTTGACAAAAGGCTGACATAGGTAAAAAGACAAGAAATCAACAGACGCATTGGACAACTATACAGACTACTTCAAACGACATCCCATCTCTCAATAGAAAATAAATTACTAATTTACAAAGTTATGCTTGAGCTATATATAGTATAGCTCATATATAAGTATATGGAATAGAGAGCTATGTGGGATGACAAAAAAGCATATCCAATCCAGTCCTGAGAACGATAGTAAATGCCCCTTATTACGTTAGCAACAAAACCCTTCATAACGACCTTAATATACCCTACATTCTTGAACTCATCCCTTCCAAGTTTATGAAATTCCACAGTAGCCTTTCCAACCACCAAAATCCTGTAGCACAGTCATTGTACTGCGCCACTCATCCCTATTATCCTCCTCGGAGATTAAAGCGGTATTGCCCTCTTAACCTGCTATAAATACGGGACAGTGGGATTCATGGCAATGACCAGTTTCTCCAATCATGTCCTGAGCGTCTGTGGCTCTGAGGCTCTTGGTCAGCCTCCACTGGCTCGTAACCTTTGACGTGGCTGACAGGGGAGCGTGAGGGACTTCCCAAGACTCCGCTTCTTCTTTCGCATGCAAGGGAGGTGACAACCATGTGGATTGGGGGGGTCTCGGGGCTGTTTGTAAATACCGTATGATTGAGAACATTTATCATAATTGCTTATTGCCCTATAAGGCAGATTGTGATTTTGTTACAATAAAGAAGAATATGCCATCAAATTTGTAAACAGTTGGTTTAAACTTTATTTCTTACATTAACTATATAGAATAATTAGGTTTACACATGACAACAAAAAAAAAATGGGATTTTAGCCCAGTTCCTTATAAAACCATCTATGTAATACTCAAAGTCTTAAATTACATTAATAAGTCGTAGTTCACAAAAGCCTTAAAACATAAATTAGCAGACGACGAAAAAGAGTACATAATAATGCGAACCACTCAGTTTTTGAAACTTTTTAAAACATGTAAGCGAAACTTGTTCCAACAAGGGGAATCTTTTCCATTCTGACGTTCAGCCTGAAATTCAATTTGCAGTTGTTTCATTTAACTCCACTGAAAGGCTGAAACCAAGCATTAAAAGTTTTGCTGGATGCTCACTTTCTACCGGGTAAAGTTTTAAACAGCTTATGATAGCTTACGTGGGATATCCTGAAAAAAAAAACAAAAAACTTTATAAAACAGCTTTAATTGTTCTATAAAGTAATTAAAGGCTAATCGCTTATAAGTGTGGTGTCATTTCTATTGGTGTATTAGGATACTGCCGTTTAAAAGTACACCACTTTCCTTAGAAAAAGGATTACTAATTTTTAGGTTTTGTGGAGTTTTATTCAAAACAGGAGCAATGAAGTTTTCATCCATTGTGTCTTTACCTTCATCTAGTACTTGTTCAAGCTATAGCTATGAACTTTTGAATGATGGTCTCATTTGATAAAATGTAGTTAAAATAGTGTAATCTTATTAATAGTTGTAACATTAATTTAATTATTTAGTAGTGTATCAAATTAAAGACGTTATAATCAACAATATGAAATTTTTGTTTCATTAGTTTAAACTATAACCTCAAAATCTCATTAAAACTGTTAGCGACTTTCACTAGGCTGGTGTTTTTATTTTTAAAGAAGAATGATATGGTGAATGGTAGTTGCAGTTTATGATCCAATGATAAAAAAAATAAATAAATCATTATTAATAACTAGAATTGTTTAAAAAGAATTTTCCTCCATATTTAGCAAGGGTACTAAACTCCAATAACTCTCCATCCTGATTGATAATTAATAATACGTGTTTTGGCTTATGCGGGATGTAATCACATTAATACTATCAGCAAAAGTGTAAATTTTTGTTCACAACCTTCATTTCTTTAGTAGAGGGAAACTATTTCGTATGCAATTGTTTGTTAATTGATGCCCAGAGAAATTTGAAATAAAAACACTCTCACCTCATAACTGTAAAAGGAATGGACAATTATAAATTATTAAATCAAATTAGCAACGTATAAAATTAAAGATTTCTATTTCTTACTAAATAATATGTATGTTCGTTGTGGCTTTCGCGTGCTTTTATTACAAACGTTATTTAAACTTTCAATTTTTACCGCAATGAAACTCCATCAATTTTCCACACAAGTCTGTTTCATTGATTGCCTTCTTTATCTGTTTTTCTTCTATTTAAAATCTCTACAAACTACCGGTGCAAACAATTCTGTTCATTTTCAGAATTATCACCATTATAATAACAAATATGCTTCATTAGGAAGCAGATTCATACTCTCTTATTTACTAAAGAAAATCGGTAACAATTTCAATGAAAAATTATAATTGACATTTTTACAAAAAATATAGGGAAACTTTTCGTTAGAGGAAGTTATAATGTTAGATAATAAAAAAAAAAATCATTTGACGCGTTGCAGCATATTTTGAAATATTAATGTAACTAAATTACTTCCCAAAGGTGAAATACTACGGGGGAGTGGATAGGTAAAGCCCTTACCGAACAATAAATATTGGAAGCGTGCCCAATACATGTACCGGATTTCTACTAACGACTGCACAGCCCTCTCCACCTGTCGACGTTTATTCGACAAATAACCTAGTGCTTAGTATCAGAGTTCTTGCTATGTTATCGGTAGAAATGTGTCATTTTTTATTTGTGTCTCTTTATTGGCCTCCGGAACTATCGGGAAGTAAAAAGAGTTTTGGCGAAACGACGATTTTTCGTCATACCTCCCAAGACGTATAAGCAGTTTTCAGCGCATTTTCGGGCAGTTTATGACAACAAGCTCTCAATTTGAAATATAGGAATGGGGAAAAATAAGATGGAAATTATTTGAGTGAAAGGGATCGTTTTACTAGGAGGGACCTATTTGAAGGTTGGGTGATGGATTATGACAACATATTTGTAAGTGAGGTATGTAAAGGAATACAGAAATACTGAAATAGAACAGTAAAACTTATTTCAAATATTTTCATAAATCCAAAACTAATACCGAACACTTAGTACACTCAAAGCACCAATGAAATTTTTGGCTGCACTCCAGGAGAACAACTTCCTAATCGTTGCCTAATTACTTCTTTTCGTAGGTTCAATGATACAAACATTAGGATCATATTTATATTTTTGAATATATTTTTATGCGCCTATAATATACTTATAACTTTATATATTATAAGTTTATGTATTTTATGTAAATGTTTTATCATAAATTTTAATTCTTGAGAAAAAATGGAAACTTTTTTTCAATATTCATGAGAATATCCAGTGTACTTAATAGGGAGACTACAGTAACCCAACTTTGTCCGTTGAAGGACCGACAGCAGGTGACTCTTGAATGATATTGGTGAAATGGCAATATGGAGTCGTGAAGGATTATGGTGACTTAGCTAATACGGCTCTTAGCAATTAGTCATTTTTATTGCATTGTAGTCAGCTGGGGGACAACTGTGCCCCACGCTCCTGACAGTGTTGAACAGAATATTGAAAATTAACGTCACTAATATTTAACACTAATCAGCAGCGAATAAGAAGCATATTTTTCTGTTACTGGATTCAATGTTCTCATTACTCTGTTTCTGAATTTATAAGAATTTCTGAGTCATTTAGCTGTAAGGCGTAATCGGTAGCTATACAAAACTATTGAGTTTAATCTGTACGCCCACTAAGAAAATAAATTTAGCCTCTTTGGCTAAAGATTCATAACCACTCCCCTGGATATTTAAACTAAAACACTAAACCACTATTGTGAAATGTATTAGTAGGAAATGTTTAGTCAATTTAACATTGTGTATATGAGTACATTGGTTATAGAAGATATCAATTACACAGTCTGTCAACAAATCAGTATGCATTCCACACGGGCTTGGGTTTTCAACAGCTCTGATTGTCATTGTCAAGTTCTACTTCAACGAGTTGGTCGGAACGGACACCCGTCTGATGGCCATGATCAACAGCAGCGTGGGCTATTTGTGTGTATCGTATATTTTTCATAAGGGTAAGGATAAAGATGCCTCACTCGGTGAATAATATGGCCGTATTTCACTTTCAAATAATGAAATCCCTAAAAATTTAAACAATTAGTAAGTGTATATACAAAATCATACAGCCAGTGGTTAGGGTTATGGGACGATAATGGCCCTCTTAACTTAAACAAACTCAGAATGGCAGAGTCTCTGCATTCTGAATGTTTTCCATTAAGGAACTTCTCAGCAGCCTTTTCAAACAGGAAAATGGCTTCAACTTCACCATTGTCTTCCCCCATTGTTTAGAACTTTTCCAATTTCTTTTGATAATACAAATAGGGCCTCTTCATGATCCATAACTTAATTCTACTTACAATCAATTCTACCCTTGAGAAGCTTGAAGAAATATGATTTTACCTTTAAAAAGAACGACCAAATATTTCGTAAAAAAAAAATCAGAAATAAACTTAACACAAGATAAAATAATTGATAATTTATACGAGAAATGGCAACGTGAGATTTTCCCTCACAATTAAACATAATCCTTTCAGATTCGAAAAGGGGTTGGAGAGGTCAGGCTTCCGTTTAGGTGTGATTACATGATTATCGCTCTCAGCCCATGTTTCGTACTTCTAAGTTCTGGCACAAGAAAACTTTTATGGAAAAAGTCCGTAACGTGAGAGATTCTTGTGTAGCTAGTGCTCACGTCAAGTTTGCTTTAGTAAAGCAGTTTGATTTTATTTGTTTTCTAAGGTTTTTGTTGAGCTTTATTAGATCTATTCATAATGAGTTATATACGTTCTTCGATTATCATTTGAAATCATGTGAGTGAACTGAGGATGAACGCAAAAGAATAGGTGAACTTGAAGATGAGCCGATTTCCTTAAAGAGAGTAGGTCAGAGAAGGTTTCTATCCACCATAGAGAAGGAGAATAAAATAACAAATTAATTGTGGGGTAAAGGCAATCCAATTTGCCCCTCACTTACTAAATATACATGCCAGAAATGTATTGACGATTGATCACTTTGATATAATTACGATTTTAGTGTGCAATAATTTAATTATATGATGACACCTTACTACAATTAATCTAAACTATGTGTTTGGAATTTCACCAGTTGAAATCGCAACCGGCAAACGAGGCGACTGATTCGAGAAACTAATTAGCCTGGGGATAATTAGCTATACGTTTGAGTTTTAAGTGGACTGTAATTATTTGAGAGTCTCGTTAGAGAAATGACAATATCAAATGTAAACACAGTAATGCAAATTCCTACCTGCTTCGATGTGACGACAGCGTGCGAATCTCCCTTCTTGAACTCCGATAACCTAGAGATTTGGGCCCAAACTCCAGATTTATCCAATACCTGTCTGCGTTTAATCTGAAATGTCGCTTCTCCAAGACTGCGTACTAGTGATTTGAATAATGACTAAACAAAGATAATGGCGTTGAAAATACGCTTGAAAAACAGTGTGAAAAATGATAACTGTTGAAGACAAAAAGAGACGCTATAATAATGAACATGAAAATTACCACCTGAGAGACAAAAGTGGGGAAAAACGCTGATCGAGCCGGCAGGCAGTGCCAGCGTCTGTGATTCACAGAACTACCGAATGGTTTCGGGTAATTACTTATTGAATAGCAAATTCAAATTAAAATGAAATTAAGTTTACGCAAATGGCGTAAACATACCGCCCACCAAATTAGAGCAACTAATTTCCGGGTTAAATGAGAGCTAACACATATGAAATAGCATGATCTACTTGAGAGTTTATGTACATGATTGAGGAAACAAGGAATAATGAGAATGGAAACGTTAAAGGGGAAAAGGTAAAGAAAAAGAGAAAGAAAAAAAATGAATAAATGAATGACAACTGTGAAACTTAGGCCTGAGAGTCAAGGGGCACAAGCCGATTGACGGGCCGAACGAATGAACCAGATGGGTTGCGTATGGTGACAACCCGTGTCACGCCATCAGCGCCGGGGTGAAGGGATTCTACCCGAGCCATGGGCCAATGAAGAGGAGAAGTTGAGATTCCCTTGATGAAAACAACATCGCCAACAGAAATTTCCTTGGAATGACGATTCCATTTATGGCGTTGCATGAGGGTGTTGAGATATTCGTGAGACCAGCGATCCCAAAATTGTCGGGAGATCTGCGTGATAGCTTTCCATCTTTGGGTGAGCGAACATGATGGCGATGGGGGGATTTCTGGACGGGCTAATAAAGGAGCACCGATTAAGAAATGTCCAGGGCTGAGGTAATCGGATGCCTCGAGAGGATCTGATAAAAGAGGGCACAAAGGTCGGCTGTTAAGGATGGCTTCAATACGAGCAAAGAAGGTAAAATATTCTTCGGAAGTGAAGCAAGTATCTGCAGTGATACGGCTTAGAATGGTTTTGACGGACTTGACATCTGCTTCCCAAATACCGCCGAAGTTTGGAGCAGAGGGAGGGTTAAAATGCCACTGAATGCCTTGGGAACTGAGGTGCGAAGTGATTTCAGATGAATGATCGCGCATGAATACTGAAGCTTCATTTAAGACGCGGTTGGCGCCAATAAAATTGGTTCCTCGGTCCGACAAAATGGACTGAGGTAGACCGCGACGTGCTATGAAACGATCTAAGGCGGAGAGAAATGCAAAGGTGGATAGCTCGGAGGAGAACTCCAGATGCAATGCCTTGGTGGTCAGACACACGAAAAGGCATAAATAACCTTTGGTAATGGGGACCTTACGCAGTCGCGAAGACTTGACGTTGAAAGGGCCAGCATAATCGACGCCCGTGTTGATAAAGGGACGGCCTGGTGTCAGGCGGACCGACGAAAGATCTGACATCAATGGTTGAGGCGAACGCGCTCTGAACAATTTACATGTGCGGCATGATGAAATTACCGAACGAATCAAACTGCGCAAAGATAGGATCCAATATTCGGATCGAATGTGCGCCATACAAGTGGTGGGACCAGCATGAAGGCATGTCAAGTGAGCATGACGTGATATCAGATATGACAAATGAGCTCGTTTGGGCAGCAATATTGGGTGTTGAGCTGGATAACGCAACTGAGAACGCGAAAGTCTACCGCCCACCCTAAGAACACCGGCTTGATCCAGAAAAGGGGTTAATGTTTGCAATGACTTGGTGTTTTGTTGGGTCTGAATACGAGCTATCTTGGCGGAGAAATGGATGGATTGAGTGGAAGTGACATAATATTGCATGGCAGCTTGTAACTCGGAAACCTTAAGGTCACCCTGAGTTCGATACGCTGATGCTGCAATGCGAGCGTTGGTTGAGAAACGCAAGATCCAACCCAGGACTCGACGTGCTCTGTTTAATGAAGAAAATCGGGTAAGCAAATCGTGCAGGAAATTGCTGGATGAGACTGCCACCAATGAGACGGGATTGGTATTGCGTAACTCAGGCAGCTGCTCAGTGTGAGCTGAGGAAGGTTCAAAGGCGTCAGGCCATGGAATTTGAGGTTGATTGGCGAATTCAGGGCCAGAATACCACAATCTTTGAGAGTCAGGAGTGACAAATTGCTCAGCTGTAAGACCTCTTGAGGCCAAGTCAGCAGGGTTCTGGTCGGAAGATACATGCGACCAAGAGCGATTAGAAAATGGAATTTCATTTACGCGGGAAATGCGATGAGCAATAAAGGTTTTTAAAAGATGAGGGGAAGTGTTGATCCACGAGAGTACGATCTGAGAATCCGAAAATAGACGGACGGTCTGCAAAGGGGAAGGATAAGAAAATGTCAGCAATGAGCAAATAAGCCCGGACAGCAGCAGAGCTGCACATAACTCCAAACGAGGGAATGACAATGTTTTGAGAGGAGCTACACGAGTTTTGGCCTTCCAGAGAGTACTGACGCGAGAATGAGCGGTTTCTGAACATAAGTACACTACGGCAGCATAGCCGAGTTGAGATGCGTCGGCGAAGCCGATAAGGCTTAATGAAGCGTCATTAGGTTGTACGATATGTCGTGGTATACGAAGGTTACCAAGAGTGCTCATGTTGTGAACGAGACGAGACCACGATTGTTGAAGTGTCTGATTGATGGGTTCATCCCACGTAAGGCCAGACAACCATAATTGTTGTAACATAGCTTTTAATGCAAATGTGACTGGAGCATTAAAGACAACACGAATTTTCGGACCTTGATTGGTCTCTTTGGTTACAATGTGATGGGGTATAACGTATGTTGAAGCAGTGGAGGCAGGTTCCATGTGGCCTGCTGACAGATAGTCAGACATGAACATTTTATATTCAGCAACAATTGAGCCATGTTTGGCTAAGCGGTGCTCGAGTCGGGATACTGATGCTCGAGCTTGAGTGACGTTGCAGCCCAATGGGGTTGCACTAGGGTGAAATGGCAATGCGACGGAATATCTGCCGTCAGCATTGCGTCTAAACGTAGAAATGAAATGTTGTTCAGCAACATCATCCAAGGGATTGGAGATGGAGCCTTGATGGACGGATTCAACGTCCCAAAATGCGGTGAGTTGCTTGTCCACTTCAGTAGTGGATAACAAGGAAATGGTAGAGGGGGTCGGATTCATGATTTGAATCGGGCCTACAATGATGTGTCCAAAAATGGTGCCAATGGAAATGGGACCATGCTGAATAGGCCGAATGCCAATTTGAGTTATCAAGCGGGGAAACACGTCAGCCCCCAATAAAATGTCAATTTTATCGGGACGATGAAAATGAGGATCCGCTAAACGAAGACGGAAGAACCGTTTTAGGTTTTCCTTTGGGATTTCCATGCTAGGAAGTTGGTGTGCAATGGTGTTGATTACGGCAACACAGAGAGAGAGTCGTTTGTTGTTCAAACGGGAAACCAGTTGGATATTGACCAAACCTGTTGACAATGTATCGGAAGAACCTATTCCGGATACAGCCATGTGATTAGGAGAAGTAGGCAAACGCAAGTTTTGCACTATACACTTGTTAATGAAGGACACTTGAGAACCGGGGTCAATGACACCACGGATGGGATAAATAGAACCAGTACAGTCGGTTATGAAAGCACGAAATGTGCCTAAAAGGGAATGAGCACGTTCCTGAGTGGTTGAACTAGCAGCTGAGCATGAAAGCACTATTGGTGCAACACTGGGATTTTCAATTGATACCGATGGAGCTGGAATGGACATGGCAGAAGTTGACGGGGTTGCTATTTGCTGATCCGAATGTAATAACGTGTTATGCCGTTGGGAATGACATTTCCGGCATGATGATGTCGATGTGCATTTGGACCGCAGGTGACCACCAAGGCAATTGAAACAACGCTGATTCTTTTTCAGGAGCTCATATCGAGCTGAAATAGGTAATTGCTGAAACTTGCTGCATTGTGACACATGGTGATTGTGAGAGCAGCAGAAGCAGGAAGCAGGGGGTCTAGCTGAGCGGTTATCAACGCTTGCATGGGAAGTCTGAGCAATATACGAATGAGATTTGACAGCAGTCCGAGGTTTAACACTGGGTTCACCAATTAACTGGGTAGTTTCGATGGTTTTGATCTGTTGATTGACAAAATCCAATAAGCTTTGGAAAGTAGGTACAGTGGTGGAATCATGATTTAGTTCAAAAGCATGTCGAGATTTAGAATCCAAATTTTTCAGTGCTAATGACACTAGCAAAAAATCGCTCAAATCATCAAGTGCCAAGGCTTTGAGAGCATTGGCAGAATTTTCGTGAATGGTCATAAAGCCCTTGAGGTCAGACAATGAACTGGATTTGGCAGTGGGAAAGTCAAGTATGCTTTTGAGGTACATGTGACCAATTTGTCTCGGATTATTGTACCGGGCAGTTAGAGCATCGAATGCCAATTGGTAATTATCTTCGGTTAGATGGAATGAAGCAATGACAGAAGCAGCTTCATCGATAGTGGATGTTTTAAGATAATGTAATTTGGCAATATTACTTAACTGCGGGTCGCGATGAACCATGGAATTAAAAAGCGCAAACAAATTAGGCCAATCGGACAATTTGCCATTGAATTTAGGAATCTGAACTTTTGGCAGATGTGGATTTGCTACAGATGGGACGTTTGCAACGGGATTGACTTCAGCGTTCAATACTGAAGGTTCAGTTTTTTTTGAGCTGAAAATATTTAGCTCGGATTGTGTCGATTAATTGC
Organism: Acanthosoma haemorrhoidale; assembly: GCA_930367205.1. NCBI lineage: Eukaryota > Metazoa > Arthropoda > Insecta > Hemiptera > Acanthosomatidae > Acanthosoma > Acanthosoma haemorrhoidale. Next base: position 31,753,069 of record OV884012.1, read on the forward strand.
ACAAAGGCTACGTAAGGTTGTGTAGTTTCAACTTGATCAGTAGCTGGCAAATGCAAATTGAATTTTTTTATGAGGAAATTAAATTTCTTGAATTCCTGTTCAATTTCAGATAAGCGTTCATAGTTGGCCTTAAGCCGAGGTAAATCGGCTATAGTCATTGTCTTAGCAGAGTCTGATAAAGCAGTTGCAACTGCAAAACTATCATTTCGCTGACTAATAGCTAAATCGATTTGTTGTTGTATTTCTTGGGAAGTTGGTGGAGCCATTTTAATGCTATTACTATCAGAAATAAATGGAATTAGTGGATATTTACAGGAAAATATAAAGGGAAATCATGTACAAGGAAAACAGAAATTCTGAAATTCAAAAGTTGGTGATAAAATTAAATTGAGTACTAATAATAATTAGACAAACAGTAATCACAGTTTGAGTTGATGTGGTTTAGACACCTGGCGCTAGTCGTCGCGATTCGATTTGACTAACCTTCTGACTCAAACTGATGATCAATTGTCAAATTAATAGTTGGACAGAATAATCCGGAACACGGAGAACCAAAAAATATGTTTGGAATTTCACCAGTTGAAATCGCAACCGGCAAACGAGGCGACTGATTCGAGAAACTAATTAGCCTGGGGATAATTAGCTATACGTTTGAGTTTTAAGTGGACTGTAATTATTTGAGAGTCTCGTTAGAGAAATGACAATATCAAATGTAAACACAGTAATGCAAATTCCTACCTGCTTCGATGTGACGACAGCGTGCGAATCTCCCTTCTTGAACTCCGATAACCTAGAGATTTGGGCCCAAACTCCAGATTTATCCAAGTCCCGATTCCTCCAATACCTGTCTGCGTTTAATCTGAAATGTCGCTTCTCCAAGACTGCGTACTAGTGATTTGAATAATGACTAAACAAAGATAATGGCGTTGAAAATACGCTTGAAAAACAGTGTGAAAAATGATAACTGTTGAAGACAAAAAGAGACGCTATAATAATGAACATGAAAATTACCACCTGAGAGACAAAAGTGGGGAAAAACGCTGATCGAGCCGGCAGGCAGCGCCAGCGTCTGTGATTCACAGAACTACCGAATGGTTTCGGGTAATTACTTATTGAATAGCAAATTCAAATTAAAATGAAATTAAGTTTACGCAAATGGCGTAAACACTATGTTTTTTGTTAAAGTAACGTTGTTGTTGATTGATATAAATAATTTTTGTTAGTTTATAGAGTCCTTTTAGTTATTCCTTTACCTTTTATATAATAATATAATAATTTTACTTGGCTTGACAAGTATATGGACTGGTAAACAAAAAAAAACTCAAATAACAAAATTGAGAGAAAGCCTCATTGACGAGTTCTTATGTCTTACATTTCCTAGCGAGTTCTGCCGGGTTAAGCAATGAATCGGACAACAGTTAATATATATGCACACAAACCCGTTTTAAACCTTATGGAAATTATGTTGTTTTTTTTACCTACCACTATATTTACAAGGTAATCATCTGTATTGTATAACTTTAATCATTATTACAATTATAATCGTAATATGCCATCATAGTAGAGCTCTTAATTTATAAAAGACAAATACATCAGGTAAATAATATTATATTATTATTATTATTATTTGTTCCGGCATTTGTGCACCGCGGCCTCAGTGAGACCTATTGTGCGCCGTCCATGTCCCTGTCCTATATATGTGACAGGCCCACGGCCTTTGCAAATCTGAGGATACTGAGTGGATCGATCAGTTCACATAGTTTGGGGTCTACAATGCGATCACTACCAAAGTGAAGGTATCGCCTTCTAGCTAGGTTATCACAGTCACATATTATGTGACGTGCCGTTTCTCCCTCTTTCTTGCAGAATCTGCAGATTGGTGATCCCACTATCCCCAAATTAAAGAGGTGTTTGTTTAACCGACAGTGACCTGTATAGAGTCCTGTCACACTCTTGAGTGTCCACCTGTCCATTGATAGAAGTGCTGAGCTTCTTTTCTTACAGGGTCCATCAAGAAACAGTTTCGAGTGTTCCTGTTTCTTAGTTTCTCTCCAAGAGAGTCTTGCCCTGTCCTCTAAAGCTAATTTTATACGCTTTTTAGCGTAGCTGAGGCTGATACCACATATGGGTTCAGGTGCAAGAGGTGTCTGTTCTGAGCCCACCCTTGCAAGGCCATCTGCCTTTTCATTGCCTGTGATGCCTGTGTGTCCTGGCACCCAGTCGATTCTAACCTTATTGGCTAGCGAGAGTGTGTTAAGGTTGTTTTTACACTCCTCAACCAAATAAGATCTGGTCGTATAGCTTCTCAGGGCGCCCATGGCTGCCTGGCTATCCGTGAAAATTGTGATCAGTCTGTTTCTTACACCCTCCCCAATTAAGGTTTGGGTACAGACATTGATCGCCATCACTTCGGCCTGAAAGACCGAGGTGTGTCTACCTAAAGGAATAGAAATCCCAGATTCTGGTTTATCTTTCCTCCATATGCCGGCCCCTGATCCGTTTTCTGTTAGTGAGCCGTCTGTATAGCAATTAATCCCATTACACAGTTTATGTGGTTTGGTCTTTGTGTTTACCGCACAGTATAAGACGTCTGTGTGTTTCTTAAAATAAATAAATAAATATTATAAATAAATAAATAAATAATATTATAGCTCAAAGAGAGATTTTTCAGATAGGATTATTTTTTATGAAAGGCTTTGGTTGTTATAAGATTGTCCTTATATAATGCTTGAAGAAGATATAAACATAAAAAAAATAGCATTTTCTTAGATTACTGAAAAAGCAAAAAATGCTTAAATTTTAATATCTCCAACATTTAACTTGAGCATTAATTTTTAAATTATTTGCAAAATAATAATAATGACATTCTCATGTCTTAAGAAGATATATTGAAATTTACATACTAATAATTTTCATAGCACTCAACTGTAACTCACAGATTTTTACTAGTGGGAAAAGGCAAAAGTATATAAAAAATGTAATGCTTAAAAATTAATTAATTTTGATATTTGTGATTTATGTCAATATGAACTAATAAAATTGAATAAGAAGCATCACAGAAAATCAAACAATTTATTACAAAATAATCGCATAAGAAAACATAACAGCAAACAGAATAATTTCTATTGCGCTCCTTTAATAGCTGTTAATTAATTAAAAAAAAATTTCTTCATACCCCCTTGTTATTAAAAATTCAATATAGATTGTATATAAATGAATCTATTTACAATAGGTCCATATTATATGTTATATGTGCTTGGCTACATTTTACACTTTGATTTGCGATGGTTACAAAGGTATAATGTAAATTATACATTTAATGTCTATACATGTTTAAAAAGTGATGGGGCTCACTCTATGAATCATATAGCTTAAATCGTACATCTAATAAACAAAATCTTAGCCTAACTTTCCCCGAAGGGTATTTAAAAGCTATGGATGACTAATTGACTATTATCGGGTAGCAGTCGGATAAATATAAGGCCTTGTACACGTTTTGTAATATCTTATATTATGTAATATACTACCAATTTAATTACAGAAAATCTCAGAGATATATTTTTCTTTGCTTGGAGCGAGGTATATAATATTTTACTGGATGCGGAGCCCATAAAACCACCGCAAGGCTTTATGTCTGGCAGGGTTCATGGACTACATGCCTTACTTTAAAACTATTTTATTACTCTACGTCAATATATTATGAAGGAGACAATATAATATTTATTTGAAATTGACACTATTTTACTGGCCACAGTGTAATTAAATCAGAAACGGGAGATGTAAAAGGTTATTAAATGAATTAACGAAAACACATAAATAAAAAGAAGTGTAGTTTATAATAAGAATTATTATGATAAATTTAAGTCAAAGTTGATTTGTATGAACATAATTAACTGTGTTAACTTGATTATGTCCCTAATGTAATACGAATTTAACAGATAAATTGCTATGTATCTCATCAGCACACTCTGATGAAATAAATTCTAAGATAATATCTTAGTTTTTATCTTATTTTTAACAAAAACAAATTTGCTTTTAGGAGCCACGAATAAAGAACGCAAATTTAATGATATTCAAGCTCCATAAATGCTTTTTGATCAATGTTGAATAGTAAATATGAATAGTGACGACATTTGGTCTACCTAATAAAAGTGTCTCATCAGCTATTTCAGAACAAATACTGCTTAGTTTTTTTTTGAGGCATCGGCAATAATTTATGTTATAATCTCAAGTGGCGAAGATCTCTTGGTATTTTTTGTTCGCATTGTAAGTCATTTATATTCCTGGTTAAGAGCATATAAGGTTTATTATGTAGATATTATAAATAATAAAAATTAAAACGCTGATTAATAAAAATTAATAATTAATCAAAATAATATTTTGATACTACAGTCACTCGAAAAAGTGATTAAGAATATCGTTGATTCAATGGTTACAACTTGCCAGCAGTAGTTTTATGAAAAGGTCCATACTCCTATATAGTCCCTGCAGTCTACAATGTGACCTAAAACCGCTTAGCGTTAGAATAATTTGCCTAAACTTGGTATGCTTACATTGTTTTTTTTCCATACTGAATTCAGGTTCGATATTTTATCAAAAAACATTTTTCTGGGATGGTTATTTTAGTACAAAACCAGGTTTTTGGGCGAACCTGAAAATTATACAGGATAAAACGACATTCATTCATTGTTGGTTGAGATTTCTATACTGAATACCTTCTTTGGCATCGTATCTTTCTAAAAAAACAAAACAGGAGAGCCTGGAGAAAGCCTCTTTCAGATACATATGATCAAAAAAAGTTTAATTGGAGTCTGTTCTTATCTTGTAGGGCAGTCTTCTTAACTTCTAGCTCTGTATTATTAATATAACACTTGATGTCAGTAAACGTGCTAAATAAGGTAGGTGAACTTTTCGGTGGTTGTAATATTATAAATACTATATTATTATAAAATACGTAGAATCGATCCTTTTATTGTATTTGTATTATAACTATCAGTTAATGAAAACTGTGGGATTTGAGGAAAAAGTGTCATACTCATGATTTGGGAAGCATAGCAATGAGTGGAAGTCGGGTCACGCACGCAAATTTGATACTATTTGAATCCTCTTTATTGGTTGTAACGGCCGTCGTGGGTTGTTGAGCAATAAAATACAAATTTATTGGTCTTCGAATAGTATTATATAAAAAGCACTAGCGTTTTTGACAGATTGAATACATCAACTGATGCTGAGCAGAGATGGATGCCTAATCTACGGTCAACTCTGAACATAAACTATCTCTCTCCTTCATGTCTGTGCAGAGGATAATACTAGAACGAGACAGCTCACATCAGTATCAAACTGTTGTTCGTACTATTGCATACACCTGCCTATACCTATACCTATACCTAAACCTATCATCAGATGATGGCACTATAAATATGTTGAAATGGTTATTGATGAATTAGTAGACTAATAAAATAGATTGCTAAATACAAATAACTGTTTGTTCTGGGACCATGTCCGCTATGAATAACTACACATAGGGGGGGGGGGGGATAATAACATTAGATAAATTCAGAGCATAGCTTGAACTAGAGAATATTATCCAAGAATTCGTTTAAAAAAATATATAATGTTTAATTAAATTAACAAAGGTTGAGGAAAATAAATAATAAAATCAGTATATAATAAATATTAATATATGAGGCGAATATGCATACTTCCTATGTTAGCAAGTGGAATGACAGAGTGATAAGGAGGTATTAGAATAGAAACGTTATAAAAGTCCTGAATAGAGGATCTTATGTTCCGGGAATTGGCTGATGATTTAAACTGTAGGATATTGTAAATATAAGGGAGGTCGTGATTTGGAAAAAGTTTGTGAGAGATCACCCTACAAAAATTAGAAAATGGAAAAATACAATAAGGTAAAAGTTTTCTGTTTTGCTCAGACAAAAGAAAGTCAAATAAGTTGCGGTGGCAGTGGGGAGTTTAAATGTTAGTTAATAAATAATAAAATCTCTCAATATAAAATAAACTACTAACCTACAAAGTTATACTTAAGCCAATCTGGACATACGGAATAGAGCTATGGGTGACAGCAAAAAAGTCGAACATCAAGCGTATCCAATCCTTTCAATCAAAAGTCCTGAGAACGATAGTAAATGCCCCTTATTACGTTAGCAACAAAACCCTTCATAACGACCTTAATATACCCAACATTCTTGAACTCATCCCTTCCAAGTTTATTAAATTCCACAGTAGCCTTTCCAAACACCAAAATCCTGTAGCACAGTCATTGTACTGCGCCACTCATCCCTATAATCCTCCTCGAAGATTAAAGCGGCAGTGCCCTCTTAACCTGCTATAAATACGTGACAATGGGAGTCATGGCATTGGCCAGTTTCTCGAATCATGTCCTGAGTGTCTGTGGCTCTCGGCCTCTTGGTCAGCCTCCACTGGCTCGTAACCTTTGACGTGGCTGACAGGGGAGCGTGACGGACTTCCCAAGACTCCGCTTTCTCTTTCGCATGTGGATTTGGGAGGCCTCTGGGCTGTCTGTAAATATTGTATGAATGAGCGAGTGAATGATGAACTGTAAATATGGTATGAATGAGAGCATTTATCACAATTACTTATTGCCTTATAAGCCAGATTGTTATTTTAGCACAATGAAGGATTTTCATATATAAAAAAAATAAATAATAATAATATTGCGATGTGATAATTATTTGATTTAATAGAAAGGTTATTCTTAATATTCAACAAAATAAATAAAGACAAAAAATAATAGTTTCACGAAATAATAACATGGCCATTTAACAGAACAAAAATTAACCTATTGTTATGAAACTAAAATTAAAATGCGCATTAACAAGTCCTTAAGTAAAAGGAAAAAATAGGTTACATGAAAAATTCTTCTTGAAGAATAAATAACAAAAAAAATAATCGCTCAACACAGCTGCATGTAAAATGTTCTAAAATGTTTTCTTTATGTTTCACACCATGCTCTCTCTGTGATGATGAAATGAAATAAAAGTAGCATTACTCGCAGTAAGGAGTCGGAGCAATGTAGCAATATAATAAGTTGCATCAAGGTTTCTTGATTAGAGACCTTAGCACCTGGTACAAGGTGATGAATGAAGTTGAGCCGTTAAGAGAGGCGTCGAGCCAATGAGTGAGAGTGGCGCTGAGCCAATAAGTGAGACTTCGGAGCTGGCCGAGAACTGTCACTTATTCCCTCCAAGTATCAGAGGCATCTAGTGAAGTGTCAGGACCGGCTGGAACTTAAGTCATCAGTACACTGTACGATAACACGCGTTTGCAGACAAAACTATTCACATTTGTGAAATCACCTCATAGGGCTGCAACAAACGTATTGCGTTTGTAAGCCTTCATGAATCTTGGATATATGATAGTAAGAAGGCTGGTACAGCGTTTGGAAGGAAACTTAGAAGGAACAGGAAGGTACTTTGTAAACCGGTGGCATAATCCAAAAAACTGCTCACGCACAACACATAACTGACCAACGCATCTACCATCTACAAGAATATCGTCTCATAGCATGGCAACAGGGAGCCAATCATAAACTAGTGGATTCAATGCCTCTATAATGTATATAGGCACCTTGCCTGGAATTACGAAACATTAACATTAATAAATGTCAAAATAAAATTAATTACTTTGTAGTATGAACCATTGAACTGTGGAAAGCAAAAAAATTTATATTTTTATCTTCTTTATCACAAAAAAATGTTAGATTATCACTAATTATGGACACCGATGTAGGCATATTTTTCATAATCTGGCCAAGGTGCCTCCAATAGGGCTGTAGGTTATAGGAAGCAGCCGGAGCCTGGTAGATGGCTCCGAAAAGGGCTCATCAATAAGTAACGTGAGCTAACGAATTATAAATGGAATAGTCAACAGTGCAGCTCTGACCTCAATACCGGCAGTGGGTGGCTTTATTTATGGAGGCCTTGGCTGCCCGCTGCCCAGGCCTCAATATTTGGAGTATTTAACAACTTCTGATACCAATATTAATTCAATTAATTGTCAGATTAGATAGATACCTTACAATATAAAGTCTTGCGAAACCGCCGAGAATGTACCTTTCAATATTCCGAATAATACTCTCTAAAACAGTCCATCTATACAGGCTCACAGACCCTCGAATTCCCTGAATGTCCATTAGACAATATCTGACCGCGCAAATCCTCATACAATATAACTTTCAGGTATGACCCATCCTTAATACTTTCCTTGTAAATTGAAGAGGAAGCGTTTTTTTTTTGTAATTATTCAGTCAGTGGTCAGTTTTCTCCCCTCTTGGCATGAGCGTATGTGGCTCTCGTTCTATTCTTCTGTCTCCACTGATACGTAGTGGTGGCGCATGGGAGATCTAATAAATCCTTGCCTTCTTTTCCACAGCTAAGAAGTTGAAAATTCTATGGGCGAGTTGAAAATTAACATGAATTAGTTAATCTAATGATCAGTAGCCTCACTTATGTAAACTGAAGAAAAATTATTGAGCGATAAAAGCAGGACTCAGCTTGAGATTCTTCAAGACCTATTGAATTAAGTAAAACAATAAGTCATCAATTTGAATCAAAAGTATCTGTTGATACTGTGACCAGTCAGTAACCATCGCATATATACACATAGGTACACTGAACACTTAAGAACTAGTTCTCTGAAGACACTGAAAGTAATAAAACAGGAATAAATGAGCTTACTTCCTCAATGCGTAGAGGCGATAAAACATCTTAAATATATAAATGCTTCATGCCTGTTTTTTATTTATCTCTGCCATTTTAAGTTTAACAAATAAAAAAAAAAATATGAATGACTAAAACTTCCATTTCAAACATCAGATTTATATTGGCTCTCACGACCCTTTTAATAGAAACGTTTTTCCGATATTATAACTTTTTAGTGTTACTGCATTTATTTTTCACTGGTCCGTGGAGGAAAATTAAGGAGGTGGGACAATTAGTGACTTTTTTATGCTGTCCGTTATTGAATATTATCCACTGTATTACTTCAAACTTTGTATTCAAAGGATTTTCTGATCAATTAGATTTCCGATAGGCTAACAGCTACTCAGAGATACATACAGATGATGTTCTCTCCTTAATGAAAGTATATCATCTCCATTCATACTCATAAATTAAGAAATTAACATTTCTACCCATATATAGCTTTTATTTCGTTCAACTTTATTTTTTTATCGTGTAGTAGTATCCTAATTGTGGGCTGACAATATTGTTAACATTTACTTCACAAAATATTAGTAAACAATAATATTTTATGCAAGTTAATAAAAGAAAACTGTGCTATTGGTGGAAAGGCAATGGAGTTGACATTTATTTCATCAATCAAAACCAACGAGAAACCTGGAACGTTGCTACATCAATCATGAAATCAATTTTATGAATTTAGATTTATATAAACGAAATATAGGTCGTAAAAAATAAAAGTAGTCAAGATTTAAAATTAAGTGGGTTAACTGTAGGCACTAAGGCACGGTTAAGGAAGAATTTAGATTGTGTTTTTATATTTTAATAACAGATTTTTCTCACCCTTATTTACTTTATTTAGGGATAACGGAGGGTGTGCTATCCTACCCAGTAACCACCTCACTTATTTTTTACGGGGTAGCAACCCTCCCCATCATCAATAAAGAACAGAACCTCCCCTTATGCTGCACATGGAATTTTACTTCATCATAGCGGTACTGCAAGGAAAAAAAAATTGTACAAATGGAATCGTCTTTTATATTTTACATTACAATTGGTGCACTGTACCTTTCCGATGCTCAATCGGTTTTGAAACTTTGCATACCTTGTTCTTGTGAGTTCAATGCAATACTTTGTTGATATGTACTATTTATTTTATTATATCAAAGAATTTTCCAAACAATTGGATTGCCGGCAGGCTCACCGCTTGAGAGATATAAAGAAGACTTTTTCCTCTAAATAAATGTATGTCATCTCAATTCATGCTCATAAATTAAATATTGAACGTTTCTAGACACATATATATATATATATATATATTGCAGGGCGTCAATAAGTACAATGGTACAGCCGGCTACTAGACTACTTTAAATAGTAATAATAATAATAACTGAAGTGGCACCCCCACTATATTTTAAATGGAACTAATTACCTTATAATTATATAATTGACTATTTAATACAATAATCTAGTAATTGTTGTCCAAAACAAACCTTTATTAAATACCAAAAGAAATTGGGAAAGGCTAATACAATCAAAACGTAATTCACTTTAGAATTGATTATACATAATTTTTTAAAATCTAATTATTAATATAAAAAAATGAACTTATTCCCTACAGAGTAATTGTATAAATTATTGTTATACAAATGAATTAAATTGAGCTAGTCATCCTTAATCTTTACTGCCTATTGAATTTTGAAAGAAAACATTCAACATTTAAATAATAGGCATCAGGGGATCTTTTAACTAGTATTCGTAACCTTAGTTATTGTTCTTTGGGAGTTCCTTGAGTAGCGGGGTCGTTTGATGTTTCCTTTATTTTGTCCATACAAATAATTTCCCTTTGTTGAATTTCCTTACTGAATCCTTATTATGCCTTTAATATTTATTTTATGATTACAATGACTTCTTATTACCACCTAATTTTAACTTATGACTTTTTAATTCTTAAAAAAATGAAATAACCGTTCAACTTATAACAATAACCTCGTTCGTTGGGAGATAGACGGGCACTGACTACTCCTCCGACTCTTCTCCATGTTTTCAGAGCTGTATCTTCTGAATACCGATTCTATTGACCAAAAGAAAGGTCAGAAGTCTTCTCCTGGATTTGATTGGCCGGGCTTTGTTATCCGATGCGTGGCGTGGGTGAAAGCCAGGGTGTCCACGCCGATCTGCCGGCCTCTTCTGAGAGCCTTCGGTCAACTGTCCGGATAACGGTATCCTGCCCATGATCCCCAGACCTTTCTTATCTCAACTTATACGGAATGAACGGTTTGGAAAAATAAATAAATAATAAAAATGGTTTGCTAAGATTACTGCATTTCGGTATTTATTTACTTGAATTTTGGAAAACTCAAAAGCCAGGACGTCTCAATATCAAATATATAATGTGAATATATATGTTTATTTATTTATATGGTACGGATATTGTATGTGTATGTACTATTTGAAATTTTTAGCTTTGTTTAACTTGCTGTTATAATCGCGTTTGACTGACGTTAAATCAAATTAGATTAATGCTAGTTTTGGACCAATCAGAAGTTAAAAGCAATTAAATTTTCTTGGTGGCATTCTATTATTGTTAGTCAAAGAAAATATAGTGACTCAGCAGGAGCATGAATTCGAGACCAAGAGATATCCGGTTGAATGTTGTATCCCAGTGGGGACGATTGCAAATCTCTTTTGCTACGGTCTCGCAAACCTATCAAAAACATCAGTAGAAGTGGTAGCAGGTACAAGTTTGTCTTGTGTACATTTTTTTGTGATAACTGCTTTGATTAGATGAAAATTTATTATTTCTCTTTTATCTAGCTAAGTAGCTATATTATATTGTACACATAGTTGCCATTTGTCTTTACAAATGGCACATTGATGATACCTCATTAAATTGAAAACACATGTTATCTCAACCGCCGAATTCCAAGTTTTCTTAGCCGAAGAATTTAAGCTGTGACGCTTACCGTGGTATAATTCAACAACATTCTTTTAAACTGACTTGCAAAAAATCATGGGAAAAGAAGATAATAAAAGATTCTGTGAACTTTTAACATTCATCATTAAAAATATAAAAAGTACTGTTAACTTTAAAACAGATGACGAGGGTATAGGGTGACACTATGTAGATCTCATAAGTAAAGTATATTTATTACTATTTGAAATTAATTATCAGAATTAACATATTTGTTTGTTGAAACTAAACTTGAACTGATAACACAAAATAACTTCCGCCTACAACAAATTCCCAGAGGGTACTCACTTACCACTAACATGGACGATATGAAGTACAATAACTATTTCCTGGACGTAAATTGACGATGTTGATTTATTTATCTTTGTTTTTAATTCGGAACGACAGCATGTAAGTAGTACGCATATCATTTAAATGTGATTAATTTATTGTGATCATATTAAAATTTGTTCTAGTTATGTAGATGTTGTCTAGCGATGAAATAATATAGTCAAAAACGTAATAACTAAAAAAAGTCATGAATAAAAATCTACAGGTGGATTTAATGGACAGTTTTGTATTTTAAAAAAACATTTCTTCAGGATCATTTTTTAAAATTCGGTTATCAATTATTTGAAAATTTTCTGTTTACCTCAGTGCAAACATGTGTTGGTCCGAAGCATTCCTGTTCTCCTTTCCTCGATCATTTGAATAATAGTTGACCTCCGACTCCCATCTCTTTATCTTGCATTTATTACTTCATTGGTGGGGCCCTTGGCGTTGGCATATAATAGAAGAGCTTTTTGGACAATTCATAACAGGCACTAAAAAAAAAACAAAAAACATTAAAATGAATAAAGCAGTTACGGGTGCCAGATCTCACTAATGGGATCGATGGAAGGTACTGAACCCTACAACAGGCACCTAATTACAGAGGTTGCACCCAAACCCTTATGCTGAGTTTACAAATTCCCCGTAGTATACAGATATCCTTGATGAAATGTTTTTGAATATCCAGCTTTTTGGAGCGATGTAGTCCAGTAGTGTGGCAAAATACAAATATATTTTTTAAATTGAAAATATCCAAGACACCAGGCGGCGTTACGACGTTATTCCAAGTAAGGTGAGATCGCCTAAAGAATTAACTTAATCCGGAGACCGTAAATTTGGCCACTAATGCCTGAGGAGGTAAGGAATGCAGCCGCTTGTAAATAATTTACAGGAAAGAAGCAGGCTCAACTTTAGCCAGGGCTTTATAACTGCTTTGTTCTTCTGGTCTTTATTTTTAACCCTCGACGTTTTCTTTCTCTCTATCTCTCCCTCCCGCTTTCTCTTTTTCCCTTTCTCTTTCTTCTTACACACACCAACCAACTCTCCGGGGCTTTATTTTCTTTATGTACCTGTTTGTTACTGACGGGTCCTAAAGTAGGCAGTGGCTGGTCCATATAATACACTGCCTTTGGATTTCCTTTAGAGTTCTTGTGACCGACCGGTTTAGATTATATACAATCATCATAATAATGTCATAAAAAATAATAAAAACATAGTTCTAATCGAACAGTATGTTCACTCATCGTAGCTTGCAGATTTTATTAGATTTTATATTGTTTTAAGTATTTTGTATGAACTTCGAGTATTTTCATTTCATCAGTAGCCCTGAACTGTCTGAGTTTATATGCATCGACCGATCAAGGATTCTAACTATTTCGCTTTTAAAATATATAATAACAAAACCAGATATGTAATAATAACAACTTTTAATTGTTTAACTATAATTTTTATTAGTATATTTTATTTGTTTTCACTATAAAATTCATTAGAATATGGTTTTATGAAAACTTATAATTTCATATCTAATATTATATTTAATAAAACAACTCTATTATGATATAATTACAATCTGACTCATTGAGCAATAAGTAATTGTGATAAATGTTTTCATTCGTACCAATTTACAATTTTTATTCACTCGCTCCTTCATACAGTATTTACAAACAGCCCAGAGACCTCCCAAATCCACATGGTTGTGACCTCTCTTGCGTTCAAGAGAGGAAGCGGAGTCCCCCACGCTCCTCCGTCAGCCGCGTCACCGGATACGGAGCCACATACGCTCAGGACATGATTGGAGAAACTGGCCATTGCCAGGATTCCACCGTTATGCATTGATAGCAAGTCACGTGGACGAGTGTCCTCCGGCAGTCCGTTTTAGTTTCCGAGGAGGGTTATAGGGATGAGTGGTATAGTGCAATGACTGACCTAGGGGATTAGGGTGGTTGGAAAGGCTACTGTGGAATTTCATAAACTTGGAAAGGATGAGTTCGAAAATGTAAGATATCTTAAGATCGTAATGAAGGGTTTGGTCGCTGACATAGTAAGGGGCATTAACTATTGTTCTCAGGACTTTTGATTGAAAAGATTGGACACGCTTCATATTTGACTTTTTTGATGTCCCCCATAGCTCTATTCCATATGTCCAGATTGGCTTAGGTATAACTTTGTAAATTAGTAATTTGTTTTCTATTGAGAGATGGGATGTTATTTGAAGTAGTCTGTACAGTTGTCCAAAGCGTCTGTTTAGTTCTTTTCTTTTTAGACTCGTACGTGGGTTCCAGGTCAGCCGTTTGTCGAGATGGATTCCTAAGTACCGTACTAACTCGGATATAGGGAGAGGAATGAAATTAAAAGGAACAAGTGGACAAGTCTTGTGGCAGAAGGTGAAGGTAATGTAGGAACATTTTGCTTCATTAACTTTGATTCGCTATTGGTTGCACCAATACTCGATCTCATCAAGGTGTTTTTGAAGGTTATGGGATCGGCGCTATCGGGGTCTGAGTGGGATGGCAAGACTGGAGTGTCATCTGCAAATGTAATATTATAGTTATTGGTTTGTTTTTATTTATAGGTTTATTGGTGATCTAACTCGAAGTTCAAAGAAAAAAAAAATTAAAATTACATTAAGCAGCAATTCGCCATACATTGTTTTGAGGTACCGGTTTTGACTTACATACATACTTCAAATGATAGGAAATTGGAAGCTGTTCTCAAGATCATTAGTATGAAGATAATTAACTGTACTCCATTACTAAAAGACACACACAAACACGTTTAGTTGGACGTGACATTTAGTATTTTCCTAATTAGTTTTGTATTTGTTTTTAACTTTCATATTTATTATAAATTCTTCCAGCATAAGAAATATGTGCTTCGGGATGTGAGTCAAAGATTGTTTTGCCACTCAACCACTATCATAAAACCTATTTTATGCATTAACGCATTGATAATTGTAAAAGTATAAGTAATTGTAAGCAGTGCCACTTATAGGTTTTATTATCACTGTACAATTTTAAATACGGTTGGTGATCCTCAGATATTCTATATTGTAAAAGAAAAAAAAAAGGGTCTAAAAATGGGGTTAAAAAAGCAAGAAAAAAAACGTAGAATTATAGAGGTGTAGGAAGGGTTGGTGCTGGTCTGTTGGCAACTCGATGAGGCGTCCTACGCATTGTACCCTCAGTTGGCATAACTGCTCTCTGGGGACCTACCCGATCATTCCCTTCAGTGCTACTACACAAGGGGGAAATTTTAAACTTTTAACTGGCCCTGTAATAATACTATTTGAACAGTTTGGGTAAACTGTAAACTGTGCTCATTCCAACTTCTGCTAAATTTGTCAAGGATTTAGTATTATCACTGTCTCACACGCTCAGACGGATCCACACGACGACACAAATCACAAAAAAATAAATCACGTATTTACTTTACACCCCTTTAAATTGTTTTCATATAAATAACTCTAAATTTCACAGAATGGTACCATCATATTTATAAATACAAATACACAATCAATTTACTTTGTATGGGAAAAAGATACTTTGATCTTGCGTGTAGAAATACTAAGTTCTCATGGTTCGGTATAACAGGTTAAAAACAATACTTTCTGATGTACCATTAAAGTTAACTTTTAACCAGTCACAAATTAGTTCGCATGGATGGAGCTAAAACAAAAAATAAGGAATTACTAAGTTTGGAGTTTTAGAAAATCTGTTTTATAAATTTATTATTTATTTCCAGGAAAGTATCAACCATTTAGATTATGGATGGCAAAGCATCTCCGTCTGTCGGATTTGTGTTTTCCAATGTATATTTTCTATTCATCCATTCTTTATTCCAACTAGCTTTTAACAGTCAATACGGTTCAGCTTCGAGTTATCCGAGTTAAACCTTTTATTTTTTTTACATGTTTATATTTAGTGTGATGGTTCAGTTTAGTCAATCAGTCCGCATTCTTTATGATGATGACATCTTATGTTTTCTTTTGGCCCCTTCTCTATCGTTGTCAATTTTTATCGCATATCAGAGGGCGACCTTTATACATAAAAAAGAAAAATGACTGTAAAAATAGAGGGTCTGACCTAAATGATGAAAATTACCTAAAGTTACAGACCTCGAATACAGAAACGTTTATTTGGTCTATGGTCCGAATCCTGACTGGGAAGAAGTAAATTCAAATCTTTTGTTTTGAAGTTGTCACGTTATTAGTTGAGTAAGAAGTGATAACTACAATAACTAAGCTATAATTTAAGTTAGGTAATTCCTAAAATTTGAAGAGGGCTTTCAAGCAGCTAAATTAATTAATGTTCTATTTTTCGTGAAATCTTGGATTATTTTTGATATTTATTATCAGCCTCCTACTAGACGGCAGATTCCCAACATTAAGAAAAAATGGTTCTACTTGTTTTTGAAGATCATTATTTAGTTTACTATGATGCATTTGAAAATTACCTAACATTAATAGTTTTTTCAGTCATATTTCCTATTCAAAAAACAACTTCAAAAACACAAAATTTCAAATTTGTTCCTTCCATTTGAACCATAGCCCAAGTGAACTTTTCTGTTGCATTTGAGGTCTATCACTTCTTAAAGTTTTGGACATCATTTACGTTACACCCTAGATAAAAAAATATCATACAGACATGGACACCCTTGGAAAAAACGAAACGAAAACATAACATAATAACAGCAGTGTTCAAAAACATAAGATAATGATAAAATATACAAGATAAATATATATATGGGAGATGCGGTATCAGAGGTAGGAACCCAGATTCCGGAAATGGACAGCAATATTCAGATAACTGTTAAATGAATTGTTCAATAGCAGACTACGTGAGCAAGAACGCGGGCTCCCTCAATACTTCGAACCTTGCTGTACCAATCACCACCAAAGTATGACCTGGACGAGGTCCTTACCTTAGATAGTTTCAGTGTGGTCCACTAGAAGACGCTTTGGGCGTGGTCCATACCTGAGGTATGGATTTGGGGGGTCATGTATTTGGGGTCATGTATTTGGGGGGTGTATCTATACCTGCTGGCTGGTCATATCTGCCACTCACACGGCCTTCTTGACAATAGGCATGTTTTTGCGGCTGTTGCTCTGTGTAATGAACCGTAATTGGTATTTGTCGTAAATGAAAAAAAAAAAATTGTACCACCAATGTATAAATATTAGAGCTTAGAAAAATGAGTCTCTTCTTGGGATTCCCTTCTACTGGTGTTGAAAATTGTCCAGTTTGTTATCAAGATCAGACGATTATTTATTGTAATAAATTTTTGAAGATGTTACCAAATCATTTGATGATATTGTTAAAAAAATTGGTTTATGCTTTTATTGTTTGAACTCAAATCATAGAGTAAGAGAGTGTGAATCCACTTATCGTTGTAGATCTTGTAATGATCCTCATCATTTGCTCTTACATTTCATTAAATATACAAATAAGCCCTCTCAAAATATTAAGATATTAAGGGTCCAAGTCGCTCACAGGAACCTTTAAATTTAAATACTGTTCAGTCTAACGATGAAACCCCAACCTCAGTTCTAGAAACTAGTTCGTTCTCTCCAGCTTCCAATGTTCTTACAGGTACTGTTTTGTTGCATATCAGAGAGGCATTTGGTTCCTTTTAGAGCCGATTTAGATAGCGGTTCTTAGAGGGTTTTTTTCACTCAATCATTTGTTCGTTGACTGGGCTTCCCGCCTTGTAAATCTTGTGTTATAGTTGGATCACCAACCTCTATTAAAAACTCGCCCTGCTGCTCTCACCACAGTGTTTGGCTATGTCTTTATGGGCTCACTTCCTGACACTTCATGTCATGCCCGTCACTGGTGTGGTGTCTTTGGTGGTCACTGAGCCCCCTCCTTGATTTGATAACTTATTTAATGTAACTTATGGCACCACTTCAGGCCAAATTCAGGCTATTCGCTAGGTTTTTCAGTTGTCTTCTGACGAAGAGGATCGGTCTCGTGAAGCAGCACGCATCTGGCGCAAGGATATACATTTTGAAGATATCGTCTCAGGCTCTGAGTCTGATGCGAGTGTTCTTCAGCTCCCGAGGGAGCTAACGCAACTCTGGGCTGGTGGTGGAATTCCCCTTCACAAATTGTTGAGCAGCATTTGATCTGACTGCGTTGCATTCAGGGTTGCTGAAATGTGTTTGGGTAGTAGTCATCATATTCATGATGTATTTGTGTCCTGAGCTCGTAAGAGCCCTTTGTGTCTACCGTTGCAGTCTTTGGAGGCCTTTGTTGATTCCTTTTGGTGTTTAAGGGTGGATAGCCGCTTATGTAACTCCTAGTTGTCTTGATCAGCAAAACCCACTGTTACTTACAAATAAGAGCCATTTGACTCGTCTTATTGTGGAGCACTGCCATGTTAGTAATCTGCCTTGGGGCTCAGACTCTTCAGACATAGTTGAGCCGGGACTACTGGATTGTACCTGGTAGATCACTTATTGATTCTGCTCGAAACCACCGCATCCTTTCATGGGCAATTTGCATAAGGCTCGATTCATTCCACCTGGTAAAGCCTTTGTCCATGTTGGAGTCGACTTCGCTGGACCCTTGATCGTCAGGTACTCCAGACTATGTAAGTCATTAAAGACAGATATCATTCACGGTTCATTTTACAGAGCAACAGCCGTAAAGACATGGCTATTGTCATTTTCCCTTCGAGATATCAAAACGTCCAACCTTTCCTTCGTAAGACAATATTTGTGAACTTCCACATTAGATAACCTAACACAGGCAAAAGAGAATAACCAGTGAGCGCTCTAGCGGGAGACACTAGAAACTTCTCAACGTGTGGCACAGACACCGGTTAAGACGACAAATCAATTGGATGATATGTACACGCCAAGCTCCACACCAGGGTATTTAGACTCAATACGTAAACTGTATAATATGGATTGCCACACCGGGGAGATAGAAAGTGGTCTAGTGGTGGAGATAGTGCTGGTCTAGCACCTCTGCCAATAATGTTCCTCTTACTTCTCGTTGTTGCGGCTCAGCACACCACCGCTTGACACCACCTTCAAGGCCTATAATATCTAGGCAATACAACGGGAATACAATGCAAATAAGACTCCCGATATTTATCACTAATGAAGGTTTGATGACACCGTCAAGATGGCTCTACTCACATGGGACCCAGACCACGATTAGGTTAGTCATCCCTACTCTACCACCCCACCAGATGGCATGTGACCTTGACCCAAAATAACATCATATTAGCATAAACAACAATCGTATCAAAATATACTTATTAAGAGATTGAAATTTAAGGAAAAATACTTTTTTTTTGTGTAAAGGAAATGTGACACATTCATACTACCTAACCGACGAACACTCAATACCAAATATAATCTGAATTTTTGCTGTTGTAATAAATATAAAATGCTTTTAGACCTTTAATTGTTCGGAATTCGGAACTATATGAGCTCATACAAAATAAGAAAGTCTTTCATTTTTGGCATAACGGATGAAATATACTGGGCACAATATCCAGATGACTATTACAGCTAGCATGTTGCTATAATAACCGGCCACTCAGAAGGAAGACGTATAATAATTGGACCGATAGAGCAGCGACCACTTAGAGCGACCTTCCTTCTAATTGCAGCCTTGTCAGAGGCTATAGTGCTACAGCTCTGGCTGGCTTGGACCTCCTTCGCTTCAGGCAGTCTCGGGACTAGTGAACTATATGCATCTCTGTTTATTCCAATTAAGCGGAATAATATTTCATTAACTTGCTGACAGTAAAGACAAATTCTGAACAAAAAGGGTTGTTTTTTTTTTATAAACTTTATCATTTCTTTACTGGCCAGATAACATAATTGTACATCAATTAACAGGGCAACGCAGTGGAAAAGAAATATTTAAAAAAATATTCACTTAATGACCAATTTAATTTATTTATGTTGTTTATTTTAACGACGATATACGAGTATATGTTGCCTGAGGAGGATGGACGCCTAAAACGTTGCAACAAACTGAAAATTAATAAAGTTTAGAAAAATAATATGAAGATATTTTAAAGATTATTATTAACATAATTGAGAGAGGACTTGACAAATCAAATTGAAAGACAGTCCCAAATAATTTCACAAATTAAATCCGATTTACAAAATAAATTCGATAAATGAAGAAAGAAATAGTAAATTAGCTCGCAAATCACAAATTTGTGACGAAAAAATTAAAAATGAATCCCCTCAGTTGTGAATTCAATGAGAAATTAGAAAAAAAAACTATCAAGACTTAGATGAACGCATTGAGAAAGAAGTCGAGCAACTTACTCGACAATATAATTATTTTCGTACCGATATCATAATCATAAGATAACAACACAAGTTGAAACGGGCTTAGTAATCAATAATATCACATGAAATCCCAACCCAATAGCTGAAGAAATTTAAAACATTCATATTCTCAGGACTACCTATTGCAAGCATTTATAAACAAATCAAAAGAAAACGCTAATTCATACCAAAAATTAAATGCTATGACGACTTTTGTTTAGTTACGTTAAACGGAAACAAAAACTATAGGATATGCCAACAAAACTGTAAATTCAAACTATATTTATTTTGTAAATTCCTGCAAAATTGATGACAGTCTCTTTTTGGGACCCTTACCTACTGGATTGGGAAAGAAAAGATATTTCTTCCCCATGATTGACAATTTGTCAAAATTATACCCAGTAACAATAAAAACTGCATACTCACCAAACTGTTTAGTAATACTTATCAATTGAATCCTCATTTCTTTATATTAGTTTTAATAATAAAGTTAGCGTTGTTAGCAATTATTTTTTTATTAAAACTGAATTTCTTCATTTTTTTAAAAAGTTTTTTTTTGGTTCGAAGAATCTTTTTACATTATGAAATCTTGGTTCAATTGTATTTCACTTTTTCATTTAAATAATAGTAATAAATTTAAAAAAAAAATATTTTATTTATAAGGGCGATTAGCATGATCTGGATTTCTAATTTTCCAAAATACACCACCTGATATTTTTAAATTTGTTTGATTTGAGGGTGGCCAATGAGAGTGAGCCAGGTGGCGTTGAGAAGGACAAAGTTAGTTTACGCCTAGCATTGAGTGACAGATGTACTTCCGTTCAAAGTAATCGGTTATTGTAAAGTTATTAAAGGACAATTCTACTAAAGAATAAATAATATTTCTACAATTAACATAGTAGTGGGGCCCGAAGCAATGACTTTAAAGAATCATTGGACAACGACCAGAAAAGAAAAATAGGGAACGAGGTATGTTACAATGTATATCTATATACACCCAGTATATACTATATATATGTATATACTATATACACAGCGGAAATATGTTAGATGACTCTTTAGAAGAAACAGTGTGCTTAGGTCTTAACGTTGCTGAGAAATATTATTTTATTTATCTACGTAATACAGGCTAGCAATGTTTCAGAGTTATGGTGAATGAAAGAAATCTACATATATCATACACCTGGTTGATCTGAAGTGATCATTGTCATTGTCTGATGATCCTTCTCAACGCCACCTGCCTCACTCTCATTGGCCTATGGAGGGGTCACATGTTCGGAACCCCAAATCAAACAAATTTAAAAATATCAGGTGGTGGATTATGGAAAATTAGAAATAATTTTTTTTTTAATTTATTACTATTATTTAATCTTCTTTAAATTGTAATTCACAGAAAAAATGCAATATGATAAATTATAAATAAAAAAAGTCTTGCAGCCGTAAGAAGACTGAAAGGAGAGGGTTGTACTCTCAAATACGACCGGACTGTAGCCAAAACGGCCGTTCCAAATGCTTCATTCACTTAATGATTGATTGTACTTTATATCGATATACTTTTATACTTCTTGACTAGCCGTAGATCATGGCTGACCGAATTGCTCGTAAACGTTGGCAAAGCCTGTAATTAATAATTTTTTATTAAAACTTTTCACTTCTATAAATTTCATGTTATTACGGTAGCTTTGAAAAAAAAAAAATCAGTCATGAGCGATAATATAAGAAAACTATTGTATAATTGCATGTGCTCTAATCAATCAATCCCACTCAAAATGTATTAGGATTTTCTTATAACTTCTATACTACAATTCAATGTGTTTTTTTTTATGCCAGAACAGAAGATATTTTGTCATATTTATCACACAGTTGCAGATGTGATGCTGGTTATCTCTCGATGGTTATTAGTTTACTTTGTCTTGTTACCATATCTCTTTTCTGATTCTCAGTTTCAATTTTAGAATTGCTGCATTTTATACAGTAAATTTCAAGTTCATTGTGATTCGTTACGGCCGCTAAAACAATTTAATTGAATTTTAATGTTTTTCAATGGCAATAGCAATGCTATTTATTCAGCTCTACGGGCCTTTTTCTAGGTGTGAGGCCCTGACTCAACAACGACATTGTGTAGAGCTGGGGTACCCTATCCAAGTCACGCCACAATGCAGCACGCGGGGGGTTCGGAATTGGCACGCGGTCGGCCATTAGTTTATACATTTTTTATTCCTAATTTTTTGAATTGTTTTCTACTTCATTTTGTATTTACATATTTATTGTTTATTTATTGCAATATTTTTTCTGAACTTACAGATTTTTTGAATAAATTTACTACCACGATTTATTATTATTTTTTTTTTTTAAAGAAAAAATGTTTTAAGATAAATTAATTTTCTTCGAGGCTGAAATGACTCTAGTAAGTGTAAATTAACTATTAGCAAGCAGGTTGTACATGATTACTCCTAACATACATTGTTATTGTAAAAATAATAGTTAATAAATGTCTACATTACTTAGTTATATTCTAAAAATTTACAAAAGGGGAAAGCTATTTTAAAATGAATCACCTATACTACATAGAAGTAATTGTTGTGAAGGTGGCAGGGCATAGGGGAGAGAGGGGTACAGTTGTGGCACGGCTCGATATGGGGAACGCTTAGTTGTGGCACGGGGCACTGCATGCATAGGATGAGCACCCGTGGTAAGGAGTAAACTTAAACAATTTGCGGAGAACACCACACATCAATGACAGCCCTCAGTTATGCGTTGAGCCTGCTCATAAGCATTGATGTAAGCACTAAGCTAGTTGTAAATAAATAGAAGGCTATCAGATTCGCTATAATTGAGCGGCTGCTGGACTAATCCATGCGCCGACCCGTGGCCTCCAGTCTTTGTTCTCTCGCCAGATTAGACAAGAGGTCCTTTTGGTCCCCTCTAGTGGAAGGCCGGTACCGCGCTATATTAACACAGTCCACACGCCTCACCTCGTAATAACTGCTCATCCTGTTTCCACTAACTCTTGGCAGAATCAGCCCCTGGGAATTAGTTGTACTCCAGGATCAATAGGCTGCATTATATATCATAGGATATAATCTTATCAGAAGATAACGTTTCATAATCGTACTACCTAAGACAGTGGTATCCAGTCTTGATGAAGCTCAGACATGAGGGTTAGGAATATGATAATGGTAAGGGCCCATAGGTTCTTTCAAAAATGTCCATGAACACCGAGAGTGTAAGTTATTTTGGAACGATGAAATACATAAATCATATCTTACCTTCATGTATTCAAATCAATTGTGTAGATTGATACAGAGGATAGTAAAGGAGGAGATCCTTTAATTTCTCAAAATATAATGTTTCTTGCGATAAAACTTTGTACAAAAATAATTCGGTTTCTTTTGGGTACACCCTCGTAACGTTATAAGGGCAATACAAAAATCAAGTATCGAACAGAATGCCATATTAGGCGATTTCAATACGGTTTTTAAACAGTACTGTACTAGCCACTTATAACTTTTTAGATAAGTTGATCAATACATCCTTAATGGCAGAAATTGTTTATCAAATAAAGAAGTTTTTTTTGGTAAATATAACTTTTTATCATGATTAATTCAATCAGTTCTGGAGCAGTCTCATAAGTGCCAGTTTATAATCTGCGTCCTTTATTTATTTTTAGACCATAAATTTGTCTGAAACACCAAATTGTCAAAAGTGACTTTTATCAAAATTAACAGAAAGTAATTTACACAGAATAATTAAATTAATATGTGAGAAATACCCTGAATGTTACAAACATTAGCTGATAAATCTTAACTTCTCGTTATAATTAAACTATCCACTTTTTTAAATTTTTTATTAGATAAAGACTAAATCGTGTTTCCGGAACACCAAGTTTTTTGAAGTTGGGGATATTGGTAGACGTATCAATAATCCTCTTTTTTTTGTGAAAGCCCCGGGCTAATACCTCTTAAAATAATAAAAATTTGTTTATAGTATTATTAATTATGTTTTACGGGGGGAAAAGTAAAGGTTTTTAAAGTTCTGATTAGATAACTTATAGTCGATACATATTATCAAATAATAAACAAATGTTTATTAGATCAACCAGTTTCATTTATTCGTTACTAAAAACCAAAGGAAATACATATCATATAATTATAAAATGTGAGAGAAATTACTGAACCTTGAATTTATTGATTGATGTTTAAGCACTAATAATTTTTATTTAAAAACAACTAAAAAAAAGCTGTAAAAACGTTTTTTCTCAAAATTTATTTTCACACTGAGGCAATAAGTAATTTTGATCAACGTTCTCATTTATACCATATTTACAAATCTTCATTCACTCGCTCATTCCTCTATATGTCAGTATTTACTAAAAGAGCAGTGGACCTCCCAAATCCACATGGTTGACACCTCCCTTGAATGCGAAAGAGGAAGCTCAGTCGTAGGAATTCCCCCACGCTTTTCCATCAAATGCGTCACCGGATATGAGCCAGTGGACGCTCTGGTATATCTGCTCGAGAGCCCAGACGCTCAGGACATGATTGGAGAAAACTGGCCATGGCAGGACTCCTGCTGAGTCCCCCATAGCTCTATTACGTATGTCTATATTAGCTTTAGTATAACTCTGTAAATTAGTATTTTAATTCCTATTGAGAAATACGATGTCCTTTGAAGTAGTCTGCATATTCCTTGTGTTTTTAGCCTCGTGTGTGGGTTCCATGTCAGTGACAGGACTGCAGTGTCGTCTGCAAAAGTTGCCATACTGGTATTATGAGTAAAGGGGACATCAGGGGTACATACGTTATATATCATATGATGGGACCCAGGACACTTACGTGTTGAACTCCTGCTTTATTGTGATAGTAGTTGGAATATTCTAAACCACAGGAGACTTGGAAAAAGTGGTTTAAAAGGTAGGCTAGTAGTAATTAGGACGTAAGAAAAATTGTTATTTGTAGAATATAAGGAATTAAGATTAATGCTACAAATGTAATTAATAAATAGACGTAGATGTAGATGTATTGTTTTAGTAAAGAAATGAAATAAAGACGGTTTCAAAGAATTACCCAAGGTGCGCTGACTGGGGCAATAATCCCAGTTGCACTGAATACGCGCACCATAGACATCGATGAAAGTCCCTGGAGTCTGGAGACTAGCGGGGAACTCTAGTTATGAGGGATTCGAGAACCGATCTCCAAGCCTGCATCACGGGCTCGTGGGAAACCCCGTTTGATATTCCACCTCAGGAAGGGGGGGGGGGAAGTTTGAATGCTAGGATCAGGTAAAGGGTCTGTGTTAAATCTTTTGAGTTTTAAGCACAGACCTGGGTGCCAAACCCTCTCAAAAGGCTGTGCTATGTCCAGAAAGGCACTAGTGCAATACTGTTTGGTTTATTTTTGCTTATTTGGTTCATGGAATGAATATGGTTTTGATGACTAAGGAGAGGTTTGAACTCGTACGTGAAGTATGCAGGGCCAATTCTTCTGACCTTTCCCCATCTGAAGCTACCAAGGACCCATCCTCACGATGGAGTAATTTGAAATAGGATATGGGATATATTTTATTATCTTTTTAATTCAAAGGGAAAGGATGGTAAATGTTGCTTTAGGAATCTGCTTTAATGATTGTAATAGTGATGTTCACCAGGATATCGGGATCTTTGCCACACTGTTATCTAGAAGAGTTTTGGTTGGATAAAGATAGTTAAAGAATTTAGTGCATCGTCTAGGTCTTGGGATGCTTTCAGGGACACTTTGAAGTCAACGGAATCTGTAAGAAGCTGGGGTAAGTGGTCCTAATAGAGCGGACCCCTTATAAATTGAGAAGATGGTGAATGGGTCTTAGCACAATGATAAAATCATAAGACTATGATCGGAAGAGAGGTCATTGAGGTGCGAAAATAAATAGTTTAGTGTTCCTACGTTAAAGGCTTCTAGCATAATTCACTGTTGTGTTGTCCAATGCACTTTACAAACCTGGGGGGGGGGTGGTGACAGTAAGTTTTGGTGTGGTCATATGGCTGACAATTATGTCATTCGAAGATGCCACGTTTGGGTTATGGTTTTTCGACCGGTATTCTTATATAATACAGGTGGGTGAATTCGTAGATTTTCGCTATCTCAGGGGTTCGCTCAAGATCTACAATGACTAGAGCTACTCGCTTCATCTTGTTGCCTATCCTTACGCAGCACGTTGGTTATTTTCCATGCGTTGTATCCTAGGTCTGTGAGCTTACTCAATTTCCACTGGTGGTGTAGTGGGATGCTGGTTTCTGATCACCATGCATAGCGATCTCTCTTGCTTTAGCTGATACGTGTGGAAATCTGCCTTTGTATCTTCAAAATATTTAGTGACATCCCCTATATGTATTGGGAATGTCTGCAATTTTTTGGTTGGTTGATACATCTGTATTTGTCCGTCCCTTATATTTGTTAAGTGTGAGAGTAGACATTTATAATTGACAAATTGTATACAAATATAATTGGTGGTTTAGGCTGTTTTGGTGTCGGGATAGCTTTCATGTCCTCTACGTCTGTATGTTTCAGCACCTTGAAACTGTTTGGAATATTTCTTACGTATCTTTACAGGTAATTGGTAATAGTATTTATTATTATTAAAAAAAAAAGTGTGGGACTTGAGTCATTGCACGTTGTATTGCATTAGAAATCGCAGTGCTACCACTAAGCCACAATAAGTGCCGGAGGGGTTTGCCTATTGCCCTGTGTTATCTGTGGCCCAGCAGAAACACACACAAAACCTACTCAATATGGACGGCTTCTCTGTGTGATAATATCATAACACACTGAATGGATATAGACATTAACTCACTCATTTATAAATGGCTTCCTCGTGAACCGCTCACGAGCTTTGTCTGTTGTGATAGATTTAAGACAGAAATACATCCCATGGACGGTAGTATAAGGCGTTGAGATCGATAGGAACTCGTTGGTATCTAACAATAGTGCATGAGCAGAACTTAAGAACATTTTGAAGTACAAATTTGTGCTGTAAAATGACAACATCGAGACCTGTCTGTGTCAAGAAAGAGTCTTCACGTAAGTTTCTTAAATAGTTAAGATTGAATGATTATAATAAAGCTACTCATTTTACACGTTCACCATATTGGTCACAGAGCCTCTCCTTAGCCACGAGGAAAAACATACCTTTTAACGTAAATATAATGTTGTGGTACCCGGTATTATATTATATAAAAATAATTTTTTTATCATAAAAGTTAAATCATTTTAATGAATGAAAATTGTAAAAAAAAAAAAAATTTCTAGATAAATCAGCTGTAATGTCAATAAATAGACAGTTCTTAATTTAAACTGACAATCCGCGGTACTTAACAGATTCGATGAGTATGATTTCTCATTCTTCAGCCACCACTCTGGAGGAATCGATCCATTCTAAGCCCACAATATTCATTCCATGCTTATTTTGTGTTTTCAAATTTAACCTTGTTAATATATCTAGTCAACGGTGCTTAATTCATCAAGGGAGCTCCTGTTATTTCAGGCTAATACTGTTTAAAAATATATTAATCTTTATTAAATATTTTATGATTAGTGAAAAAAATTAACAATTATTAAATTGCTTTATCAAATAATTAATGAAATAAATATAGTAGTTGTATAGTTTAAAGCTACTTTGGGGATTCATGGTATTCGCATTGCAAACTTATTAGTTTGCTTTTGTTTGTGTTTAGGATTAAAGATAATTAAACACTGAAATTGAAACTTCTATTTCTGTCTCAGTTCGTTGTTGGATTTTAGGATTTTACATAGTTTGGCTTTCATGTGACTTCACCTGTCTTATTTATCGGTGCGCATAACACCTGGTTTTGATAACGTTCACGTGACTATCTCCACTAATCTAGATATACTTCCTTTATTTCTAGCACATGCTGAGGTAAAAACGGCAATACTCATGGACAGTTAACAATCTGATCTTCCCTAGTTGATTCGTACACTCCATTCAGATAATCTCAAACGTTTAAAAATACATTGTTAAAGTTATTGTACAAAGATTGCTTGATCAATAAACACGCAATGAGATATGGAGGCAAGCCAAAAACAATATTTTAAAACTTCAGTTCCCTTGACGAAACAGCTTGAGTAAAAAATAGCAATGTTGTGGTATAGTATACACGTCCCATCACCCTATCTATCAAAATAGAGGATACAAATTTAGACATCTCACTAATCACATTCCTAATTGAAGTCATACGTGGCAATTGTCAATTCAAAAATTGGTAATGCCAAGCTTCCACTACTTCTAGGTCTTATATTAAGAAAAATCTTGACCAATTCTTTACCCAGTCAAAACTTACTTATAATCTATCTCTTTTAATTAATCTAAAGCAATTACCAAGGACTCCTTTTCTTCCTCGCTCCCACTCTGACTCTCATATATTACTGAGTATTTGTATTATGCTAATAACACTCACCATATCTTACTCTTCGATAATATTTATAACGCCATATGTACGACATATCTCATTAATGTATTAATAGATACAAAGCATTAGCTTCAACATAAAATCATAGAAAATCACCATACAATGTAGCAAAAATCCTGTGTTTCTATAGTGCAACAAGTAATACTTGAAACGACTAGTGAGAAGTTAGGGACAGCATGCGTTAAGCAGGATTGTAAAATTCTTAATACTAGATGCTGAGAACATCTCTACGATACCATTCGCCACTGTTAATAGACATTTGAACGCAATTTTTGAGATACCTCTAATCACTTTGAAATGTGACAATCAGGTTTAGGTTTGCAATTTAGTTATTCCAAATAAAATTTGTTTAATATATCCAGGTATCTATTTACATTTCTTTTATTTGCTGTCAAAAGTCAACGGTAGGATTTTCATGATTACTTATTAAGAGCTTCAGAAACTAATGTGGATGAGTCCCGGTATCTGCGGGTATCTTTTTCTACCTTTGCAGCTTCTTTAATTATTTTACCCATATTTTTAATTTTTTATTGATTAGGCCACTATATAAAACTTTGATCTAATAGATAATCAATGAAGAGACCACTGATCCTCCGATCAACTATTCAGCGGTAAAATACACAGCACCATGATTTTCTTTGTTTTAGTGACATGTAAAAACCTCCTCAAGGGAGGCTCCAAAATATAAAACTAAGAGGACGGAAATAAATGCATTATGGAACAAGGTATAAAAAAAAAAAAAAAATAAGGCGCTACAAGGCGATCGTGGCTATAAAAATACAGCAGTAAATATGGGCGGTTTTACAGCGACAGGCGGCAGTACCGGCTGCATATCCTTAACTAGCGGCTTTACGTCCTCTTGGTAATAGAGGGAAGTGGCTCCTCCTCCGATACATAGTGGCCCTTATCGATAATCTATGTATCTCTTCTTACCTATGCAATCTCGCTTATTCCTCTTTCGAGCCCCCTTGTCTTTCAGTGCTTAATAGCTTGTGCGAGGGAGTCTCTACTGTTTGTTTTGCATGTTTAGTGGACCCAATTAGGGCCATATGGGGGTACAAAGAAGTCAGGCTACATAGATCATTTACAAAACGTACAGTGATTCAGCACGCAGTATGTTTTTTTCAACATATCGTTTAGTTAGTTTCCCAGTACAAGTTTTAATTTAGTGTGTTATTTAAGAGTTGTTTTCAGGCATCAGAATTGTCACATCAGCCTTTAATACTCAGAACCTTGCTTCAAAAAAATCCTTTCTATCCAATGGTTGCAACAGGTAGCAAATTAAACTAGAGCATCAGATAATTAATTGAGCGATTTAATGTTATGATATCTAGGTACCGTTGTGGAGTTTATGGATTTTATGATCTAAAATTCTCCTCAAATATCACTTACACATAATGTATCCGTGGCCATTTCAGAATGAGGATTGCAAACAGAGAAATTATCGGACTCTTCTTAGCTAAGACAAAACAATTTCTTACTGTCATCATATATTGGACAGCTGTAAAGAATATATGTCATATTTTCGCTTAGTTAACTCTGGGGGGGGGGGATTTGTTATCCAAAGCGTTGTGGCTAGTATTAATTAACAGGATAATTTTCCATTACATTGATTACATGAATTGTATAAATATTTCTTCTCATACTTAACTTATCTTAATAGTAGATTAATAATTAATGATTAATTAAATAATAAATAATATAATTACCTTCCCTGATTTCAATAAGAATTGTATTTTTGTATTTAAAAGGTAAAAATAACAAGACGATATACTTAGATTTTCCCTGATAGAAAAATACCCTAGAGACAATAAATTGCAATTCTCGGCCGAAGTACATGCATTCATTTTCAGTGAAACAGTTATCGCCCAGGCTCCAATCCTCAAGGTTTATGGCCTCAGATGGGCTAACCATCAGTTCTCCATACGACATTGGGCTACAAATCCTAGTAGAAAATTTTGGCTGCCTGTTAAATTAATATCAATTTAATGTTAATTAGAATTATTGTTCAATTCCAGAGTTGTCACACTCCTAAACCAAACCAGCTGTACCGAACTGCTAAGCGGGCTAAGTATTCTTTGTCACTGAAAAGAACACTATATTATGAAACGTATTTATTAAATTAATATAAATAATTATTTTTTAAGATATCACTTGCATTATTTTCTGAACACCCACTGTGTGTCGATGACATATGTATGATATAAAATAACTAAAGGACGTGGGTTATGAAAAAAAGTCTATGTATGGCCTGGGTGATGTGACCGTTCGTATTAGTATTTATTTTCAATATTAATGAGCTGATTTTGAATACTATTAGTCATTTTGACTAATTATTATTAGTAGATTAGTAGATCCATTTGTTCTGATCAGTAAACTCTGCCATTAACATGCTCTGAAATTATTGACCAAAGACACTTAAAATTTTTTAATATCTCTGCTTTTGACAGGGTCTGGGACGCACGTTTGCTTTACAAGCTCAAAATATATTTACCACAGAGGCTTTTCCTATCTTTCAAACCACTTCTTCCAAGTCAGCTGTGGCTTAGAATATTCTAATTACTATCCCATAAAAGCAGTCAGAGTTCCACAGGGCAGTGTCCTGGGTCCCATCCTCTATAACCTATACACCCCCGATGTCCCCTCTACCCCCAATACCTTCTTGGGCACATTTGAAGATGACACTGCAGTCTTGTCATCGCACTCAGACCCCGATATAGCATCGCATAACCTTCAAAAACACCTTGATGAGATCGAGTATTGTTGCAAGGAATGGCGAATCTAAGTCAATGAAGCAAAATGTACCAACTTATAACCTTTACCCTCTGCCACTAGTCTTTCAAAATTCGATTCCTCTCCCTATGTCTGAGACAGTATAGTATTTAGGCTTCCATCTCGAAAAAAGACTGATATGGAACCCACACACGAGGCTAAAAAGATAAGAACTAAACAGACGCTTTGGACAACTGTACAGACTACTTCGAAGGACATCCCATCTCTCAATAGAAAACAAATTACGTCGTCGTCAGTATAGATGGGACGATGGACCCCATTTGAGATGTTAACAGGTCTTTATGCCTAATCTGTATGATAAGTAATCAACCAACTGGATGAATCATTCTCATTCAGACTATATTAGTGTTTGTTTGGACTGATTTACGGAATGTCCAGAAAAAAACTAAAGGATGTTTTTTCAAGACTGGATATTCAACAATATAAGTGCAAATGATTTTTTCAGTATTAATGGCTGGTCAGGATATAATGAATGGAAAAAAGTGGTAATCGGCTCATATTTGATCGATAAAGTTGGTTTACCTATTGCAAAGTTGTTTATCCATGAATGATTGTTTATGTAGGTAGATGTGGACAGTGATATTGGCAATGATGAGAATGAATAAATGATTTTTTGATTTAAGACTGTCTGTACACCGCACAATTGCAACCTAATTGATAAACGAAAGGATTGCTATGCAGCTAATGATAATTTTTGGGTAAAGAATGCAGAACAAGACGGTGAGAGTTACAATAGAACAAATCAGGAGCTTAGAACCCTGACGTTAGCTTGTGGGTAATTTATGACGTTAGCTTATGGAAAGATTCATACTCCATACAACATTTGGATTGAAAGAGCGCTTTTTATTCATAGAAGCTTGGCCTTCCATAACTCCCTGAATTCCTCAATGTTGCTGTGAACTTCAAGGACAAGTTTGCTGAAACTAAACCTAAAGTTCGATTTAAACAACGTAGTTAAGTTTATCCGGTTATGTAGTTTACGATGGGCAGGACATGTATCCCGAATATTCAACACCAAAGTCCCAAATAGAATGTTGTTGGAAGAAGTTCTAAAGATGGGAAGTCCCAAGTTGTATGTGTAAGGCAGAACGGATTGGCTAATGTTGTCAGGAGTGCCGGAACTGGCGGAAGCAGATCTCGGATGCCAGGACTTCGTAAAGGGTTGTAGCGCCAAAGTAAGAAAGTTTTAATGTGCATGTAGCTTCTGACCCATGACTTGAGAAAACTTGAAAGTTAGAGGAACGGTGTTGGGGACTTTAGTTTTGCCTATTTAAGTAGTCAGCGCAATATTTCAAGACGTTATTTATTAGAAAAAAGTTAATAGATATTTGCAAATAACTTAAATTATAAAGTATTGGTAGAATTGTTTTTACGACAATGATTCGAAACATAATAATGATAATACTTCATATACCTGGTAATAGGGATAATACCTGCTTGAAAGTAAAGCCTTCCTTTTCGGTCAGTAGTAATCGTATCATATCAAGATGAATACTTTTATTACAATATAGGTTTAGAGAGGTGGTTTAGGGTAAGTTAATTTTTGGTAAACCTCGTTTTTATGATTTCCATAGGAAGGTAATAAGACATGATATATTGCTAGCATGACCTTTATACGTTGTTTATACATTGTCTTTAAAATCTTAATTAGTTTTACTTCATGTTTTCATATTTAAATAATAACAAAGAAATGTATTGTTCATCGCTGTTAATAGCTTGTAGAAAATTAAATTTAGGGAAACATTTCATCCTTGCAATTCCTACTCACATTTAGGTCAAATATGCTATGGATAAAAAAAAATATTTATAATAATAACTTTTAAGCTGAAAATAGACAAGTAAATATAAACCGTATCATGCGGGATCTCTTCCAGCTAGCTGACACCTAAATTAGCCAAGAACAAAACAATCATAAATACAAAATAGTTTTCTAGTAACTTATTAGCTCAAAACTAAAATAACTGGGCTCAGTGTATGAACAACCGCTCTAAATAGGATGCTTATTTAACTGTTAAAAGGAGCTGTCCGTCAAAAAATACTTCAAAGATATTTTCTTAACTTCAGACAGTCTCCTCTACTGGCTGTTAACTATATGTATCAGATGTATAGAAAAATCTAAATCAAAAATCTTTAAGTTGTTCGTAGTTTCATTTACGTGGAATCCGCAAAAAATTAACATGCTCTTCAGCGCAAGTGTGGATATCATATTCTTTTTTAAAAAACCCGTAGGTTTATTTAATTTTTGGTATAATTTTTAATAAAATTTACACAAACATTTATGACATTGGTCTTGTATGGTTCGACATTCAGAAGATAAAAATAATAATAAAAAATTAAATACGAAAGAATTTGGCAATAATAAAAAAAATTCCAAATAGGCTAAATAATTTACTGATATTCTGGCAGCTATAATATCTCACTCATTATAATACACACAGCTATATAGGAAGATCACCAGACATATCTTTTTCTATTTCTAGTTGTTCCATTATTTGGTTTCTCTCAGTGGGAATAAATTTCGAAATCTTTTTTGCCATTTTTTTCAGTTTTTCAGTAATATTATAGAGAGTGTTATTTTTCTAATAACTACATTTTCTTACTAAAGAATTATTCTCAGAAGCGATTTCAGCAGTTCAGGTTTTTCACTATGGTACACAAGAAGACGGGAACTTAAGATTTCTAGACTATTTATTTAAATTAAGTTATTGATCTAGACGTTCTGTGTCTTCTAATTAATAATTTCTGCTATCTAAGTAATAAATTTTTAGTTTTATATTAATAATCTTTTTTTTTCTTATTGATAGTAAATTTACAGTGACGAAAATGGTACCGAATAAAATGAAGTATTTCAGATAAAATATACAGTGGATATACATCCACAGTATTTTAAAACAAAATCGGAGTCAGTTTTCACGAGTGTCATCCTTTCAGCTTATTTTTTAAAAAATGTTTTCTATTTCATTATTCAAAGTTATTAAAAATAAAATGGCTAGGTTGGTTTTCATTAATATTTAACATCAGATTGTGTCATATGCTGAAATCCCAAAGTAGGATTTCCTTCCGAAATATCGATGAGCATCCACCTGCCTATGTAGCAGGCTTTGATCTGCCCACATAAGACACCTTAGAGCGCTGATATCAGATACGCCATTACCATAACACTATTACCGATACCTGTGCTGCAATCATTAGAATGTACAAGGACAGAAGGGAGACATACTCGTGGTACGGCTTCTCCACATTACATGGGTTAAAGGTAATTGGGGTTGTTACCCGGGGGGAGTGCCTTATCGCGCACCATCGCCCCTGTGTACTCACAGTAGTGCACTCTCCCAGCAATCTCCACTTATTTTACATTCATGTCTGCTCGCGCCAGTATCTTAAGGGCTCACAGTCGTGAAGCATTAGTTAATTGGCTCTTAGTACACTAGCCATGAAAAAGATTAAAGCCGTTTACAGCCCTGTGCATTCAATTCAACACGCTACGGAAAATGTCCTGAGAGGACTTAGAACCTTAGAGTGTCTGAAATACAGAGGCTTAAACCGTTAGTAGCTATACAGATAACAGTTTTACAGTAGGAGTGGTAAATTTTATCTGACTAGGAAACAGAATAACAAAGGATACAGGTATGTGAATTGTGTAATTTTCCCATCAGTCATTCCCCAGCCGAAAACAAACAATTATTTATAGGACGTAAGCAGGGCATTTCTGCTTATTCAGAATTGCAACATTTGTCGATAAAAATGAATTAATATTGAACCGAGTCTTTTCCATTAATGATCTAAATAGGTTTGTACTTTATCATTTATTCACCGTATAATTAGACAGTTTATCAATGGTTAAAATAAACTGTGACAGGAAACAATTCACAGTTTTCTAAACAACGAATTAAAAATAGACCTTGAGGTAAGAAAAAAAAATGAAATAGATACAGTGGGTAATTAAAGCACTAAAAGACAACCAAGAATTCCGAGCCTAGAGTTGGGAGGGGCATGAGATCTAGCTTACACAATTTTTTCAAAAAACAATAAATGATGTTCGTTGACGACTGATACTTACAATAAAAATAGCTACCACTCCAAATGTATTCAATGAAAAGGTTATTATCAAAAAACAAAGATTATTTCATTACCTAAAAACCTTTCTGCCCCACAGAATCATGAGTAAAATGATTAAAAGCATACAATAGGATTTTAAAATAAATAAACCTATCACAAAAAATGTACTTTTTGCTACTATATACTAAAATTCTATAATGCCTTATTTAAATATCTTTAGTTCATTGTGAGGTTTTTTATAAGTTCGCATTTGTATCATTGGACATGGTGGTATGTCCAATATACATGTAAGAGTTGCAGCTAATGACTAAGCCGTTACACGTGAGTTAATTATGGACAGGCATGTATTTGTCGAGTATTCATAGTTTTCTAGCTAGACAGGGGGACATCCTCCTAAGTGATGTTAGTGTGAAGTAGTAGTAGTCATGTCCCACAGCCATCCTCCAAACAACTACACATATCTATCATAAACCATTCGTTTCACTGGAGAAGTATATGCCAGAGCTAGAAGAAAAACATTACCAAATGACAAATATGGGGATAGCGCCACTGTTAAAGAATGTCAGAATGACCACACTGGTGCGAGGATAATAGAAAAGGTAACCACAGGGACAAAAATGGAAGCTATTGTCCACACTGAAAGCAGGGGGGTTCATTGCCTCCCCCCCCCACATTCGAACGTGTATCTCTGCTGCTTCCAGTTCAGTACTGTGCTCATTCGTCCGCAGCTACCAGAGCAAACCAGATACCAAACATTCCGTTTTTTCGAGCTGCTACAAACTTATCGCCCTGTATTAATCAAAACAGTCAACAATCACACACGATTGGACAACATTGCAATGCATTTTCAAGTAGTACAGTGTGGCTATGCACATTACGAGCTTCTCAAATATAATATATAGGGCTACTTGAAGTGAAATGCACTCACCACACCTTTTGCGTTAGCTTCATCTTAACACGTAAATTCATACCTTGAGACTTTTTCTCACCACGTGAAGCTTGGCATGCCTTACATAAAGTTTGTCCTAACTCACGCCATTAGCATGTAAAGACTCGTCATGTCTCAAGGTGATTCGGGCTGGCTCCGTAAAATGTTACTAATTGCTTTCAATATCAAAGGCATGTGCATCCGGCAGAGAACAAGCCAGTATGGTTCTTCGACCCGTTCCCACGATCTGCTTGGGTATGTAGAAGTAATGTTCAAGTAAGAAAGTGGCATAAGGAAGTTACAATGAAGTTTTTGGATTTGTAATTTGTAATAGCCTCTCACCTAGTATATGAAATACAGTATGAAGTACATATAGACAGAAACAAGGTGTATGATGCTTGGAAACGCATTAAAAAATTATGAGTATGGGTATTATTTGAAAGGAATTTAAAAATAAGAAAGTAAATATGATATCTCTTTGAGGAACTTAGCGATGAATATGAAAAGCTGTACAAAAACAGGGCCTGGCACTAACGAATTATACAACACGGAATGGTTTGCTTACGATAACGGTGTTTCTCCACTCAATCTAGACACTAAGATAAAGTAAAAATACTGAGGTTAGCATAAAGGTAAATTACGTACGTTTCTTAAATATTTGTAAGGTTTATTTACACAAAGTTGGTTCGGTATTCTGAAAAAAAAAAACGTAAACCTTATGATAGATGAAAATGGCTCACTACTAGAAAATTATAAAGACTTCTTAAATAATTTAATTAGTGATTCATAAAAATCATTCACTCGGCACGACAAAGCAACATCGGCCAATAGCCTGTTGTCGAAAAGGAAACCAATTAAGATTTACTAAACCTCGCGATGGCCGCGAAAAGGTACGGAAAAACGAACATTGAGCTCCAGCTCCTTAAGGCTTGGCAAGCCTCACGTCGTAGGAGAACAGTTTTTATTATACGTGTACCATATTGCACAAATTACTGGAAATTTGATATTTAAAATTCAACTCGGGCGTATTGCATAGCTCAGTTAAGGGTTTCGTTAGGGTTAGAAAACTATTTTATTGATGATTTTAATGACTCTTGTAATAATAAAACCCTAAAATCCAAACATGTAACACAAATAATATTGATAATTCAAAGACCATTTGTTTGATAATATCTACTTGATGATTAATTAACTATTGATTCTACATTATGTTTTATGCAAAACATTGTCTGTATGAAAATTGGGACTCAGGCAAATTATCAATATACCACGTCTACCTAAGCCCTAGCATAACTTGCATATTATTAATTATATCATCGAAATCTTCAAATAATTAATCAATTGAAAAATTAATTAATTAGTTATTCTTTAAAATTTTTCATTGGGTATGGATTTATTTTTAACATCATTCTAGCAATACTTAGAATTAGCTTAAATATGATTTTTGTATGAGATCACTGTTTCAGTCAAAGATGTGAACAAAATGTTAAAGTCAGTTTTAATGAGCTATGTACCTATAAATTGAAAATCGGATCCAAAATTTTTATTCTGTAAATATATATATAATATAATTTCATATCTAGTCAAAATTACAAGAAAATAGTTTTTTTTTTGAACAACAAATTAATTTATAAACGATATTAGTCATATTTTACGGAGATGGCTATATTACTAATTTCTTCCCGAGGCCCAATGAGATCTCTATAAAAAAATTCAAGTCAAACTTGAAAACTAGTTTATACTAGTCCCTATGACTTCTCTGTTCTCGACTGATGGACATCCTATAAATGAAACCCTAAAAACTAGTACATGAAATTAATATTGAACGTATCACTTAAATAACAGGAGTAAGAGTGTTATTATCAGTAGCAATATTAGTAGTGCTCAGACTAACTTGCACGGAATGTACACCACGAGTTGATTTAGTGAATTTCTAAATAGCTCTGTCTTTGTCTGGTTACATCTGCAGTTTGCTGGCACCCTTGGCATCCCACCATCAATACTGTGGCGTTGCTAAAGGTTTTTGCGACGTTTCCATGTATACCCCTTGGTACCAGACAAACTAATAAACACTGTACATCTGATTTCAACCAAAGAATTACTTCCTTTAAGTCAACCTAATTCCAATTAATTCATATAATTTGATCATTTAAATATCGTTATAGTACATGTAGCTATGTCCTAAACCGTTTGAATTTGAAGGTTTAATCTTTTATTGAATGCTTGTCATGGAAGTCCCAGAAGGTTTGATTTTTCCACTTGAATTTTCCATAGACCTGATTAAGTTACACATCGATTTGATCCCACTAACATATCCAAAAAGCAACAAGAATTTCTGCACGAGCGGTGCCGGTCTGTTATGCTGTAGATTGTACAAGCGGTCAGCTGCAGACGGTTCATCATGTATTCCGTGTGTGCTCCGATAAGGACGCGTGCAGTTATCAACCATCGCACAATCGTTAGGGGCCAGATAAAGGCGGCGCTGAGATGACAGTGGCTCAGTTTATGCAAGGGACTCGTTCGTTGAACCAGCACTCGTTTACGGCAAAGTGATCGTCTGTGGCAAACGAGACCTCCTTATTAATCTAAATAACTTTGCATTGCTGAGTACCCGGAGACCACTGGCAGCAGGCACGGTCTTAAGTCTTCTTTTACTGTGACTACTGTTGATGGCCGGTCGAGACCATGCGTCTCAATTACATGTGTGTTCCTAATTTTAACGATAAAATCAAGGATTTCTGGTAATTAAAGTATTTTGTTTACTTCAAGTGGAGTCGAATCACTATCACTTATTTTTTTTAAGGGAAGGACAGGGAATTGTGATGGAAATTTTCCAAGTCAATTCTCATTTTGTTGTCTGGGTTTATTGTTATAACTCTTGTCTATTGTCCACCCTAATTGCCTCAAACACTTCTTTCTCTCCCATCTTCTTAAACTTCGTTTTTAGAAATTTTATTTTAGGATAGTTAGTTTGTAATAATAGTATAAGTTAGAAATATTTGATCATTTTTTTCTAAAATTTAAGTGATTAAGTTTAGTGGGGGGGGGGGTAAGTTTATTTAGGGTAGAATTAAAGTTTAAGGAGGGAAAATGCATTAACTTAATTGTATGACGACAGGAAAGGCGAAGAGAAAGAGGTAAGAGCAGAGAGAAGTGGGGTAAAAAGACAAGAAGTAGGGAAAGACGTTAGCGAGTGTGAGGTGTGCCCAGCTGGTGGATTAAACCACTCCGAGTGGAGAGGTTTTTGGTTCAAGACAGTGCAGTGCTATTATTTCAGACATGGATGCCTCGGACGTGGACACTTTCACCAACTCATCAAGGGAAACATGGATAGCTGCCATGCATGCGAGGACCCTTTGACCCGGAACGATCACGCTCCTGCGATCCAAATATTGCCATACATCAACTAAGTATACACAGTTTTTTTTTCTTTGGTAGTGGGGACGAAGAAATTTTTTAGTAAACATCAAGTTATATACTTCAGTAAAGCTCTCTCAGGTGGTCATGAATTTTGTTTTTGTTATTATCCAAATTAGTTTTTAGTTTACGAACAATTACTGGCCTGATAGGACAGTATTAGTTTTAAAATGATAT
The DNA here is from genome assembly GCA_930367205.1 of Acanthosoma haemorrhoidale. Classification (NCBI taxonomy): domain Eukaryota; kingdom Metazoa; phylum Arthropoda; class Insecta; order Hemiptera; family Acanthosomatidae; genus Acanthosoma; species Acanthosoma haemorrhoidale. Next base: position 31,793,206 of record OV884012.1, read on the forward strand.
AAGGAAAACAAGTTGTAAGATTTATATTTTTTGTTTGTAACCACAGCTTTTGTTTTTGTTTAATTTATTATTCATTATCATCACAAGTAATTTTCTCAAGTATTAAAGCTTTTGTTTTTTTGTGTGAATCCCTTTCTCCCTCCAATAGGGAGAAAAAGCCTTGCCAAGGTCCTACACTATAGGAGGGCAAGAGAACTCAATGTTTTCTCAATGTGCTATCTGGGTATAAAAATAAATATGCATCTCCATGTTTCTACTCATTTTAGTTACAAAATTGACAAATTACGACACAGGTCTCACTGGCTTCACCACTTGCTAATTTTACCAAACTAATGGTACATAAATGTGTCCTCCATCCACCTCTTCAGTACGGTGCCCCACTATATGCTCACTCGACTCACAATACAGCTAAAAGTCTAACGATTTCAGGATGGGATCATGAGAAAAGTGCTCCAAAATACCTTTTGAGAGAGTTTTAAAAACGCCGTCCTGCACCCGTTGCTTGGTGAGCCATCGGTGGGTGAGTTCATCCACCGGAGACACATCAAGTTTTTTGACTCGTTTCAGCACAACCCCAGTAATTAACACTATGGCCCCACCACCCTTCCCACATTGATGGCAACGGACTGTCAGTGGAAATTAGGTTAAGATTCAGTTTAAGTTTTTATTGTTACATGTAAGTTAATTTTAAGTCTGTGATAAATAAGGTGAGCCACACCACTTTTAATATGTTCAGTCCAATAATGTTTAATGTACATCATTATACTTTTGTACAATGCAGATCAATATTAGTATAAAACAGAATTCGTATAAAATGTAGCCTGGCTACAGGAAATATAATGAGGCAATTGTGAATAGATTCGTTTGTAAATCTATATTTTGTAACATATATTAATTTTGTAACAAGGGGATATGAAAAAAAAAATCCCTTTGATTTAAATAAAGATCTATTTTATTATTATTTTTGTTCTTTGCATAACGTTACTTATACTTATTGAGGGAATAAATTGTGTGGAAGAAACATAACGTGTAATAGTGTAATAGATTTAAAAAAGGCAAACTTCTAAATGGAATTCTGGATGGGTGCAGCATTTAAGGACTGAGTGGACCACGGTTGTGTTAGCTGGCTGACACAGCACCGCATATTTTAATAGTTTTCTTTCAGTTTATTTTAAATTTTGACTGACTTAAAGGATTCCACCACAAACAAATTTTCAAGTTTTTTATTCAGGAAAAGGAAGCACTAACTAGTTTGTTTATTAAGGTTTAAATAATCTTGTCTTCTCTTGTACTCTTGTATTTTATTTTCGTAAACAATGATTGTCGGAAAGAATTAAGAATTATATTTTATTTTTTTCCTTTGTGGGTTTATTTTTGTAAGTGGTTGCAGAGTTTGCTATTTTGTTTCTGCAACCCTGATGACTTTGGCAACTTTGGCGAGTGCTAATAACTGACTAGATTTAAATAGCGTGGAGCTCGATTACAAATAGAGTTTTTGCCCTTGTTTTTTTTCTAACTGTTTATGACCCTTCTTTAAAGAACTGCCAGTATTTTGTGGCATGGAATTTCCAAATTTTCCCCGTAAAATGACTTCTACAGTATTTTTCCCAGTGCACTTTGCTAACTCGTTGGTTAGTTGGTGTTTTGAAAAACTAAAATATAACGTTAGATTTATCACTTATTAAATTTCAGTTAATAATATTAATAATAACTTCAATACCCTGGGGGGGGGGTATTAAGGGGACTATGCCCCGTAAGAAAAATATTTTACTAACATAACGTTGGTACATATATGCACAAAAGACACTTTTTCTACTATTATTATTATTAAAAATATATAATAAAATAACTTTAAGCCCCAGTAATATGAGTAAAACAAGAATTCGCTACGAAAATAAAAATAAAACATACATACAGTCATTCGAAATTAATTCTTTACACATAAATATGTAAACATATGTATACCTATGCTTCCTCTATTAAAAATCAAAATACCACTGTATCAAATATTTCTATCCCAATTTCGTGTTTTAACTTTTGAAATTGGCATTGATATGTTAACAGCACTTATATATTCACAAGTTAAAAATAACTTGTGCGGAGACCAATCAATTTTCCCGTCCACAAAGAAGAACCCACAACCGGCAGTCCACAGAATATTACAATCAGTGAACAAGAAATAGTAAATTTATAATAATATCAAATAAACTAGTCTATTGATTATTATCTATTTATTATTTATCAAATAAATAAAAGATAATCTATTTGACAAAGAATACGTTCGTTGTAACGCTAAAAATCACCCACTAAAACGGAGAACTATAGATATTAAAGCAAAGCTCATTTTTGTGGGAAAAATACACCTTATATAGGTGAACCTATGGAAAAATAAGCAATCTCAATTTTGTCCTGATATATTATGTTTATGAACTACTCAGTCAGCATAAATAGTAACATAATCTTATCTTTGATATAAAAAACGATTATTGTTTTAACAACACTTTAATTTTTTCTCACTTCCATCAATTGCAAAATTACCTGCAATGATAACAGTGTTGTTGAATTCAGCAATATATATTTGAAGGGTTTGTCTAGAAAAGTATACAAACAAGAAATGAATCTAAAAAGATATTGAAGTATATTCACTTAAAATAATGTACCCCGAGCCATAAACCAAAACTGTCTCACAGTAAATGCATATAACTGTAGTTTTTTCTTAACTAGAATTCTCTCAAAAATTACTCCCGCCCTATCAAATGCTGTTATTTATTTTTGTGAGGACTCGAATTCGTTATAAAGCGATAATTGTAAAAATTTGTATGACGGTCCATTTTGAATTTTTTATGAGAACCAACCAATCACAAAGATCGATCTATCAATTAAGTGGACTATTCTAATACCAGCTATTTCATCGATTTATTTTTTCCTTTTATGACATACAATACGACGCGCTATTCAGGTTTAGATTTGCAACGAAAGTAGAAAGCATAAAAATTCAAGAAGAAGGTGGCTAAGGAAATAATTTTTAACTACCAATATCGGATTCAAAAGGTGGATTTTACGCTCTGGAGGTTTATTTGTGCCCTAATAGCTGAATAACGACTATCGACAGTGACCCAATCCTTTTTGCTGCTGAAAGTAAAAATATATTTACTAACTTTGTTGATATACAAATTACTTATTTTATGAAATAGCGATATAAAAAACTTATAAATTTATTTGTCACTGTACACCATAGGCAAAATTTTAAACAATCTGTAGAATCCGATCGCCTTCATGAAACTAAAGCGTGACTGTACGATTGTCTCATTATCATGCAATGTAAGTAGTATCAGACTACTCTTGATCATCTCGAATGTTTTTGTGATCAAAGAACTCCAGTAATGATTGCTATACATTGCGGCAATAACAAGTATGTGTTATGTAATTTTCTATTTATTATTGTTAATTAGAATTAGTACTAGGCAGTTATCTATATTGTCGAGATATGGTTGAACAATTGTCGGAGGTGAACAATTGTCGGAGGTCAACAATTGCCGGATTGCTGTAGTTAATAACATGGACCGTGTTCCATGTAGGCGTTAATATCTGCCTCCATTTATCGATAGGAATGTGTCCCGACAAGACACAGTGTTCAGGATGAGGTTCAGAGGTTCATAAAGAATAAGACCAGTTTTCAGAGTTCGGGCGAGAGATCGGCAGCGTAATAAGTACAAGTCGTCAGAGGTCTGCTATAGGCTGTGTGGCAAAGTGCCGTCGTAGAGTAGCGGAAGGCTGAGTAGGCGTATCGCGACGGGTATAGCGGCTATCGGTATGTAGAAACTAGAAAAGAATGAAGAGTGGGGCCTACCAGGGGCCAAGTGCCCCTGGTGTCAAGTTACAAGTAGTGTGGCTCGGAAGACTAAGAGACAGGGTGGCGACTCATAGGACAGCAGGGAGAGAGTACCGTCAGCCCTTATTTCCTGGCATTTTTATACCATCTCCCCTACCCCGTGAGAGGTGCAGTTGCTGACAGGGGTATGGTTTACGATATATGGCCTTGGTATATGGTATACTTAGTTATATGGCCGTTGGGATAAAAGGGTGTGTTTTTTATCGTTGCTAGCAGGGCTGAAGGTCTATTCTAATAGGGGTAAGTGTCCTTGGCCTAGGATATATGGCAGTCAGGTGGCTAATTCTCTTGGTTTATTGCCGTCTGTCGGTGCCCTGCTACTTGTTTACGACTTCCGACCTCTCTCTGATTTATTACCAGAAGTTTACACAGATTTACATTTTCTATTATAATACATTATGAACCAGAGTGTAGGGTAATTTACATATATAGTTAGCGGTCGCTATATATATACTTATAAACAACTAAAGTTTACAGAAAATGATACCGATCGTTTGTCACAAATCCAACGCTGGAAGCTATAGCTTTATTTTCAATAATAAAGTATTTTAGTAGAAAAGTGATGGATTTGTATCGTTACAATCTTGGATTATTATTTTATTTTTTATTTTAGAGGAACCCAAACTCCAGTTTTGGAATCTTGGAAGGTCAGATTTTTCAGCTGGTGGAACGGGTTAATCATATGGGGCATCACAATCAGACTGCAATGTTCTTAATTTAGTAATGCCGCTTGTCAATTCTGGTTGCACAATAGTGCCCTCGTATTCTGGAGGTATCTTTGTACAATGCATCTAACATCGGTTAGAATTGTAAGGGTAGTGATTGAGCTTACAGTAATAGCCGGTAATTGTAATGAAAGAAGTGGAAAGTACTAAGATGTTCAACCCATTGAAATTAGACCATTTAAATGATAATGAAACATTTTGTCAACAGCGCAATATAAGGTAATATGTTCTGGAAGTATCTATTGAGGAATAGTAAGTGAAGTAAAAAAATACCGAATCCCTAATAGTGCTTGAGTATTGTATTGTAAATTGTGGTTTATGTGAGGACAACTTGTACTCGTCTGAGCGTTTCCTAGTGGGCAAAAGTACGCAGGTACCAAATGTAAGAATGATTTCCATAAAACCTGACTCATTTCGAATAAAAAGCAGTAAATATGCATATCAAACATTAGAACTCTGGCTCTGAAAGAGGAGCTCATCTGTAGTAATGAAGCGGAGAGGGGGTAGACAAGCGGAGGTGGAACTGAAAGAGAAAAAAAAAATTGTGCCTTCTAGATCTGATGATAAAAGAGCAGTGGGATTCATACAGTGACCCAGATTTTTACTACGAGCATCAGTTCATTTCACAGAGCTCAAATCTTATCGCTATCTCTTAAAGGTACGGGCATTTATCTGATGTGTTCTAAATGGCTATTTTCAGCAATTCCGGTCATCATTCCGGTAATTTGAAATTTCTCTTTCTCAGGATGAAAAAAAAGAACATGATGATATTATTTATCAATGTGTTGATGTTTTGATTTAGATCTTCTTTCACGCACAGCAGTATTGAGTTTCAACCTGTTTATTTCACGAGCTTGCTTTGCTATATTTCGATTTCCAATGAAATCCATTTCATTAAATACAATTTATTAAAAAGTACTGAGTACTCATCTATATACGGTTTAATATACAGAATCACCTGCTGAGAATTTTACCGAATTAATTAAAAAATAGATGTAACTTATAAATAGATTACTTGAGGTTTGTAAATTTCTTGTTTTTTACAAATGACATTTGTATTCGAGACACAGATTTGTCGCATGATGACAAGTAAGAAATGACTCGTAAGCTGAATGTTATATACACCAAAAGGTAGATTCCTTATAGAAGAACCTTAAGACCCAGGTTATTTGTAGCATTAATTTTCGATTGGAATGGATCAAGAGATTTCCTTAGAATTTTTCCTTTGGTCTTTTAATTATAAAATATAGTATTTAATATTCTTGTTATCCTAAAATACGAGCATAAAGGATGCCCATTTTTTAATGTAAGTGTATAACATGAGCCCTTACATCTTACTTGGGAAAAAGGCTTCCAAGTATTCGTAAAACAAGAACCGAGATGGATTTCTGGCCAGGTGTGAGACGGTAATTGGTCAAAGTCCGATGGAAAATGGAGAATGAAGAATCCACTACAATAATGAACTATAAAAGCACTCCAAATATCTTTTGGTAGTTGGGGTAAGTCAAGAAGGTTGAGATAGGCTGAACACATTATGGGAATGAAGCTGTACAGATTTCCAAGGACTGTACAGGATACACTTATCATAGGCAGAAAAACTTTGACAGTTGATAGTTTGATTTATTCAGTCTGTTTTGCCAAATCACCATGGACGTATATAGCGTTTAAAAAATCGTGCAAAAGATAAAATTGTTTTATTATTATGGGTGTTCTGTTCAGGCAACGTTCCGCAGTCGCCATAACCGTCCTACCGAGAGGACTATTCGCAACGTGGTGGATAAATTTGAGTCCACTGGTTCAGTAAACAATCAACCAACACCCGTACGTCGACGAAACACAAGATCTGCCGTAAACATCGTCGCTGTTCGTGAGAGTGTGCAGGAGAATCCGAGGCAGTCGATTTCGCGTCGCTCACAAGAACTTGGTATTTCGCAGACCACAACTTGCCGAATTTTACGTCGTGACTTGGGCCTGCACCTGGTTTTCAACTGACCCAGGAGCTGAAGGTAAACGACCATAGACAACGACGTGTGGTCATCTCACGTGGAGGTGATGGAACTGGCCACCGAGATCGTGCGATTTGACCCCGTTAGACTTTTTCTTGTGGGGTTTTCTTAAGAGGAATATTATTTTTCCTCAATTTCCCAAGTCCACACGGTTGTTGCCTCCCTCGCAAGCGAAAGAGGAAGTGGAGTCTTGGGAAGTCCCCCATGCTCCCCCACCAGCCACGTCACCGGATACGAGCCAGTGGAGGCTGACGAAGAGCGCGAGAGCCACATACGCTCAGGACATGATTGGAGATACTGGCCATTGCCAGGACTCCCACTGTTGCGCATTTATAGTAGGTCACGAGGCCACTGCCGTTTCAGTCTCCGAGGAGGATTATAGGGATGAGTGGAGCAGTGCAATGACTGTGCTACGGGATTAGGGTGATTGGATAGGTTACTATGGAATTTCATGAATTTGGAAGGGACGAGTTCAAGAATGTAGGGTATATTAAGATCATTATGAAGGGCTTTGTTGGTGAAATAATAAGGGACATTTACTATTGTTCTCAGGACTTTTGATTGAAAGGATTGGATGCGCTTTATGTTCGACTTTTTTGCTGTTTTTCAGTTTTTCAGAAAGTATTTGACCTCAGAGGTCAGAGGGGTTAACGGCTTTTGGTGGAAGTGAGAGAGGTATAGGTGAAGTGAGGTAATCTTCTACAGTTGTGCTATGAGTATGGTTTTGATGAGAAAGGTGACTTTATTATGATAACGTTACAATCTGCCTCATTGGTAGAAATAAGTAATTGCTCAGGACATGTTTGGAGAAACTGACAAGCATTTATAGCAGGTCACGAAACCACTCGCCATTCGCTTTAGTCTCTCAGGAGGATTGTAGGGAGAAGTAGCGCAGTGTAATCACTGTGCTAGGGGATTAGTGTGGTTGGATAGGTTACTACGAAATTTTATGAACTTGGAAGGGATGATTGTAAGAATGTAGGGGGTGTCATACAGAAGGGTTTTTGCTGACGTAATAAGGGGCCTTTACGATTGTTCACCAGGACTTTTGATTAAGAGGATTGGATAAATGTGAAATTTAGTGAAATGAAAGGAAACATGCAGCAAAAGAATAATAATATTTATTCTAATAAAGTGGAAGATCCATTCTAATTATAAATATACAATATACTGTAGAAGCTTTCCATTGCTCAGCAGTCAATCAATCAATATTCCCTTAAATGCCTATTTGGCCTTTAGAAAAATGAAACATGTATTTACCTATCTCATTGCTGATTCTATTAGAGGACGCATGGAGCAGAAGAAAAATAATATATATCCTGATAAAGTGAGGAGTGAGTCTTATCATCGATCTTGCTTAGAGCTGCACCTTATAAAAGCGCACAGTATGTGAAAGCTACAATATCACATTATGAAGAATGGCAGAACAAAGGCGTTTCATGTACTAGGGCCTTACAGTTCATATCTGGAACAAATTGCTTTGCCTACTTCCTCAGCTCCTACACTTTTTCTATTCAGGGATTCCAATATTCATGGTTATACCCTAGTTATATAAGGATATGAATTTAGTTAGCAGGTTCACTGCATTGCGAATGGAATCAGAATTACATGTATTATATATCATACCCACTCAAAGGTTTGCTTACAACCCAAAATTCTGATTACAATGATTTAAATAGTATTATTATTATTTTTTATTTTTATGGTAATGGGTGGTAGCGGATTTCTAAAAGCTGAATGTTAATATCAATTCATCAGCTAATGGTATTTTTTAACAAAACCTTGGTTCAATTGTTGTATTACAAAGTAACAATAATTTAAGAACTAAATCTATACCTGGTAATATTTAAATTTCCTTTGATGATTTTTAAAAATACTACTAAGAAGTGTAAAAGTGGTGAAGTGAGAACAGCGATTACCAAATGTGGGTTCTGAGGAGCACCTTTCCAGAAATAAATTTGTTTGTTTTCTTTTTGTTCCCTATCTTGTTTCGTCTAATTTTATCTGTGGTCTTGCAGCCTTGACTTTCCCGGCATCTTAGGCACGATTAAGATTAAGATAGTTTTAAGTTGTTCCGGTCTTTATTGACGAATTCTAGTTTCTTATGACTATGACGACGGCTTTTATTCCTTCATGCGAAAGAAAAAAAGGCTATCTAATTCAGTCACTTAATCATAAATATAAATATATTAGTTATATTTATGACCGGGAGCCACCATTACATAATTATATTATATTTATATATTATCATAAATTATTATATAAACCATTGAGAATTGATGATTTAAGAACTTTACCTAAAAAGACTGAACTAGCTTTGATATAGACCTCGCTACTTCCATCCGTCATTCACTGAAGTGGAGAGGAAAAACATTATCCTATTATACACCGTATATAGCAGTGATATTACATTCACGTAGGTAACATTAAGGTTTCGTTTTTTTGACATTTTAAAACAGTCATAAATTGAAGAAAAAACATATCATCTCTAATATGTTCATTTTATGAATGTTATCGGAAGTATGCAGCGTTACATCTGAGGCAACATAACATACCGTTTAAATTGTAATGTTGACCTGTTAGATTTAAATGAAATGTTATATAGGGTTTAAAAGATATCCTTAAGAGATAGATGTCTTGCGATTTTTGAAGAATTGTAGTGGCAAAGAGTTGACAGTATAGGATACATAGATCGCAAGGATCATATACTCCTGGTGTAGGATGATAAAAGGAGAATCATACTTATGACAAATGGTCATATAGCTTGCGTGGGTTGGGAGATTTATTTTTATCAACTTCTTGCCAGCTACAGTGAGCTGCATGAGATATTTGAGCTGCCTACGGTGGATGAATTCATGTGAATTCACGGTGGATGAAGTGAGTACCTAGATCCTAGGCTAAAGTTTCTTACAAATGACCAGCTCAAGACCTTGAATGCGGACCGAAATAGGTAACTGCCCTAGTAGGCTTATGTAGCCAAGTGCTCTTGGCTATAATATCTGGTAAACATCAACAATGGTAGATTACCAAGTTTTAAATTTTAACGTTGATGGTCTCCTGACCAAAATAGATGAGGTAGAAGTGCTGCTAGCTCTCTACCGACCAGATATTGTAGTTTTGACAGACACTAGGGTATCTAAACAATCGTTTCACATTAAAGGTTATTCAACTGCCATTGAAAGAGTTAACGGTTACAGAGGCGTTTTAATTGCTATACGCCTTGGTATCAATTGGAAGAAAGTGGCTTCACCACTGACTACAACTGATCCCAAGCTTCACCACTTGACAGTTAAGGTAACTTTGGGGAGACCCATTTACCTTACCGCTCTATACAGAAGACCGTACGCGTCTCTGCAGCAGTACTCAGCCTTGCTACACGCATGTGCGCAGAGATCTAACCACTGGGTGGTGGGAGATCTCAACGCCAAACATACCATGTGGTATAACACCGTAACAAACATGGCTGGGAGACTCCTGTTGAGAACGCCGTTTACGGTCGTTCACCCCCAGACTTTCACTTTTCGACATAGAGGTAACCCACAAGCTACCTCGACGATTGACTTACTACTGACAAAACAACCCCACCGTATCACTAGTTGCACCGCCCTTGACTTCATTACCTCTGACCACAGGCCAGTACTGTATGCGGTGGATGGTAAAGTGGTGACCCCTCGCCCCACGAGATACGACTACCGTCGTGCCGACTGGGATCTGTACCGGTCGCAAATTTACCATAACCTGCATACGGTGCCAGTTCTCCGCACAAAAGAGAAAGTATATCTTCAACTAACTTTCATAACTGATGTGATCATAGACGCAGCAAACGCTGCGATCCCGAAGTACACTCCCATGCCACCGTCTCTGCGACCACCTCCAGACCACATTCTTAAAATTATTGCCTTGCGCCATACTTGGAAGAATAGATGGTACAGGACGAGAGATCAGCAAGCCAAGGTCGTTGTGAATTCTCTCACAACGCAAATCCGGGGCTTGATGAAACTCTGGAAAACAGCGCAATGGCATGAGAAACTTCGTAGCACTCACGGTGATCACAGAAAGTTTTGGAAGTTGTTGAAGACTACAAAAGGCAAGACAGCCACTGTCCGTCTTCACGAAGGCGACAATGTTCTGACTGCTGAGCAACAGGCAACAAAACTGGCCGACCATTACGCTAATGATATTACGGCTAGGACGGGATACTACCACATGCCTCCTCCGGTAGATGCTGAACAGAACCACATGTTTGTATCACCGAAGCAGCTCAAGGTGATTCTTCGCCGGTGTCAGGGGAACCGAGCACCAGGGCACGACGGGATACAAACAGCTGCTCAAACAAATGCCGAGGAGAGGGATAGTACAATTAGCAAACTTGTACAACTCTTGTATGAGATTGCGGTACTTTCCACACACATGGAAACAAGCCATCTTGTTCCCATTACTAAAGCCAGCCAAGAGCGGGGATCACCCAGCCCACTACCGCCCGATCTGTCTGCTACCACAGATGGGGAAAATCTTTGAGAAAATTCTTTTGAATTATCTCAAATATTACTGCTTGGAAAATGACATCATTCCGCCAGAGCAGACTGGATTCCAATCCAGTATGAGCGCAGAGCACCCCCTTCTGAAGGTGCAGTCAGAAGTTAGCCATAACATGAATAGAAACATAGCCACGGCGATGATTTCCATTGATTGCACCCAAGCATTCGACTCGGTGTCTCACGGGACACTGTGTCAAATGCTCTGCGACCGGGAATGCCCGGAACAACTGTATTCAATTCTGGCTAGCTTCCTGAAAAACAGATCGCTGCGGGTGCGGGTGGGTGATAGCTTCTCCGAAGCTGTGCCACTGACCTGTGGAGTACCCCAAGGCGCCGTCTTATCCCCTGTACTATTCAACGTATACACCTCTGAGATTGTTGGAGCCCGGTACAAAAATACCACAGTTACTGCTTTCGCAGATGACATAGTGGTGTACAGTAGCAGCATGAGTGCCAAGGTAGCTCTAAGACAGGCTGAAGCAGCCTGTAACCAGATCAGTGAGAGATTGGGGAGACTCAATATCTCTGTAAACGCGGGTAAGACTGACTGTGTAATTTTCTCTTTTCAAAAGGGAAAAAGCCCGCTCCCTATTAGTTACATAGTAGGAACGGAGGAAAATTCACCAGCCAACAACCTAGTATATCTGGGAATTAAAATGGACAGACACCTCCATTTAGTAACCATTTTGCGAAGAAGTTGAAGCATACACGCATGAAGTCTTACCGGCTTACGCACTTATTGACTTCCCCCAATATATCACTACGTCTCAAGCTACTGATTTACAAGAGCATACTCAGGCATACTCTGCTGTATGGTGCACCGCTATTTCGTTATCTGACGTATACGACAGCTAAGAAACTTCAACAATTCCAAAACGGTATACTGATGAAAGTGGTCAGAGGTACTTCATTCGATCAGTGACGGAACAGTGAGCTGCATGAGATATTTGAGCTGCCTACGGTGGATGAATTCATCCAGCGTAGACATATCCAATTTTTCGAATCCTTACAATATCTAACAAACCCGGTGTTTAACACTATAACCCCCGCTCAATTCCCCCATCGATGGCAGGACGCTGTCGTGGCTTGAACGCTTTAGTTTTAAGTTCTAGGTATAGTTTTTAGTTTGTAAGTTTTTCTCCCATTTTTAAACTGAAGGTGAGCCCCATCAACTAGATTTGTTTTCAAGTTATTATATTTTAACCACAATCTGTATTGTTGAGTAACACGAACTCCTTCAAATGCATCTGCGCATAGCAGAATGAGGAGAAATTTGCAAAGTATCTAATTAATATTTTCATTGTATAACTTCAAGGGGTTTAGAGAAAAAAAACTTAGGCATAAACACTATTCACATGGAACCTTCACACAAGAAAAATAGAAACATTTAAATCTGCTGTATGATTATATAATTATTATACTTAAAAGAAACTTAATAGTGTCAATAAGAGAACATTTGAAGACATTTGGAGGGCAAGTATATTATACAGTTTAAAAAATCCCACATCTTGACAATACAGAGATTTTAATCTTGAATACAAATATGGGGAGACAAGACTGTAGGTACTGTTCTTTATATGTCATCCACATGCGCTAGTTGTGATCCCATTTCCAAATTAGAATATACCGAAAACAATTACAACAATGTGTTGTTGAATTTATGTATAATTTGTACTAAGGTAGCCCTCTGCAATTATTGGAATGTTCTACCAGTGAAGTGTATTTCTCTCTTCCTTCCTTGTTTTAGGTATATGCCTATTTCTCAAACCATGCATCAGTGCCTTTTTTGTTTTCTTTTTTTTAATCAGACTAAACGTAGAAATGAATGAACAACAGTACCCAGGAACAATCTGGGATATGAAGTTTCTTAAATATTTATAAAACTGTATAACTATACTTACTCATTCGTACAATATTTATAAATTCACACATCCCAGAAATCTCCTGAATCCACATGGTTATCACCTTACTTCCAAAAAAGGAAGATGAATCTGGAGATCCCCCACGCTACTACATCAGCCACATCCCTGGGATAGAAGCCAGTATATAAAATTGATTTTTTAAGAAAAATTTGAATTTATGTAAATAAGGGAAATAGTGGTTTCTATTATTTGTTACCCATGGTTAAATAAAATAAATGCATTAAGGATACAACATTGGTAGCAGACTTACATGGATATATTATATAGACGCTTTCTTCCCAAACGAGCTGGTCATTCGAAACCGCTGATACAGGGAATGTCCACACTGGGTGAACCTCATAATATTCAACAACGATTTAGGAGAATCTGTATAGGGAGGGTTTGGTTAAGATAACCGGCCAATCCTAAATAAAATTACGGAGAGTCCTTGGTGCAATGTAATAATGTCAGTCCAGCTTTATATTCCATTCACATAAGTTGGTTGCGGTTCCATTTCGCCGCTGTGGATAAATTAACAAAAACAAAAAAATAAATGGGTTGTTACTCATCTGTTATACAAAGTTGTTACTATACTGTTATCACTGCATGCCGTAGATATATCCTTGGGTTCTTATCATCGTATACCTGAGATGTGCTCCATTAGGCCTAGATTCAGAAGATTTTCCTTTTTTTATCGATCGTTCCTACATCAAACGTCTAGCAACCAGAATCCCGCAAACGATTCTCCAATCTCCTTATTGTCCATTATTCAAATGTTATTCTTATTGACATTCCAAAGTGACGCAACTGATAGAAGTAAGCACTGATGGATGCAAGTAAATTTTTAATGTAAGTGACTCATTGAATTTGTGTTAGATGTTGAATTAAACAAAATAATGCTTATTTTGCTTTGCATTTAAATTGTAATATTTTTACCTTCATTTGTTGCCAATTACAAAATGTTTTATTAGAATATTTAATTTGTTCTACTTATAGCAGTTGTTTTTCTTATAATTAGCCGAATATTTTTATTTTATTTTTAAGCTATATTATTAAATATAGCTATACTACATATTTTACATCATCTCGTAAATTGTTTATAGAAATCAGCCTATCGTTTGCATGTTATATTAGTTTCGTGGGTTTATCGTCAAGACTAATGTTATATTTAAATGTATTTTAATATATTGCGAGTTATGTCTAATTGATTATAAAGAAGCTTATTCAAGAAAGTTGGTTCAATCTTTATTTCTTATAAGAGGAAGGTCCAATAATACGTGACTAGATGCTAAAAATAAATTAACCCTAGATGGGAATAATTTTTATAGTAGGAGCTCTTTACTTTATTGGTCATTACTTTACTTCTATAGTTAGGTAGCTTGAGCTCTTACTCATTGTAAAGTTATTAAGTTTCAATTTATTTTTTCACGAGAGAGGGATAGTAAAAAAGATTCATTTTAATTTTTGTATAGTAATAAAGCAATTTTTGTTTTAGTTTTCAATGCACAAACCATTGATATCACAATCAATATTAAGCAAGAAACAAATTTCAGGCAATTTTATTTTACTACATTTTTTTTGTAAAACTTTTCCTGTTTTTGATGTTGGTTTAGTTTCCCGTTCAAATCGGTTTTTATCATACACAAATTCATTCTCAGTATCGACTTACTAACAAACCGTTGTTGAAATTGGTGATATTTTATTCAGATATATTCTTTTTAGAATAGGGCTCATCTTCTTGATGTTCTTCAATTTCTCTCACTCGCTCTATTATGCTTTCTTCTATATATTCTTCATTGAGAGGCAAGCATGCAATGTTTTCTTCTGATTCTGCTTCTCTTTATCTTAAATTTTCAGTTTCGTAATAGCTATAGCTTCAGCCATGGAAATGGTATCCTCCTCTTCTTCAAGATTAGCACTGGGGATAATTAAACATTTTTTTTCTCCATAGATTGTCCGAAAATTTGCAGGAATACCGAAACTTCAAAAAACTCTGAATGAACTGAAAGAAAAAAGGATAGCACTTATTTCGGTAGCGTGAGTAACTTCGACTCCATAACAGCAAACATATATTAATTGGGTGAGTAACTTTGACTCCCTAACAGTTTAAGTTATACTTATAACATGTTTTAATTCAATACCAAGCTAAACTGCTTGAAGAATACTGAGGGGGGGGGTTCTCAGGCAGTTTCCCCACTTCCATCTATGGGGAGAGGGGGGATTTAATGTACCGCCGGTGAGTTCTTTTTACTCTCGCTACCATTCAAATGGTTAATAAAGCTACGTTCCAAAGCTACATCAGATGCGTTTTTGATACAAAAAGGAAATTGTTTCAATACAATCACTATGTTTATAAATTGATAGCAATGAAGGAAAAACAGTGAAAATTAAGATACAATTAGTTAATCTTACGGTTTTTGAGCTTATTACCCTAGAGGAAAAAACTTGACACAATGAGCGTTTCCTCTGAGTATAGCCACAAATAGAGTAGACATTTGGACGACGAATAAGAAGCATGAAATTTAGTGCAACGAAGATTTCTGAAGAGTGAACGAGAAATCAACATTTAAGACAGTGAAAAATAAAGATTGCTTAAATGAGCATAAAGTATAAAGACTACGACGAAATTAGCTAATCCTATTTCTAAATTTTTCTACTTCGACCATTCTGTTCCGGTGTTTGGTTGAATAAATCTTCAAATTTTAGATTCAGTTTGGTTCATTTTCACGGTTATCTTAGAACAAACATACTGGTGACTGCTCTTCATTGTTTAAAAGCAATCTTTGCCTCTTGACGTTTTTGAATCATCTATGGCAGTAGAACTGTGACCACTTTAACTTGTGGTCAAATATAGTATCAGCTTCGATTCCAATGAGTTAGGGAAGATATTACTCAACCATGCTACAATGACCTGAAGCATAGTCACCCTGCAATCTAAGAGGAAATTCCCCGGAAGGGACATATATGAATTTTATTTATTCGCCAGAGACACCTCGGTGCATGGCCGGATGATGTGTGGGTAATTGGATCGCGTCTGCTCGTGTCGTCCGTTGGAATTAATAGTGGTAGTATTGTTGTTGTCCGCCTATTGTCGTATCTCCACGGCCCACGGATCCATTTGCAACTGTAATTTATGTCTGTCATCCTGCTTAAAAATTAGGAAGCTTCGTCTCGTGTTCTGGATTGATGAAATCTACGATCCCAGACGAGACCATATAAGTCCTAGTAATTATAAACTTGCCACCAGTGTTGGTATATTTCACTTTATTGGTATATTTTTTTCAATGGTCCCTCCCACAACATTTGTAAGTCGGTACTGTCAACAACTGACTATACATCGAAAAGTGGTGTACATTTTTATTTATTAGAGGAACTGCTCATTGGTCTACGATGCAGAAAAAATTGTCTTGGTCTATTTTGGTAACATGTCTGCTGTTTTAGGAGCTCATTTAAAATATAGCTGACTGGTAAGCTCTAACCTCGTTTGCACGCACGTTATTAATAAAAGTATAAGTCCCACGAGAAGGACCATATGGCTTACTGGTCGGGTCAGATGATCCTATTGGGGGGTGGAGAATACTACAAAGCATAATCTTCTCACCTGATTTAGCTTTCTGCTGACTCAAGAGTAATTAATGAGTAGAATAAAGTTGTACAACCTACCAACGCCAATGGACAGTGAGTAGATTTTCAAGGAGATTCTGCGATTTATGCTAAGCCACATTCCGACCTCCAGATTGGTATGAGGAGCTAAATAACTTTTGGTAGTGACTACTATAGGAGGAAGATCAAGATTTGTTTATTCCTTAGTTATATAATGCTAAGAATATTATAATGCTAATATTATATATAATGCCAAAAGTAGAAGGGGGTTGAGTAGAATGTATACCTGCCTCGTGACTTCATGGAAGTAACTGATGGTTCCTATTACTTTTAAGTAAGCAGCCGCACCCCTCCTTACGTTATTCCTAGAACTATCGTTTTCGTATACATATATATGTCTCATCTTTAGCCCCAGACCTCACTTGTTCCCACACATTCAACCCAGTATGTAGTTACGTTTCTCTTAATATTTGTATATACCAGTGTTTTGCTTGTACTTCATAATAAAGCTTTTTTTTTCTTTTCTTTTAAAAGACTCTCCTCTACAAAGATTATTTAACTCTTTATAAACAAAACAATGATGTAAGAACCGGTGATCCTAACTATGCCAGAGCAGTCGCGCCATCCCATGGTCTGCAGCCGCTAAAATCCTTGTCTCACTGACAGTCAACGGGAAGATAACATAAAGTGACTCATTTTTTAATAAATCAGTCATATTAAATTTAGTTACGTGATTATATTTCTTATTTATTTATATTTATATGATAATGATATTTATGTTTCTGCCTGGATCACTTTTGGTTAGTAAACCCCACCAGTGTGGGATTAGCACCTTAAAAAATTTGCGAAATAAACACATGGATTTCAAGGTAACATTTTTTTTTTAATAGCTATATTAGAGCAAGAAGTGCGAAGATAGAGGATTTATTATTACGATATTGGTTTTGGTTGATAAAAAAATGAGGTCTGTTATTTAACTTTTTTTCATGAATGTAAACTACGACTAATTATCCACTTAAATCCACAGGTAAATTTTAAAGATTTTTTTTTGAAAAAAGAATTTTATGTTTGTAAATAAAAATAAACCTCAATTCTATTATGGATGTGTAGTGTAATGAGGTCTGTTGGAAGGACATAAAGCTAGAAGTGAGTCATGAATTGTTTTGTTATTTGCGTTACTCTGCTGTGCTCCTATGTATCTACGTTGCGTCACATGGAGGTCCTTCTTCTGTAGACAATAATTCTAAAGTTGATTGACCTTTTCCAAATATTCACTCTCAAAACGAAATTTTCAATATCCTACGGTATCAATCCTTAGTCCTGTGAATTCTCCACTCCCCCCAATACCCACTGTACTTCATATTACGTAGTTTTTAACCCCTCCTTATCCAACATCTGCTCTCCCAGACAAAAGTTTGCTAACCTAGAAATTGCGTATTCATTACTAATGCTATAAGTTACTTTTGTTTTAATTTCAGGATATTTAGAACTTTTCCAATTATTTAGCATTTAACTTTACTGTTTGTTCTCTCAGTACATATATTAACAAACCCATATTTTAATTTTGTTTCAATGAATAATAAATACCAATATATGTTTTTTTGCCTTTGAACCAATTAAGCATGTGTTTCTTTACTGGAATTATCACGAAATTATTTCTTTGTAATTTGTGGTATCCCTTCATTTTATTTTGTACATGTGATCTATATAGTTAAATATCTTCAAAGCACACAAGACTTTTTAAAAAGATTTATTTTGAATAACAAACATAAATGACGTGGTAATATACAGATCTAATCTAGCATAGTGACGGGCTAATGAGATACAATAGACTGACCTCCTTCTCTGATTCTCACGGGGTTTAAATAAGAGTCAGCAAAGGGGTGATTCATAGTTCTTAGAATGTTAGCACGGGTGCACTATAACTCCCCGCAGCCTTAAGTTTTGAACTCTGGTCAAAACAAACATTTAATTTTTACATTTTAAAAACTTGATTTATACAATTTACTTAAAATTACTTTATGATCATCAATAGTAATAGGTGTTGTTGAAACCTTTACATTATTTAAAGGTAAATTTGAATTTTGGATCTTTTTACAATTTCTTTTATAAATAAAAATGTTAATTAGTACAATGATTAGAATAATACATAATACAAAAGAATAATGATAAATATTAGCGTTGTCTACAAAGGACAATATTTCTAATTCTGGTATAGTATAATTATTTGTTTCTAACATAGTTGTATTTAATATTACATTTTCATAAAATGGTTGTAAAATAGTGTTAAAATCATGAGTATAAATTTTATTAAATTCTGGAAAGCAATCCTCCTTACTAATATTAATTAATCCTACATTTGGTAAAAATACAGTGTTATTATGACAATCTGTTATTTTTTTTAATATTTACAGTGATATATTGCTTAATATGATCTAAATATCTTATATTATTTTGATTACTTAATACTAGTTTACATTCTTTTAAATTTCCGTTATGTACAATAGATGAAACACATTTTGATTCTGTTTTATTAAGATTTATACAGTAATAATTGTCAATAAAAATACAACTTCCTTGATAGAGAGTGGCTCCTTTTTGTAAGTAAAGATCAGTTTTTAAATCAATTTCGTAAATTGTCTGGTTTATAATTCTTGGTACTGATATCACAAAATATCCTTTATAGGATTCATCATGAATTGGTAATTTGATAAAAGTATGGATTATATTGTGATGAGTTGAACAAAAGATTTTACTATTTGTCCATAGAATTTCAGTATTATCTGAGATTAGTTTTATGTTACTTGGTAGATTTTTTATTACATCAATCATTAAATTGGTGTGAACAATGCCAAGCTTACAAAATTCTAAAGATAAAGTTAAATCTTTAATTTTATTTAATAAATGCATGATGTGAATATATAAGTCATAAGCTTTTTCATTTTGTCCTAGCGATTCGAAATTTTGTCTATTAATTATGAAATTTTTATTAATTGTTTTGATTTCATTCTGGTAATCCTCAATCAGACGTTTATTAATATTGACAGAATTTTCGATGTTATGTTCAATCTTATAATTATTTTGTTCTACATTTGAAATTATTTTATCGTAGTATTCCTTGTCGTCATTATTCATATTACCTGTTATCCAACTAATAACATTACCTAGACCATTTATCAAGCCTCGTCTGTGACGATTTTTAATATCTCTTTGTTGCATTAATTGAAATTGTTCAAAAACTTCGTTTGTTAAATCTTTTAGCAAATGATACATTTTATGTGATCTAAAGTTAGTAACATGATCTTCAATATTTATTATTTCTACTTCTAATAAACTTAAATTATAAAAATGATAAGTTTCATAATATTGATTAACTACTCTAATATTATTTACAGAATAATGGAGAATTCCTGGAGAGTTAGTGAGATCTACTACTTTTATCGTCAGAATCTTCTGAAGATGAAGTATCAGAATTATTGACATGTAGTGAATCTTCATCTGAAACAAAATGTTTCCTCTTTTTACGTTTGTTGGGTCTCCTAACGTTATCAACATGTGTTGTTAATTGCCTAGCGCCTTGGATTAACACATTTACTTTTCTGAATTTGTCTCTACTTTTAATCTTCGATTGAGTATCTTTGATAAATTCTTGATTTATTAATTCAGGTGGATCTTCCCGATTTTTATTTAATTTTTCTGTACGCTTTATCTTTTCTTCATTAATTTTTGTGTGAGCTAATTCATGCAAAAGTTGTAAATTTTTATGATACTTTTGTACGTATAGTTCTGTTATACTAATATTTTTGTTGTTGTTATTTTCTTTTATAAATCCGAAAGTGATTTCATTGGGTGTTAATTTTAGATTGTTATTTAAGGTATTATTGTACGCAATAATTGCAAGTTTTAATTTTTGTTCAAATGAATAAGATTTTCTCTCATGCGAGATAAGTCTTAGTAATTCGCTTAGTGTTAAATGAACTCTATTTAATAATCCCAAAGAATTTGAGTGATTAGTGGATGTATAATGTAATAAAATATCATTGTGGTCACAAAATTGTTTAACTAAATTGTTTTTCATTTCTGTGCCTTGATCTAATGAGATCTGTACTGGCGTAGGATAATGAGATAAATAATTTTGTAAACAATCACAAATATTGATTGCATTGTGTGTTGGAATAACTTGTGCGAACAATCTTTTTGAGAAAGTATCAACAGCAGTAAATATTATTTTCCTTTCATACTTCAAAATGTCAATCATTAATTCTCGAAAAGGTTTTTCTGGTGTTGGGGTTTGTTGAAATTTAGTTTTGATAGGTTTTCTATCATACTTTGATTTTTTACAAATTTCACATTTATTAATGTATTCTGTAATTTTGTCTTTCATATTGGGGAAATAAACTTGTTTTTTTAATTTTTCAAAAGTTTCTAATATTCCACGATGTTTAGTTTTTCCTAAATGATAGTTTTCAATAGTTTCGCGTTGTTCATTTACATTTTCTACGTCATTGATAAAGTTAAAATAACGTTTTATTCTTACAGAAGGGAATTCGTTTTCTATTATATTTTGAATCTCTTTAAAGTATTCATCGTAAGTTTTTTCTAAAGTTTTTATGTTCGGTGAACAGAAAATTCCGTAAGTCTTGTCCGGTTCTACGATCTGGTAGAGTAGAGTTTGCAAGTCATCTTTCCTGTTAATGATGAGTTCGTATCTTCTCTTGTTTCCAAATGGCTTAGAGAACTTCATGTCTTCTTTGTTTCCTCTAATGATAATAATTTGATTTTTTTCTACATTTATACATTTATCTGGTTCACATATCCAAGTTTGTTCATTGCTGGATTCTTGTGAATGAATAGTTTCTAGATCTGATTGATTTTCTGCATTTTCCGCTGTAGATGGAATATTTATTAATTCCTCCATAATTGCTTCATATTCTGTTGTTTTTTCAGCAGCTTCTTCTTGATTTTGTAATATGTCATCAATAAATACATCAATATCAATATTTACATCATCAATATCCATATCCTCTGGTTCCGTGTGGTTTACTTCATTTATATTTCTTGATAAAGCATCTGCTACATAATTTGTTTTACCATTAACATGTTTTATGTCAAATTCGAACTCCTGCAACTTCCAAATCCATTTCATGATTCGGGTGTTACCGTTCTTCATAGAAAATATCCAAGTTAGTGGTTTATGATCGGTTTAAAGTAAAAATTTAGTTCCGTATAAGTAAGGCTTAAAGTGTTGAGTCGCCCATACAACTGCTAATAATTCTTTTTCGATAGTGCTATAATTATTTTCCGCATTTTGTAGTACTCGTGAAGCGAATGCTACAGGATGTTCAATATCATCATCGTCTTTTTGGGACAATACTGCTCCAATTGCTTTATTACTAGCATCTGTAGTTAATATGAATGATTTATTCCAATCGGGGTATTTTAAAATTGGTGCATTTGCCATTAAATCTATTAATGTCTTACAAGCCCTTTTTATCTCTTCGGTTTTATAAATTTTTGTTTTAATCGAATCTGAAATAGGTTTAGTTATTTTTGCATATCCTTTAATGGATTTCCTATAGTATCCTGTCATACCTAAGAACTGTCTTGTCGACTTTTCGTCATGAGGTACTGGAAAGTTTACTATAGTTTCTATCTTTTTCGGATCTGTTTTTAAACCTTCTTCAGTTACAATATAGCCGAGAAATTTTAATTCTTTTTTGAAAAATTCAGTTTTATCTAATTGAATTGATAACTGATGTTCTTTTAATGCTTTGAAAACTTTTTCCAAATCTCTTAAATGTTCGTTTTCATTTTTTGAATAAATAATAATATCGTCAACGTAAACCATTGCATTAGGAATATTTGATATCATCATTGTCATTGCTCTCTGAAAAGTCGGCGGTCCATTACTTATTCCGAATGGCATTCGAACAAATTCGTAATGACCATTTTCAGTAGAGAATGCTGTTTTTGGAATAGATTCTTCATCCATTTCTATTTGATGAAATCCCGATGTTAAATCAATAGTCGAAAATATTTTTGCACCTCTTAATCGATTCAGCAAATCTTCGATATTGGGTAACGGGAATTTATCTTTTATGGTAGCCTGATTTAATTTTCTATAATCGATTACCATGCGAACTTTTTTTATACCCGATGCGTCCATTTTTTTTGGAACAATCCACAAAGGGGAATTATACGGCGACTTACTTGGTCTAATTATTCCGTTTTTTAATAATTTTCCAACTTCTTCGTTAATTTGTTCTTTAAATTGTTCCGGATATCTATAATTTCGTGTATAAATCGGATTTTCATTCGTAGTTATTATTCTATGTTTTAATAATTTAGTCGGTTTTAATTTTTCATTTTCTGTTTTTAATATTTCACCGTTTTCACTTAATATTTTTGTGAGTTTTTCCGTTATCTCCGAATTTATGTGCTCGTGTCTTATAAAATTTTTAATTTCATTAGTATCTTCGATATGAAACATTTCGTCTCTTTCAAGTTTGTATTTTATTCCCATTATTTTTATTTCCATGTCTTCTAAATTTATATTAGTTTTTAACATTTTCATTGTTTCGTACCCAAGTAAAATATCAAACCGTGAACTAATAGGATAAACTAAGAACTTTACTTCTTGATTAATTCCTATCAGATTTTGCAGGTTGAGGTTTACACTTTGTGTTCCTTCTGCTCGTCCTGTAGGGGTTTTTATCGCGAAGTTTTCTATGTTTATTTTAGCATCTTTCGGAATTGCTTGGGGACAAATATAATTTTTTGTTGCTCCTGTGTCAATTAACCATTTATTATTTTCTTTATCCAAGAGCTGTGGTAAATTATTTAAAAAATTAACTTCGTCACTTATTTTAATTACATTCGATCCGGTGGTTCTCCTTTGTTCGGACCTTGGTCTAAAAAATTATCTTTATTAGTTTCAAGTTGTTTTACTCTTTCAGTTAATATTCTAATTTGTTCATCTCTCTCATCCTCGGCGTAATGTACGCGATTAGAAACAGTTCTCATCGAAACCGTATTTGAATCATTTTGTTGTGGTGGATCTACTTTTTGTTGATTATTTCTCCAATTTCCGGATGGAGGTTTATTAAAGAATCTATGTTGAGATTTTGGATCCCATGATTGATTATGAATAGGTTTTTGATAATTTTGTTGATTATTTGGGTAATTGTGATAATTTGGTTGTGCATTTTGATAACTTTTATAATTTTGGTTTTGTTGATGTTGATAATCTTGTTTTTGTTCATGAGGTTGTTTTTGAAATTGTTTTTCATATTTATGTTTGTAATTTGGATCGAAATTTTTGCCTTTATAATTCGATTGGTGTGGTTGGTGGTGTTTGTCTTTTCGACTACCCGGACCGTACACCCGATGCACAATGTGCGCAGCGTTATTTCTTAAGATTTCGTCAATATCTTCGATTGTCTCGAATTTAATATGATAAATAAAATCAGTAAGCGAGGGATGTAAATTATGAACGGTGTGATGTGATATCTGTTTGTCGTATCTTTCCATTTCCGACTGTTTATTCACTATTTCCGAGTCGGCATACACGCGAGCATATAAATCGCATCTTTTCTTACCTAATCTTTCTAAGTAATCATGTGGGTTTTCGTTATGGTACGATTTAGTATTGAGTATTTCTGATATTAATTGCTCTCTCGTTCGCGTATCTTGATATTTACGTTTAAGGAATGTTAAAATTTCTGTCACACTAGTGAATTCCTTATCATAGGTTGCAATTTTTGCTTTTCCTTTTAGCTTAGTTAATAAAGTTAATACTAATTTTGAATGGTTTATATCTTTATATTGGTTATTATCTTTACAATATAAGTCATACACAAATTTTGTATTTCTAATAAAATCTACTAATTGTAAAGGATCACCATCATATTCCGGAATTAATTTAAAATCATGATCTTTTATTTCCATAGCCATCTCTGAATTTGTATTTTCTAATAGTAATTGATCAATATTATCTAGATTAAAAGTTGTATATACTTGTCTTAATTGGTTTAATCTATCCTGTAAATTTGACATACAATAAACTTATAATTACTTATAATTACCATCAAGTATGTTGTCTTCAGTGGAAAAATCTTCTTCCTTGGTGCTGCGAAGTCTCAACAAATAGTTTTGAAACTCGGGTGATAAGATTTGAAAATCTTCAGAAAGTTGAAAGATACCTCTGTAGTCGTGGAGAATGCTTGCTATACTTGTATACGCAGTGGCAATCTTCCTCAAGACGGAGAGAAGTAGTTATGCTGCTTGATTTCGGTATTACACACGATTCTAAGCTCCGCAAAGTTACTTTAAATACCTTCAAAATTCCTCCCAAGTCCCACGTTCGGGCGCCAGTTAAATATCTTCAAAGCACACAAGACTTTTTAAAAAGATTTATTTTGAATAACAAACATAAATGACGTGGTAATATACAGATCTAATCTAGCATAGTGACGGGCTAATGAGATACAATAGACTGACCTCCTTCTCTGATTCTCACGGGGTTTAAATAAGAGTCAGCAAAGGGGTGATTCATAGTTCTTAGAATGTTAGCACGGGTGCACTATAACTATATTGTTATTTATTGGAAACATAGACCCGGATTATAGGTTTTAGAAAAATGCATAGAAGAAGATTTATTTATTATTTCTTTCAACTAGATAACATTTTAACGTAGGAAACCCAAATTAGCTCAATGATTTATCAAAATTAACTGGGTGAAATTATGTCACCCTAAAATGTCTTAAACCGCTTAGTGTAAACGAGTTTACTTCCCTACTAAAAGCTTGTCAAGGAAAAAGCTAATGGACTTTTCATGTTTTTTGGCTAATTAAATCAGATTTCTGAACAAAAAAACATAGAATTCAATTATGCTAAGGCCTGTCTCACGGCACACATTTTTTATGGGTTAACATGCTAAATGCTTACATTTTGGTGTAATTTTGAAGTTTTTCATCTATAATTGTCTTGGTATAAAAAGCACATGCTTGAAAATAATTACGCTCTCTTTAATAATTTCAATAACTTCCCTTAAAGTTAAGGATAATAAAGAGTTATTATATACGTTTAGTCATGCTCACGCCAGTGCGACGTCATTTCGGGTCGTCACATGCCGTCTGGTGGGAAGTAGAGTGAAGATGACAAAATCAAGTTGAGGGCTAAGTCACCTGTGTTGTAGCAGTCTTGTCGATGTAATTAAACCTATTTAATGATACACATCGGGTATCTTATTCGTGAGGTGTTGTTTTCGCGTTGTATTACCGTTATTATAGAACTTGGAGGAGGTGTCAAGCGGTTGAGCTGCAACAGCGAGAAATAAGAGGAACATTGTTGGAAGAGGTGATAAACCGAGGTAAGCAAATTTCTTTCTCTAACTCCCCACTGTGGCAACCCGTATTATACAGTCCATTTGTACAGTCTAAATACCCTGGTGTTGGGTGTTTTGGCGTGTCCATACCATCCAATTGATTCGGTCAGTTCGGGCCAGATTAGGCTGGGTTAGCCCGCGTCCTTGCCACTCGTTGAGAAGGTTCTAGTGTCTTCCACTAGAGCACTCACTGGTCATTCACTTTTGCCTGTGTTAGGTAGGTTATCATGTGTGGCAGTTTACAAATATTTTCTCGAATATTTGATACTGGCTTATATTTGTTTTATTTCATTAATTTCCATTTACCTCTACCAACAGGTGATAGACCGAGGTAAGCAAATTTCTTTTTTGATCCCCCCGGTGTGGCAATTCATATTGTGCAGTCCATCTCTACAGTCTAAATACCCTGGTGTTGGGTGTTTTGGCGTGTACAGTATTTTATCATAACTAGTTATTACTTTAATATAACTGTCACTACTTTATGTATTTATCCTATATTATTTCCATAATATTGCTTTCAAACACCCTTCTAAAATAATATTTTTGTTTCTTTGTCTTCCAGTCTGTTTCTTCAAAAAAAATAAATAAATGACTAGATCTTATGTTTGATATTTGGTTAAAAAATAAAACTCGTGAAACTCTATCTGTCCTCACCAGGACGAAAACGAAAAGTCAGATATCAAGTGAAGATCATGAACACTAATAATTATGATCAGGGCACAGGAAAAGGTGGGCTGGCCTGCATATGCATGAGAATATCTTATCCTAAGTATTCTTCTTTTAAGGCAAAAGAAAAACCCCGCGTGAATGCATAAAGTCAAGATGAATTTCAAGAAATCGCATGAGGGTAAGAATATTCATAGCGAATTTTCTCTGCCGTGATTTGTTACGCAGATTTGCCGATTATACAGCCCTTCTCTCGTATGAAAATGAAAATGAAAAAAAAAGGCTTCATGTGGGTCAAAGTGTGAAACCATTGCCTATAAACCTGCGCGGATTGTAATTTTAAATTTACCTTTTTGCCTTATTGCCAAATCGTGAACGTCTTATAACCAAAGAGCACATTCACTAAGATAAAAGCGAACTAACATAGCGTTACCAGTTGAGACAAGAAATTACAGAAGCAGAGAGGTGTAAGGGAGTGACAAAGAAAAAAATTATACATTTTTGTTTCATTGGGAAAGTATTTGGTCAGTTTATTCATAATAATTTTCCTATAAAAATTTAATGGTGAAGGTATTTGCGTGTAGATACCTCATTTTACTACGGTACATAAATGTATCACTTTATTACATGGACTCTTCACTCATAATTTGATTGGGCTGTACCGACTAGGAGCGAATTATGAGCGATGCAGCGTGCTATAAATTTTGATTGACGATGATCTCTTACATGCTAATGTTAAATTTACAAATTATAACGTTTATACGTTATTTCTCAATAAACTGCTGATCAAAGCTCCATATGCCAATTTCATTCCTGTCCTGATACTTTTATAGTAGATATTGATATTAGAAGCCAAGCCTGAAGGAAGTGGCTCTACTTTTATTCGTATACAGGGCAATCGTCTCACCTCAGAAGAAAATTAACATTTTTTTTTAATACCCTTATTTGTAAATTACAATTTGCTTATCCAGCATTAGTAATTGTAATTAAAGATCACATATGATACCATCATATACATCTTGAAGGTGACATAAAAAAAAATCATTCATCCCTTAAATACAATTTCACTCATTTAATATGTACAGTTCACACTCATACCAGAGTTATGAATTAAAGTTGTGGTTGGTTTCCCCCCCCCCCCCCCCATGGGTTATGTGCCCTAACGTAAATTAGTACAAAAATAATTTCAACAAAATAAAAATAAAATAAATTTCTCAGACAGAACAATTGCGTATATATAATAAAAATTGCGTATTTGATGCGATCTGCGTTATTTTAACAGATTTGTTTATACTAATGTTTTAACAAGTAAAATTTTTTCATTTAGTTGAAAAATCAATTTTTAGTGGCTGAGATGTTTTAACTGGTTTAACAAATAAAACGAAGTATTTTTGATAAAAAAAAAATTGTGTGTTTTTTCACAATTATATTAATCTAAGAAATTTATGACGATTCCAACCAATTCTCTGGACATAGGCACACAGTTTCTTTTGGGTCACTTTTTGAATGCATGTGGCTTAAAGTGGCTCATGCATTTTTTCAATAAAAGAAAAAATTTCAAATTTGTACCTCAAAGATAGAGTTGCCTGAATTATTCTAAAAAAAAAAGAGACTAAGTATCAATTTTTGGACTTAAGTCATATTTTCGCATTACATAAGTCGTACATTGTATTACATATAGTACGCATGTATCCAAGCAAAAAAAATTAACGCAGTCTCTTGGATTAATTTTTTTTAAATATAAAATTTATCATGATAAAATTACAATATGCCTTATTGGGCTACTACTACTACTATACTATTCAACTTTCCAGTAACAAATACAAGAAATAAATAACAGAAAGTAGAACGTTCTTAAAAAATTGTTTAATGCTCTATACAAACATACATACATCTGCCTCATTTGGCAATAAGTAATTGTGATAAATGTTTTCATTCATACCATATTCACAATTTTCATTCACTCGCGCATTCATACAGTATTTACAAACAGCCCAGAGAGCTCCTAAATCCCCATGTTTGTCACCTCCCTCGCATGTGAGAGAGAAAGTGGAATCTTGGGAAGTCAGCCGTGTCACCGGATACGAGCCAGTGGAGGCTGACCAAAAGCGCGAGAGCCACAGATGCTCGGGACATCATTGGTGAAACAGGCCATTACCAGGACTCCACTGTCACGTATTTATAGCAAGTCACACACAGGGATGAGTGGCGCAGTGTAATGGCTGTGTCAGGGGACTAGGATGGTTGGATAGGTTAGTATGGAACTTCATGAACTTTTATGATCGTTATGAAGGATTTTTTTCTGACGTAATAAGAGGCATTTACTATTGTTCTCAGGACCTTTGAATCCGTATGTCCAGGTTAGGTATAACTTTGTAATTTATTTTCTACCGAAAGATAAGTAGTCTGTACAGTTGTCCAAAGCGTCTGTTCAGTTCTTGTCTTTTTAGCCTCGTGTATTGGTACCATGTCAGCCTCTTGTCGAAATGGAAGCCTAAATACCGTACAGTCTCAGATACAGGGAGAGGGATGGAATTTATTAAAAACTAGTTGACAGGACTTGCGACAGAGTAGATAATTGCATTATAGAGGATGGGACTCTCTTTGCCTCTAGAAAAGGTCTGTACTGCCTTAAAGGATTGGCTTAATAATAATAATTAACAATGTGAATCCTAAGATTTTACGTTTGTGCAATTAAAATTAAATATATTATGGAACACCTACGTACGTATAAACAAAATGTATGATGATTTGGGAATACCCTTTATAAAATTGGAATCGTATAAGATATTTCGTTCTTCTCTTGTGTGTACTGTACTAATTCTGAGGAATGGCGTTAGATGTTACTCCGTGTAGAAGGTTTCAGCACTCTTAGATTGATTTAAGGGTTTTCTAAAGAAAGATATTAATATTTGTGTAGAAACATTGTTAACTCTATTTTTAATCAGCTTTTAGCCTGCATATTGGCAATATTATAAATATATTATTTAATATTAACTAACATTTTAAATGTTTACATAAACTAGAGTAGCTGATTCATGGATCACTTGTTTTCTCTGAGTTATGTACGAAAAGATACGGTATCTACTTTCTAAAGTAATATTGCTGCGGGTCAACATAGTTTCTAAAATGACTGCAAAACAACTTCTGAGTAGTTTTGAACTGATATCTCAAGAAGCATGCTAGTTCTCATCGATTACTTACTTATTTAACTGCTGCTCAACAAGAGCTTGCAAAACTTGTGTATACAAAGTATACATAATCTTAGCCAACTCTGACAGCAATTTGGTTATAGAAGGTTGGAAGGTATCTAAGAAACTCTGACCACCAGGGGCTTGGTGCCTTTCCCACTTCTGTGTACACTAGATAGGATAACTTTTAAGAGGAATAGTTCTGCCGAGACTACCTCATTCATCAGTATTTCCCTTGTTTTTTTGAATATTCTTCTTTCCAACAACTGCTGAATAATATCTTGTTATAATCATAGCTGCAATATCATGTTCCCGATTGCGGATAATGCAGTTTTAAATTATTCACCAATAATTTGTTTTGGAGGAGTTAAACTTCTAGAATGTTACTAGAAATTTTTGAAGTTTTTACACTAAGAAAACGCATAAGATATTGAGGTATTTCCAGCTAATTCTAGTTTGGAATCGAATACAAGAGTCCTGGAAATTTTAATGTAATGTGGACAAATTTAGCCAGTGAACCATATGAAGATTTAAGGCAACCATCATCAGCTAGTCATAAATTTGAGATTACACCGATACATGACCACTTACTTGCAGCTTGTGATTCTTTTTGCTCAAAGAACATTATCAAAAAAAAAAAAAAAATAAAACCCAACCTATTTTTATTGCTAGGTTAACACATGATAGAACTGATGAAATGATTCGTATCAAAATATGATTTTGATTTGACTAACTATTTGATGTACTTTTCTGTGAAATGGAAATTGTATACAAAAGAAAGAATTGTTTGTTGAATAATTGAATTTTCATTGCTGCCAACAAAGTTATATTAAAAGATCGAGGGGGGACCGTTATATGAAATACTTTATATGAAAATATAGGAATCCTAAATTAATATATTAATGCAATAAATCTTCAAGCAAACGTCATTATGTGAGAGGTAATAAATAAATCTAAATCAGCCAAATGGTCATCACAGCAATGAAAATACACAGAAAAAACACGTCCTTTTTTTAAAATTATTCTATAAAAAAAAAAGGCTCCTCCAACATGAGGACGGGGATTATCTCAAAAAGTATCAGAAAGTCAGACAGAAGCAAATCAGATCAATCGTCATTTTAAAAACCTCAATCATTGGATAAAAAGTCAGAGCTAGACAACCGATAAGACAATTAAATCAGTATAAGTAGGGTTTATTTTCAAAACCGAAATATGCTTTCGGTATTTTTTTATTGGTTTACTACTGTTTTACAATATTATTTAAATTCATTATAAAATTCAAAACTAATTATTCTATACTAACAACCAGTACATCAATTAAGCCAATAAGTACTAAAACAAAAAAAAAATAAAGCTTGAAGTTCAGATCAACATAATTCACTAATTACTAATATTGCTAAATTAATTGTGGTTCGTCGCTTTTAACTGACCCCCTTTGCTTACAAAGGGCTAGTTATAATAATTTGAAAAGCTCTTTGTTTGTCCTCCAGCAGAATAGGACTTTAAATTACTTTAAGATAAAGAAACTTGTTAATCCTGTTTGAACTTCTTTCCATCCTATTTGAAAACCCAAGCTTATATCAAACTTTTTGAAAGAATAAGCTTATATTTTGTTTTTTTTCTTAGACACGGGTATGAAATTAATATATTTTCATTAATAAATTAACATATTTTTCTTTAAATAAAAATGTTGATTTATTATTTATTAATTTGAATGGATGTCTATTAAAAATTAAATATCTACAGTCTTACTTATACAAATTTTAAAAGTGAAGGTGAGATCCTGGAAAAGTTGCTTAACCTTGATAAGAATGGGTTCTTACAGATTCGCTTCTAAGCGTTTTGTTTTCGAACCTTTTCTTTTAATTTATATATTAGAAATTGTAGATTACATTTGTCTATGGCATTCATAATTTACTTTTAGTGGTTTGAATGGTCTATGGAATGTTGAATATATATCAAATTGCAAATAAAGCAATAAAAGTAAAAAATACATACTGCAATAAGTATGTATATATATATATATATATATATATATATATATATATATATATATATATAAGGGTTGTTAGGTCTTCTTATTATAACAATAAGTAATCTGTTTCTCTGTAAAACAAAAGTTTATTTAATTGATAATAAGTTTACAACTATTACAAATAAAATCTAAATTCATACCTGTAAAACAAAAGAAACAACAATTACAGTTTATTGTTATCACTGTTTGCACTTTACTTAATTGTTTACACTGAAAACCTTTTAAAAACCTTCTGGTCATATGTCTTTAGCTCCACCTAGTGGCAGCCAACTGAAGCACGCGCGTGATAACAAAGCGCTGCTAATTTAATTGAAGAAAGCTTACTTTCTTTACATCTCCCCCTCCCACTGTGAAAATTCTCGAGAGAATTTTTATTATATAATGTTTATTCTGCTGGTATCAGTTTTGTTATGTGGAATAATCCTGTGTCTTCGTTTCTTTTTTCAGTTTTGATTTTAAATATAGTATTTGATATTTTCTCTGCAATTTTGAATGGTCCAACCCTAAGTTCATCTAATTTTTTTCCTATTTAATCTATGTCCGTTTTCAATATATACTAAATCACCTGTATTGAATTCCCTTTCCTTTCTGTTTTTGTCAAATAATTTCTTATTGTATTCATGTGATTTTATAGTGTTATCTAGAGCTAATTTTCTATTTTCTTTCCAAACCTCTGCATGTGTTAGTTTCCTTAGTTCCTCAGGTAGCATACTTGTGTTAGTACCATCTAGTAAATATTTAGGTGTAAAACCTGTAACTGAGTGTTCTGTTATGTTATATTTGTCAACACATTCTCTTGCTATTGTTGTCCAAGCTTTCTTTTCTTTAGATTCATTGATTCTACATCTTATTTTATTAATTATTGTTTGATTTAATCTTTCATTTATGCCATTTGAAAATGGTGCATTTAAGGCTGTATAAATGAGTCTGATATCTTGTTCTTTTAGGTAATTTTTGAATTCTTTAGAATTTAGTCCTGGATATTGGTCTGTTAATATTGTACCTATGTTGTTCATTTCTAATGTATTTTGGACTATTTTTATAAAATCACTTGCAGCTTGAGTTTTTGAAGTTAATATATGTGCGTATCTTGTATAGTGATCAACTAGAAGATGGAGGTATCTTTTCGTTGATCTTTGACCACCAAATCCACCGATCGTATCAATCGACACTATCTCATAAGGCTTTGTTGCTGGTCCTAATTGAGACATTAATCCATATTTTGCTTGACCTCTAGATTTATTCTTTTTACAAATTTCGCAAGTTCTGCATATATTCTGAATGTTTTTTATTAATTTTGTTGAAGTGTAATAAGGACATATTCTGTTTATCATTTGCCTTATTCCGATGTGACACCAGTCTATATGTGTATCTCGTATTAATTTAATGCTTAATTTTTCTGATAAAACTATCTTCTTTTTGTTTTTAATTTGTTTATAGATTATACCATTTTTATCTGTCCTTTTTTTCTTAAGTTCTCCTAATGCTGTATTTTCATTTTGATCTTTAATTATTTCTTGTAGTTGGATCATGTTTACTATTTTTAATATTTCTTGGGTATTATCTTTTGACTCTAATACCGGATTTCTACTAAGACAGTCTGCTTCAATATTGAATTTCCCTGGTATATATGTAATTTTGAAGTCGAATTGAGACAAATAATATGTTAAGTCACCTAGTTCCTCGTCTGTTCTTGATTTTATATTAAGGTTTTCTAACGGTTTATGGTCTGAATAAACTACAAATCTTCTTCCAATTAACCAGTATTCCCAATAATTTATCGCTTCCTTTATTGCTAAGCATTCCAAATATATAGCTTTTTTTCTTTTTTGCGACTCATTTAATTTTTTTGAGAAATAGGCTACTGGCTTTTCTTTTCCATCTTGTTGGGTTTGTTTCAGTATTGCACCTATACCTTCTATTGAAGCATCTGTAAATATCTTAATAGGTAAATCTTTATCAAATATTTCTAGGACTGGTTGAGAGCCAATACTTTTTTTATCTCTGTGAATGATTTTTCACAATCTTCAGACCAATTATATTTTACATCTTTTCTTAACAATCTATGTAGTGGATCTAGTATTGTTGAGATTTTTGGTATATATTTGTGATAGAAATTTATTTTACCTAGATATTGTCTAACGTTCTTCTGCGTTTTTGGAGTCGGAAAATTGAGTATTGATACTAAATTGTCTTTAATTGGTCTTACTGTATTATTTTCTATTATATGTCCGAGATATTTAATTGATTTTGATGCGAACGTGCATTTTTTTAATTTTAATCTGAATCCTTCTTTTATTATGGCTTCTAAAACTTGTTTGATATGCATGATATGATCTTCAAAAGTCTCTGAAAATATTAATATGTCATCTATATAATTTTCTGTAAAGTTCTTTAGATTATTTTTTCTTAGTATACTTGATAAAATTCTTTGGAAGATTGCTGGTGCTGTTTTTAAACCGAATGGTAGGCAAGTCCATTGATAGTGTCCTTCTTGGGTTATAAAGCCTGTTTTTTTTCTATCTTCTATCCTTAGTGGTATTGACCAAAATGCTGAATTGATGTCCAGTGATGTAAAATATTCACAATTTCTAGCTTCAATTATTAAATCATCAATTAGCGGAAAAGGTTGGGCCTGGGTTGTGACAATCTTGTTCAGATCTCTAAAATCGACACATAATCTGGTTTTTCCTTCACCTTTTTTTAATGCTAGCGTTACTGGTGCAGCAAATGGGCTATACGATTGTTCAATTAAATTTTTTTCTAATAGTTTTGCCACTTGCTGTTCTATTTCTTTTCCGTCTTCGATTGTGCATCTATATGGTCTTTTACTACAAAATTTTTCCATCAAGAGATCTATTCTTGCTTCATAATCTTTTACAGTTCCTATATCATACTTGTCTTTGGCAAATATTGTTTTATATTCTTCTATCAATTGTTCTATTTTGAATTTTTTTTCATTATCTAAATGATCTAAATTTATTTTAAAATCTTTCTCTTTAATATGTTCATTAAAATTTATTTCTATTATATCTTTTCTTTGCGATTGTTTTTGGCTTATATTTAGATTTTCGTCTTGCCTTAATTTAAATTCATTTATTATGTCTAGGCCTATCAAAAAATCATGAAAAGTCTCGTTTTATACAATAAATACATCTACTTCTTTTTCAATATTGAAAATTTTTAATTTTATTCTTGCTTATCCCTTTGTGAGTGCCACACCACTAATTGTTTTTAATTGTATTTTGTTCTTATCTATATTATTTTTTTTTATAGTTTTTATTAATCTTTTATTAATTAATGAAACTTGAGATCCTGAGTCATAGATCCCTTCTATTTTTATCTTATCTTCCAATATAATGTTTAATTTAATTAGTGGTGTGTTTACTCGTTTTTTGATTCATTATATATTTCTACATCTAGGATAGAATTGTTATTTACTTTTTTTGGTGTAGTGTTCCTTTCTCTACTTTCTTCCTGTTTTTGGAACCAGCATTTATCTTTTGGGTGGTATCTCACACCTTTACCTAAATCTTCACACGTTTTACAAGGTATCTTTACTTCATATTTCTTTTGAGAATCTAATGTAGGTTTTTTTTGAAAGTTTCTTTTATTTACTAAACATTCAAGTTGTCTCAATTCATTAAATAAGTCTGTAGTTTCTTTTAATTTTTCCTTGTTTATTCTATTCAATATAAATTCTGGTAACCCTACTGCTATTAATGCTATAAGTGACTTTATATCTATATTTTTGTTAAAATCTATCAAAAGTTTCTCTTTCCTCAAAGCATAATCCGTTAACGAATCTTCTCGATATTTAAATGATAGTGCATAGGTTATATTATTCCATCCATTATCTGTGAAACATTTTAAGAATCTTGTTTTCCATTCAGACCAACCAGCATTTATTGTTAGTCTTATGAGTGTGGAAGAGTGCCAGTCTAAACATGATTTATCAAAAAATAGTTTCATTAGTTGATTTTTTCCTCACTTTTATCTATTTTAAATCTAGAACACTCTTTTTCAAAGCTTTCTATCCACTGTTTAGCATTAGTATTTTTGCTTGAAAATGTTTCTATGAGAAGTTTTTCTGATATTTTTTTTAAGTCTTTCTCGTTATCTTCATTCTGTGTTGTTTCTATCAGTTTCTCTAGTATTTCCTTTAGATTATGTGTTTTGTTTGTATTTTTTTCATTTATTTCCTCTAAATATTGATCTTTAGATTGCAGATTTCCATCTTCATCTATGTATGTGCCCTCTAATTCTTTTGTCATTGTAATCCACACTCTTCTTATCTGATTTCTTCTCTTTAATGAATTAACTAACTTTGTGTACTTACTTGTCTTTTTCAACTCCACATGATCTTCCATATATTTGAATTCTTCCGGCAATATATATCTTCTTCCATCTCCTGTACCAATTGAGGTGATGGCAATTGCATTTGCTTTACTGTCTTTTGGTGAAGTCACTACCGTAAATTCAAACTGCAGTTTTGACATCATAAACAAATTGTTGTTTTATAAGGGTTGTTAGGTCTTCTTATTATAACAATAAGTAATCTGTTTCTCTGTAAAACAAAAGTTTATTTAATTGATAATAAGTTTACAACTATTACAAATAAAATCTAAATTCATACCTGTAAAACAAAAGAAACAACAATTACAGTTTATTGTTATCACTGTTTGCACTTTACTTAATTGTTTACACTGAAAACCTTTTAAAAACCTTCTGGTCATATGTCTCTAGCTCCACCTAGTGGCAGCCAACTGATAACAAAGCGCTGCTAATTTAATTGAAGAAAGCTTACTTTCTTTACATATATATATATATATATAATGTAAATACATCAATGCTTTAAACGTTTTAAAGATATCGGTTTCGTGAAATTGTGTTGAAATTATTTCGATATTTTGGGATTGAGAGGGCAAAGTAGAGGGGTTGAACGCGTGTAAACATTATCCCGGACCGGAATTCTCAATCGGGTAAATGTTTACGTTTCCATGGCTATTTAAAAATTCTCTGGTGCATTTAATAAATCGTCGATTCATCAATCCAAGTTCTCAACCGACCAGATTGAAACACAAAATGCTTTCATGAAATGATATTCGTTATTCAATTCCTCTCTGCGATATGTGATACATTTATATATTAAGTATTAAAGTGTTAAAATTAATAGTTTAGTTTGACTAACATTATTCTTTTATAATTATTGTAACTTTTATCATTATTATACATAGCTTCAAAATAAATTTACTAACGTGTGTTGCGGCTATGACACTTTTAAACACAGCAAACGTATATGTTATGGATCGGAGTGAGCATGACAGCTAAAAGACTACGGCCGACCAGAGTGCCTTCCCAACACTGTCCCTAGTATTCCTATAAATTGTCTTGTCATACCTTCCTCTATTATCAAATACTATCCTGTTTGAGAGAGCAACTGTTATCCCCAAGTGCTGAAAAATGCATTATAAATATAATAAAATCTATCTACTACGGGTAAAACGGCAAATATGTGATTTGGCCATCTATTGTTATCAATTTACTATCCCCATGTAAATCAGCCTTCCTAATTTTTCATATCAAATTAAGTCTTGATTCAATTCATTTTTTTCACTTGAATCCGGAATGAGCCTCCAAATATTCATGAGCATCCTTGGCCTTTTCTTATATATTTATATGTTATGAAACATAGGATTCGTACATAATATTCTAAAGCTAGCTGAATCGTTACCTTATGAATACTGTGCAAAATCTTTTTTGCCTCGTCTTGAATTGAATTGAAAGAAAAACGTTTTCTTAGTCGTTTGTGTAGATTTGTTCTGAACAATATCATATCAGAGGACCTTATCATAATATAAATATTCACAACAGCATTCAATCAGTAACGATCTATTATATATGTATACTTTTATTTTTATGTTAATGCTTGGCTGACACCTTCCTTGTATGTGAATTCAACAATGACTTTATTTGCTAAAATCAGTTAAATATTTGTATTATTATTATTAAAAAAACGAGGACTTGCGTCAGATGGTAAAGGTAATGTGGGAACATTTTGTTCATGAACTTTTATCCTCCATTGGTTGCACCAATACTTGATCTCATCAAGGTGTTTATAAAGGTTATAAGTTGCTATACGGGGTCTGGGTGGGATAAAAGGACTGCAATGTCACCTGCAAATGTGGTCAGAAAGGTATTTGGGGTAGAGGGGACATCAGCGGTGTATAGGTTATAAAGGATGGGACCCAGGACACTGCCCTGTGGAACTCCTACTTTTATGGGAGAGTAGTTAGATATTCTAAGCCACAGCGAACTTGGGAGAAGTGGTTTGAAAAATAGGACTGAAGGACTAGGAAAAGGGTCTGTGGCCAAGCCTTGTAAAGCCAGGAGGATATCTAAGCTATGACCAGAACAAACAGCACATTGTGAAAAGAGGAAGTTAATTTTGTAACCAACCACAATTAACAGGATTTCCAAGTTTGAAAAAAAAACCTACTGACAGCCAATTTTGGAGTAAAAATGAGCCATCTCCAGGGAAATAGTCACAAACATTTAATTTATTTTTAGGTGCATGAGAATATTAAAGATATACAAATATCACTTTTAGGAAGAATGATTAGATTTTTTATTATTTGTGTGGTAATTTCCAATCAGAGAACGAGGTTGCTGATTCCTGTAAAAGAGAATTCAAATGCGAAGACTGCAATGAAAGGAGGCACAACAATGTGACCACCAACCAGCTGTCAATGGCCCGCCCGGTAGTACCATCATTGACAGGACACGCCGCTCTACCATGGCAAATAAAAGGACCTGAAATAGGGCAAACAGAGCGACGGTTGATAGGACAGGAGAAATCTCAACAGACAAAGGGCTGGCTGGCTGGCTAGCACTTGTGATCGCACTGCAATCGATTTGTGGCCGGCGAGGGTCATAGGGCAATGGCTTAGCCAGGCCACTTGCTAATTGCCATAATCATAACCATTAAGATTACTATGACTGTGGGATATGAGTTTAGAAAACAATCCATTAATATATATTGAAATATTCTCAATTGGTAACCTTCAACAGAATAATAAAAGTTATTATATATTTATTATCCTGGTATGAATCTATAAGTCTGTCTATGCATCGTTAAAACGGAAAGTTCTATAGATAAAAAAAGTATTCATTAACAAAAAAGATTGAATTTAAGGGGTTAGCGTCAAATATTTATGAGATATCCAAAAGTACATACTTACGTCTTTCAAATTCAGTTGCTGAATTTAAACTTGTTTTACAAATTAATCATAGTTTTCATTAAAAATGTATGACTTCAAAAGCAGCGAAGTCGCCAAAGTGTAAAGCAACGAAATCCTCCAGTATATTAGGATTAAATATCCATGGTGTAAGCTATAAACGTTATCGTCTCTACAATTACTAAAAACTATATTGATTTTTTTTTTTCATTTTTCACTCAATCGTAACACGTTAATAGTGTCAAAAATCTGCTCCCGTGCTACGCAAGGCCGTGATTATAAGAACATACTTGACGTTAAGGTTCCAAGACTGACCGTGAACTATCATAATTTTAAAAGTTAAAAAATATCGATTTTGCTTAGGGATCAGTAATATGAGTAAATAAGAAACATGGAAAGAATCAGCCCGTAAAAAAAAAGCTACAATGGAGGGTCAGCGCTTACAAGGAGAGAAACGAATACATATTTTACTTGAACACATATTAAAACTGAATATAAACTATCAATGCATATATATGCTAAACCTGTGTTAGTTTTTGATATTCTTTCTTCTGAGGCTATGAACCACAACCTTCCACTGGTATGATATTTGCTTGACAATAGTTCATGTCTACAATTAAGATAACATAGAATATTTAAAGTTCTCTACTTATATATTTCTTGTTGGTTATGTTAGGTCTAGCAACATAATAAGGATCCCGCGTTCTATTCACAAATATAACTGTGTGCTCATCGTTCCAGCACGGGGGAAAACAATATTTTTTTTTTTATTTCCAAAACCTCTTTATTATTTATAATGAACGAAAAATTTAATGGGTTACAAATTGCTCCTTGTACTGCGATGCGCTGATGCATTCGAAGGAGGGCATAATATAAAATACATTGCAATCTGTAGTAAAAAAAAAAGTCATGAACACATCCACAACACTAAGTGATGAGGCTCACCTTCAGCTTATTACCGTGCACTAAACACAAAACACTAAAAACTAAAACCTATACCTACACAAAACACTAGAACCTAAAACTAAAGCGTTCCAGCCGCGACAGCGTCCTGCCTTCTATCGGGGAACGGAGAGGGGGTTATAGTGTTAAACACCGGGTTTTCGTTAAGTATTGCAAGGAATCGAAAAATTTTATATGTCTACGTTGGATGAATTCATCCACCGTAGGCAGCTAAAACATCTCATGAAGCTCCCTGTTGCTCCGCTGCTCGAATGAAGTACCTCTGACCACTTTCATCAGAATACAGTTCTGGAATTGTTGGAGTTTCTTAGCTGTCGTATACGTAAGATAACGAAAAAGCGGTGCACCGTACAGCAGAGTAGGCCTGAGTATGCTCTTGTAAATCAACAGCTTGAGACGCAGTGATAGATTGGGGGGAAGTCAATAAATGCGTAAGCCGGTGATACTTCGTGCGAGTATGCTTCAACTTCTTCGGAAAAAAAGCTCCCAACCAGCTTGAACTAAGACGGGACTGACTGCAAAATCGCCAATAGCATATGTTACCTAGGAATCATCCTAGGCAGGCACATGACGTTCGGCACACATCTACAGAAGAAACTGAAAAGAGTATGTAAGACTTACTACTCTCTCCAGCACCCCATCACAAGCCCGGCTATATCCCTTAGTCTGAAACTGTTATTATACAAGAGCGTCCTGAGGCCAGCTCTACTGTTTCGGACTCGACATTTTCGATTTATCCAAACCAGCACCATAACAAGACTCCAGCACTTCCAGAACAACATCCTGCGTTCGGCACTATGGGAAATGAAGGCTCCCGACATCCACGTAAAGTTCGAGGTCCCCACCATCACCGAAGCGATCAGAAGAAGATACATCAAGTTCTTTGACTGCCAAAATCCCCTATTCCATGACCTGCGACCCCTACCGCTACCTGAAACTTACTAGGTCTGGGAATGCAGACAAAATGGTGTACATTACGGCTCTTGGCTAACCAACAAGCTTCTAACGGGCACCCACCATTGCTATCCAACTGAATGAGCTTGCACTACATGCCTAGAGAGACTCTAGGCTCACCCATCAGTAGAGTCTCACCACTGCACCGTGACATTTACACCTCTACCGAGGTCTCCCACACTCCTTAATTCCTTCACCCAACCTTTAAATAGGTCCTCCTAGTAAAAGGATCCGTTCACCCCAAATAAATTTTACTGTATTTTTCCCTTATCCTACATTTTTAAAGTTGAGGGCTGGGAAAAAAAAACCATGAATAGCCAAAATCCGAAATGCCAAAAGAGGAGGGATTAAAAAAAAAAATCATAAACGTTCAAGATTGATGTAATAAACTTTTAGTTGATAAAACAAAATAGTTTATGTAAAAAAAATGGGATTGAAATCAACTCCATTCGATTAAGTAGTTAAATTTGTTTCGTATTTGGGTTTAAATCTAATAAATAAATAATTACAAGGTTACCTAAAATTAAAGTAATGAATTCTCCATATTCTTTTATGTCGAGTGCTTGTGATAGCTAAATAGGCTCAAAGGTCTTAACACTTTTCCTGAAAAATAGTGGCGAATGGTTTATGTCATCCTTACTACGTCTTACAACATACTCGAGGCGATGTGACTCAAGGCTGGGAAAGAAACAGATATGCCCTGAGCTGTAAGAAAATGGAACGAGGACCGTGGTAATCAGTGCAGGCCGGAAGATTAGTGGCGATGGACCGTAAAACTGCGCTCAGGTTAGACAGAAATGACTGAGTGACGAAGAGAGGGGGGAGGGGCTGAAAATGGGGGCGTAAAGTCCCTAGTCGTTTACTTTTACAGCTGCCTGTCCTCGCTGGAATAATACATGAGCCTCGTCTCCGCCCGGCTCTGTCACTTATCTTGTGATAATTACCTGTCCTGTATTGCTCCATCGTATTAGGGGACAATAATTCATAAGATAAATGGGTAAAAAATAGATGACAGAAATCACATTCAACATTTTACCTGTCATAGCTAGATTCTATGATATTTGTAGATCCTGTTCCTGAAGATAGCAGTAGCACTCATGTATTGGATATTCTTTAATAATATAAGGGCTTGTGGCAAGACAGCACATAGACAAATTGTAGGGATAGTTTTAGTACGAACAGCTTTGACAACTCCAGTGATGTGGAACAAGACGAACAAGACAAGAAATGATCAAAATAATAAAATATAAGTCATAAATCGATGATTTCAATATAATATATCGTGTTTATCTTTTCACTTATTAATATTTTAAGAAAACTTTTCCAATATACCTTGCAAAAAAAGTTTTTGATTAGTGAATGCAATCTATTTATTCATTCAGTATTTTAATGGAGGATAAGTTTTATAAATGATGTTACTTGGTAGATTTTAATTTAGTTATTAATTAGTTTCATAAATTTTAAATGTTACTTAGTTTATAGTAGTTTTATACATATATATATATATATTATATAAATAGTGGCAAATGTACCACTTATTCATTTGTGTACTGTTTTTAATGGGAATTAAATTAGTGGCTAAATCCATTTAAATTAATGGGGCTCCTCTCCCTATTTTAGGTTTAGTTTTATGCTATAAAAACTTACGAAAAAAAAATTTTGAATTAGGATAAATTTTAAAATGTAGTTCTTCAGTCTACTAAAACTACTATATATAAATATATATACAATTGTAAGAAAATTAAATTTTCGTGGCTCTTGATAAAGGCAGTATAGTTGCTAAAACCGCTAGTGAAATTAAAATCAAAGTTGTGAGAAGACAAACTTTCACTTTATTTTCATAATATCATAACTCAAAACCAGCAATTAACCACATTATTGTATTTGGAAATGATATTACATGAAAAACACAGTTTTGTTACAGTCGCTCCAAATTATTATTTTTGGACTTGGAGTTGTCAAAGCTTCACCAATTCACCTTGGACTGTGCGTGATACCAAATTTTACGAAATGTGATGAGAACAGACACTTTCTAGAACAATGAGATTTAGTAATACTTTGTCGGGAGTTGTGTAGTTTTATGGTACTACAGAAGAAGTAAGATTTGGAGAGACTGTAAGACCTTGTGGATAAGTTGTGTTTTTTTATATAGAGTTAACGACTCATTTATACTTGTTTTTTTTTTTAGCTATTAAGTTATTCTAAATATCTATGCATAAAACAAGTGTTTTTCTCACGCTTGGTAGTGAATCCCTTCTCTCACCTGCATACCCCCTCTTCAATAACACACAGCGCTGTTTCTGCAGTGTTAATTTTACCGCAGGAAAACCATTAGTCGCAATTTACAATTTGATATAAGTGAATACACTTGCGAAAAATCCATATACATTCTCCGGATTCCCTCAGAACCACAGGCTCTAATGTTTATATGGGAACCCAATTAGATATGCCAAACTCACAACTCATCAGAATATAGATATGTAAAGCATAATGCACCAGGGTGTAGTTGCTTCTCCCCTTCGAACGAAGCTACGTGACCCTCATAGTAATCAATCAATTAATACAACAAACCTAACTAGGTAGATTAAATACACGAACGATCCAGTTTACGTTTAGAATTATTTTATGTATGTCATGTCCCAAAAAATGAAATGGTCTACATTAAAACATATACGGGTGTTTATCAATATTTGGTTTTATCTAGTGAGATAGCAATGACGAAATTGTCTAATTCGGTTCAGGCTAGTTATCTGGGAACTAGTTAAAACAATTTAGATCCCCCGAATCGTAGCTCAGAAGATATAATAGAAAAGAAAAAATAGTTGTGAGACAAAATTGGAATGACAAATCCAGATATGGAAAAGAACTTTTAAATCTTAAAAAATTAAATAATGATAATAATTTTATTGTTAATTATTAACTTCTTTATTGTGATAAAATTACACCCTACCTTATTGGGC
The DNA here is from genome assembly GCA_930367205.1 of Acanthosoma haemorrhoidale. NCBI lineage: Eukaryota > Metazoa > Arthropoda > Insecta > Hemiptera > Acanthosomatidae > Acanthosoma > Acanthosoma haemorrhoidale. The sequence continues at coordinate 31,837,263 of OV884012.1, forward strand.
AATAGGTATTTGTAATAAATGTTCTAATTCATACCATATTTTCATTCACTCGCTCATTCTTACAGTATTACAAACAGACCACATAGGTCTTCTAAATTCACATGGTTGTTACCTCCCTCGCATGTGAAAAAGAAAGTGGAGTCTTGGGAAGTCTCACACTGTCCTCCGTCAGCCGCATCACTAGATACAAGTCAGTGGAGGCTGACGAAGAGTGCGAAAGCCTTAGACGCTCAGAACATGATTAGAGAAACTGGTCATTGCATGGACTTCCACTTTCACGTATTTATAGCAGGTCGAGAGGGGGCCGCTTTAGTCTCCAAGGAGGATGATAGGGATGAGTGGGGGAGTGTAATGACTGTGCTAGAGGATTAAGGTTGGATAGGTTACTTTGGGATTTCATGAACTTGGAAGGGATGAGTCAAGAATGTAAGGCATATTAAGTTCGTTATGAAGGGTTTCGTTGCTGACGTAAAAAGGGGCATTAACCATTGTTTTCAGGACATCTGATTGAAAGTTTTGCTTTTTTATCAGGTTTTTTTTTGCTTTTTTGATTTTACAACTTAGCATCTATTTAATTATATAAAACTGATCTTTAGGAATTTCTTATACTTTGCCGACTTGTATTTTTTATAGTTTAGTGTTTTATGCGAACTTTCTTTTATTTCCTCTGATCAAAAACTGTGCTGGAGACTAGTTATAAGTTGTAAGTTAAAGGCAATCAACCATAAGCTCGATAGAGGTGGAGGAATATGAAAGGTATCAATTTGAGATGTTCAGACCAGGTTGGATGGTCTTGAATGTCTGAAAAATTTGGTAAAGCAGTGTGATATTCCTGGGGGAGGAAACAGTGATATCTAGATTGTATGGTAGGGAAATCTGATCTTTGACCGAAAGGTAATGGAAAATGAATATAAAATGAGGATATGAGGATATTGTGGACATAGAGGCAGATACCGCCACTAATCCGTTCAGACCAACCGTGGAAAAGGAAATAGTGGGAGAAAGAAACAGAAAAAGATGGGATATCTTGTTAAGAGCAAGTTAGATTGGTTGGAGAGTCTAAGATAAAAAGAAGAGATAAAAATATGTAACCAGGAATAAGATACATTCGTAAGACGAGTCTACAAAGAGATTCAAGGAAGTGATAAGTATGACAAGAAAGCATTTTCTATAGAGTAGCTAAAGAAATTGGTGTTTAAATCATCTGCTGAAAGGATATGAATAAATAAAGGAATGAGATTGAGGACAGTCGATAAAAATTCAGGATCGAAAGACGCATTAAGAGGACGATGAATTAGGAAGGAGGAAAGGATCGGAGGATATGAGGATATTGTGGACATAGAGGATACCACCATCAATCCGTTCGGACCAACCGTGGAAAAGGAAATAGAGGGTGAAAGAAACAGAGGGAATATCTTGTTTAAGCCAGGATTTGGATACTGCTATTATATGATGAATGTTGTCAAGAAATAATTAAAGAAATTCACTGTGATGATCTGGGATTAGGCGTTAACCTGGCAGGCTATTAGGCCACAACTTTATGAGGAAGAAAAAGGACAAAAACATGAGTAAATACTAGCATCTCGTTTTAATCATTTCGTTCCAGACCGATTGAGGGTGAAATAAGCGACGATGGTGGGAGGGGGTGCGGGTTGTCACCTCGTCGCCGCTTGCTCTGCACAAAGTCATCGTCACCCGGTGACAGCTTAAGCCCAATGTTCGGCTCTATGCACGTCCGTTTGTGTACGTCTGTATGTGAGCGATTCTCCTGAGATATAACGATACAACATCCAAGGTGCTCGATTTTTTTTCCCGATGGGGGATTGAAAATCTCCGTAAACATATCGTTTCCGTAGAAAAACTGCCGTTGGAATTTTCAAACGTGGAATTTCTTAGCAGATTTGTTGAGACGAGAAACCCCGGACAAAATTTCTACCGGCTGAATCCAAACTACACAGACGGTAAGCTGCTTGATAATCATGAATTTAGTGTGGTTTAAAGTAACATATTCTTTTATAACCATAAAATTAAATGTGATTTGAGCCAGTTCAAACTAGCATGTGTGAAATCAACAGCCCATCGTCCATGATGAAGTTTTGCTAATGATTTGGAACAAGAATGAGACGATAACAGACACTTTTATCAAAAAAATTTAACTGAATTTTTTAGTTTTCTGTTTACAGGTGACGTCTAAAAAAATATGTTAACGCCAAATTAGTTTTACGAAAAATATTTTTGTAGGACATTTAGCAATTCAAAATAAGTATATTAGCCCTTATGTTATACTTAAAGAAACTATGAGTGTTTTCATAAAAAACACTTATTAAAGATAAACTTCTAGAAATCATTAAATTATCCAAACCGAAACAAAGCGATTATCCCACTAGCCAGAATATCTGTACAATGTCCCGTGATAATTAAATATTAATTTGCTGTTTCTAAATAACTATATATAAAAAAATTAAATCAGAAGATTTATTAATGACCTAAGCTTTGGAGGCACTCAAGGTATTGATTTCGAACGTCTAACTGATAAGCAATTGATCACCTCTTAAAAATGTAACTAATGTAGTGCTTCATAAATGTTTAATATTACATAAGTCTGCTATATAATAAAGGAATATTATAATATATTAAAACGAACCGAGGGAGACTATTAAAGTTCAAGACTTCCAACTTTCTAAGTGGTAAAGTAATTCATCAGGGATAAAGTTCTCAAGTTTTCAACTAAAATACGATATTTCATTCTAAATTTTTTTCTCTTTTCTTTCGTTGTTAGTTTACAATTTAGTTCCTCTAAGACCCAAAAGAAATATAATACTTCTGTGTTATAAGTTGTAAATAACACATCCCTTAGGCAATACAGATTAGACATAAAATGTCTAAATGTCATAAAGACATGCCAAAATGTCTTTAGCTGAGGAGAACATATTTACCACGGACCCTTTTCCTAATCCTACAGTCCTACCTTTCAAACAGCTTCTTTCCTTTCTATCCTTGCAAACTCCACTGTGGCTTAAAATATTCTAACTGCTATCCCATAAAAGGAGTTCCACTGGGCAGTGTCCTGGGGCTAATCCTCTACACCGCTGATGTCCCCTCTACCCCCAATACCTTCTTGGCCACATTTGCAGATGACAATGCAGTCCTGTCATCCCACTTAGACCCCAATATAGCATCGCATAACTTTCAAAAACACCTTAATGAGATCGAGTGTTGGTTCAACCAATGGCGAATCAAAGTGGATGAATCAAAATGTTAGTAATGTTGTAGAGATATGTGAATATAAAGCAGTTGGCGAAGGATTGTAGGCTGGCAGAGCTTAAGGAATGCTATCTGGACCTAAAGAATTAGATCTTGATTTGATTGAGGAAATGAGTTTGGAAGAAGAAACTTTAGAGACAAAGAAGTTGTCCAAGTTACAGTTTAGGGGTGATTGGGCTGGAGGGACGAAGTTGCGACGAAGTCGTCAATGGACAGAAAGTGCGAATTAAAGTCATCAGGAGAAATATGGCTAGCAATAATAGCCTGCTTGCCATATTTGGTTCAATGAGAGAGAATTTCCAGAGAAGGTGCTATTTGGTTGCATAAGATAATGACTCGTGAATTAATTTTGAATGGGCAATGTGGATTTTAGACTGAGTAAGGTGTCGTAGGTTTAAAAGAGGGATTCATCTTCGCGGTGCCTGGAGTGTATAAACCTCCTTTATTCTGCATTCCGACCCCTCACTAAGTATTTAATTTCCTGAGTCTGCCAAGGAGCTGGAACATGGCGGGTTCGAATGGCTTTAAGATGCACAAGCTTATTAATAATGGTGAGGAGTTTGGCGTTAAAGGCAATCAACCATAAGCTCGATAGAGGTGGAGGAATATGAAAGGTATCAATTTGAGATGTTCAGACCAGGTTGGATGGTCTTGAATGTCTGAAAAATTTGGTAAAGCAGTGTGATATTCCTGGGGGAGGAAACAGTGATATCTAGATTGTATGGTAGGGAAATCTGATCTTTGACCGAAAGGTAATGGAAAATGAATATAAAATGAGGATATGAGGATATTGTGGACATAGAGGCAGATACCGCCACTAATCCGTTCAGACCAACCGTGGAAAAGGAAATAGTGGGAGAAAGAAACAGAAAAAGATGGGATATCTTGTTAAGAGCAAGTTAGATTGGTTGGAGAGTCTAAGATAAAAAGAAGAGATAAAAATATGTAACCAGGAATAAGATACATTCGTAAGACGAGTCTACAAAGAGATTCAAGGAAGTGATAAGTATGACAAGAAAGCATTTTCTATAGAGTAGCTAAAGAAATTGGTGTTTAGATCATCTGCTGAAAGGATATGAATAAATAAAGGAATGAGATTGAGGACAGTCGATAAAAATTCAGGATCGAAAGACGCATTAAGAGGACGATGAATTAGGAAGGAGGAAAGGATCGGAGGATATGAGGATATTGTGGACATAGAGGATACCACCATCAATCCGTTCAGACCAACCGTGGAAAAGGAAATAGAGGGTGAAAGAAACAGAGGGAATATCTTGTTTAAGCCAGGATTTGGATACTGCTATTATATGATGAATGTTGTCAAGAAATAATTAAAGAAATTCACTGTGATGATCTGGGATTAGGCGTTAACCTGGCAGGCTATTAGGCCACAACTTTATGAGGAAGAAAAAGGACAAAAACATGAGTAAATACTAGCATCTCGTTTTAATCATTTCGTTCCAGACCGATTGAGGGTGAAATAAGCGACGATGGTGGGAGGGGGTGCGGGTTGTCACCTCGTCGCCGCTTGCTCTGCACAAAGTCATCGTCACCCGGTGACAGCTTAAGCCCAATGTTCGGCTCTATGCACGTAAATATCGCCACTGGTGTTTCTTCGTCCTTCAAATAAATCCGCGGATCTCCAAATACTTTGATAGCAGCTTTAGAATATTAGCAATGTTGATAATAGGTTCCAGGTACTTTACCTCCTTTAGTCCCTGGCTGCTTTAGTTGAGGGTCTCTATCCAGCCTTTCTGCTTCTCCGCGTTCTCCTCCAGAGCATTTAATTGAGAAGCATTCTCGAACGAGATCACCCCCTCTTCTCTAAGGTGGTCTTTAAATCCCCATCCTCCTCCTCCCTGAAAGGAGAGGCCTTAGCTCCGTTATTTCATGCGTTATATCGTGCTATGTACTCCTCTGAAGAATTTTCAAGCGTAATAGGCGGGTACAACGTGGTCATCACCATATAGCAGATACTGCTGGTCCAAAATCTCCTGGCATCCTTGATATCCTTGAGGTAAGTTCCTCTGATAGCACATCAATCGTGGTATACCACCGCCTTACAAGTCGGGGGCTGACTTCAAAAGGGGCATGAACTTGACTAGAAGAATGAAATGTTTATGTTGTTAAAGAGATTAGCTCTCTGTTAATATTTGAGCCTCACAAAATCCTTGAACGGACCAAACTATTACTTAATAAAATTAAACATTAAAAGTACTCTAACTTTTTGGTTAAGAATAACAATCAATGCAAAATTACACAGTATTAAATAAATCTTAGAGGTGGAAATGAAGAAATAAAACAAAAATAAAATTTACGAAAGATAACTAGTTAAAGTGAACGATTTGGTTATGGTGACAGCAAGAGCTATACTGATGTTCATAGGATATAATAAAATATTTATGTTTTAGTACCATGCCTCTAATGATTAATAGTGGGATATATATTAATCCAATTTTGTGTTTGACTCAAACAGTGCCATGAATGAATACATATGTAAATATCTTTATGCAATAAAAAAACAAAAAGGTACCATACAATGTCAAATCTATCTAGATATAAATAAAAAAAAAACGACCAAACATATTTGTAAAGTAATCCGAGGTTGTTTTGCTAATATTCGAGACATTTACGATGTTTTTTCTTTGTGCGTATGCGACTTAGTTAAATTTTTCATAAACCATTTGCGAAATAAAATAACGATTAGCTCTCATCAATCATTTAATAATTATATAAGTAGCCTAAGTATCCGAATAAGAGCTCAACGGTATTTCACTACCTATCTCTTCATTATTTATTAGTTCTTAATTGTTTTAATGTATATTTGGAATTTGTGAAGAAAGGGTAAAGAAAGTGCTAAAAAAAAATGGTGATGCCATTGATCCTTGTATCGAAGTATAAACATAAATCATGTTTGAATCCACTTAATAAGTTAATCGTGATGTTATATACTTTTGAGTTTAATGGTGCTTTCAATTTAGTGTCTGGGTTTACGAGGTACCTAAATCTGCCAATTTTCCTACCCCAATATCTAAAAGTATTAAAAAAATAGTATTTAATAATAAGTAATATGTATAAAAAATGTTGGTTTTAGCTATAGATTCCCTATAAATATATTAGCAGTGAGAACAAGGCGTAAATTTATAAATGTAGCTACGTCAATTGATATTGTGAAAACAGACACCTGATGTGGGAATTCACTGTAATGTTGTGGGACAGAAGGGTGGCCAGGAAATGCAGATACGGTCGTGAGCCACTCGGCTACCCTCGGCAGAGATCGGCCACCCACGGCCTCCACAGCTAGGGGTGACTCAGTTCTGGCTGGGTAGCGGTCGGTGGAGTAGCTCCCTTGTCACCCATTAGTGTATGTGGGCACTTCGTATGTCACCAGTCGTCCAACCATCTCCACCCAATACTGAAATAGATCACTCTTCCGTTTGTGTACGTCTGTATGTGAGCGATTCTCCTGAGATATAACGATACAACATCCAAGGTGCTCGATTTTTTTTCCCGATGGGGGATTGAAAATCTCCGTAAACATATCGTTTCCGTAGAAAAACTGCCGTTGGAATTTTCAACCGTGGAATTTCTTAGCAGATTTGTTGAGACGAGAAACCCCGGACAAAATTTCTACCGGCTGAATCCAAACTACACAGACGGTAAGCTGCTTGATAATCATGAATTTAGTGTGGTTTAAAGTAACATATTCTTTTATAACCATAAAATTAAATGTGATTTGAGCCAGTTCAAACTAGCATGTGTGAAATCAACAGCCCATCGTCCATGATGAAGTTTTGCTAATGATTTGGAACAAGAATGAGACGATAACAGACACTTTTATCAAAAAAATTTAACTGAATTTTTTAGTTTTCTGTTTACAGGTGACGTCTAAAAAAATATGTTAACGCCAAATTAGTTTTACGAAAAATATTTTTGTAGGACATTTAGCAATTCAAAATAAGTATATTAGCCCTTATGTTATACTTAAAGAAACTATGAGTGTTTTCATAAAAAACACTTATTAAAGATAAACTTCTAGAAATCATTAAATTATCCAAACCGAAACAAAGCGATTATCCCACTAGCCAGAATATCTGTACAATGTCCCGTGATAATTAAATATTAATTTGCTGTTTCTAAATAACTATATATAAAAAAATTAAATCAGAAGATTTATTAATGACCTAAGCTTTGGAGGCACTCAAGGTATTGATTTCGAACGTCTAACTGATAAGCAATTGATCACCTCTTAAAAATGTAACTAATGTAGTGCTTCATAAATGTTTAATATTACATAAGTCTGCTATATAATAAAGGAATATTATAATATATTAAAACGAACCGAGGGAGACTATTAAAGTTCAAGACTTCCAACTTTCTAAGTGGTGAAGTAATTCATCAGGGATAAAGTTCTCAAGTTTTCAACTAAAATACGATATTTCATTCTAAATTTTTTTCTCTTTTCTTTCGTTGTTAGTTTACAATTTAGTTCCTCTAAGACCCAAAAGAAATATAATACTTCTGTGTTGTTTTTACTATTATAAGTAAGATTTAGTTTCAAAGTTAGGTAGTGAATCACTTCTAATATCCTTAAGCCATATGAATTATTTCACACCAAGAATCAAAATTCATGCAAAGATGTAATTCGTACTCTATTAGAAATTATATGACTATCATTAAAAGTTTTCTAAACCGAAACAATTTTTTTTACAAATTAAAATATCTACATGGTCAGTAAAAATTAGTTTTTATTTTAGTCCTTGGAAGAAGGTGGAGTTTTCCCATTATTTGCAATAAATTTTGCATTCATAGTGAGTTTTTTCTATAAGTGGTTTCGAAATAAAAGGTTTCTCACACTGGAAGTAAGAAAACTTGAGCAAGTAGTCTGCATACATTTTACTTCTCTGGTGACTTTGAACTTGTAATATCAGCCTCTTAATAGTTTAATCTTATACATTGATAAAAATAACCACTAAATATTCACTATAAACGAAATGTTTAAATATAAATAACTATTTTTTGTGTATTGGTGGTATTTTTTACTATTGACGATAAAAAATAAAAACATACAATAGGACCTGGGTTTCAACTCACGTATATATTACTGTTCAAAAGTCCTTACCTCTCTAAGCAACCCATGCTCAATACCAACCACGACAATATCAGTGAACATGCGAAATATTTAATGTAAATAACAAGCCAATAACAAGAGGAATAATAAAAGCCAACGAGGTCTGAAATAAAATATTTCTATATAGTATACATTGAAACATTTAAATGGTGACTACTTATTAGTCAGCATTGCAAACATTTATCACTATGAGTATCGCCATGCTACAAAGCAAAATGTAATTATGCTGTTAGCCCTACGGTTTATAGCCTTTATTCTTTATTGGCGATAATTTATACATGTCATTAGAACATAATTGTCAGTGTTACATTTTCTTTAGACCGTTTTTAATCTTATGATAAATCAAAATATGTTCTTTTTTTTTTTTTTACATGATCTATTTTCAACTGTTTCAACGTCACTAATTAATCACTAATGATAGTCAATGTTAATGAAATTATGCAAGGGATTCATTTCTTGTAATCTACAGAATTAGTTTTGAACCATACTATTGCGAACCAGAAAAGTTGAATATTAATTAAGGGGATGTTTCTTTTCACTTCTTTTTTTCCCTCGCCCTCAAGCCAAAGGGTCGAAATAAATAGCTTTAGCTTGTTATAAATATTTTTCAAGTTCCCAAAGAAAACTTTAATTGACGGGAAGTGTGTGGCAATTCCCCCTAATCTTGTTTTATTTCAGGTTTGCCTCATTTTTTCCGTTTTATAAAATTGGTATTACTTAAGAAATGAAATGCTAATTGATGTAATCTCAAACTCGCATTTTGTTTTGCTAATTTTTATTGGCTATTGCCCTTAAGCGTTTTCTAGCCAAGCCCTTAGATAAAGGCTCTACTTTTGAACTCGAATCGTGAATCGTCTTACACCAAGCAGATACCCTAGTACCTTTAGAGACCCTAGTACATTTGTTCTCACCGATTTTAATTCAAACTTCTTAAACGTTTTTATAAAAAAGTGAGATTTACACCAGTAAAAAATAAAGAGAATTACTTGACTATATTATATCACTAACCCACAAGATACTGATACATTCGTTGCATAAACTCTTATCTTCCAACACGGAGCCATAACATACTGTCATCCGTACATCAGGTGGAGATACATCGACAGAAGCCAACATTGATAAAATTGGTCAACCAAGCTGAAGGGAAAAATTTCAAACAGCTAAGGAAAGGAGAACTGAGAACTCAAGAGTAATAAAGTCAAAAGTAAGGTTAGTGGTGCCGTAGTAACAAAATCGTCCATTTATTCAGTTTTCGAACTCTATCTAGATTTGCAGTACTTTCTTAACGCAATCCAGAAGACACTGACGAAAACTGAGAATCTATAAGTGTACAAGTAAAAAGCAAGGATGGTGGGAAAACAATATTCAAAATTAATATTTTCATGAATCCAGTGGTCCTTTTTAGTACGTGGTTCTGAAATATTGTAATAGCCAGAAATTTAGTCACACGCACTACTTCTGAAGTAGAGATCAAACGTGTGTCGGATCCCACTCAGAGCGCACACTATATCAGACAAAACACCCTGATTGCCCAAGTTGCAATGAGGGTCATACCTTAATTTTACCAAAGTTGCATTGCCCGTCAAGTCGAGAGAGATGGGAGAAGAAAAAACACTCAGCCATCAAAATAATCAATAGTTCCTGGGAAACACGCTCGGGCTCTACATCGACACTGAGTACGCAACAACGGCAAATGGTTCCATACAATCTAGGTGCACTGGTGACTTTGCCTAAACGTTTATGGACATTATTTTGATTAATTCTTTTTTTTTTCAATACCCTTAGGTAAAACTCTTATAACTTCTCAGAGTTTCTAAACCGACAAACCAACGGCACAAGTTATGCACATTGCATGCTGGTTTTGATGGGGTACTTGCGAATTCAAAAACAATCCAGGTTAGTGATATCGACGGCAAAAATAAAGAATTGGGCTGCATAAATAAATATAATATCATTAGCTGATATCACTCTGAGCTATTACATGATGAGCGAATATCCACAAATATCCACTTTCCGACTCAAATAAACTACAATCTAGGAAATTTTGACATTCTAGTAATGAAGACACCTCAGCTTCTCAGTTGCAAAGCCTTTTTCAATTTTGTTTTTTTTATTTTTAATTTTGGTCATACACTAGTTCTCGTATGAGTTTGACCATCAGGTGAAATGACGTAGAGTGTTAACGTTTGATCAATAGGCATTTAACGCAGTGAAGTCTAGAGTAATTATCACACCGTATTGATTACCGTATCATACGTTGCTCACATTTGGCTGCTCCTTTCCTTAATAGGTCCATGACTTCGCTTATTTATAAATGAAAAATAATTTTTGTTTCATATTTTGTTTGGAAAATATTTATGTGGTAAAATTAAAAAAACAATTGAAGGGCCAAATAGAGGAAGGATAATATTTGAAATGGAGAAAAACGCCTCCAATTTTTTTCAAGTCAGGCCGTATAGTGTTACTAATCACGTGAGTTTTGGATAAATTATGTTTTCAAAAACTGGCACGAAGTGACAAGGTAGAGTAGCACAGAACACCTTTATCTATGATGAACAGACTATTTTTCAAAAATTGTCACATATCACCTTTACCCACTTTCTACTTCAATTATTGTTCTGGAGAGTAACGCTTAAAACTCTCCATTAAAAAAAATTAATGGCACACTTGATGATGCTTTGTAATTACAGCCGCAAAGGTCCTATTAAATAATACAAATTAATAATTTTCCTGCATTGCCCATTTATCACCCTACATTATCGTATTATTATAGAATTACTAAGATGTTAATCAATCAATGTAGTCACTAATATTGTTTTTCATATTAGGTGAATCAAGGCATCTTACACAGTTAGTTAGTTTATTTTGGTTTATTTATGTTATTATTATTTTGGTCAATGGATGCCCAAACAGTTATGCAGGTAAAAAGAAACCAAAATATCACTATGCTACTTTTGCCAACCAAAAGATTTTTTCACATTCCAGAGTTTATAAGTACTATGGTGTTATGAAAAATCACATAGTTTCTTTACACGAGTTAACGTATTACTAATGATCTTGGATAATAATTGTAGTTTCTTGTCATAGTACTTGTAGATTCTGGAATGTAACCATATATCTTTGTTAGTAAAAAGTAATTCATTTTGTCATCTGAGAACAGACACAGTGCATGCGAGACATTATCTTCTGGTACAGGCTGAAATCTGCTTAGGCATGAAAGATAGAGGGTAGTTGTTGTAGTTGAGGGTTGTTTCCTGAGTTGAGAGTAGTTGAACTAACCAAATGGTTCTTCACAGATAGTTTTTGATTGATATATCAATTAGCAGCTTGATATACGTTATCAATTATTATCGGTCATTACATTCCTGTTAACTTTATCTGGCCACTATTCTAGCTTCTTAAGAAACAAATCATCTTGTCTCTTTACAAATTTTAACCTTTTGACAAAACTCTTTCCACTGTCAAACAGTAATTTTCAGTGATTTAATAGTCAGCTTAAATAAAATAGAGGGATTAGAAAATGTAAAAATCAATGAAGGGATGTTAATTTTACGAATTACAATGATCTTCTGGAGTAAAAAAATTATTTTTTAAATCTTTGATGCAACAAAAAAATTGCAAGTCTGATGATCATCCCCTCCTATTGTCTTTAAATCCAGTGGTTCCGTATCTACTGGAAGAAAACCGACTGAAAAACATTTTTGTTATTACAAAATGTACAATAAGTACATCGATGAAATTTTGTGAATCATTGGTATTAAATGCCTTAATTTTAGCCTGGGAAGCCGGCTCAGGCCTCGATTGGTCCATTGCTGACACGATGGTTCCAACCTCAATCAAAACTGGAAGACACCATAGCGTCTGGTCGAAAGATCGGGAAAGTTTGGGCGTTAACCGACCTAGCTTTACTACAGCTATTGAGTAGATGTGCATCGAATTAGTGGTAGGTTACTGTTAATGTCGATACGCTATGCGATTAGTGATCTCGTTTGTGAAATTTCCCTTCTTGGCATTGGTTCTTCCAGGTCATCTTTATTGCTTACCAAGTTCATTTGGGTATTTAAATATTGGCATGTAGTTCTATATTGTCCTCAGTAATCAATGCTCTAGTAAATTATTCGGTCATGGCCTGACTGATACATAGTCTGCTTCAATGTCAGAAGCAGAACCAACAGTAATCAGCCAGAGCTTCGTGAATCAAGCACCTGACATAACAGGTTATCTAAAAGGTTTACTTGTTGGTAACTATTAGTAATTGCTTTAAAATAAAATGTGTAATTTATCATTTCGAAAGCGTAGAAATCAAGAAACCTAGTCACTTTAATACAGATGACTAAAAGTGGTATATATGTGTATATGTTATGGCAATGTTAAGCCTAATACCGCAGGGCTTAATGTAAACAAAGCATGTGTATAGATAGAGGATAAGAAGATAATAAAGCCAGTTAAAAATCGTACCTGTGTGAATTATTACCATCCATATTCTCTATTTTTTGATCGTCTGCAGCCGGGAGACGATAACTGGTGCCGAAACCCGGGAGCTAACAAGTGTTCGGATAAAACGACACGTGAGGCAACTCATTTTTTTTCACTTTTGCTTTACTTTCTGCTTCTTACTCTCTTTTCGTTTTTTTTTTCATTTTATCCTTTTAATCAGGAAAAATGGTAGAGTTACGGCCGGCAGCCTCTTAAGTGCCACGTCCATTTCCGAGCGAAACGTTGCCGGAAGTTCATGCAAACTCCCTCGCCTTGATAAAGGTGCGAGCAGCGGCGCACCAGGACCTGAGAAGGACGATATTCGACCTGGAGAAATTCTCTGGAGAGCTGGGTGAGTTAAATCACTTCATTAAAGGTGGTGATAGAATTATAGAGATAAACGAAGTATAGGAGCGGAGACAAACGAAGGCCTACTAGACCCAGGGAATCCAAAATCGATAAATGCAGACCTAGTGTGTCGTATAAAAAGAAACGTATAGAACCTGATACAGGTGGACGAGGACACCCCATAGGCCGTGGTGAAGAAACAATTGAAGAAGGCTTACGGAGGAGACCATTGGACACCGTAAGAGGATATCTTTGAAATGTTTCGGGAAACGTGACATCTGGATCCAACGGAAGGCCAGTACGCCGGGGAGGATCACCTGTTGGAGAGGTTCAAAAATATTACCCAAAATTTGAGAGAAATGATAAACCTGGCAGAAGTAGAAGACAGGATGGACTTCTTATCGACCATTCTAAAAGTACAACAGCTAGCCATGGAGACGGGTAACGGGATAACTTACCGGGGGACCGATCGTTCGATGAGTGCGCCCAAGATCTGATGGATGCTAGCCAGATGCTCACCAGAATGCCTTTCGGGCTAACGAATGCACCGATAGCATTCCAAAGATTAATGGACGAAATCTCGAGGGGCATCGAGGAATCTTACTGCCAGATATTATGGACGATCTCCTAGTTTTCAGCCGAAGTAAGGAAGGACAACAAAAGCACAAGAGACAGAAGTTCCAAACGATCAGGAAATTCGGACAGAAATTATAGGTGTAAAAATCGCTTGTTGGCCAAGCACTAGTAAGATTATTGGGCCATATCATCTCAAGAGAGAGAGAGTGCAACCCGATCGGAGCAAAGTCGAGGTGATTGAGAGGATGGCCATTCCGAAGGACGTCAAAGGAATCCAGCGCATCCTCGGATCGCTGAACTATTACCGAAGGTTCGTACCGGAAATGGCAGGATGCCTTGCCCCGATCAATAATCTACTCAGGAAGGGACAGAAGGTCAATATTACCCCAGAGATTGAGAGCAATATTCGGCGGTGCATGCAACGGTTACAGGGGGAGCCTATTATTGCCTTCCCGAATTCCGCACTTCCGTTCACCATTACCATGGACTCCTGTGAATTCTCGCGAGGAGTGGTTACTCGCAAGATCGCGATGGAGGAGAGAGACCGATCGCATATGCTAGCAGGAGCCTGACGGACCCCGAGAGCAGGTATAGCGCGCTTGAACGGAACTGCTGGGAATCATATTGGAGATTGAGCACTTCCGTCCCTACGTCTTCAGAAGGTGATTTAGGGCCCAAACGGACCATCGACCCCTACAATGGGTGGGGAAGCTGAAGGAGTCGTCTGCGCGCATAACCCGATGGAAGGAATTCCTTCCGGACTCGGAAGTGAGACTGGCCGAAGTCCCGAGAAAAAAAAAAAAGTCCCAAGAACGTACATAACCGGAACTTAGAACACTGCTCTCTCTCTCTCTCTCTCTCTCTCTCTCTCTCTCTCTCTCTCTCTCTCTCTCTCTCTCTCTCTCTCTCTCTCTCTCTCTCTCTCTCTCCATCTCCATCTCTTTGGGAATTTTCGCCTTCGTCTAGATAAACCAAGCACCTTTTTGGGAAAGCCTCGTGAACGACGGTTGCCGTGGCTCTACAAACTTTACCTAGCAGCGCCTCCCACGGCAATCCAGTCTGCTTCACTCCGGTTCCACTCACCTTTGGGATCCGAACGGTTTTCGCCTACCCAGTGTGAATTCGTGGTCATTCCAAGACCACATAAACTACCTATAATCTGGGGTCTCCTAATCTGGGAGGGAGGTCTCCTCCCCACCTTGGCGACTCACACATCTGATAAACTGACACCGTCATAGACAGGTTTAGCAAAATGGTAATGGCCTAAGTCATCGGAACCGATCGACAAAAACAGTTGTGCAGGCTTTACGCACATGGTGCCATAATGGAGAGATCTAGGCCGAGGCACCGGCCCTAGAGATCAGTTGGCATCTCAACAACCCAGGACTCCCGAAGAGTCGGGGAGACATAGAAAGTCTGCATAGTACGCTTAGTCACTACCTGCGTATTTCCTACGGGTAAAATGGGTTGAAACCGGGAGTGGCGATTGAGAAGGCCGTCATCGCATACAACCACTCGATACATTCCGCCATGGGTTTCTCCCCGATTGAGACGCTGTTCGAACTCAGAGGATATCGAAGAGATGACAGAAGCATAGTCATAGATGACGAAATGGCAGCGTGCGTTGTCAATAAGCGTATTGCACTGGGGGTGCAGTGGGCGACCGTACGGAGCAAGCTTGAAGAGAAGAAACGCCGGCAGGTGTCTTAAGACAAGCTCTATATACGCAATCTTAAATCACCGAAAGAGCTCCAACAGAGGAAAACAGCTAGCACGATACGAGAGGCTTTTTCTCTCAATTGCCGCCCCCCACGAACATAACGTGGTCACGATTGAGAGCATCACGCGTCATTATATATAAGAAGTGAGACGATAGTGAAAGGTTACATTAAGTAATTAAAGTTGTAATTAGAGTGTGAATAGAGAAGTGATAGTTATAAACTGTAATTGTCGTTTCTTTGTTTACAGAGAAACTGATTTTAGTTTATTCACCCCACTTTCAAGAATTGTTTTACATATATATATATATATATCGTAAACAAATCCGAATTCTTTTTTTAAATTTAAAAACTGAAATTTCTTTTGATCCTTCACATCCTTCATCCTAAATATTATTTTTAATACTTCCAAATTCACAATTTAGTTTATAATTGATGTAAGCCTTATTTTGGGACTAACAAAAGTTTTAGTTAATAGGGAAAAAATTACTTCTTAACTTATCAACGGAATGATTAAGCTTCATATATTTTTTAATGTTTCATTGGTGTTTTAAAGACTAGAAATCCTAATGTTAACTTTTGTATCTTCTTGTCAGGTATAGGCTTTGTTCATTCCGTTTTATTTAAAAGCGTCATTTTTTTTTTAAATAGCTTTAATGAAAGAATTTTTATTAAAAACATATTAGTCTCCATGGAACATGATTATGTTTTATCTATTTTGATATTCGCAAATGAATGATCTCCATGTCAAAACTATTAATGATATGTATCATGGGATTTTAGTGAGTATAATTAGTAAAAATCACAAGTGTGAATTATAATGTAATTCAAATTTTTCCCCTAGCCCTATATTATATTGATAATGAAAGCTTTGATGCTCCGAAGATGCTAAAAGTAAAAGATACTCAATGAAAAATAATGAAGGGCCATTGATCAATTAATTACTTACAACTAGAAAATAAATATTTTCCTATTGAGTATCGCATGAGATTAAATATCGTGACGTTCTGATATTAATTGCTTAATTACATTAATTTTAATGCGTTTATATGTTTATTTACGATATTATGTAAAGTATGTATGTTTGTTGTATAGGTGGTCGGGATGAGGTGTCTGGGATGAGGCAATGCGGAAGCCGGGCGAGCTCTGCAGGTAGCGGCCCACCTACACGAGAGGTCCGGTACCCTTTCGGTGTACAGAACGATCTCGGCCATGTCAGCATACCCAACGCAAAGGTTACTTGTCTATATCTAAGCACTGTAGCATTAGTCATACATGTTTTAAATACATGCACGTATACAATATACTACTAGTTTCTACCACACCGTCTTCATTAAATTGTACGCGATTGTACATTTCTTGACTATAACATCAATTTTACTAATTATGTACTAATGTAGTTTCCTGACTCACTGTTCAGACTGCAATGACAGTCAAAGGTTTGATGTATTCTGACCCTTATGCCTCATAGCAAACCAATAGAATTTAGAAAACCTTGCCAAATATGAATAATTTATCACTTTCACTCAAATGTTGATGATCTATATGAGGTTTTAATAGGAAAAATAATAATGTACGCAGCTTGCAATAAAGTATTTAATTAATGCTTTTAAGTAAATTATATTTATGTAATATATATCTCAATAAATTAGTGATATAGGAAACCAAATATTAATTACAAAAAAAATTGGAAATAAAAACTATAAGCGTTTAATATATATATAAAACTTATGTGTATCGGATCGTGAAACTTAAAATAAAGAATAAGTAAGGAACGAAATAACACTCTTGAAGGTTGGTTAAGAACTAGCTTTATTCAAATTATAATCCTCTACGTATGTATTCACAATGTTTATCAAGGTAGTTTGGAATTAGTGGCTACTCCCGTAGGTCACATCTTAACTCCCCCCTGCCAGTTTATGAACATCCTCGTAAACTCAAAACACAAACAAAACAAAAACGAAAATAAATTCTACATCGTTGGTTAAAAATAAAATAAACAAAATTACAGCTTCCTCTATATACATAACTAACTTAATCTAGAATTTTACCTAATACACCAAGAATAATCTAGGGTAATTTACCGAAAACTCTATATACAAAATAAAAGATATATTGTTCTATTCTAGAAAAACGTAACATAACATGATGGTACTTAAAATACACTCTTATGGTCTGGCTTCTCCCACTGGAAACTTAAGTTGCTCGATATGTACAGTTCTCCTTTTTCTGGGCTCAGCCAGACTCTGAACGGTGACAAGATTGTGTTCCCTAATCGTAATCACTTTGAACGGACTCAGGACTTCCTTTGCACGATTCGACAGGATCTTCCTGTAAACAATAGTGCCTATCCTAACGGTACCCATAATATCTCTTACTCCCTCGTTCTCCCTCGCTACTCTCTTGCTTTGCCCATACGATTTCCCCCGCAGTTTCTCGAGCTCTACTCTATTTGAGGTTAGCTGTTCCGCCATGCTCTCATCTACAATCGTCTCTCCCTTGTTCCTCCTTCGTGCGCGTAAACTAAAAAGAGCTTCGAACGGGGAAAACCTAGTGGCCATATGAATAGAATGATGATACGCTGCTATGGCTCGGGGCATCGCCTCATCCGCTTCCAACCCTTTATCGGCATGGAAAACTCTGAGATGTTCTCCCAACGTATTGTGGAGCCATTCGATCCCTCCCCTACTTTTGGGATGACCGGGCGTATTCGAATGTCATGTAACCCCTAACCGTTTCATCTCTTGTCTCAACTGAGCATTATCGAATTCTCTGCCTCCATCCGAGGAGATCGTATTTGGGACTCCGTAGAATTGAAACCAAGTTTGGAGGGCGCCACTCACCACCGCTACCGATTTCTCCTTCACCGGGTGGGCCATGGCTGTTTTGCTAAATATATCCACCACCGTCACCCACTTAAAGCCTCTCCATGTAAAAGTGTCTATCTGCAGGTCTGTTAACGGTGCTGTAGGAGTACCTGTCTCCGTTTGTAACCCTACCGGAGGATGGTGGTCATACTTTGTAGTATGGCAAATGACGCATTCTCTCACGATCTCTTCCACCGTTTTTCGCATCCCTACCCAATAGTATTTCCTTTTTAGTGCCGCCAAGGCCTCATTGATCCTCCGGTGGTTCGTCTTCCCTTGATGGTATGCGCTCGTTACGTCCTTTTGCTGTTCCTGACCACTAATGGTCTCTACCATATAGCGGCATCGTATGAACGTTCTGTCCATCCCTATCTTTTCATACCTCCACAAGTTACGTAACTTGTCCCACACCGTCGCGTTTCCCACATACAGATGATGGGTTACTCCTGGCTTAGAGGCGTCTTTTAGTGCTTGACAGAGTTGTTCTTCTTGAACTCCAGGTTGTGACCAAATGGTGGTGATGGAATGTTTTTCATATTTGGAGAACTCAATTTTTACGAGCCCTGTCGTCCTTGACTTCCAGATGACCTGTCGAGATTTGTTGTTGATTATCTCATCTATCTCCTCCATCTCTGCTGTTCTCTCGTTCTCCGACTCATCATCCGAGGGATCCTCATTGTTTTGGAGTTCAGGTCTGCACTCTCCTTCCCCGTCTGGCGTCCATTCACGCACAAACCTTTGTAAGTCCCCTGACGCTTCTACCACCTCCGTCTCGATCATGTTCACTTGTAGAGCACGAGATAGCCAGTCAGCGACAACGTTATCTTTTCCTGGTTTGTACACCACTTCCAGGTTGTACTGACTCAGAATCTTCTTCCATCGCGTGACTCGAGCCGAGGAATCCTTCCGATTACCCACCCACAACAAAGGACGATGATCAGTATGTACTTTAAACCGCCGTCCAAATACATATGGTCTAAAGTGTTGCACTGCCCACACGATTGCTAACAGTTCGCGTTCGAGTGCGCTGTAACGAGATTCCGCATCCGTAAGTCTCCTGCTCGTGTATGCCACGGGTCTTTCCCCCTTCTCGCTTTCCTGTGATAAGACCGCCCCCAGTGCATATTCGCTGGCATCCGTGGTGATCGAAAATGACTTCGCGAAATCTGGGAATGCGAGGATTGGTTCCGTTTGCAACCTCATCATACATTTCTGTATATTCGTTTCGATCTCTGGCGTAATCCTAACTGTGCGTCCCTTCCTCAATAGTTCGTTGAGAGGAACCATACTTTTGGCCATCTCCGGTACGAATCTGCGGTAATAATTTAAGGTTCCTAACAACCTCCGGATCCCCTTCACATCGCTCAGCATTACCATTTTCCCGATCGCTGCGACTTTTTTTCCATCTGGTCTTACCCCTTCTTTCGAAATCACGTGTCCCAGAAAACTAATCTGTCTTTGTCCCAGTATCGACTTTGCTTGTGATAATTTCAACCCGAACTGGCGTAACCTGTTGAAGACTTGACGCAAGTCCTCTAGATGACTCGACTCTGACTTGCTAAATACCAGGAGATCGTCCATATAAACTTGACACATGTTTTCGTAGAGGCCGCGCAGGAATTCGTCCATCAATCTTTGAAATGTTATAGGCGCATTTTTTAACCCAAATGGTATACGGGTGAACTCGTGATGCCCCCTTTGAAAAGTAAACGCCGTTTTGGCCTGGTCTCTGGGATGCATACGGATATGGTGATATCCGGACTTTAGGTCGAGTGTACTAAATATGGATGCTCCTCCCAGCCGATCCAAAATATCTTCCAATCTCGGAATGGGGTATTTTTCATCCCGTGTGTTTTCGTTTAATTGTCGAAAATCAACCACCACCCTATATCGTTCCTTTTTGTCTCCTTCAACCGGCTTCTTCTTCACAGCCCATAATGGACTATTAAAGGCCGATACGCTATTCACGATAACCCCTTGCCGCTTCAACTCCTCGATCTCCTCACGAATGTGTCCTCTTAAAACCTGGGGGTACCTCCGCTCCTTTACATATGTGACCTTATCCGACTTCAACTGGATCTCGTGAAGAGTTTCCCCCGTCGCGCTTAACGGATCCCCTTCGCGGAAAAAAATGTCTCAAAATTCATCCCTTACCCTTTTACTCCACACTACCCCCTTAGTGATTACTCCCACGCGCCTAACACTTTCCATCACATCTTGCGTCATCCGGTACCTCTTTTTCCCAATCCGAACTACCCACTGACCCCCTGAGCTACAAATTTGTATCCCTAGTGTGTTAAATAGATCGCATCCCAAAATATGTTTTCCACAACGTGCAGTGTCATCACCTCCCCCTGCTTTCCCCACTTATCTAGGGCTAACTCGATTTCCCCATCTATAGTACAGGGCCCGCTCAAAGTGATCTCTTTACATTGACATGGCTTAACATGTGGTTTACATTTTGCTTTAAATAGTACCTCTAATTTATCCCTACTCACAAAACGTACAGGAACTCCCCGTATCCTGTTACGTAAATTTCCACCCTTTGCAGATTTCTGTAATAGGCAACCTGTCCCACTTCTTTACAACACTATTCACAAAAAGGTTGCCCCTCCTTTCACACAATTCTCATTCTTTACTAACCTGCTCTGTTCTCCGCCCTGTGCTCCGTTGTTCGCTTCTCCTTCCCGAGATTCCTCTGCCACCGGATTCACTGCCCTCCGTCTCCGATCCTGATGCCTCCGAAGATCTGGCCGATTCTGACGACATCCTGCTTCTTTTCCACACTCTTTGAGCATTGATCTCCATAGTTTCACCTCGGTCGTACTCCCTGCCCCGTATATATGGGCATTGTCTGGCCATATGTCCCTCATTGTGGCATTCGAAACATCTTGTACGTGGGCACTGGGCTACCAAGTGTCCTGTCTTGCCGCACTCATGGCACCTCCTTTCCTCTCTTCTCCCATTCTTCCTCTCCACAACCGGCCTTCTTTCTCTCGGTATTCTGTCTCTTCTCCCGAACTCTCCCTCTCTTCTTCTTCCCATATCCTGTCTCCCTTTATTCCTTCCTACTTCATTTCTCCGATACGACACTCTACTCCATCCTGGTTCTATCTCCTCTCTCTGTTCCTCGTCACGGGCACTCACGTCTACCATTTCCTGTGCACATTCCGTAAATGATTTTTCTCTAGGTAGGCCATCCTTTCTCCCCGTATCCCTAGCTAACTGTACTTTCAGAACCGTGGTCATATATATCATCCACGCTTCCACCGCACTTGTGTCCATTACTTCTCGCAATTTCTCATTTATTTTACTCAGCTTCGCGAGGAGGCCTGCGGCGTACTGGCCATTCGTCTGGTTCGTTTTTTTGAACTCCCGGAACATTTGCAACATATCCTCTTCTGGAGCCCATCGCCCCCCTCCATAGGCCTTTTTAAGTCTTTCTTTGATCATCTGCCACGTAGTATCTTCGTCAGCTTGGATCAAATTCAGCACACTTCTTCTCACCCTTCGAGCCAGGGCCGCCCGCAACCTTTTGGCATCCGACTCCTCTAGCAGGTCCGCTGCAACCTGGGCTTGAATGCTACTCATAATTCCGTCCCCGCCTTTGAGGAAATGTTTTAGTTCTCCTATATCCTTATTAAATTTTTCTAGATCTGATATCTCTCTTCGTATGTCCTGGGCGTTCGCCTTCTTTAATTTCATTTTTTCTAATTCGTTGGTCTCCTGTGCTATCCAATTCGCTTCCTGAGCTGCCAAGTCTGCCCGCGCATGTTGTTGATGGTAATGGTGGGATTCCGTGATTTACCTGTTCTGGTTGTTGAGGCTCCAGAATCAGCGTTGGTGGCCTAAGGACACTTTGTCCTTGCTCATTCATGATTTAGTCGAGTGACTTCCTCGACAGAAGAAAAAACAAAATAACAAAGAATCACGAAGTTAAAAAAAAAGTTATTCTCACTTGAAACTGTTAAAAAAAGTTCCCGGGTTTCGGCACCACTTATGTGTATCGGATCGTGAAACGTAAAAAAAAAGAATAACACTCTTGAAGGTTGGTTAAGAACTAGCTTTATTCAAATTATAATCCTCTACGTATGTATTCACAATGTTTATCAAGGTAGTTTGGAATTAGTGGCTACTCCCGTAGGTCACATCTTAACTTATATATATATATATATATATATATATATATATATATATACTTTATAAACATAGAACAAAATAAGGATATATATTTTCAATTTTCAGAGGGGCAGTTGTTTAATTGAACCAAATAAATTGTTGTGATAGTTTGATGTGTTGATTTTTGCGTTGAATCTACCATTAATATGTATAATATAAATAATATCAATAATTTAATGTAAATATTTTATTTTATAAACTTCAAAACACGCAAAGTATAAATATCCGAAAAAATTGGATGGTCAATGCCAGTTAAAAAAGGATCAAGAAGGCAGCGGAAAAGACAAGGAGTTATAGAATGCCGAGAAGCTCAGGCACTCTTTCATCGGAGACCGAGGAGACGAGACCTAGGTAGCAACCCACACTAGGTCGCTCATTCATCTAGACCCGGCAGGAGAGAGAGGAAGCACCAGGAGGGACGCTAGCGCAGGTATAGGTATTGCCTCGTGGGGCACTTGCATCCGACCCGGCACAGAGGCACTCTTTCACTGACGGCCCGACTGAGAAGACGCGTTCCGCACCACGCTAAGCAACAAGAACCTCAAGATAGAAGACGATCCGGACCACGCTACGCATCAGACAAAAGAATAATGCACCACCCAAAACACGACAGATAAGCTGGCCAGTCTCACGTAGTAATTACGGTACAATTTTAAATTTAGTTTTTAATAATGTTATTTTATTACGTACGTATTTTATTTGTATATTAATTTTAAATCAATTTGTGAAAATAAACAATTATTCCTTTTGCCAAAACTATCCTATTTTGATTAACAGAACCTTAAGATAAAGTAAAAGTTGAATATAAAGATTAAAAATAAAATATAAATTATATAATTAAAATATATAATTAAAATATATGATTAATAAATATTTAATACAACATTATCTTCCATTTTAACATATAAAACAGATTTGTTGTATATGCTTGATAATAATTCCATAGATATTTACTTTGGCGTACATTTTTGATATGGAATAACGTTCAAAAGCAAATACTTTACATTCCTATATCTTACGGAATAGGGGATATAACTCAATATATGTTTCTTTCAAGCTAGGTTTTTCACAGTCATTTCACCACTTCTACCCCTTTAAGAAAAACTGATAAGGGTAGATTTATTTTTCCCAGAATAGGATAAAATAATATGAAACTAATAAAGTAAGTACTCGTATTTTTATTGGTATGCTCTATAAAACTTAGAGATATCTAAATATCACCGTATAGGGCTTGATAACTGTAAACCTGGTGCAAACTTTAGGTTACAAGACCATGTTGTTTTGGCATTTGGTTATTTCCTGTGTATGGCTCTATGGTTAGAAGCGAGTATTTTTGGTTGATACATAAAAGCTAATTTGTTTTCGCTTATGAGGTGTCCTGCTCTAACTTTTATTTTAATAATATTATACATTAGCTCGGTTTATTTATAATGATTTCATATCCTCCTTGTGATGCCGTCTCGTATAGCCATCTGAACACCACCGCAGCCATCGGTCCGTTCGAAGTGGGAACGGAGTAGCCCTGTAGCCTCAGCCTCTGGTTCACCATTCTACGATGTCTTGTGTGGAAATCGCTATTAGTGCCTCTACTTCTTCAAGTATAGCCATCAGACCGTCAACAATGAAGTTAAGTATTTTGTAATTGCCCATGTCAGTAGTTCTGACATAAATTTCCTGATCTTGGTATCAAGAATCGAGTACCAGGGTGGGAGGCTAGGAGTGTCGCGTCTTGATGATATTAAAGAGCCCACTTATGGAAACGTCACTCCTCCTGTGAAGTTCGGGTGGTTGGTGGGCCGTTGTTCCTGCTCTAAGTAGGCTGCTGGCGGCGCTGGACTGGGGGTGGTTTCTTCGCCTGCTTCTCCTCGTTCTTGTGGTACGCTGAAACCCCGATATGCGCCAATCTTGTCCTGGTGGTAGAGGGAGGCTTTGGCATGGTTATGACGACCGGTGGGTTTTTTTTGTCACCGGGTGGTTGTCCTGGGTGCTTGGACCCGCTGTAGGTTTGGTTTTGGGAAGCAGGTCATACGATCTTGAATAGATACCTATTGCTTACGACTACTTCCTTGGTAGGTTTCGGCCGCACAACCCTAGCGGCTGTTTTCTTGGGGACAGGGACTAATTCGGTGGTAGTGGGTTCGACTGGTGACGGAAAAGCCTGGTGGGTGGGTTTGCGGACAGCTGCATGTACCTCCATGCTCAGCGGAGTAGAGTGCCTATGCCCGTGCATAAAACTATAATCCTCGGTAAGCCTTGCTGATCTGTCTATTTTAGTACAGGGCACCGATTACCTTTCCGATGGAATCGCACTGGTATGTGGCCCTGTGGAATAGAAATTATTAGTTGGTACCTGGTCCGTGACGGGGTTAGTTGTTCCGCAATATTCAGCACTGGCAGCAACTCATCTGTTGTTTCTTTTGCGGGTGCAAGGCCTGCTCCATCCTGGTTCTGCGATGCAGTTTTCAGTGTCAGCAACTCACTAACTCACAAAACTATGAATGATAACAACACGATGAAAATTTTATTACCCTTTCACCAACCATATGATTTAAAAATTCATTTATTTAAGATATTCTTTAAACAGTTGTCTCTCGTATCGACTAGGTCTTGATAATTTTTGTTTTTAAAAAAAAAAAAAAATTCAAATCGTCATTAAAACTGTTATTAGATTTGTGTTCTACAAATAAAGGGAAAATATTGTATTTTGGTTCCATTTAATGTCCCTAAGGGGCTAAAAATAACACGCCCTGTGGAAGTGACTAAATAATTGGTGGGTAATAAAAAAAATATCTGTCATTCAGTCCCCCACTCACTTGACTCATTCTAACATGGTTATGATGTTCTCATTGTTATCAACCTTTGTGAAGCCATCCCCAGAACTATTCTGTGTTTAAAATTGTTCGAATTTCCTTTGAAAAATTCACATGATTACTGCTGTAAAACTTACACGGAGACATACAGACGAAATACGATTGCTAATCGATGAAATATGACTAATATATTGTTGCTGTATAATGATTCCGCGTAGTGAGTTTACCGTGAGTTTATTAGATTACTGCTTCGATATGAAAGGGGTTGAAAACAATCACTGAAATCTTCTCAGAAAATATTTTATTATTGTATGTATTAAATCAGACGAAATATTTTGGAACGCGCAGTTCTTGATCAAACAATTTAAAATAATTTTCCCTCTTCCAGCCTCACCTCGCCTCATTAAATCCTAATCTACAGGCGGTGCCGGCCAGGTAGCTCGATCTGAATTTCTATAAAATAGAGGCGCAGACAGGAGGTGGGAGAATGGATGAGGATTCGGGCGCCCTAGGACTTAATCAGAAGTGCAGGGGATGATTTATCTTAAGGGGTTGCTGGAGAAATTAGCCGGCCTGGAGTTTGTACAGTTGTATTTCACCTCCAGGAGAGCGGCAATTCCACCTTATCTCCTACTGCTGCTGGTACTTATTTAAGCAGGCAGCCTCCTTTAGTTCTTCACTTCGCTACCAATAACTCACTGTTGCCTGCCGGCTGGGCTCTTTATCAAATGAAATTAATTATGCTGGGAAATGAAAAGCTGGAAATCGTTCAAACACAAAACTACTTTGCAATGGTGAAATATTAATAAGGACGTTGTAAATGAAAATCAAATTTTTATAAGCGGTAATAATACCACCTATGCATTTATAATAATTCTTCAATTACCTGCGGTACTATAACCTTGGGTTAGTTCATTTTAATGAACCCATCATGTCATTATATGTGAGCTACAACTTACGCTTTTAGTGCAAAATTGAGTGAAACATCGGTCGTTGTTCTGGTACAAATAATAAAACTATATACTAATAATAGCTTCTAAAAAGGATTAACAACAAGTTAGTATACCAGAACTCAAGACTCCGTCCCCCTCTTGTAAACTCATGTTCCCACCCAAGATCTTCAACATTAGTTGCATGGAATGGAAGTTCAGAAGCTAGTATAAACAAAATATAATCACATCCTCCAATTTAGTATTCTTACACTAGCTACTGTAAAAAAAAAACTATTTTCGTCTTCTGCTTTTTCAGTTCAAAGTTATTATGGTGAAACGTAGAAAATTAAATAAATGTTTTTGACTTTGTTTTTCAAATAAATTTATTATTTTACTTTTTAAAAAAAATGCAACAAAGGAGATTGAGCAATGGCAGTAATTTTGTCGAAAATAACCAGTATATGGGGGCGGGGTTCAGCTAACTAATTTGGCCTCGACACGTATAATATATATTTATACTATGTTTTATGTAATTTATTAACACTTACGTTACTTTTTTTAAGGCAGAAACTTTTCCTTCGTGTATGGTCGTCTCTCTGCATGTTCTGGTGACATAATTGTTGATCATTATCTTTGTATGAGAAATGAAATTAGTCAAAGGGATTCCACGTAGTGACCGAATGACATGAATAATACTCCTAATTACATAAAGCACGATTATGTACCTAACGGTGTAATAAAAAACACTTGGTCATTTATTAACGTGTTTAGTATAGCGCAAAAAGAGATCTCTTAACTTTTAATTAATCGTGGACTCATAATACGTTATAAATACAACACGAAGCATTATTGGTAAATAAAATAAACTTCATTAAAAACAGTGAATATTTTTTTGTAAACTACTCTGAGTATTTTTTTATAACATTGCGCAGTACAATATTTTGTATAAAATAAAATATTTTAACGCCCTGATAAATGATGTGTATTGTTTTAGGGACTCTGATTAAAAAAGATCATATAGCTGTAAGCTTTTCACTTCTACGGCACATGCCTACGATAATAAGAACCAATGATTTAATGAATACAATGGCACAGCCATTTTATTAACCGGGTATATTATTTTCATGGTGATTTTAATTTTCATCTTACGCCCCCATTGTGCGTCTTGAAAATCTAGTTGACTTAGCTTCAATACTTATTACATTAAAAGAATCGTACTTGTCTATATAAGATATTTTACCAGTTATGATCACTTAAGCATTCGAGTTCCTGATCACATGATATATCTAGACGTAGCTCAGCGCATCTCGGGTGAATTTTATAGTTTCTTCGAGTGATGATTGATAATTAGTTGGCGATGTTAACTAAGAAATAGATCAAACACAAAGCACAATAAGAGGCAGATCCAAATAGGTATTTTGTATGAGACACCACCAAATAACAAATAAGTTCTGAGTACTTACATATTGGTCACTATGTCACTGTTTGTTTCCATCATACAGTCTGCGTATGTTACCCTTTCATTTTTTTTTTTGTTACTGTAGTTGAACCTCTTAGACTCTTAATATAATTGCTAGTCTGTTCAATGAGCTAAGCCCTATGTAGATTTTCTTATCTTATACTATTTTTAATAAATATTTACAATTATTGGTTTTTAGATTAATATACGTTGCTTCGCAATAGCGACATTGGTCTAATTCCATATTGAATATTTTTTTAACACATAAAAAACTGGAGCTTTGTGGATTATCCTTTAGCCATATTGTTAGATAGGAGTTTTAGCAATTTTATTTCTATACGTTTAAAAAGATTATCTAGATTAATTTTTTTTACGACAATCGAATCAAGCACTAAGCTCTACTTTTTAAGTACTAAAAAAAATCCAATATGGATTAATACTATTTCACTCTGAAACACTTCTTATCAGCCTGGTTCCAGCAGTTTATATATACGGTTCCAGTTTTTCTTCATTTGAATAAAAAGGAGGAATAGAAACTAAATTTCGGGTTGTATATTCTTTTGAAACAATTCGCATAAAGAGACAGTAAAGTTATTGCTCTTCTATATCGTATAGGTTATCAACCCTCTAGTCACAGTAAATTAAGTATTGTTATATGCAATAAAGTGGAAGATTGTTGACATTAAACCTAATTTTCCAAAGCCAACATCCACAAAATATTTCCTGGCGTTAAACTGATGATCAAATATTGGCTTAGTGCAGCGATGGAGTTGTACAAGGAACAAGACAGCCTTCACTCGCTACTCACCTACTCATGCATGATCCAGGCATAATTAACCAGCTGATCCATCACCCGTGCTCATTCCCTACGGGCTTTTCATAAATATTCAAATTCCACAAAATTCAATCCTTCTCTCACACGACAAATACATGTTATATTTCCTTGTACATTATATAACAATTATCTGATTTGGACCATCTGAAAAAAAAAATCAGGAAGATTGCAGCATGGAGAGGTAGAGGTTGAGAAAAAAAAACTTTTCTTTTTTATATATTTGGCTTTAATACAGTACAATGGGTTACATCTGACTAAAATGCTATTTTCATGCACTATCTGCACAACTTTGATTCAAATATTAACAAGGAGGCAAGCAAATACAAATAGGTTCCACATTTCAAGACGTCCTCAAAACATTATTTTTAAAAAAACATTAACTCCATTGGCCGAACAAATTTGATGTCTAATTATCACCAACGAATTAGAACGAACGAACTACATTACAGTGTGTGTGGTAACAAAATAATTTTGAATTTAAAATTAAAAAATAGAGCCGTGGATTGATGAGGTACGCCTTGTTATAAAGCTAATGAGATTCGCCCGCATCGCCTTTGTCTTATCAGTTAAGTGTATACTTATCTTCCTTCCTAGTGGCTTATATACTTCTAGATATTTGAAATTTATTAACTAAACTAATAAATATATAGAAAATGTATAAATAAAATTGTAAATGTCTATAATCTAACCATGTATATGGTTAAAGCTAATGTCTATCTTTAAACTAAGGAACACTGCCAGCCATTTTTTAAAAATATAATTAGTAGCCAAATTAAACATAGGAATTAAAGGAACCATATAAGAAGATACAATACTACACGAGAGGTTCTTAATAATTAAAAAAATTATAAAGAAATAATCTACCTTATGGTTTTATAGATTTTTTCACCAAACATTGAATTTTATTGGATATATTTCCATTGCTATATATAAATGGAAGAAGTGTATTGCTGATAAAAAATGCGTAGAGTAATGTTTTTTTCTGACTTGAAGAACATTTTGAAATAATAAAGAATATATTCTATCTTCTATAAAACAGAAACACACCCATGACAGCTCTACAACGACTGTACTCACTGTGCCCGGTTTTTATTTTTTGACTCCTGCTATAAATCGTAGTCTTCATAAAAAAAAAATTAATTATTAATTTCTTAGCTGTTTCTAGAGAATAGTTTACCTTTGGCCAACGATACCAACGATTATTACGTTAAATTGTATTTTAACTTCCGGCTACGTTAATCAATGAAAACCGTAACTAGCACAACGGGATACGTTATGGAATACACTTATCTATTTAAGGTGGATCAGGCTTAAAAGTAAATTATCTCCCTTGGGGCTTGACAAGGAAGCAACAAGTTACTGACATCAAACATTATCATGCACACGCAACTGAGTGGTAATAAAATGGCTAAAAGATCTTTGATTTGATTATATTGACATTAAATCTCACATCTAAAATCAGCAATTTTCTCGACAGGTGAAAAATCGTGCAGAATTTTAACATTTTTCGTTGTGATTGGAAGTAGTTTGTAAATTATTAATATTATTAGTAGTAGTATTAGTGTTTGATGACTATGTAAGTTTAAATGTTTTCTAAGGAAGATTTCATTCAGATTTGGGGCGATCGGCTGATCTGGTTCTAAGTTAAATGTTGTGAAAATGATTTAATCAACCTTAGTTATAAATAAATACTCAAAAACCTTCCACTTGAGTTAATTTTTTTTTTTTTTTTCCATAGCTCTCAATCTTATAAACATTAGAATGTGGGAAAAATAAAAAGAAATTATTTTGGATTGATGGGTGCCTTTCACTAAGGGGAGTCCCATTTGAAGGAAGTATGAGAAGGATATGGGGTGTGGGATGCCTAAAGGAGGCGGGTGGATTCGGGAAGGTAGGGAGAGTCTACCGACAATATAGCATGGCATTTTTTGATAACACGAAGCTACTCGTTCATGGATTAACTAGTAACAAACAGGATTTGTTTTCGTTTTTTTGTATTTTTTAAAAAATATGCTGAGCTTTAAGGCAACTAAATATCTGTTTGACATAATTAAATAAATATCTGCTGTATAATATTTTCATAAACATTACGAAATGAAGAGCTAGGCAAACAGTCCAACAGTGTATTTAAGAACCCCTCGGCCAAATCCTTCCTACAGTCCGCCTGGCCCGGTTAAAATTTAATTAAAAGAGGCAGACAGAGGAGGCACGCCCTGCTAGCCAGTATCTTCATTACTCTCTTTTGTAATTAATGTTGAGAGTTCCACTTGGGTCTGTTCCTGGAGAATGGAGTCGCCCTTGGACCAGGTGTCTGCACCAACGGTTGTACCACTAATGCCCTGTGTCCTTTTAATTAAACAATTAACTCTTCTATTATCCCATCAACTACGCGCTTGTGATAAGGGTCATCTGAGAAAGTATGCACTGATTGGAGTAGTTGTAAATCACTTTAATGTCTTTTTGTTTTTTGATGTGACTATTCTTTGTTTAACAACATACAAACCCATAGTAAGCAGATCCATACAAATCAATTTTAATGCAAACTATCAATTATTTAGTCAACGAGAAATAAAAATTATACGAACTGAAATGAAACTCTGCCCTCTCAATTTATCACCTTAACGTAGTCGAGAAGTAATTTTCCAAAGTTAAATTATCGATGAAACAATAAAAAAGTGTAAGTTAATGGGCTTAAGTTGCATATCTAACGTAATCTACCACCTGTGACAATCGTGGATAGAAAGAATTTTTAGGAGACGGAAGTTATGGATAAAGAAGGAAACACAGGCGCTGATGCCTGACACCACTTTCATAATCATTTCTAATCTAACAGAGCTAGGAAACACGTGTGTTACTTGCCCTGTCCTAGGGGGCCGTGTAAGTGCGGGTCCAAACCCCAAGAGTAAAAAATCTATACCTAACTGAACCTCGCAATAGACGCATGCAAACGAGGATTTTCACTAAAATTTATTTTACAAATCGTACCTACACGATTCCCAAATATCAATAACGTATAATGCGACTATGGCTTAAGCAACTACCAACGTATCCCGATCAGGCTTGAGTCTAGGCAACACCTGATCTCTTTGGTTAATATCTTATAAATCCCAGGGAAACAAACCATCAGCAAAATATTCAGAAGGAGATAAATACACTGAGAGACAAAAAATATGAGAATATGTTGGTAGCTCACCTGGCTGAAGATCGGATTGTTCTGGGTTCAAGCAATGGACCTGGACATGTCACTATAATTTCTTAAGCTAATAAATTTAAAAATAATGTAACACATACGTCAACTGAGGACTGAATGATTGTTATTAATTTGGTATGATAACGCATAGCTCTGAAGGTTATAGATTATTCCATGCAGTCACATAATTGATACAAATAATTCTAGAAAAAACCTTTGATTTTACTATATACCTTTAGAATATTGAATTGTCCTAACCACTTTTTTTTCTGTCATATTTCTAACGTACCCTGCATAATATAAATAATTGTTTAATTTCTCAGTTTTAATTAAACAATAACAATGCAAGGTTTCCATACGGAATATGAATATTTTGTGCTAATCACCAATAATAATTTCTATTTCCGATTAGTTTTTTTTTTTTACTTTTTAATACCTAGCCGATAAGTTATTATGAATATAATATTATGATATATAATTACTATAAGGGATAAAACAAGGTAATAACCAAGGAAAGATCTCCAGTCCCACAAATCGGTAGGTGGTATTTTAGTAGTAGTGTAGTATAAAACGAATTTCGGTGGATTTAATATGTATCGATCCCTATAAAATACAAAAACATACAAGTTTGTGAAATGATGCACGCAGGAAATGAATTGCGTTTTCCGCGGGACGTTCATTACTCAATCGATCATATTTTTTTTTATTAATTAAATTAAATTTAATAACACGGCTCTTAGTTCCAGCTGTTATTATTATGTTAAATGAAGTCTGGCGCTATAAATCCTTGGTAAGTCCTTGAAGACAGCTTTAT
Organism: Acanthosoma haemorrhoidale; assembly: GCA_930367205.1. Taxonomy (NCBI): domain Eukaryota; kingdom Metazoa; phylum Arthropoda; class Insecta; order Hemiptera; family Acanthosomatidae; genus Acanthosoma; species Acanthosoma haemorrhoidale. The sequence continues at coordinate 31,869,862 of OV884012.1, forward strand.
AAAGGTCTTTAAGGCTTATAAAGCCACCTCTTCTCAATTTGTTTAAAAGGAGGCTTTGAAGAGGTGAACCTGATCTCACCATTAAAGCCAATTCCATTAAAATTATTACATTTGCAATACCTGTGATGTAGGACGACTTTTGAGATGTTTTTCATCAACTAGTATTATCAATAATTGGACGTATGTGTATCATCGATTTAACAAATCGTAGAAGTACTATATGTTTTATCTAGTTGTACATAATATATAATTTTACGATAACTAATACACAGGTTTGAATTTTCGTTAAAATAAAACAATATCCTTGTAGCTTTAGTTAGTAGGCATCTGGCGTGTCACTGTGCCTCATTATCTCATTACATCACTTTAAAATTCTAAAACGGATCCGCCAGAGTTCACTCACCAGGCGTCCCTTAGGAGTGAACACGAGCTATACCTGATCATTGAACAGAATAATTTTCAAAGGCACCAATTTTCAGGTTTGTATAACGGTTCTTCCACCATCGCTCAGTGGAACGGTTTTCGTATGTATAAACCCACGGTGGTTCCTAGACATCGACTTATCTGTTTTTCTCATACTGTCTAACTAAACCCAGCTGTATAATTTTATTCTATGAAAACCATGTTAACATTACCGTGATATCGGTGTCTAAATTATCAGTATGTTATTGTATAGCATCAATCATAGTAAAAATGTTTCTTTTAACATAAAATTTGTTTTTGAGGCTAATAAATTACTTCGTTACATTACATGTATGGCTTAGTATTCAATATCTCGTTATTTCCATGCATATATGTTGGACGTTAGTTAATAATAAGTTAGTTTTGATTACCCACTATTTACAAAGAACGATTCTTTGTTGAGTGGAAAAAAAAAATGGTGATGCATTTGGTTGCCGGTTCATGATATAGTTACTCTGTGAGAATATGTATTTTTTAATACTTCTGAAATGAACTTCCAGAGAGAAATTTTTTTACAGGCTGTTCGTTGTTATGAAAAATATATTTAGCTTTAGCACACCTCTTAACTATTTTTTTGAATAAAAAATCCTCGACCCCCATCCATAATGATCTGTGAATACAGAAACCAGGAGATATGACATGAATTTATTGTTTAACCTGGACTACAGGAGAAGCACAAAAGCTTGTATGAGGGTGTTAAACGAGAATATACTGGCCTGCGATGGCTAGCTAGGCACCGTCCGCTCTGTTGGGAATTGCAAAGTTCGCTTACATCCGCTTCCTATGATACTGCCTTCCTAGCATTTACAATTCTTAGGACACAGCAATCTACTTTCCGTCCTAATACTCCCAGATCCCAGCAATAGGGATCTCTACCTCTCCTTTTTCCATGCATTATTGTGTTTGTTCACATGTCCATTATAAGAATTTATATTTTAGAGAAAACCCACCATATCATTAGCAAAATCGTAAAAGTCCCAGTAATGTAAAACAATTACCAACCCAGCAATTAACTAATGACGGATTCAACTCTACTTTAGCAAATAAAAGCACAAGCATAATAGTAAATAACCTTCTTGCTTCTAGTTTATCGATGTCCATTGTCCATTACTAATCACTCTAGATAACCACAATAACACTATAATACTTCAAGGTGGGAGCGAATGACATTCTCTAAGAAATCTATTAATATCTTATCGATTTTATGTCCTTATAAATTTCAATGTCGCCTCTAATTAGAGAAAAATAGTACCTCTATTGTCATAAGAGCCACATATTCACTACTTATAATTCATTTATTTATTTCGTCGATTTGGAGAAAAAAAAATTAACTATATGTTGCCAGTAAGTTCATTACAAAGGAAAAGGAAATATGAAGTAAATCTTTGGAAAATAAGAAGATTGATTTAAAACTAAAATGACATTTTCAAAAAAAATAGATTAAAAAAATGAAATTGCCCCTTATTCTTTAAATTAAAAGTTACTAATAACATAAAATTTCAAACCACTGAAATATTTCAGACATGCATAACAAGACTCCCCGATCAGGTGTAAGAGTAAAACCGTGATGTTACCCTGAGGTGAACTAATGCTAATAACTCAGTAGAAAGAATATTTGTCCTGTTTTTCAGTTAGAAAATCTAAGTTTTACTTTAAGAACCACTTAGGTTTTTTTGTAAATATTTCTGACGGTTTTCATTTAAAAACGTATTGTGTTTTTCTAGAAAGAAAATTCTCCTAGGACATTAGGACGGTTGAGCTCATTGATATAACGTCGTTAATAAATACGCAATAAATGTTAAATTCATTTGAATACTGTACAATGTTGATAAACCGACATTGTCGGATCAAACAAGCTCTTGAAGTTTCATGAAAGAACATCTAACCGGTCATAGTTCGGGAAGTGGAAGAGAGGGAGTTGTTTTCCTGTCACAACATGTTTGTTGATTACTGTTAAACAACCCCACTTTTCCCGCCTGTGAGGACAGTGCTTGACATTTCGTTTTTTAGTATTTTATAATACGTTTTGTCTTGTGAGTTTGTTGTTTGTTTCCGTTTAGTGATGGCGCCCAGATCAAACAAAAAAATGTAAATACTACACAACACTTACGCTAAATGATTAATGGACCATAATTCAACTGCATGAGCGTGGTGAAACTCCTGCTGTTTTGAGTTGGGCCTAAGGACGGGGTGTATATGACAAAGTGAAAAATAAAGACAAAATTTGAAAGTTTGTAAAACCCATCTTAAGTGAACCGAGAAACAGAGAAAAGTAAAGGAGTGAAAGTTAAAGTAGCTTTTAATGTCTGATTTCAACAACAAAGAGAATGGAGCACTATAATATCAGTATCAGTATTATTTTGCAATATAACTATTTTCCATATTATGTCAACTAACATTTGTAGTTATAAAGTTGTAGTATTCGTAAGTTATAGTAATTATGTTTTCTGAATAAGTAAGTATTAATAAGACAAATTTAGATTTGCATTATTACGACCTTAATTCCTTATTTTAAGGATCGTTTAAATGGGACCTTCAATTTTGGAAATCATATTTAATGGATTATCAAGATTGGACTTGAAAATTTATTGTTTTAAGACAGTAAATGTTTAAAATGTGAATTATTTCTCTAGAATTTGTAGCCTGGGGCTGCGATTCATCATCAGTTTATCTACGTCAAAAAAAAGTCTTCTTTTTTCTGACGCAGGCGCATAACAAAATCTTTTATTGACCTAACCTGAGGTAAATGACGCGTGAAGGTATTGTCAAGCGTAAAAGCCACACGTGGGCTTGACTGGTACGGGCTTGGTATTAACCAGGATATTTTATCTGGCCTTTTGTTTTTTTTCCCTAATATTTGCGAATATTGCCCCCAATAAAGAAAAACAACAGTGTCAATCAAACCTGACACAGTCCATTATCCTGTGACAATAAAAAAACAAAACAATTCCGATTCAGCAACCCACCTAATGTTTCTTCTTTTTGATAAAATCAACAAGCACAATATTTGGCGTACAATATTGCTATTATTAACAATTTTTATTTTCCATTTTTAAAATTTATTTAGCTCGTGACTACTATTAAAATACAGCAGTATAAAAAAAAATGCATATTTCTCGCTTGACTTTTCTATGTTTCTATTAGCCTAATATTTGTTTTTATTTTATTTAAAACTGCGTTGTTGATTATACCACTGCATATTTTATGTATCTATGTATTTATGATCAAACATCTTTTGTGATAAGTTGCCATAATTAACGCATACCGCGCAACCAACAGCCCCCACGGATTCTGGTTATCGTAACGCTCGTTTTATGATATTGATTTAAAGTTGCAAATATTAAAAGTTAAGCAATGTGCTCCTGTGGGTAGCAGTTGGTGAGGCTGAGGCCACTAGATGTTCATTGTCCACGTTCACAATCCACATTGAGGCCACCAAAAACAGGCGTCTTTTCATTCAGCACATGACACATAATAAACCTAGCTGTAGCCCCATTATCAAGGTTAAATTTTGAGTAAAAATTTGAAAAGGCAACAATGTAGGCATTGGAAAAAGTATAGAATGAAATAATTTCCTGTATTGTAACGATACTTATGATATGGAGTCCTACATATGTAGTACTTAATTCCATACACAATTTTGTTAGGTTATTGCATGATAATTAAATGATTTCGTAATGAAATATATAAGTTATAAAAACATTTAGGTCAGATTAGATGGTTGGAGTCCGAATATGATTCTAAAACATTTATTTACTAGATGTGATAAAGCAATTATTACTATTGGGTTGGTTTCTATCGTGAGCTAGCAATAGTTTATTTGAATACTTTTTACAGCACTGTATTGTGATTTGTGAAAAATCAGAACAGTAAGAAAGATGGTTGGACAGTTAATAAATACTCGACCGAGTTTATTTGAATCGGTTTGCGGATATCAATTTTAATATTTTAACCTAACAACAAAAATATTTAGGAATGCCATTTATATATATATATATATATATATATAATGACTCTTAATATATCTATTCCCCACAATGTACGTTGTGCTTTTTTTATCCATGCATATGCCAAACTGGACATAAAGGCACTAAAAAAAAAAACCATGTTAGCTAAGGCATGTACAGCACAGCTTGGGATATTTTTTAAAGTAACTTTGAAGAACTAGATCTATTAGATTTTTTTTTTCAAAGAGTATTTTTTCAAAAAGAGTCAAAAGGTGTTCCGTACGTGAAAGTCTATCATCTCTTTTAGGGCTTGGTAATATAATGTTTATAATTATAATTATAATATTTGGATGATAATTATAATATTTGGATGATTGAGCACTGATATCAGACAAGATATTATCACTACAGATAATTTGACAAATTTACATAGAGCTTTAACTGATGAAGTGCTTACGTCAGACGCCCTAAAGGTTCCATAGTCATTTTGATACAATAGGGCATAAAGGTCCTCCCTGCCTGAGCGAAGATGAGCATGTGAAGAAGAGATTCCGCCGGAAAACGTCGGCTGCAGTAGAATCATTTATGAATATTCATAAGGGGCAATTAGCCCCAAGCATGGAAAGTATTTAGACAGGGAGGTGTTAATCCAGTGCCTAAGGTGTTGCCGTAGTCGCTGTATATCATTAGCGCTCTTTGCCGGATTATGTTCGCTACATTTGCATAGATTTAGCCCTTGGCTCAACATAGTCAAGCTCATAACAGTCAACTTTTAACCTCAAATGTTTCCGTATAAAAGCATTACGTAAATCTTTTTTTCAAGATTTTTCATTTATATGTAAACTACCTCTCATCTTATCACATATGAAGATTTACCTCAGAAGTGATTATTCATTTTACTTGGTATTTTTACCTGTTTAATGCTATTTTACATATATTTATTTTTTTCGAGGATTGGCAGGATTTTAAGGAATTTTATTTAAATATTTATCACTTGTACGTATTGCACCCTTGTGAAAAATGGTGATAAGATTTACCTCTCGCTTACTCCGAATGTTGAAACTTGAGGGTTAACTAAATTATAAATAAGTTCGTTCAAAATAATTATTTGCCGGATGTAATTTTTACTCGTACAGCACCTGACAAACCCAGTGTTTAACACTATGACCCCACGACCCCTCCCACATCGATGGCAACAGACTTCCGGGGAAAAATTAGGTTAAGAATTAGTATGTAAGTTAGTTTTAAAGTTGATCAAAAAGGTGAGCCCTATCACCTTTATTAGTCAGTTTAGTCCAGTCACGTATAATGTGTATCATTATACTTATTTATTCATTATATAATTTTTATAAAATAACAAAACCTGTATATAATGTAGCAATGCTACAGGAAATACAAAAATAATTTGTAAATAGATTCGTCTGAGGATCTATAGTTATCTGTAAATTTAAAGGGGGCATAAAAGAAAAAAAAATAATTGCCGGTTTATAATATACGTATTAAAAAAGTGTCAATGAAATATTTTTAAACATTTAACAGATTTTAGGGGTGGGGGTTATATTGGTACTATAATAAATATAGCCAATTAGGATTAGGAAACTTGAATTAGGTTTTAGGGGAAACATGCTAGCAACAGCCACACCAACTAGATTTTAGTAATAGAGTTCTGAAAAAAAAAAAAAGCAGGAACAGCTATATGCAAATATAGCTCACACTCGTCAAACCAAAGATTTCACTGAAAAGTACTAAGGCTATAACCTGCAGCACTACTTATTAGTATGCAATCGGACAGTGCACAAAGTTTCATAGCACAGACTGGCTTGCTGAGGTCATGGCAGACGCTTTCTTGACAAACTAGTTGAACATGTGTGCCCACTGATAAGGAAACGTCAACATTTGATGTACATCATAATACTGCCTAACGATTTAGGAGAATCTGGAATAGGAATGGGGCTGATAGGATAACCGACTAGTCATAACTACAATTATGACAAGGTTTCACTGCAAGTGCTTCACCTTATGCCGTCTTTTTATTTCTGTTTTATATTCCGTTCATAGTTATGGAATAAATTAATACAGAATAAAAACACGACAACGTTATTGTGTAAAAGTTGCAATTTATTAGGGTTTTTGTTTGTTTCTCTATTTAGGATTGGTATCTGTACCGGAATAGCGGAATAGGATCAATATAGGCACTATTTCACTGACACGTGAAGCGGCACTGTGCCAATATCGAGGCCGACAGGCGAGAGCCGAAAGGGAACGCTCTCGAGAGGAGTCAAGTGCCAGTTTGAAAGACAACTGGAACAGGTTCGGAAAGCAGCCTATCGATTAGCTGTCCCACTGACATTTCATTACCTCCTGCGGATTTTCGGATGAAATTGTCCGCTCAAATGAGTGGCTCTACTCATGCTGATGTAGTATACAGCAGTCAAACTGTAATTGGCCTTTAGCGTCTCACGGGGACACTTCAGTTACTAGATTTATTCTTCTCAAAACTCAAAAGAGGTTGACGGATGGTTTCAATTTCGGGAGTTAGCGAACCATTTCCGTCATTTTAGAAATAACATAACATTTTAACTGAAATCAGTATAGCGAATACGTATTGAAACGACTTAGTTGAATAGTCAACTAAATATCGGCTTTGCTCAATGCTTTTCCAAAAAAAACTATGATTATTACAATTATATTTGATTCCATAGCACGATACTCTTATGTAAGGGTATATAATGAATAAACAGATATACATTATACGTGACTGGACTAAACTGACTAATAAAGGTGATAGGGCTCACCTTTTTGATCAACTTTAAAACTAACTTACATACTAATTCTTAACCTAATTTTTCCCCGGAAGTCTGTTGCCATCGATGTGGGAGGGGTCGTGGGGTCATAGTGTTAAACACTGGGTTTGTCAGGTGCCGTACGAGTAAAAAAACTTGTTGTGTCTCCGGCGGATGAACTCACTCACCGACGGCACACCAAGCAACGGGTGCAGGATAATATCCGGCAAATAATTATTTTGAACGAACTTATTTATAATTTAGTTAACCCTCAAGTTTCAACATTCGGAGTAAGCGAAAGGTAAATCTTATCACCACTTTTCACAAGGATGTAATACGTACAAGTGATAAATATTTAAATAAAATTCCTTAAAATCCTGCCAATCCTCGAAAAAAATAAATATATGTAAAATAGCATAAAACAGGTCAAAATACCAAGTAAAATAAATAATTACTTCTGAGGTAAATCTTCATATGTGATAAGATGAGAGCTAGTTTACATATAAATGAAAAATCTTGAAAAAAAGATTTACGTAATGTTTTTATACGAAAACATTTGAGGTTAAAAGTTGACTGTTATGAGCTTGACTATGTTGAGCCAAGGGCTAAATCTATGCAAATGTAGCGAACATAATCCGGCAACGATACTAAGAGGTAAGGTGAGTCAACAAAAAACAGATTGTGCATAATGGGAGGACTGGCTGGCTATGGCTTCCTGGTTTTGACTATAGTTTAATTGACAGAGGTTGTAAATAGCCTTCTTACTTACATTTCTAAAAGTCAATGACAAATTTTAAGGTGTTTTACGGCTTATGTTTACGGTTAGTTTTTTTTGTGATTCCTAAACAAGCCTGAAAATCAACAATTATTCCAAATAATATTAATGGAGGGGTTTTGGGCTGGACATAGTACCTGAAAGTGGATGATGAGCAAAAACTTCTCTTGACAGTTCATTTAATTAACTACTCAACTTTAACGAAAATCTATGATTTTAATCTAAAAACGTATAAAAATAACAGGAAAACAATCTGTACAAGTACTGTACAGAGGTTTTTAAAAGTTAAATACAAAAATAACCACCGAAAAAAGGAGGCAATACCTTAGTGAAAGAACCCTGGATGAGAAGACCCATTAAAACCCCGTGAAAAATCTAAAATATACTGAAGAAGCCGAACATAAATCTTTGCTGAATAGATGGGGGCAGAATTAATTGTGCAGATTAGAGGAGCCTCTATCAAGTAGCGACAATGAGTTAGGTCGCTGCCCAATGAATCCTTTATACCACCATGGATTAATGGTATCCAGTATATTTTTGGCAAAGAGAGAACTTTTTATGTCAAGTCATATTATTTATCAACTGTTATATTACACTTTCATTAATTACGTTGTGAATTCATGGATTTTATAGAATTATATCGATGAAAAAAAAACATATTAGGCTGATAAAAGGTAATGAAAACTCAATGGGTTTCTCGTTGAGGTAGTCACTTGAGTTTATTTGTATGCAGTGATCGAATCGTAAAACCAACTACGCTCTTCGAGAGTATTAGAGGAGGGAGGGGGGAGGTAGAGTGTATGGAGTGGAGTCTCAAAGAGGTTAGTTAAGGGTAGACGCCACGCCTGTAAGGCGCAACAGTATACCATGCATGCAAAACCGCCATGTGCTGCCAGCTATGTATAATTTGCCTTGAAAAATGGGGGAGTCGACGCATCGTGACAGTGCCTAATACGTTAATGATACTATACGATATTTGTACTTTATAATATATACCTACTAATAAATTTAAATTGTAAAAATCTATTGTGCATCCCCGAAAATGGCTTTCACGATTTTTTTGATACCTGATTCTACTTCATTATTCAAATAGCTGCTCATTTATCCTCACGAAACTGAGTTAGCCCGAAATAGCCCCCCTCGAAATAAGAAGTCCTTGAGTGGACTGGATATTGAACTAATGTTTTTTTACCTATTGAATATTACTCTGAGCCTCATTTGCCAAAAAATGTGTTTTGTACAGGAGGCAAGACATGTTTGTCAGGGATATCCTTCTCCCCGTCACTAAGTATTTACTACCGTATTCTATTCCCTGGAGGAGGATTTTAATGTCTCAGTGTTTTTATCAATGTCTCACAGTGTGTAACATCAACTCTAGATGGGGTTGTCCTTATCCAGTACAGGAGCACACAAAGCGAGTAACATTAAATTAATAAAATGCTGTCATGCATTATTTACATACTATAGCAGAAGCCGCAGTTACAAAGGGTGCATTCCTGAAAGACCGTGAATACAGGGTCCGTAAGTGTTTACACTGCCCTTATCAAGGACAGGTGACTGGATAAAGAAGGTAGGCAAAAAATCTCGCAAGGGGATGAAAGGGGTTTAGCTCAGCGAGATGATAGTTTCCAGCCCAGTGGTGGGTTTACGGCCATGCCTTGGCAGACAATGCCTTTATCAGGTCTAAGTTATTTTTACTACCCATGTGGATCAATACCTTTGTAGTCTTCTTAACAGATGACTACAAAGGCTAGGTATGCTAATTACCTCAAATCTGCACTCAAAGTCAAAGAGTAGATATGGAGTCTCACTTACTAATGTACTAGAGCAAAAACCAAATCCTTCGTTGACAAAATTCGTCTAAAGGTATTCGTATATTTGATTTACTAAAGGTATTTGAAAGGTTTGATTTTATTGGATGCTAGTTCGTTAAAAATGTATTATATTTTTTCTATTGTACACATTTATGAACTTAAATTACTTAAATCCGATGAATGTATAATTTATGAAGTTGCTATAAGAATTACTGCACAAATAGTAGTTAGCTCCTCATAGATATGTGTATTATAAATTTGTAGCTCCCTCAAACACTGCCAAACAATTTTTACAAAACTTCGTTCAGTCGTATTTCGAGTGTGCGAGTAATAACAAATAACAAATTTACTTAAGCATTTGATATAGGTGCATAGTATTTCATAACTTAAATGGAGTAATTATTGTTGCATGTGCGCAAAATACACTTTATGTATAATGACATTCACAAATACTAAATGCACAAGCATATTTAGAAATGGTTTACTACTCCGGCCATATTTATTCCGCCTAGGAATTGTAGCTGGGTCAAATATTCACAGAGGCCCACCGAGTGTGTATTCGTAAAACTATATGAATTCCAAGAATATTACGTCAGGCGCAAACAAGAGCATTTCCTTCATTATTCATTTTTCATGTTACGCATGATATGTGAATATAATGATAGTGAATTCGGAACAAATGAAAAAAGTAAAATTCGGTTTTTATCACTTAGTAGACTTATTTAGACACCCACTTATAATTGAAACTAAAAAAAAATACTCTATGATATAGTTTAGTTTCATCTGAGCAATAGAATAAGCGTGTATTAATATTAATTGTATGTGCTAGGGTAAGATTAATAAAACAATACGTGCCTTGAATACATGAAAAGTGCAGCATAATGTTACATGATCATTACTAAGTCAGAATTAACGAACTAATTAGTAGGGAAAGAGTGTCTACAATAAGGTTTGATAATGTTAGTGAGGCAAACATGGAGTTCTTAAAAAATTATTATATACTTGGAGTCTGTTTCCTGTAACCCGTAGCAGCATGGAATGCGGTTTAAGTCATTTCGCTTGGTTGTCATACTTAAACTTACTCTGGTTTTTGTTTTATCGACGTTTCTTAATTTACATGCTGCAGTTTTGTCATTTTTTTGGTGTTATGTGATGAAATCTGAGATCTTATATAATATTATTATTTTAAAATAATGACTAATCAGAAATATATGCTGGTAGTCGACAAGTAGGATCTGGCTGTTGCAATAGGAGCACTAAAATTGTGGGGTGGCTTCGTGCACCAGTATTAAACACCAAATAAAACATTATATTGGAAAAATGGTGTTTTGAATCATGATATATGTACATACGTTTATGTTTACATGGTTGCTCTGATAAATTAGTTTTACAAGCAAGTTTTTTTTCTGTCATTTTCCTGTTGGTTGAAGGAGCAAACGTTTACTATTTCTAGTTCTATTAAGTAAGCAATAATAAAACTAGAAGATGATTATAATTATTATATACTGTCATAGTATAATGACAAAATAGTTTGGGATTAATATTCGCAATTTTTGCGAGAAGTGTAGTTGGTAAATAAAACCAATATAAACTTAGCACAGTGAGTAACACATAACTTTTGAGGTTCTTTAAAAAAAAAAATTAAAACCTCAGTGGAACACTAGCCAAAAACAGAAAACACAGGTATACATCTGTGAGGTGCATCCAACTCATATCGAAACGTGGTTTTGTCATTTAAATCCAACAAATGCATAGTGTGAACCTGCTTGAGTGTATGTAACTGCAGTAAGATAGATCACTAGAGATGGATCAAACTCAACTTAAGACGGTCTAATTAGTTCCATATCAATACAATAAACGCTATTATTAAGAGGAATAAAGTGCGATGAATGCATAATGAAAACAAACATTGCGCAATCTTCTGATTAATGTCTACAAATTGAGACGAAATTACTAAGTACCTAATACATGACTCTTGTAGAGCTATACAAGATCTTTGCCAGAGACACGAATCTAAACGGACTTATATCAAAAATACTTCTACAATTGCATTGGATTTGAATTTGGCCAGTTACAATTCCTGACTCCATTATAACTTTCCTAGTTTTGATGAATATTAGCCAGGTATCCACGTGGTTAAATGCATTCCACGTTAATATCAAACTACCGAATCTAACCTTACACAATCTAGTTTCATGCATAATTGATGTATACTCGGTTGGGCAGATTAGCAATCCTTGTGTATTCCAAGTAAATATTATGCAGATTGAACAAGAAACTAGGTTATTATTAGCGAAAGTATTCATTTTAAGTATAATCTCTACATATTGTCTGTGTTATTTCATCGATAGTTTGTAGATCCAAGAGGAATCAAAAGATGTTGAGGAGCTCGTAAGATCTGATTAGTCTCTTATTAATTTTTTTTCAAATTCAACAATATTTATTTAAAAAAAATGGCAATCTGCCTTTTATTGGGCAATGAGTAACTGTGATCAATGTTCATACCATACCATACTCATTCGTACCATATTTACAGTTTTTTCATTCATTTGCTGATTTGTAAAATATTCACGAACAGCATAGAGATCTCCAAAACCAACATGGTTGCCACCTCCCTCACTAACGAAAGAAGAAGATGACTCAGACGAAGTCCCCCATGCTCCTCCATCAGCCGCTTCACCGTATACGAGCCAATGGAGGCTGATCCAAGAGCGCGAGAGCCAAAGGCACTTAGAACATGATTGGAGATGATAGAACTCTATGCACGTTTATGCCGGCAATTTACGGCTGAATAATAAGTTCTTTTCTTTTTACTCTGCGGTAGTCGTTCATACGCATGTGTTTTTGTTCTTTGTGTGAATATTGTGTCTTGTCAATAATCTCATGGAAGATATTGGGTTGCTACAATATACATACGTACGTACTAAAACCTTTTTGACAATAAAATTACAACCTGCCATATTGGGCAATACGTAATTGTGAGATCAATGATCTCATTCGTACCATATTGACAGTTTCTTCATTCATTCGCTCATTTCTACAATATATACAAGCAGGCCAGTGATCTCCTTAATCCACATGGTAAATCCACAAAAGAAAGAGAAAGATGAGTCTAAGGAAGTCCCCCTCACTCTTCCATCAGCGACTTCACCGGTTACGAGTCAGTGGAGGATAACCAAGAATGTGAGAGCCAGAGCGCACAGGGAATGATTCGAAAAACTGACCATTGCCAGGACTCCCACTGTCAAGTATTTGTAGCAGGTCACGAGGCCACTGCCGCTTTAATATCCGAGGATGATTAAAGGGATGTGTGGCACAGTGTAATAATGGGTGTTAGGCAAATATGGTGGTATGATACGTTTCGATGGAATTTCATGAACTAGGAAGGGATGAGCTCAAGTATGTAGGGAATATTAAAATCGTTATGAAGGGTTTTGTTGTTGACATAATAAGGGACATTAGCTATTGTTCTCAGGACGCTCTAATCCTAAATATAATAATTGTAATATCTATTTTGTACACTGTTTACGACAGTACGACGTAGTCAATGGTTTTTCTTGTAAACAAAGATTCAATTGCGTTTCTCTGTTAATGAAAGAAACAACATTGAAAGACGTTATTTCAAATATTTTTCTTTCTCCACGTAACTCTTTAATTACTCACTTTAAACTTACTCCACTGAAAATTTCAATTAAACACTTCACTGCTCTCTCCATATCTCCTGGTCATTTACGACATTTAGTCAGGTAGTAACAACTCTCATTTATATAAGTAAACCGATATACCAAAAAATTATAGTCAAAGATTTATTTTACAATCGCTGTTGTTTTAAAATTTCTAAAAAAATTAATATAAAAAAGATGACACCAACAGATCAGATAGTCAAGATCTATAATACTCAATTTGATATGATAGTAATTGATTAATTATTGACTTTTCAATATTTTTTTAATAGGCTAGTATCTTATTTGCAATCTCTAGAGCATGGAGTAAAACGTAAATAAGCGGTTGTGCAATTCATATTGTTTATATATGAAATTCCAAAGAGGATTTGAATATCCCTTTGATACCAGTTTTAATAAATATACGTAATTATTTTTCAATTCAGCATAAACACATATTATATCTGTGCATCAATAAATTCCATTTTACTTTTATTTAATATGATAGTAAACTTTTTTCGTTACTAATTGATTCATTATTTACAGTTACAATTTAATATATGAATTGAAATAACTAATCTTCACACCTGCATTAAAAATTAAAAATATATCACTATTTTCATTACCCTTCTTAGTGAAATCCCCCAACGTTTTGGCTGGTTAATCCTACTTGTAAATTGTTTATTACAACAATCCCAATCATATCTCATAAGCCCTTTATTCGGTCGATTCGCTGGTCTGACTCTCCCTTCCTATCTTTTCTCATCGATGACGTAGAACCGAAAATTAATTTTGGCCATGTTTCGTCAACCGTACTGATATGTTGACATGTGCACCTGTGATACGCTTCATTTCGATTTCATAAAGTGTATTGATCTGCGGTTCAAGCCTTTAACACGACCGCGGCATGGGAAATAAATTTCAGGAGAGATATACAATGAAATCAGTGAAACTGGTTGTAACTTTATTAACTTATTGTTGAGATTTATCATCTATGGTCGTAACACGGCCCTGCGCTAATGCACAGAGCCCACAAATTAGTGAGCTAAAAATCCGCTCCCACAAACAGCCAGCAGCAACTCGCCTCACAAACAAGCCGTGATTAGTTTGTACTGCGCCACCTTATTATTGCGTTGCCTGGCCGCAAACTGGATTATCTTCATGTTGCCACTCTCTAGTTGGCGCTGTTACGATAAACTGGTCACCATGTCCCAAACTAGAAATGATTCGATAGAAGCCGTATTATGTGTTCAACAATAAATTAGCCACTGTTATGAGGAAATGTATATCGTTTAACGAAATTTCGTGATAATGGTCTTTAATAATTACCCATCTAAAGGAACAATTATCAGCATTCATTAACCTTCGGTATGAATTACAGGAGTATTATTAAATATGCACTTCTCCTCATCATCCACAATTTATTTACAATCAGTACTTCCATTCTCAAGTATTGGATAGATTAAATAATCGAATAACAGTCTGAAAATAAAATGTGAAAAAGTAGAATTATAATAGGGTATTCTAACGCAATCAGATCTATTAGATTGACACATCTTGTGCTTGCATCATTATAAGAAAGTAGGCGGGCTAACCGGAAGGAATGCCTGTTTATTAATACTAATAACTAAGCATCAGCCTTTTAATATACGATTACAACAGTAGTAAAAACGAACAAACCCACCAGAAGTTCAAAATATATGTTGTGTATGTTGTTTTTTCATTGAGTTTTGAATTATGTAGAGTGATGAGGCAATGAAAAAAAAAAAAAAAATGGAAAATGTAGGTTAGTTCTTCAGTTCATCTCATTTTCGTTCGCAGCGCTTATCTTAGGTTTATGATAATGAAACATTCATATTGTTTAGAGAGAAATATTTTACCCGTATAAAAAGGTTGTAACTGAATCTCAGACTCCTTCCTAGACATGTGGCTAAAGGACTCTCAAGTACTCCGGAATGACGCTCCTGGAATGCTAGTTATATTCAGCTACAAATCCGGAAGAAAGAAGCTACCCAAATCCTTCGTTTTAGATGGCAAAGAGTGCCCTGTAAGCAACAAGCTATGCTACCTTGGGATTACCCTCGGTAGACACTTGTCGTTCACAACACATCTCGGTAAGAAATTAAAGAGTGTTAGGAAGAAATTCTTCAGCCTTGGACACCTACTACACATCCCGGCTTTATCGGTACGCCTCAAGCTGCTGATATACCAGAGCGTCCTAAGACCTGCTTTGATGTATGGGACCCCTCTCTTCAAGTATCTGACTCCTAACACTCTAAAAACGCTCCAGCAATTTCAGAACAGAGTTTAGTTCTCCGCACCTCCCTCAAACATACCCCGTTCGACCGAATGAAGGCAGATCAGATGCACAAAATCTCCCGGCCGACTCAACCGAAGCCACAGTACCCCACTACCTGCTTAGGCAGGGTCGATCTTCTGGCCGAGAGGCCGACTTATTACAGGCGCCTGCCGGGGTGGGCCAGGCTTGACCTGGCCGACTACAAACCATTGCCTAGGTACCCCTAGGCTCCACCCTCGGTTGACTCTCACTACCTTCCTGAATCCACCCGCCTCCCTTAGGCATCCCACACCCTATATCCTTCTCATACATCCTTCAAATGGGGGACTCCCCTTAGTGAAAGGCACTCATCAGCCCAAAATAATTTTCCTTTTATTTTTCCCACATCCTATTTTTTATAAGTTTGAGAGCTAAGGAAAAAAAAAAAAAAATGGAATGCTAGAGGACTGCATTCCTTTTTAAAAAGTACTAACTACTAAGTATAAATAGGTCCTTTTGAATGTTAGTTTATTGAATACCATAATATGTATGAAGTTTATAATAGTATGTGTTACAACCAGGGCAACCAGGCAACCAGGCCGACAGGACTAAGGGTAGAATTTCTATATGGTATGATCGATAATATTTAATAAAATCCAGATATTATTCTTTACCTTATAGTGGACCAAAGTTTCATGAAATGGTTAAAGTGTTTTTATTGATGGTATGTGTTGTGTCTATCGAACTAGCGTATATATCGATTCATCGATTAGGTGAAGTCGTTGTTATCTAAGGATAAGCGGATTCATGTTCATGTTCAGTTTTGTTTCAATCACGTATTAAAGCAGTGTTCTCAAAAAGTCTTCTTCTATTTAAAATTCAACTAGTACATAATAAACTGGCGACGAGGATCAAAAGCGAACTTTGGGTGTTACAGTGAACTGTTAATAGTTGTGAATTATGATTATTATAAATACTGACTGTGAATAGTTGTCTACATCGTGTTCAAGAACTTGGATCTTTATTATTACATTGCAAGTAATCATAAATAAACAATATTCAATTCTAAGTAAGTTACAATATTAATATTAAACAAGATAAAAAAAATTAAATATGGATCCTGAACAATTTAAACAATTTATGGCTGTTCAACAAGCACAATTTCAAGCCTTTTTACAGGGTGTAATTCCAATTCAAAAACAGTCCGAATCTATAATTTGTAATTTTGAAAATTTTGATAAATCTAAAGAATGTTTTTCTCAGTACCTAGAAAGATTCAATAATTATTTATTAATGAAAGGTTTGGAAAATAATGAATTTGCATCAAAAACAATTCTTTTAAATAGTATAGGTGCAGAACATTATGAACTCTTAAAATTTTCTGCCATACCTAAAGAAGTTTCTAACTTAAATTACAAAGAAGTGATTGAAATTTTAAAGGATCAGTTAATTCCCAAATCAAGCGTAATTGTCGAACGTCATAGATTTTTATCACAGAAGCAGAATTCTAATGAACCAGTAAATACATATGCACACGAATTGAAAAAGTTTGTTCCTAAATGCCAATTTGTATGTGAATGTGGAAAGTCAGTCTCAGATATTTTCTTGTTGTCACAGTTTATTAGAGGCCTGAGCGATCAGTCGATGAGACAGCAATTATTACTACAGAGCCCTGGTACATTCGATGAAGCCATAACAAAAGCTCGGGCATTAGAGGCATCTATCTCTGATAGCAGGGAGATTTCGGGAGAAAGGTCACATGATTCTTCAATTAATAGAGTTTCAAGACCTACAAGATCTTTCTCTACTGCACGCTTCCGACAAAAACAAACAATAGATTTTAAAAATCTTGGAATTGAAGGGCTATGTTTTCGCTGTGGCCGTAATAATCACAACGCTAAAGAATGTAAAGTAAAATTCAACCAGGTAAAGTGTAAATATTGCAAGAAAGAAGGACATGTTGAGAAAGTTTGTTTAAAAAAGCTTATCTCTTCCAAGAAAAATATTAATTCTGTTAATAATGAGGATGCTGATTCAAGTTCATTAGAAACATATGATGTTTACCAGATAATTGATATTTATGCTGAGCAATCTCTTCAAACAATTCAAGATGCGCAAAAATATTTTGTTAATGTCAAAATTGAAGACAAGTTACAAACCTTCGAAGTGGATTCTGGTGCGGGACAGACTCTGCTACCCAAGTCTATTTTTAATAAACTTCAACTTAAAGCAAATATTCAAAGCACCAACATACGATTTAGGTCATACACATCTGAAATTGTGACTCCATTGGGTTATGTGGAAACACCCGTTCAATACAGAGATGTAGTATCGACAGAAATATTGTTTGTGGTTCCGGACGGATTTACACCTCTACTGGGCCGTACCTGGATTCGACATTTGAACATTAAATTGGAAGATTTAGACATCAAGAATATTTCACCCCGAAGTGATTCTATAGCATGCGTAAACACAACAAATTTTTTACAAAATATTTACTCGAAATTCAAATTAATTTTCGAGCAGCGTGTTGGTTGCACTCCTGACATTCAATGTAATTTAAAATTGAAAGAAAATTCAAAATCCGTATGTCTGAAAGCAAGAGAGATTCCATTCGCTCTAAAAACAAAGGTGGAAGAAGAGCTTAGTAACCTTGAAAGAGAAGGAATTATTACTCCAGTTCAAGTTAGTGATTGGGCGTCACCGCTAGTTGTTATACCTAAGCCCGACGGGTCAGTAAGACTTTGCATTGATTATAAAGTAGCAGTCAATCCTCAGCTTCTTTCAGCGCACTACCCGATTCCTAAAATTGATGATATTCTAAGTAATCTTCGAAATTCTAATTTTTTTTGTACATTGGACTTATTCAAAGCTTACTTACATATTCCGGTCGACGAAGAGAGCGCTAACGTTCAAACAATCATAACTCATAAAGGAACATTTAAATTCAACCGGCTGTCTTTCGGAATCAAGACTGCTCCAAGCGAGTTTCATCGCATTATGGACCAGATCCTGGCGGGTCTTCCTGGCGTTACAGCTTACTTTGACGACATTATAGTGCATGGTTCAACTCTACAAGATTGTTACAATCGACTTTGTGCTTGCCTGGAAAGACTTCAATCTTACGATTTACACTTAAACAAAAAAAAATGCCAATTTTTCGAAACTAAAATTAAATATCTTGGTTACATTGTTGAAGGAAACAAAATTTCAAAGGATCCATCAAAGATTAAGGCTATTACAGAAGCTCCACGACCTCAAAATCAAGAAGATGTCAAAAGATTTTTAGGAATCATCTCTTATTATTCAAGATTCATTCCAAATTCTTCAAAAATTACACATCCAATTCGATTATTACTCCAGAAGGAAAGAAAATTTCACTGGTCTTCGGAGTGTGAAATCGCCTTCAGAACTTTAAAAAATGAAATGGCTAATGATAGAGTCCTAACACCTTTCAATCCTGAATTACCTGTAGTTGTAGCTAGCGACGCTTCGCCGACCGGCATAGCAGGTGTGTTGTCTCATGTAGTCGATGGCATAGAAAAGCCAATTGCATATGCTTCAAGATCACTTTCGAAATCGGAAATGAATTATAGTCAGTTAGACAGAGAGGCTCTAGCCATTGTATTCGCCTTGAAAAAATTTTTTTATTTTCTATTTGGAAGAACCTTCACGTTGATTACAGACAACAAACCACTAAGTAGAATTTTTCATGAAGGTGCAAACCTACCAGCGATGACATCCGCTAGGTTAATGAGATATGCGGCTTGGCTTACCAATTTTGATTATAAAATCCAGCATCGACCTGCAGAAGAAAATGTACATGCAGACTACCTATCAAGAACGCCAATACAAGAAGAAACTACTACTATTGAAGATGAAATTAATATGGAAGTTGACCTAATTTCTAATGAATGTGTTTACAGTATTTCGAATAACTCATTAACTTATAAAACTTTAGCAGAGGAAACAGCTAGGGACGAAGAATTATCTAAGATAAAATGTGATTTGTTAAATAATGATTGCTATGATTCAGAATACTATTTACAAAATGGAATAATTTTCAAGGGTCAGAGAATTATAATACCTCGAACTCTTCAAGAAGATGTATTAAAAGAGTTACACCACACGCATATAGGTATTGTGAAAATGAAGCAGTTAGCGAGAAGGTATGTTTATTGGAAAAATATTGACCAACAAATTGAAAATCTGGTGAAATCCTGTCAGGAATGTGCCACCATAAGGAAAAATCCAGAAAAAGTTCCTATTCATTCCTGGGAAGAACCAACAGAAAATTTCGAGAGAGTCCATATAGACTATGCAGGACCATTTGAAAATCACCATTTTTTGTTACTGGTTGACGCCAAATCCAGATGGGTGGAAGTGCGTATATCAAAAGAAGCCCCTACTTCGCAAGAAACTATTAAATTACTACAATCAATATTCTACATCCATGGATTTCCACGAATACTAGTTTCTGATAATGCAACCATTTTCAAGAGTGAGAAATTCACCGAATTCTGTGATATGGCTGGAATTAAACAAAAATTTATAGCCCCGGGACATCCGGCTACGAACGGATTGGCGGAGAGGAATGTTCAGACATTCAAAAACAAATTGAAAGCAATGTCTAAATTGACAATGCCTCTGCAGACCAAAGTTCAAGAGATACTCCTGCGCTACCGTTCAACGCCGTTAGCCTGTGGGAAATCTCCGGCAGAACTGTATCTCAATAGGAAAATTAACATAAAGCTAGATGCACTCAAACCACCGATTAACAATTATGATTTATCTCCAGATAACTATAAGAAAGTTCGCCAACTCCAGATAGGAGACAGAGTACAAGCTAGGTGGTATGCAAATGGAAAATCTTCATGGAGATTTGGCACTGTAACCAATAAATTCGGCAAGTTGCACTACCTAATCACCTTAGATGGGGATGGCTACACCTTGAAGCGCCACATCGACCAGCTGCGTCCCGTGGACGTTCCAGAGCAGATAAAGAAGGACATTACTCCTAGTCAAGCTTCGCATGCTAAGAAGAAATTTATCTTCTCTGACAACGAAATTAGGCAGCCAAGGAATTCTGCAACTCCCACATCACCAGTCGAGCCTTCAACCATCACTGCTCCTGATCCAGTAACCACTGAGACTACACTTCCGGCAGCACAACCTGAATTCCAGCCTCTACGTAGATCCCAGAGACAACGTCGCGTTCCGGCTCACTTTTCTGATTATGTGCTTAACTAAGTCGCGGAGAATTGTTGTGTCTATCGAACTAGCGTATATATCGATTCATCGATTAGGTGAAGTCGTTGTTATCTAAGGATAAGCGGATTCATGTTCATGTTCAGTTTTGTTTCAATCACGTATTAAAGCAGTGTTCTCAAAAAGTCTTCTTCTATTTAAAATTCAACTAGTACATAATAGTATGAAAATGAATTAATATATTGCTTAGTGTTGTAGGTGAGTTTTGGAATTATTGTTGCGAGCAGTATTGGCATTAGTATTCACAACGAGAATTGAGGATCAAAGTAATATCAGTGCATCGTGAAAAGCAATTGCAATTGCAGTTCAAATGTGTTTAATTATTTGATGACGCCAAATAACGTTTTATGGAGACAGCTATATTATTCATTTCTTCCATCTAAAACGGCATGTTGAGGGGGCTAACAAAGACCAGTCTAACACTGACATGCTCGGGGAAAGTATAACGATGTGTACACACATTTCCAGATTCAACCTAGGTTTCAACTTGCCATTCACATCTAACGCTGCATTTAGAGCATACACTAACACGCAGGGTGAAAATCATACTTTTTGTACACATCTGTGTACAATCACGTCTGTTTTCTTTTAAATTTCCTTAGTGAAATATGAGTTCAGCGGACGGGATAATAGTAATCCTTAAATCATTACTGTAGCCTGTAATTATTCATCTAATTGATCATTGATCTAATAACCAACTCTATCTAGTTATGGTTATCTAAACATGACTGTTGCACCATGGAATTATTGGATGGATATGACTGGAGTCCTCTTGGATGTACGAGGGTCGTCTGAAAAGTTTCCGACCTAACAAAGCTTTTATTTCACTAGCTTTTATTTATTTTATTATCATCTTCATGTTGAGGTCGGAAACTTTTCAGACCACCTGTGTAGAATTATTTTAAAGTTTTAATTTTTTGGATCACTCAACGGTTACAAATGACATTTTATTAAAAATATTATCTCATAAGTAAAAAAAACAACTTTTGTTTAAACAGTGGTTGCCTTTTATGTGAAGTTTACAGAAATGAAATTGCATGTCACTTTAAGATACTTTGTTTCAGGAGATTCATTTATGCTTTTCATATATATATATAAGTTAGCTGGGGAGCCTACTATGAGGAGATAACATAGGTAAGACTCCCCAGCTAATCCTCTCAAGGCATTAGCCAACCTATATATAGGAGTAAGAAGATAAATAAAGCTCATTCTCAACCTAACTATCGTGTCGGTTCATTACCTCTTCCCCTTTTTTAATCTCTGAGTTCAGTCTATCATAAGTTATATATATATATATGTAAAGAAAATGTATTTCTTTAATTTGAATTAGCACGCCGCACCAACGTAGATAATGCAGGCGTTGAAGAGAATGATACTAGCGTTATCAGCAGGGTGGTTACGTGAGTGTTAGGCAAGCAGTGAAAGCAAGCTAAACTTAATATTTGACTTAATTATTTGTTATTATAAAACAAACCGAATCGACAGGAGAATAAACATTGAATGTCGTTTCTTTGTTTTTACAGAGCAACACAACCTTGTTTTTCTGTCGTCCCTAAGAACCATTATATATATATATATATATGTATCCATCGTACCAACGAGCCTTAATTAAAGAGTTACTTGCCTGTTTGTTTTCATTTCCTTTGAAGCAGCAGTAATAACCAAGATTGTCGTGGCAGAGATGAAATGCGACACAGGACCGGGCCAACTTATACTGCCTTTCAAAGAAGGCCCAACACTGGCCTTGGAGGGGTGGTTGAGATAATTATAAATCCAATTTATAACTGTTTGTGGCCAACTTTCTAGCTCAAGATGCCACTCACTGTTATGCGAATAAGTTTTTGAAATTTTCAAAAATACAACATTATCAATTAACAATCATTGTACAGAGCATTTTATACACAAACATAATTAGTTTCTATTTTTGAAAAACAGCGCAAACCTTAGTTACAATCGAGATTGCCAGAGATTACTAGTCTTTAAAACAAAGGAAAAATATTTAACATTTCTAAACTAAGGGTTAACACTGTGGCTTGAATTACTAGCCTTTTCTGTCCTTAATCGGAGTACTTAAATGCGATAAATCCGAACGATAACATTATCCGATGTTTTATCTATCCCGGTAATTAATTATAATGGAGATAAACGAGAGCTCAGACACTGAGTGATATTCTTACCGCACTTGGGGATAATGGGCGGATCCGTTAGTCCTAGCGTGATCGAGCAGGACGGGAGGCAAATTAAAAACTAAAGTATTCATAACTCACTGGAACTGGACCAATCAATGCTTATCACATACGCTCACGGACTGTCTGGATCTAATTGAAAGTGATCTGGAACTTCATTGTATTAAGTTAACATCCAGTATTCCTGCAAATATAATCTAAAAAACAATCTTAGAAAAAAAAATAGTGCCTTTTACTCGTCACAGCCGTTTGCACTATCCATATAAACCTTAAAGAGATATCATACAGAATGTCCTTAAGTTGACAACAATTATGTATACATTTTCTCAACTATGGTTTACTTTAATGGAATTAAGAGCCCAAAGTTAGTTAGTTTTTTATTAGTATCATATATTTTACTCCGACGAAAGAAATATTGTAAGGCAGATATATTCCAAAAAAAAAAAGACAAAGAATCTCAATAGGGAGGTCCCGGGTTTGAATTAGAGCATATTAGTTCTAATTTTTGTTTAAATTTTTAAACTACTTTGGATTTTGTACATTTCAAGAAAAAATTATAAGTAATATTACTAGATTTTATTTAAATTCTCTTGATATACGACATTTTAGTGTATTGTCTTATATTAAAGCGTGATATAAACACTGTTTGCATTTGCATGGTGGTTGGCTATTATTACCTTAGTATTTGTTTCAATTTAGTATTTGGTTATTGGTGGTTTAGGAGTTATCACTATTTACAAGAACTTCGTTTTTCTTCAATGAAACGCTAAAGCCGGGCAGTGTGCAAGTTCCTCTCCGCAATGAAAGTTCACTTTACTTGACTAAGAGTGGAGCATCAAATATGGGAAAATGAAATTAAAAACAAGCAGTGGCTTGAACAATTGTTTCATCTTGAAACCATTAAAATCAATAATAGAGATACTTTAACGAACATCTATCTGAAGTTGACATTGTTTAAAAGTTTCCCATCCAAAATTGAGTAATATATAAAAAACTACTTGAGGAACGATCGTCACATTTGTGACTGAGATTTAGCTGTGGAGCCGACACAAACTGGTCCACGAAGAATGGAAGGAAGGGCGGAAGAAAGAGACAGCCTGATTGGTCGGATACGCCCGCCAACCCTTGATTACGGCCAATCACAGTAGCTCTTTCAGTTCAGACAATTAGCAATCCCACTCAGGCATCCCTAACGAATTTGTTGTCAAGCTACTTAAAAATTCCGATCAGCTTATTCATTAATCCGGCGAGGGAACCATTATCTTTGTGGGTTGTGTTGGAATATATCAATACTCTCGCTATTTTATTTGTCTTCTTTGCCATATTTATCTCTCTAATATCAATGAATGCACATTTTTCTTTATTGGTTCATTTTAACAAGTAATTATTATCTAGCAATAAAATTCACCAAGAAAACCAATTTAAACCACACAATCACGCACGATCCGTACTATCAATACACTATTAGCAACGTGTTAAAGTTTTCCCTATACCTTCTATAAATTATATGAATCATTAAACTAATAAGAAGTGGAAATAAATATCCTTAGAATTTGTATTGGTCTACAGATTCTAATATAAATCCTAAACTATTAGACTTCTTTATCCACTATGGCTTAAGATCCTTATATTCCATAATCATACGGCATGATTATCATTTTTCAGACCATAGCACAGTACGGCACACTTTGCCTCTCTGAACCTCTATCTCAAAGGTACCACCTCCGTCTTTTTTCAGAGGACAAATTCACTGGAAACATCTTCGCAATATACTGTCCGACGCCATTTATGTAATAAATCACAAAACATCACTAGCCTAGGACAGCATTGCCCAGATCCTTACCATTTCCATCTACCAATGTGCCTATCAGGCATCCAAATTCAGTCTCAATCCCAAATAAATAGCAGCAACCCACTGCCTAAACACGGGCCAACTAGCAAAGGATATGGCACCCCCACGACGCCGCACCTAAAACCAACCTACTTAAAAAGCTTGTCAAGCGGCAGTTGGAATCATATTAATCTGAATTCTTTAATTCATATCCATTTTCTCTTTCAAGCGATGATAAATCCCACTGGTACACTACTGAAAACCTCCCTAAATATATAAATACACAGCACTTACTTCAACGATGGGTCTTGGATTCCATCAGGCCGAGAAACATACGATGAATTTGGACGCCATCTTACCAGCACATTTAACCCCATCCTTTCACTGAAAATCTATCCGAAGCACATGTCCTTGAAGAATTTCTTTTCACCCAGTTTCCTCTATATCTCTCACTTAAAGTAGTTCCCCTCTCTACTACTAATACTACTAATACTGCATACCAAAAAACTAATATCCTTGATATGACCTTCTCACTGCACGAATCCTCCAAAAACCCCACAAATATATAGTCTTTCACGCATAATATATTCAACTGTATTCTTTGAACCACATACAATCCTCTTCTATGGAAATTTTCTATTATATTCTAATTTCACAAGCCCGGAAAACCATCTATCAGCAAACCTTCATCAATATCAGCCTACTAGTCTTCTTCCAATTCTCTCCAAAGTCTCCTTCCTATTTTTAACACTCAAGATCTTCATTCTACCGGAACGTCAGTTTGGATCCCGCTTCCAACATTCCACAGTGCAGCAGGGGCTTCACGAAGGGGATTACATTACTTTTGCACTGGCACATTTATTGATGTGGGAGAGGCATCTGACCTGGTTTGGTTCCCGTATTGCTTTTCAAACTTAAATATATTCTCCCACTAACATATGTTCTTATTTTTCGCTCTTATATAATCTAACCACTACTTGCAAATCTGATATATCTGGAAGTAAAACTTTTCAGTTAAAACTTTAGTTGGAAGAGAGGTTTCCGTTAGGTTTTCATTGAATTTATTGAAATGTACAACGTTTCGAAATCGTTGCTTGTCTGCACCAGGTCCTTAGTGATTGATTTTCGGCAGAATAGATCATCTCACAAAATGACTTCATGCAAATTTAGAGACGTTTCCCATTAATAATTTTGATTAAAATCAAACAACACTCTATCATCAATCCAAGCAAGCTTTTCTACTCATTTATTTTGGAGGCCAAAATTACATTTCTTCTTACCAACGTGCTTTTTAATCCACTGTTAATTTTTTTTTTTTAAATGCGAACATTCTTTGTTTGCTATCTAGAAATTTTCTTTGATATATACAAAGCTTTGTTCCAATGACACTTCAAGCTCTTGAATAAGTTTGATACATGCTATTTATGATTTGGTAAAGGAGGAGCTTTGAATCAATTCTCGATTTTACCATTTCTAGTTACCATGAAACCTATCTAAAATAGCCACTCACTCAGTGCTCACAGAAATACTTCCACCCCCTCTTTCAAAATTGTGCTAGTCATTACTTTGTACGCTTTCTAACATCCTTAGTGACCCTGGGTTGACAGTAGACTGTTTAAATCACTGTTTAAATCACCGGCCCGCGAGATTCATCACACTTTTACAAAATATATTTACTGTACAATGGCCAAAGTAGTAAAAACCAATGTATTAATAAAATAAATTATTTGTGCATCCATATATTCAAAAATTAACAGTCAAAATTATGAGAAAAAATTAGCTTTGATTTTAAAATAACATTCTTGCGAATATATGACAGATATTGCCTGTTTTATTAATTTATTATAATAGTAAACAAAATAATAATAACTCATTATGTTTCAATTTTTCACTTCAAAAAAATGTATTAGGTGGGTCTAAATCTAATATGGGGATATATAATTTTATATGTGGCCCGCGGAGTTATGATGCATTTCCAAAGTGGCCCGCAAGATCATTCGGGTTGGCCACCCTTGGTTTAAATAAGTGGACAAAGATCGATTCTAATGAAAAGCCGTACGATATTTTTATTGAAATGGCTATCGTAAACGCTGTGGTACCTGTCGAACAACCATACGAAGAGGAAGACAGTGAAGGAGAGCTGTTGCCGAATTGACTTCTCATTGGCATGGATAGAGGGGTATAACTTACCTATCTAGCCCGTAAAAGCGCTGCAAGTTTCTTCCCTCAAACCAATAATTATAAGCAAAAACACTTGTAATAACTGATAATTTTAAGAAACACAAATTAACAAATACATACATGTCCATGTGGATAAATAAAATTTTCAATGTTTTTATGATTTATTATTGTTATATAACATATTTTGTTTATTAAATCTTCTTTAATTACAAATATATGTATGTATAGTTCTTCAAATAGTTTATACATATTTTACTAACCTCACATTAGCCAACACTTGAACCGGGTTATAGCGAGGGTCCACTGTACTCACTAGTCAGTTTTCTTCCCTCATGCCCTGAATGTAATGAATGGGTTGTAATTGTAGTTTGAATGAAAGAGTAAACTACACTTCTAGGGAAGATTGTAATTTTTATTTAAATAATGATTTTTATAAAAAATTAGTTTATGCATTCTACTATTTTCTTGATTTGTTAGTTTGATTTTTTTCTTTTAAGAGGTGTTTTGGATGTTTACAACAGTGGTAGGATAATTCATTATAGTAAACAATTCATAATCAACTAGAGAAAATCATAAATCTTGCATTATTTTTTAGACGACTCTATAATATCGTAGGTTTTTCTGCTAGTAGGAATATTCTTCCTCAAACGCTACTGAAAAAAATGGTAAAAGGGCCAAAAAAAACAAAAAAACTCGTTTCTATTTTATTGCGTGGTCAGGGTTTGCATAACAAACTGCTCCACGAGTCTAAATTAACGGTATGCATGCGAATGCTAAACGTCACAGCCTTGGGGGGTGCCGCTAACCCAAGTCCTAAAGCGGCCACGTGAGTTAGAGAGATAAAGGAATTATGTTAATGCCCAAACGTAGTGCGCCCTACCGTTTAGTCAGGTAGATAGCGCCATGCAAGGGGCAGTTTATGGTTGCGGGGAGTTATATTTAGCAGGTGCGGTGGAAGGTGGGGGTGCAGATAGCAACATACCAGTCAGATGCGAAACAATCTCTAAGGAAACTCAATCCAGACTGAAAATACTGGAACTGATTTCTTCATTCCTCCAATGAGATGGCCAAAAGTCATAATATCGCTTTATTTGGAGAAAAAAAATATAGCTTGTTGTACTAAGTCCTCGCGTTTTATTATTATTATTATGTAATAAATTTTAGTAAAAATAATGCTCCAATTCAAACGTCTTCAGATTTGGTTTCAGGCCAAAACAATGTGGATTCTTGGTTTACATAGTCCGAGACGAATTAGACCGGTTTTAGCAAAACAGACTACATTGGAGCCCTATGCCTTTCAAACATTTATTTAACTCTACAAAGCTCATAATTATTTTAAGTGTTTTATCTATCAATCAGAACAAATTTTTGAAGCTGAATTAAAAAAAAAATAGGAATTAATTTGTTTTCTTATGCACATGGGCTTCTCATGTTCACACGTACGAAATGGCATGAGCTTAAAACGACAAACGTATATACGCTTGAAAACGATACCTTATAGCCCATCAACACCTCACCTACCGCGAAGTCTTCACCTAGTACATCTTAAATTTCTATGTTTTCAAAAAGCCAGGGCATATTGAACCCAACTGCCTGGACAGATATGTCTTACCCACCAAGTCATTCATGCAGTGGAAGGACCCTGTTAAGCCTGCGATAGAACATATAAATAGAAAATCAATAAATAAAATACCAGTGAACGGAATTGACAATGATTTTATGGCCCTGTGACTCTTCCTACAGAAACTGTGGTTCAGAACAGCTACCAACTGATCTGCATTGGCAAAAAGATATCACCCCTACTACCCAGAGAGATTTGATTCAAAAAAATTCCAATATGAGATGATTCTTAGCAAGAATAAGTATTGAGTGCCCCCCCCCCCTAGGGTAGTAGTTCGTAGTTCTATGACAGCATATTAATAACCCATATTGTCCATTTGATCCGGATATAATGACAGTGGTGTAAGTCAAAATATTTCTAAATTGGCGTTACACGCAATTTTTTCACTTTTACCACTACTCTATTAATTAACATCGTGAGTTAAGCTAAAATTTGTACCTATCGCCATGAAAAACACAACACCATTATCAGTTTCAACAATACCAGATTCCTGTTGAGAACTAAAGTTGTGTAAATCAAAGGTATCAAAAATAAATGTTATTTTACATTATTGGTAATATTTTTTTATTTGTTTATTGCAGGCAAATACATTCATTTCTGTTTCAGTCCCAACGATCCTCTAATAGAATCAAGAGGTCGGTTTACAACTAACGTTTTGGTTATTAAGTTAACATAGTTAATGTAACATATTTTCTATGAACTATTTATTTGTTGTTGTGGGAAATGAGTGAGAAGAAACAATATAAAAGAATAGTGTTGAGTTCAAATAGTTCTTATTCCGAGTGAAGCGATGATGACAGTATACAAAAATTTCCATTCTTAAACTTTTAAAGGAATAGAATAATTTCTGACTCCTAGGTAAGCGATTGCAGTGTTTAGTTGAGCCTTTAAATTAAATTTAAAAGTAGTAAAATACAGAGGAATCCATAACCACATTAAGAAATGTATACAAGACGCTCTGAAACCACATGAAAAAGTATGTGAATTCAGTGGGTAACATTGTTACACCAAAAATAATTGTGATGATAAAGTTTGTTTTAAAGTCGCCAATCAAGGCTTAATACATTTTGGAGGATAGAAGACTTTATTTCAGAGAAATGAAATTAAGGAAAGAAGGCTAAAAAAAGAAAGAGATGTTTTACGATATTGTCCCAATAAATATTTTTTAAAAGGAAATGACGGAGTGTCAGTACCCTGTTGTTTCTGAATACCTGGCATTTTTCCAACGGACGTGTAAGCAGAGCCGTTGAAAAATTGCCTGTTTAAAAGAACTAGGTGAAAATACGGGCGGAACTGCTGGTTGTCCAACAAGGAAGATTGATAAGTTTGGAAAAATTGGATAGCCCATGTTTGCTAATATGTAAAACTATTTCCATCATACCATACCGGACAACATAACAAATATAGAAGGTGAATTACTAAATATTAAAAAACTGTATATTATGTACACAGAAAAAAATGGAACAGAGAGAATAGCTCCAGTAAAATAAAACACTTACAAATCTGGTTTTAATAACAGAAATCCATAGCGGAAAAAGATGCATGCAAGATAAAAACAATACTCCTAAACTAAATCCGCAAGAAAACGCCTGCTTGAGACTGATCATGAATTACAGAACTTGCAAGGTGTTGTATGGGAAATTATACAGAATTCACTAAAAATCACTCTGAAATTCATACTTGCTGTATATATTTACAAAACGCTTTACCATTCCCTGTTATCATAGTCACTAAAGCTTACTAAAAAAGAAATTTATATTGTTACCACTTTAGGCGTGCATGATCTTACGACTATGAGGCCATTTTCTAAGTCTGAAATGAAACTATAGCTTTCAGGAGGGCCCAGGTAATAGTCAAACCCCTACAACTTGAGGCACAAGATAAACAAGTCGTACATGTATACAGCGACATTTAGACAGGCCACAACCGAAACTTCAAAAAGGACCTTGGGCAAATGTTTTCAATTTAAAGTGCTAAAAATATGATTGATAATATTGATTAAAATTCTTTGATATCCGGACATTGGTAAATACCTACGATTCTGAATTTAAGTCAGTTGAATTGGCAGCTAAAGTGAAAGTTATTTATACTTCAGAGCAGTGGTATAGCATTATGGAATCAGCTAGGTCAAAAAACTTGTTCACTGAACATAAAATGAACTTCAATCAGTTTTTTTACACTTTTTTATTGGAAAATGGTGTTACCAGAAGAAAATATGACTATGAATGAAATTTTAAAGTAAACTGGTTTTTTCAACCAATAAAAAAACAGTGGATAGATGTGTTATGAAAAATTCCAACCTTACAAAATTCTTTACAAAGAATTATTAGACGCATCTGCGAATCTTATTTTAAATTTGAAACCGGTGAAAGCTGGCAGGCCACTGCAATTACGTAAAATACCCTGGGAGTTGTAATATAAGAATGTGAGACCGGTTGGATATTTAAAAAAATCTAGATGAGTTATCTGCTACCATATATTTCTCGAATATCCTTTTTTAGTTACTACAACAACTTTAATATGATAAAACTAAAATATGCCTCATTGGGCAATAAGTAATTGTGATAAATGTTATCATTCATACCAAATTTACAATTTTCAGCTACTCGCTCATTCATAAAGTATTTACAAACAGCCCAGAGACCTCCCAAATCCACATGGTTGTCACCTCCCTCGCATGCCAAGAAGAAGCGGAGTCTAGGGAAGTCCCCCACGCTCTTCCGTCAGCCGTATCACCGGAAACGAGCCAGTGGAGGCTGACCAAGAGCGCGAGAGCCACATACGCTCAGGACATGATTAGAGAAGCTGGTGATTGCCAGGACTCCCACTGTTAAGCATTTATAGCAAGTCATGAGGCCACTACCGTTTTAGTCTCTGAGGAGGATTATAGGGATGAGTGGTGCAGTGCAATGACTGTGCTAGGGGATTAGGGTGGTTGGATAGGTTACTATGGAATGTCATGAACTTGGAATTTTGATTGTGAATTTTCGGATGACGGTGGGGCGACGATGCCTCCTCATCCGACCCCTGGACCAGAGTAGTGAAAGAACGCACTGCATCATTTAGGGCTTGGGATGTTTTCAGGGACACTTTAAGGTCTGTGGAATCTGTAAGAAGCTGGTGGAAGTGACCCTAATTAACTGGGCCCTTAATAAATGAAGGAGGAGGTAGTTTGTGCATTGGTCTTAGGGAAATGGTTAATAATAAAGGGCTATGATCGGAGGAGAGGTCATCGAGGCGCTTGAGTGAATAGTTTAGTGTTCCTAAACTATTGTAGAAGAAGAAGTCTAGGAGATCTGGATTTCGGTTGGGATCTGATGGCCAATAGGTGGCTGTGTCAGGAGAGATAGTGGAGCAATGTTTTCGTGTGAGTGCAGACAGAAAAGCACGTCCTCGTGTATTCGTGGTTCTGGACCCCTAGGGTTTCGAATACACTACGGTTTTATCAGGAACTTTTATATGACTTCTAATGTAGCTGGAGGATAAGAATCAACATCATTAGCTAATACTGCAGATTATTAGTTTAAGCTTTATGTTAATAAACTTTCCTGTTTAAATTTGTTTTTTTGGTAACTGATACTATCCCTAATGTTTTATAAAATTTTATTTGGAATACAGATTTTGAAAGTCGGCCTTAATCATTTTTTTTTTGCCACCTTATAATAGTTAGTAATGATAAAAATGCAATTGTTTGGAATTAATGAATGTTTAAGATAAACATCAAAATTTTGAAAATTAACTTACACTACTATGACTCTCGTCGGCTTTTTACCATCGTTCTACACGAAAGTGATGTAATGTATTTGAACCCGTTGTTACTAATTTTTAAACCTGTGTTAGCTACAATTGAAATATATTCCTATTTTAATTTGCTTTGGTAATTTGTAATAACAAAATTTACAAAACATTAATTTTCTCGAAATAAAGGAATCTTTACTTACATCGCTATTATTCTCACCGGCTGATTTGTGAACAGAAAAAATAAAACCTAAAAACGAAAAGTAATTCTTAATGCTAAATGGTATATAGTTTGTTTGTGTCTAACCGTATTTAATTTAGATGTTTTTTTTTAATGTATATTACTTGCCTCAATAAAAATGTGCATTAATTAAAAGAGATCATATTGATCTTCAAATATTTGGTTTACAGGAAAGAGAGGTACGTGAAAGTGAAGTGATGAAGTTTGTCACTTTATAAATTCATAGAACATATGTGCTTGATGAAAATTCTCTATAATAAAAAGCTATTCTGTATCACTACGAAACCAAATGTACTCAAAATGGATAAAATACCGTATATGTGCTCTGATCTTGTTTTGTCGTTAATTCAACTTGTCCAATCCTACATCCTACGGCACTATGAAAATGCTATTATGTTTATAACACTAACCTTAATTTCATAATAAAATGAGTTGAGTTCATTATGTTAGTATTCGTTTCAATATATTTACTATCATTGTACAGATATGCAAATCTAAATTGTGTTTACTCAAACGTGCTGACCCTAGCGAGATTGGCTACTTATTCTGGATTATTTGTCAAGTCTCAAATCGAGACAAGCTGCATAGATGAAAATCTATGGACCAATAGGACATAGAAAATCAAATGAAAACACGACCTGATTTGATTACATCATCGTTGTCAAATTTTATCAGTAATCTGTTCTTCAGTACTTAAAGCCTTTGTGCTGGTAAAATGTCTGGCTAAATCCAAAGTACAAACTGGTCATAACTGATGATAATAATAGATGTTTACAACTGGCACTACCGGCCAGACTCACTTTCGAGGTTTCGTTATGGTGGTATACGATGTATTTTTTTTTTTTATATATATTAAAAATATAATGTATATAAAGAAATATATGTATAATCAAAAAAGGGTTTCTTTTTTACTGCAATGCTAACATTCATTAAAGCAGTTTTTATAAAACTAACTGAAATTGGATTAGGTTTTAAAGAATGTACACAATCCAGGTCATTTGTGCTCACCTTCGAGTTGCAAAGAGAGAGAACCTAAAACTATCTTACGACTATTCTACAAATTTAAACCTATACAAAAACAAAAGAAAATTGTTGGTTTATGTTTGTAGGTTAGCCGTATGGTAGCTTTAAGTGCCTCTTTCTGTACCTATAACAATCTATAAAAAAAAAAAAATTATTTTATATTAAACCCTCTTTATTGAAAATTACAATGAACAAAATAAATAAATAAATTATTTATGATTCACATATTTCTCCTCTTTCTGCATACACAGGAGCATTCGAAGGAGTGTATAAATATAATACATTCTTTTTAAAGCTAAAAGTCCATAAATCACATACACACACTAGGGGATGAGGCTCACCTTCAGCTTACAACTGGGAAACTAAAAACTCAAACCTAAACCTAGAGCCTAAGACTAAAGCGTTCCAGCCACGACAGCGTCCTGAAATCGATGGGACATGAAAACCACAGGGGGGAAAAGAAAACCACAGTTTATAAAACATACTTTAAAGAAGGTTTTAACTTGACGTTGCTGGACCGTAACGATGTGCATAGAGAATGTACATGAATTTACCTTCATATGAAAATGTGTAATACGATGTCATATTTCATCAAAAGTGTTGTTATCCTCAAACAAATGGCATAGTATTGCGAAGCCTTTCCCATTTATAAAAAAAAACTCATATTGAAAATGCGTTGGTTTTTTTATTTCCCTGGAGCCTTGAGGCTCTAATCAAATGACAAGAAAGGCATTATGTATTCCTCGTGAATTCCTGCTCCTGCCCTGAGAGACAGCCTCTGCACGAAACACATTCTGACAGATAAATAAAGACATGATGAAAGAGATCTTTTTCGCGAAGAGTTTCATTATCATTCATGACAGAGGAGAAGTGAATTCTCTTAGATCTTCGAAGAACGGAGCTAAGAAGTAGGTATTCAAAGGGAATGCCACCTTTGTCTTATACTCTAATATGCTTTAATTAAATCAGCGTTCGTTATCTCTGATGTAATCTACAGATTATTAAGGCATTTGAGAATTTTTTTAATATTATTTCATGCTAACGATGCGAGTTTTTCTCGTCACTGAAGTGATTTAAAAAATCGGCTCCTTACTTTGATTGGGTCAGAAGATAAAATGTTGATGAGTCGTTTTTGGCTTCTTGTGCAGAACGAGAGATGAAACAACGGTATCTCTTCCCTGATGAGTGCTTGGAAGTGTGTTTGCTTTTTGACTAATAGACGTGGGGCAAAAATTAATAATTATACGTCCTGTGTATGTTGGGTCTCTGGCATCAGCCTAGCCGATATCCCTCTCACTCATCAAACATATTTTTTAGGTATTTTCTGTTTGACAGCTCATCTATGTCGTAATAATTATCCTTTCAGTTAATAATAATAGTAATAAAAGGCTTGTAGAAAAAAAAGTGCATGGGTATGACTCATTTTTCGTTTCTATTGCTTCGTCTTTTATACTGAGATTATATGACAGCAAAACACGATATTTATACGTAATTAAGTTTATTTTGTATAATATTATTTATAAATAAGTTTGAGTTGATGTAAAATTTAATCCACAAAATAGACAAGATTGATAAATACCCACAGTACCCTCCTGGTTTGTGATTGATGATCTAAGCTGCTTTACTTGTTTGTTATATTTTATAATGTTATCATGACTCATTAAGTGGTTCTCAATTATAGAATTAGAATGGATTGGATTTATGTAACTAAATTAGAACTTTAGAAATATCTTGAAATTTAGTTATAAATAAATTTCAAAAAAATATTAAACATAGTGGAATTTTGTTCAGAATTTTGGCGTTTGGAACCACTGTGGGTCACCATGGAAAGAAAAGCCTGAAGGATCAGTCCAGTTTACCCAGGATGCCAGTTTCAAAGAAGTAATTTAAAATTTATTTGCACCTTGCATATATTAGTGGGATGTGTTTGTGCGTGCAAAGCCACTATGCCACTGGGTATGCCTGCTTTATCATACCATGCTAAGATCCTAATTTGTAGATATATCCCTTATTTTTTTTTTAGATATATTTTTTTTTTATATATATATAATCCTTTATTGTGCTAAAATTACAATCTGCCTTTTATAAGGCAATAAGTAATTAAGATAAATGCTCTCATTCATACACAGATATATAGGAAACATAACTGCATATGCTAATTAAACGTAGTGCTTGTCACCAGTATTTGTCTAGACGGTTATAAAAAATGAATAAAATATTTAATTTACGTACCTGCTTCTAGATTAAACTTTAGCGAACTCAGTGAAAGCCACATACGCAGGCAGCATATTTGGTATTAAAGATTAGAGTATAATGGTACTTTTACGGTCATTAAAAAATATCTATACATGGTACAGGAAATTTTCTATGTTATTTTTTAGGCCATAAAGATAATTTTAGTTCAATTTGATAAAATAAGCCAAAAGTTTAAATCGTACCATTGCAAATATTAAAAAAATATTTGTTATATATGTGTATATAATTTTTTTCAATTTCGTTGATACTGTTGCATGGTTAAGTAGATGAAGGATGTAAATTACTATTGGGTGTGGAAGAACTAGTTCTTAACTAGCCTTAGTTTATAACAAATTCTTTATGTGTGTGTCATATATTTTTTTTAATTTTTGAAACTTCTTTATTGTACTAAAATTACAATCTGCCCTATTAGGCAATAAGCAATTGTGATAAATACCATATTTATAATTTTCATTCACTCCCTCATTCATACAGCATTTTCAAACAGCCCAAAGACCTCCCAAATCCACTCTCGCTTGCGAAAGAGGGAGTGGAGTCTTGGGAAGAGCCCGTTGAGGCTAGCAAAGAGCGCGAGCGCCACATCCGCTCAGGACATAATTGGAGAAACTGGCCATGAGTCCGTACTCCCACTGTCAAGTATTTATAGCAGGTCACGAGGCCGTTTCAGTCTCCGAGGGGGATTATAGGGATGAGTGGTGCAGTGCGATGACTGCGCCAGAGACTTACGGTGGTAAGATAGGTTACTATGGAGTTTCAGGAACTTGGAAGGGATCAGGACATTAATGTAAGGTATATTAAGGTCGTTTTGTTGCTGACGTAATAAGGGGAATTTACTATTGTTTTCAGGACTTTTGATTGAAATGATTGGATACGCTTGATGTTCGACTTTTTTGCTGTCCCCAATAACTCTATTCCGTATATACAGATTGGTTTCAGTATAACTTTATAAATTAGTAATTTGATTTCTATTGAGAGATGGAATGTCCTTTGAAGTAGTCTGTACAGTTGTCCAAAGCTCCAGGTCAGCTGTTTGTGGAGATAGAAGCCTAAGTACCGTACTAACTCGGATACAGGAAGAGGATTGAAAT
The DNA here is from genome assembly GCA_930367205.1 of Acanthosoma haemorrhoidale. Lineage (NCBI taxonomy): Eukaryota > Metazoa > Arthropoda > Insecta > Hemiptera > Acanthosomatidae > Acanthosoma > Acanthosoma haemorrhoidale. The sequence continues at coordinate 31,907,016 of OV884012.1, forward strand.
TGAAAGAAACTAGGTGACAAGACTTGTGGAAGAGGGTGGAGGTAATGTGGGAACATTTTGCTTCATTAACATTAATCCGCCATTAGTTGCACCAATGCTCGATCTCATCCAGGTGTTTTTGAAGGTTAAGGGATGCTATATCGGGGTCTGAGTGGGATGAAAAGACTGCAGTCATCTGCAAATGTGACCAAGAAGGTATTGGGGGTAGAGTGGATATCGGTGGTGTATAGGTTATAGAGGATGGAACCCAGGACACTGCCCTGGGGAACTCCTGGTTTTACAGGATAGCAATTAGAATATTCTAAGCCACAGTGAACTTGGAAGAAGCGGTTTGAATGGTAGGACTTGGAAAAGGGTTTCTGGTAAATATGTTTTGAGCTTGTAAAGCAAACCTGCGAACCAGACCCTGCCAAAAATTTCAGCTATGTACAGAAAGGAGGAATGTCGTAGACTGAATCCAAACAGGTGTGCAGAAAAAAGGTTTTTAGATTCAGCAATTGGAAGTAGACGTTTTAATAGGAGTTTTTTAATTTTTTTTGAGAGGATAGGGAGTAGGCTAATTAGACGGTAAGATGTGGCGTCAGGTCGGTGACGGTGAGATGAGGCTTGTTTACCGAGAGAACAATAATGGAATGTTTCCAGAAGAGAGGAAAGTGCTTCGTTCGGTTGATAATGCAATTATAAATGTAGGAAATGAAGACTATAGCTTGAGCTCAAGTTAAACAATACCGTTACAAATAAAAACTGTTTGCGTTGAGAGAAATCGTTAAATTGTAGTCAAGTATTCCTGTCTAAACTATGCGTCAAGTTATTATGTTATAATGAAAACAAACCATTACAAATAAACTTGCATCCACAAGCACGTGCTTATATTCATTCAAATTTAAAAACATCACCAGGGGCAACTCTCTGTGGAATGTAACTAAAAAAGTCCTAAAATATCATCCTGTCTCACACCTACTTCGTCGTGATGATGGGCGTAGCCGTGAAGCGGGCGGCTTCAGATAGGGATAGGTTGGTGGAATTTGCTCTGCATCTTTCCCATACTTTCACACTTCACCTTTCACATCAAAACCATACTCATGTCATAGCTATTAAAGATTTACTCACTTCACCTATCCCTCTCCCACTTCCACGAAAAGCCGTTAACCCCAGTGAGGTGAAATACCTTACCAAAATCCCCTGGATATGATCTCCTTACTCCTCAAATTCTTAAAACTTTCTCTCAACACAAACGGTTTTAATGCTAAAGTTCCTGTATTGTTTAGCATGAGCTCAGACTTTAGTGACTGAAACAAGGATGACTCACTCTAATTATATAGAAATGTTACACACTAAATAAACTGCAATTATTACCTTTGTTTTTTTTGTTGTTTTTTTCCCTTTTTTTTCTAAGCTCTCTAGATAGAAATTCAGGATAAGGAAAAAATATAGAATATTTAGGTTAATCGTATCCTTGTACTAGGAGTACCTGCTTGAAGGTGGTGTGAGAGGATTAAGGGGTGTGGGAAGCCTCGGTGGAGGTTGGTTGTTTCGGTACAGTGGTGAGAGTCCACTGGTGATTCGTTCTTTGTTATTCGGACTTTCAAGGTAATTTCAAATATGTTGCACACTATAATTATCTACGGGTATGAAACTTCAGACGAGATATTAGTATTTTACCTTTTCACAATAGTCAACATATAATTTTGAGCATATTATAACATAATTTTAAAGTTATTATTTAACATAACTTTGAGAAATTATAACATAAACAATTTGATAAAAAAAACAGATTTAATTTAAAAATGTGCATACATGTAAAATTTAGATTATGAAAGAAACAATAAAAACAATACTTAAGAATTTTTGTTTATTAATAAAACTATCTTGTTGTTAACAATAAACTTTGATAACATCCTTCAAGAAATCTAGACAATTTTACACATTATTCTAAAAGAAGTTCAATAAAAAGCCTATTTTACGGAGATGACATACTCCCATCCAATTGCCGGAATATTCTACAGTTAGATACCCAATTCCCATTACAATTAATCTTTCTCTCTGTTGCTCCTGAATACTGAAACGAAGTCACTTTGTCATAAACAGGTTACTTCCATCAGTTCCTAATAACGTTTCAACTCCTAACTCACCCATTAAACCACCAGATTTGCTCCTCTAGTCCTGAAGAAACATAGAATGGTATGTCCTTGATTTATTTTAAATTTAGAAAGTTTATGACGTATCCTCTCTAAGTAGAATTTTAGACTATAAACGTTTCTGAGACAACAAAATCACTGTAAAACCAATTTACACATCCCAGAGGCTATTAAACATATTTCATTGGTATTTCAGGACATGTTTTTTTTAAACAGTTAACTGTGATGAAATTATTTTTATCAACAAGCAATTATGTCCAATACAAAATACCTAGTTAGTAAATCACCAGGAGAACAAAAACTAAATTTTAACTTTCAAACCCATTTTGTAATACTGTAACAAAAAACGTTTGCATAATTTCTGAATGAGCTAAATGTTTAGAAAAATTACTGCCTACCCGATTAAAGCCCTACTTAAATGTAGTAACGGAACAAGTTTGATTTAGTAAGGCAAAAAAAATTTCTCTTTAAGTATTCAATGAGTAACTAATTCAGTGAACAAAAAAGATCATGTGACTATCTCTCAGGATTTGTAGGGTACAATTGGAAATGCTAGTTTGGGCGTCAATGTTTCAAAAAATGTACAATATAAACTGCCAACACAACATTTAAAGGCTAATACGAGACTACTTACATGACAGAGAAATACTAAACATAAGTATGAAACATACACCAGCATAGGGATCAATTAGGTCACTTTTGTAGCTTAACAATTGTTGGTCTATTTAAAATACAAACAAACGGATACAAAAAATAGCTTTCACATTCAACCAATAATCATGAGTAAATATAAATCAACAATATATGCCCAATTTTGCATTAAATATGTAGTAGGTACTGTACAGAACTGAAAGAACGTTAACAAACTACGATACTCAGAATCAGCTAACCAAAACCAAACGGAGACCGCTATTAACATGTATTCAGGAAACACGTTCGCCATAGACGTTAAAACGTTAAACGTAAAAAGTCTTTTTTTTAAGCTCTCTAGCTAGAAATTCAGGATAAGGGAAAAATATAGAATATTTAGGTTAATCTGATCCTTATACTAGGAGTACCTGCTTGAAGGTAGTGTGAGAGGATTAAGGGTTGTGGGAAGCCTCGGTGGAGGTTGGTTGTTTCGGTACAGTGGTAAGAGTCCACTGGTGGCTGGGCCTAGAGTCTCTCTAGGCATGTAGTGTATTCTTATTTAGTCTGACGTCAGTGTTGGGTGCCCTTTAGAGGCTTGTTGTTGGTGGGCCAAGCGCCGGGATGTCCACCATTTCCTCTGCTATACTCGATCTTGTGAGTTGCCATCGTGCCGGTAGCGGTGGTGGTGTCATGTCTTTGAATAGAGGGTTTAGACTGTGTTTCATCGAGTCGAAGAACTTGATGTGTCTTATTTTGATGACGTCGGTGATGGTGGGGAGCTCAAACTTTTCGTGCATGTCGGAAGCCTTCATTTCACGAAAGGGGGTATGCCAGTGCCGTGCGCAGGATCTTGTTCTGGAAGCTCTGGAGTCGAGTTATGGTGCTGGCATGTAGGAATCTAAAGAGTGGTGTCCCAAACAGTAGAGCTGGCCTCAGGACGCTCTTGTATATTAAAAGTTTCAGTCGAAGGGATATGGCCTGGCTTGTGATGAGATGCTGGAGAGAGTAGTACGTTCTGCGTACTCGTTTCAATTTCTTCTGCAAATGTGTGCAACGTCATGTGTCTACCTAGGTTGATCCCTAGGTAGCAGATGCTGTTGGCATGTTTGAATTGAGTTCCGTCTATGGTGAAGCTGGGTGGACGCTTTCTTTTCCCATGTTGGAAAGAGAAGATGATACCCTGAGCTGGGTTCACCTGAATGTGGACAGCTGTTAGCCTGTCGGTGATTAATTGACTGGCACCCTCTGCAGCCTTTAGAGCTTTCGCTGAGTAGAGGCTGGTGCTTTAGACTCCTATATCGTCCGCATATGCCGCTACCTCTCAGTTGGAGTATGATGCTCCTACTATGTGCGCGGTGTAGATGTTAAAGAGGAGGGGTTTATTTTTTTTTTTTTTATTTCAACAATTTATTAAGATAATATTACAATCTGCCTTTTTATTAGGCAATAAGTAATTGAGATAAATGTTTTTATTCATACCATATTTACAATGTTCATTCACTCGCTAATTCATACAGTATTTACAAACAGCCCAGAGACCTTCCATATCCACATGGTTGTCCCCTCCCTCGCATCCCAAGAGAAAGCGGAGTCTAGGGAAGTCCCCAACGCTCCTCCGTCAGCCGCGTCACTGGATAAGAGCCAGCGGAGACTGACCAAGAGCGTAAGAGCCACATACGCTCAGGACATGATTGGAGAAACTGGCCATTGCCAGGACTCCCAAAGTTACGTATTTATAGTAGGTCACAAGGCCACTGCCGTTTCGGTCTCTGAGGAGGATTATAGGGATGAGTGGTGCAATGCAATGTCTGTGCTAGGGGATTAGGATGGTTGGATAGGTAACTGAAATTAATTAGTTATGATATTTTCTGCTATGCTAGGGGTCCGTGAGAACTGACAATATCTTAAGGGGAGATACTCCAATAATATGGCCTAATAGTCTTGACAGTAATGCTAAAAGTTAGAATGAGGGCAAATATTGATAGCGATTAAGATAATAAAGAGTCACAGACCATAAACCAATATCCTTCATTAGCCCTTAATATCACGGGCTACTAAAAAGGCGCTTGCCTGCTACCGAAAACAACATCCAGCACAACTCTCACAATACAAAATAGAACCGAACAGCTAATACAACACAAAATGGAAATACGGAGCTTAACACGGCATAATTTACACATGAACAAACCTAAAAACCAACTACGACGGAAATGAAGTAGAAAGTGACCTAGAGTTAGAATATTCAATCGTGACATACTAATTGCCATATTTAAATATAAATTAAGACACGATTTCACAAAACAACCGGCAAAAGAACAAGCAGCAATTTTTAAAGTGACAAAATATATCTAGGAACATATACGTGGATAAGTAACTGTACAAATGTTTGGGGACAGACAAACACTATTTAAAACTTATCAAGACAACATATTTGAGACAATTATTGAATAAACACGACACATTAATACAAATTTAAACAAAAACACCACAAAATACTACCAATTAGTCAACACCAACTTAGGGCTGAAATAATAGCTAATAGAGAAGCCAATAAAGCTGGAAAATAAAAAGTATTTTGTTGGGGATTTGTTTGTACAGTTACTAATCCACGTATATGTTCCTAGATATATTTTATCACTTAAAAAATTGTTGTTTGTTCTACCCCTGTGTTTGTGAAATCGTGCCCCAATTTATATTTAAATATGTCAATTAGTATATCACGATTAAATATTCTAATTCTGTTTCACTCAATATTGTTTTCAGAAAAAATTAATAAAGCCCATTTGAAACACTTGAGAGTATCAAGAGCAACACGGCATGTTTAAGCACATACTGAGCTCTTAATAATGACAATATAGTTCCCAAAATCACTTGTGAAATAGGAGTGGACTTGTAAGAAGACAAAATTGAACGTTATTTACCATTTGAAAAGCGTAATAAGTAAACGGACAATGCCAAAATGGTAACAACGTGGGACAACCCATTCAAAGGACGAAAACTACTAAAATAAAACCGTATACTACGCCCAAGACAGAAAAAACATCCACACGAACTTATACTTGACCCTGATACTAACAGGAACTGGAAATTACACTTACACGAACTCAATATCGTCATCGTGTCTAAGCCCATATTACACTTCAAAACAGAATAACCAGGCTACTAAACGAAATTGTTCTTTATAAAGAATAATTTTTTATTATTTTTTTTAAATGTGAAAAATGAACTATGACGAAATTATTTTAGATTTAATTTAAAAAGATAGGTAGATAGATAAAGGGGCGGAGGACCTATATATTAGGGGGACCGGAAAATAATGTCGTGTTTTTTACATTAAATTCAAACATATAAATTTTTAAGAAGTTTTTGTTTTTGATCAATGATCACCCTCGTTATCAGCAACCATTTGCCATCTAGTAAGCAAATTTTCAATGCGTGATTGATCAAAATCAATTGGATTTCGAGCAAAATATTTGGAGATGGAATTTTCATTCAAATAATTAAATTTTTTGCCACTTAAAAAATGTAGCGATCGGAATAAATGGAAATCCGATATTATTGGGCGAGTATGGTGGTTGAGGCAATACCTCCCACCTTGTTTTTTTTTTTCATTTTAGTTTTCATTAGTCATCTCCAGCCTCAGCCACCATACCCGCCCAAAATTGCGCCATTGGATTTCCGTTAGTTCCGATCACTACATTTTCTAAGTGACAAAAAATGTCAAAATTTGGATGATGTCCAAAATGCCATCTCCAGATATTTTTTTTTAAAAACCAATTGATTTTGATGGATCAGGCATTGAAAATTTGCACACTAGATGGCAAAATGTTGCTGATAACGAGGGTGATTACATCATTGATCATAAACAAAAACTTGTTTTGTTGAACTTGTTTTGTTAATGTGAAAAAACACATTAATTCATCCCTATACTTAATCTTCTATTACATTTCATTGCTTCGGTATTTCATTGCTGGCCTCATTGGCCTTTTTTGTTATACTATAATGTAACTATCATGTTTTCAAAAATATTAATTAAATTTGTTTTTATGTTAAATTGTAACTTCCTATATTCTAAGTTAAATGACTACATGTTCTTTATCCACAACATACCTCGCGTCTTGCAAAAGAATATCTACAGCCACCGCGCCTGACGTATGGGACTGGGGTACCTCCTGGGCCCCTGCCCCTTTCAGGTAGCGTTTGCTCTGCTCTCCTTCTATTGGTTTCCCATAGGTGGGTTTTCCTAAATTAAATTGACTATACAAACAACGCATCTGATAGCCTAAGGGTTTTACACCAAAATATACGATAACATTGCTTTAAATTAAACAAATTAATCCTAACAATACTTTCTCGTAATATGATTACGTTAGTCCATCAGTACAAATTAATATTTGATTTACAATAGTGGCTGCTTTGGTGTCTGCACCATCATCAGAATCATCAAACTCAACGAACTCTATAATTGGTAAAACAATCACGAAATGCATGGCTGGAGACTATCAATTGTTTGCTCATTAACATTGTCAGGGGACAGCTTTCTCTGGCCCTTCCTTGGCGTAGAAAGAATCTTTTTTTGGGGGAAATCCCTCAGCTGGAATGGGCTCCCTTGCGTTTCTTATTGTGAAGTTAAAATTCTCCTGTCTGGTGGGAAAATCTCCCTCAGGCTTTCTGGAAGCGTGGTGGACTCAGTTATAAATAGACTTTGGCGAAGGCCCGTAACGCCTTCTAGCCCCCTCGAGAAGGCTAAATCCTGTCTAGGCTAGCGGCATTATTCCCCTCAATATAAATATATGGCCCCCCAACGTGAAAAAATTATTGTTATTCCATACATATCTGTTTATCAGGACAGTAATTGCACTCTTCTGCAAGAGTACAGATCAAAACACCTCGCAGTAATTAGTATAGTTCTATCACATTTTTCTTATTATAGCAATAGTATTGTAATTGCCTGTAACTAGCTCACATAATTAGCCTAAACGGGTCTGATTAATCATGATTTAACCTTGCAAACCAATTACAACCCACAACCGATAATTACGCAATAGACGTAAGCCGTTAATTCAACTAATTTTGATGACTAAGCCCTACGTCTAGGCAGATCCAGCTTATTAAAAGGCATTGTCATGCGTATTCTAGATTCAAATCGTCAATGTGATCATTTGGTATGCATGGAGAAAATCTTGTTACATTGATCGGTTAAAGAGTGTATCATTTTGAAAGAATTATCCCTCTATTTCTGATATATTTCATTATCAGTTTTGTCATGCTAAGAACAAGTGGAAGGGGCTTCCACATATAAGCAATTGCATCCTTCAAAGACCTCCATGCTTCCCAGAATCTTATCGTTTTCTTATACTTATATGTCTCAGTTTCAGCCCCAGACCCCACTTGTTTCTAGACATTCCACACAGTATGTAGTAACATAACTCTTAATAATTGTATATACTAGTGTTTTTCTTGTACTTCATAATATAGCTTTTCTTTCTTTTCTTTTAAAAGACTCTCCTTCTATTATAAGAAAGTAAATGACTTAACTCCAAGACATACACCAAAATGTAACATTAGCTACAAGAAAAAGAAAATGAGAAATTTTATACCACAAGAACAAAATGTTTGAAATAGAGAACAGATGGACATTGATACTGACAGTGACACTCACAATAGCTAATAATAATAATATTAATAATAGAATCACGGAATTAATCTACCAACATTAGGTATAGACGGTACCTAATATGCTATGCACCTAACTGAACTGTAAGAAATATTAAATTACTTAACTGTACTAATACTAGGCATAGAACAGTCTTTGGAAGCATGTAGAATGGGATCCCTCATGCTAACGTGATAAAACATACCTACTTAATAGATGACTAACCTATATCACGAGACTTGGAAATCATTTGGTTAACAAGTGAAATTTCATGTGCTATACAATTACCAAAGAAATGACCAAAACTAACTTCAATCTACCATTTACCTGTGCCTGTATGGAATGGCAATCATGTAATAACCACTATAATACCAAAAAAATTAATTCTGTACAATATACAAGAAACCTTTGAAACATGTGTATATACATAAATTCCAAGTTATTTTCTATTAACAATAAGAATATTAGCAATGTTTGCATACCTAACGCATTGCATAAAAACTTAGATAAATGTATCACCACAACTATTGTAACTCCTACAACTTTCATTCAGAATCACGATTTTATAGATGAATATTTAACTTTTAATTTATCATATATATTCATTGTAGGCAATAGTACTTTACCTATACACTTGCCCTTCTCCTATATTATTAAATTAGATACTAAGAAAATTATTTATAACCATATTGAGAAAAATGTATTTAGAAACTAAAGTATTGTCTATAAAACATGTTATTTCTTAATATGACCATTCTGCCCAGGAGTTGCTAACTCTTACGTAACTCTTAATATTTGTATGTACCAGTGATTTGCCTATACTTCATAATAAAGCTTTTCTTTTAAAATTCTCTCCTCTACAAAGATTATTTAACTATCGGTGAGTATATTTCACGATAAAGGGCAAAAAATAACAAACTAAAATTTTATGTTTTCATCCCAATCTCCAAATATACTACATTACATGCAGCTATAAGTCTATAGAACTCAATGCATTTTTATGCCTCTAATTTACTTCTGAATAATTGTGTTCCTTTTTTTTTATTCTACGAGCTTCGTTCATACGCAGTTGTTTTGTTCTTTGTGTGGATATTTTTGATTTTAAATGGTTCGTTTCGAATATATCTAATATTTTTGCAAAGTTGGGGGTTTTAATACATTTTTTCCCCTATTTTAGGTTCCCTAAAAACTAATTTTTGTGATGTTTATTGCCAAAAATATTTAACAAATTACATTTTATAATTATTGCATTTTATTATTTATAATGTTCAAGCCTAATAAAAAATAAAGTGATAAATTAAATTGTGTTTATGTACCTAATTATTAATGTAATAACTTGAAAAAATATGTATTCGTGAATTTACAGCAATTCTATAGCTGTTTATCTGAGAGATATTAACGCCTAGTACTGTTAGTGTCAGGGGCCTCCCATTGGAAGGTTTAATTTGTTTCTGATCCTGACAGATTGTTAAATTAATAAATACATCACGTATTTTACTATAATAGAGCTTAAGGAAATAGAATTATAAAATTATAGTGCCTTGCAAATGGTTTATTGGTAACATAGGCAAATAAATCTATTTTTGTATGCTTTCGTGTGTTATAAATGCCTTATTTTTCTCAATCATTGTAATGTAGAAATCACAAGTGAAGACCATTAATAAAATTTAGAAATAAAGCATGCTAAAAGGTATGATGAAAAACATAGTAACAAATACTAAAATATTATAGAACTTGAAGATGTAGTAATTTAAATTGTATGTGTGGGGTTCTTCATACACAGAAGGAGGCATGATGTTTTATAGTTTCGCACAATTTGTATGTAAGGTATACGAGTTACACTCAATATTTAAACGTTAAGGCTTCTACTAAATATTATTCCCCGATGTTATAGTGAACCGCAAATCAAATTATAGTTAATAGCAATTTATATAAAACACACTACACATGGTTTTCATTTTCTTAAATTTTCTCTATAGGGATACCATATTTCCCCTGTATATTCGTCCAAGTGAACTTAAACAGAGGTGTCTGTGAAGAAGTTTCCCGAAATAGAGGACGAATGTACAGGAAGAAAAGATGACAAGCCTTGGAAAGAAAAACCAAGAAAAATGAGAACCAAAAGAACCTAGGGGTGAAATTGATGAAATACTTGAGACCATGGAGTAAATCCATACTTTAAACAAGTATTTAACATTGCTCGTCCTTTCATTACAGTGTTGGTGATTTGTGTTTTTTCCTTTTGTATGACACTTACGCAAAAGTCATAATCTTATACTGCTTATTTTATTAAGACAATCTACCCAGAGCATTCCTCATTTCTCCATTTTCTCAGTGAACAGGGTCATTAATTTAAATAGGTTTTGACATATTTTTAAGGAGATGATGGATTTATTGCCCAGCTCTATTGTATTTTTACTTACCATCCCATACTCTTTTCACAGCGTAGTTCAACGATTCAAAAACATTTATTTTACGGATATAGTAGATTATAGAAAGTAGAATAACTGCTTACTTTATCGTGAATTGTAATATGTATCTTTGTTAACCAGGACCTGGGTGGGTCTGGTGGACGCAGCACGCCACTGGGCAGCACACCATTACCTTGGCGGTCACAACTACCTCACAGGCAGAGCACGCCGTCTCTCCAGTCAACCAGTCTTCAATGCAGGTACACATGAATAATTATATCTATAATGAGTAATTTGGAATATGCCCTAAAGAACAAACATTCAAGTTATAAATAATAAATTATTTCATTGACGGTATTACCATCCCCTAATTATAAAATATCAAAACAAAAAAACTCCATTGGGGGAGAGAGAGAAAACGTATATATTTTATTGGGGTTGGCAAGAAAGTGATTTCGGTTTTTAGTGAGAAATAAAACTTAATTTTTTTTATACTAAAAATGAACTCTAATCAGTCAAATGTCTTCCATCTTGTGATGCGACATCACTTCCCAACCAAGCTTCAATAGTTTCGTACGTGTTGCAAACATGTGTGAGGCCTCGCATTGCCTTTGTGGAACCCAAATATCGAGCGTCTTAACTAGTCCAAGACGTCTTATATGGTTTTTAATTGTGGTGTGTGATACATTTAACAGTTTTGCAATCTCTCGCACAGTTATGAGACAATTTGATTCAATTATGGCTTTCATTTAGTCATCATCAACTTCAGAAGGTCAACCAGAACGTTGGTCATCTTCAGTGAAAAATCTCCAGAACGATTTTTTTAAACCAATTCTGACACGTGCGTTCTGTTAAACAACCAACACCATAAACTTCACATATATATTTGTGAGTCTTAGCCGCTTTCTTGCCTTTATGAAAATAAGAAAGAAAAGTGTGTCAAAAATGCTTATTTCTGCACTCCATATTAAAACTGACCGTAAACTGACAGTTGTAAACAAAATTACACGGAATTTCTTTTCATAGCAACCTAAGGGTATTGAATACAAAATCTCAAATGAAAAAAGTCTAACATTGACAAAAGAATAACGAAACAAACATCACGCAAACTACTGGTGCAAACCCAAATCACTTTTTTGCCAACCCAATATAAGAATTAAGCAGATTATAAAAATTATATTGACCCTATGTAACAACGATAAAGCAATTTCATAACTATTTTTTTTTTTAGTTTACTGTATATTTTATAGTAAACATAAATCGCTAAAATAGGGCATAAAGAATTTAATAATGCTAAAAATGTAAATAACATAATCTAAATTACAATAACCTAAATTACAATAACAATAAATAACAATATAATTACAATAACGCTCCTCAAAATGAAACTAAGTTACATTTATACTCACCTGACCGGGCCTGAAAGTAAGTGGCTAGTTTAGACTTCTAACCACAGGGAACCGGGATTCATCACCCAAGGATTGTTTTTTTAATGGATTGGTCTGAGAGGTTTTTTTTGACTCAGTCTTGTGAGGATAAATGAGGAGCTAATTAAATAAAAAGGAGCAAATACGGCTGAGAAAACAAGAAAAGAAGTTTTCATCTCCATTAGGACAGGTATAACTACACGATCTGGATTCACTAAACAGTCTTTACAGGTAAGAAGATAAAAAGCCTGTGCTCAATTTTAGGGGTCTGCGTCCTGTCAGATTCTGCATCAAATCACCTGGAAGACTGCAAACACTGCATTTCGTTGCTTACCTTCCTGGAATTAAGGGACAATCGCCAATCCTCAGTCATACCATTATCTAAATTTTTATGACTGAGTCCGGTATATCTGGTAACATCATTTCGTTTCATTAGGAAAGGGATAAATTGTTACACCTCTGAATGCTATTGTTAAGAGATATTAAATTTGAGCAGTAGTCAATGAAACGGAGCTCAATTGTTAATTAGTATCTGTTAACAATTAACGTAGTCATATACAACTCACCATTCTCAGCTGTTGAACCTGTTTTCCTCTTGTGAACATTACAGTAGTATTAGTACATGTTTAGACGCTGTTGCAATGCATTTATATACTCGTATATATAGTTTCAGGAGGTCGTATATTTCTTAATACACAGAAGGATTTAAACATTTTTTTTTTACAGGATTAATTAAGAACATAATTAATAAAAAAAATAGTAATAGATTGAGCAAGTTTATATTTGAAAGTGCAAAACAATATTTTCATTCACTTAGCTAACTAAAATGGTTCGTCATACAGCTAAAGATATTCGTGAAAGAATCATTAGTTTTTCACTTGAAGAGAAATATTTTTGCGATTTCACGACAATATTACAAGTTGGTAAAAGTACTGAAGGCGATGTATTCACAACATATAATTCAAGAGGTGGTTTGAGTGACCGACCGAGGTGTGGAAGTCCTCATAATACCACTCAAAAACTTGATAGAGTGGTAAGGCGGAAATCTGTTGCTGACGTCCAAAAAGTTTTGGCTGCTACTGTACCTACTATGCTACTGTAACTATTGTAAATGGTTGTCATTAATTAGCAGAAAGGATTGCTTGACATTATTTTTTAGAATGCTTATTGAATTTATTTCTTCTATTTTAACTTTTATGAGGCTATCTAATAAATAACATAAATACATTATTTTGTTCTCTTCTCGATACCATCTTTTTATTTTGTTCTTCTTGTTATTCTCAAGATAATGGCCAGTTTTCACAATTTCTTTTCCCTTTTTCTATTCAGAAATCTTTTATTTACATATACAGTAAAGTGTTAGTTTAGAAAAGGTGGTACAATTAAAGTTTTAAAGACACACAATTTTTCTTTCATTGGCAAGTATCATACTTTCAACAGCATGTCAACATGTCTGTCATTGTCGGACGGCTCAGAACAATCAGTCCGTCTATGGGAGTTCTCCATAGGGTGACGGTCATCTTTATTACTGAAATTTTTACCATGCCGCTGAATAGCACTGACTTATCCATTGGTTGCAGTTAATTCCGATCGCTAAAAATTTGAAAATTTGGATGATGTCAAAAATGCTATCTCCAGATATTTTTCACAAAAACCAATTGATATTTGATTCGGCATTGAAAATTTGCACACTAGATAGCAAAATGTTGCTGATAACGAGGATGATTACATCATTGATTAAAATCAAAAATTTGTTAACAATTTATTTTTTGAATTTACTGTAAAAAAAAACGACATTACTTTCCGTTCCCCCTATTATTTTTTTACCAAACTGTAGAGCCTGTCATTATGTTACTACAGTCGTTATCATTATTTACTTAGTCATTATGTACAACGAAGGGTGGTTTTTCGGTAGTCATTTTGTTTGTACTTATTACATTAAGTCCCCGAAACTAAGGGGGCACGAAAATGATTCGATCAACCTTAGTGGTAAGACCCATCTATCAAGCAACCGTTCAGGTCATAGCCTCTTCAACTCTCACTCCGTCGCTAGGGCTAAGGTAACTAGCCCCCCCTTGTGACAACCCGACAACCTATACCTTTATTTGATATGGAAAATAATGGTTTTTCTCACAGTTATCAAAGTTCTCGCTAATATATTTTTGTCTTAATCGGAATAGATATTTGCTACGTCCTCTAAGCTAAGGCTAATCGCTATCAGTTTGCTCTTATAATTTTTGTGAATAAAATGATTACGTTCGAAGTTACTTCAAACGTATACATAATTTATAAGGCCCAGTCCACCATATATATCTCATAGTACCGTGAGTTTTGCAGTATGTTATTATTCCCATCTTGGATAAACATTAATACTGTATTAATATCATTAATAACCTTACTAATTAGTAAAAAATTAAGAGTTAAAAAGAGATAGAAATAGATTTCTAAATGTGTCTCCAAATACACAGGTATGAAAAACCTAAATATCAATATAGAACAATGAATTATAACATAATAAAACAGTAATAGTAGAAAAATAAATATTTCTTATTATACGACGTCCTAAATCACCCTTCATTCTCCTAGATCTTTACACACAGCCCTTATAGGATGGGAGGGTTCATGAAATAAATTCTTGCTGAATTATGCATTGCTGATATAGTATCTATATAGACACATTAAGTGTATAATGGATCAATATAACCCACCCTTTGTCCTACCACTTCCCCTATATCGTGTAGACTAAATCCTCAATTATGTTTTTATGTTTCATACTCAAATAAAATATAAATCACATTATTAATTTGTTTTCAGCAGCTACCTTCAACATGTTTTTTATCGCTGAGGACTAAATGAATACTTATTCTTTATGTTTAACAATTTTCAGCATCAAAATATTAATCATATATGGGGGCATTGTACAGAGCTTTAATGGATAACGTAAATACTACCTAAAAGCCAAGGAAACTCGGCAATGGCCTTTGAGATTTTTTTTTTCGGTACGATAGACCAATCAGCTATCAATACTTTAGTGATTTATTTGAATATAAAAATGTTGGGATGTAGCTTGTCAAACCTCATGCCGAGCGATAACTCTAGCATTCCAGAGCAAAAGAAGCCTCAGAACCACCGTCGAAACTTGTAAAGCTGGTCAGGAATATATTATGTTCTAGAGAAAAGGACAGGAAACTAAAATCAGCTTGTGCAAAGGACAGAAACCCAGCCTGTGCCGAACATCGACGCGTTATTTGTATTTTTTGTCTATAATATTTATGTAAATTTCCTTATTTTTTAATAAATATTTAATTTGTACAAAAACTTTTCTATAAATATACTGAAGATAATACACTATTTGATATTGATATTAAACATTTTTTTTTCCTTTTTATTTTGCTTATAAAATATATTGGGAGACAGGTCACCTCTGTTCCCTTAATAAGTTGGCTCATCCTTGTTACCTTCGTAGCGTTATTCGTGGTATTCAAAATAACAGACCCCTTCGTGAATAACACTAATATATATTTAAACCTGTGATATAATGAATGGCCGTCTTCGCTAAATATTGCAACACAATCTACATTATATACATGAGTTCTGGCAAAGCAGGGGGAATGGTAGGACACAGCTCTTTTGGGAAAAATAAAAGTTCTTACATTTGTAAGTGCTAGGTTGAATGCAAAAGGCAGTTTATATGTTACTTATGTCAAGAGAGCGAAGGAGAATTCATATTCTTCGGGTATGATAGCCCCGATATGAAATGAAGGCTCGGGAATACACCCTTAACCTACTTTCCTTACCCGACCCCTTAACCTTTATTAAAATATAGGGCCTATCTCAACCTTCCAAAGGGCATAGCATATCCTTTCAACTACTGATGTATTGGCCTTATAACCAATTTCGTAACAACATTAAAAATATATATGTGTGTGCTGTGCGATGTTTATTTGGGGCCTAGGCTATATAGTTGTAAAAGCAAGGGTTACACTAATAAAATACTAACCACCAGTCACTTAGATACTGTAAAACCAACGCTCCGAAAGGCGTTATGACAACAACTGATAGCTTCTTAGCTGTCACTAAATAAACCACTGACATAAAACCAAATTTATCCCTTTAATAATATTTGTAATACTTTGGGAATAATATAGTCCACCTTATGTTTACTAAAGGTATATCATGGAAGGCAGATAAAAAACGTTTACTCTATTTCCTCAATAAATAATTTAAAAAAAAGAAACTTCTTTATTGTTATGAAATTACAATCTCCCTTATTAGGCAATAAGTAATTGTGATAAATGTTCTCCTTTATACCATATTTACAATTTTCATTCACTCGCTTATTCATACAGTATTTACAAACAGCCCAGAGACCTCCCAAATCCTCATGACTGTCACCTTCCTTGCATGCGAAAGAGGAACCGGAGTCTTGGGAAGTCCCCCACGCTCCTCTGTTGGCCGCGTCACCAAATATGAGCCAGTGGAGGCTAAGGAAGAGCGCGAAATACGCTCAGAATAAATAATTAAAAACCCTAAAACCTCTTATTCGGTCCAGCGTTTGGTACTCAAGAACATTCATATAAATAAATGTCCATGGAAACTATAAAACACAGTATACTTTATATTGAACCATCAACAACCAGATTTTATTAGATAATAAAAAAAGTAACATTATAGATTTTTGATAAATTCCAACAACATATGCATGATAAATTGAATTATTTTCTTCCGACAGAGAATATAAAAATGACAATATTCTTATTAACTTCTTTGCACTAAATATAATATTATTGGTTCAATCAAATCTTTTCCAAAACTGTTTGGCAACCTATTTTACGTAGAAGGATAATATATGGCATTCATGTTTTCCTAGATATGCCAAAAACACTAAATGAAATAGCTATAAAACAAATTCTTCCATTAATGGTATGGTATCAATTTAAATATGACAACGCCCAATGATCATAACTGCGTATCATGCTTTAATTACATAACATTGTTAGTAGACACTACTTTTTAAGGCGTAGATGGACCAAGCATACCGCTGATGTATCAAAGTGACTTGTATTTGTTTTTTCTTTGGTCACCTCACGTATGAAAGCTGAATACCTTGCAAATTATTTTTGTCTTGAACAGTCCATGATTCATTATTACCCACATAACCAAATATGCGTGCCAACAAGTTATGAACTAGATTGCTACAAACGTACTCCTTTGCAGGCGAGAAACAACAGAGAAGTAAGAGAGTTACTCCACCTGCCCACCAGGATGATAGATGGCACAATATTCATGAGACGGAGGGGGGGGGATCATATCCACAAACTCCACCCTGACATATGTCAGTCGTACGGTTCATTAGTTCGACTTTCCTCGAATGTATGTACAACTTCATATAGCCACGGTAGTTTCTGGAGAGTCTTTGGCGGAGATGGTGTTTTCATTTCTGCACACATCAGGTACAGCTTCGATTTTCTATTTCATATATATAGTAACTTTATTATATAATGTTATCTATATGCATAGTAAATTTTTCAACAGATATTACCATTTTTATAATTTGTTTTTATTCATAGTCAGCTCAGCCCCCTACGTAGTATACTAATTCTTAAACAGCAAATGTGGATATTTAATTGTACATCCTAAACAATGTGCTAGGAACAAATTATTTTTTCATTACACACAAGCTCGTTTTTTTTTCATAGCCCCTTTAAATTTCCAGATAACTATCTATAATTATCGATCCTCAGGTGAATCTATTTACAAATTATTTTGTATTTCCTGTAGCATCACTACATCCTAAAATTTTGTCTTACTTTCCTCATGCTAACGAGATAAAACATACCTACTTAATTGATGACCAACTTATGTCACGACACTTGGAAATCATTTGGTTAACAAGTGAAATTTCATCGCTTTTAAACTTACAGACAATTATATACAATTATAGATCCTCAAGTGAATCTATTTACAAATTATTCTGTATTTCCTGTAGCATCACTACATTATATACAGGTTTTGTTATTTTATAATTATTATATAATGAATAAACAAGTATAATGATATACATTATACGTGACTGGACTAAACTGACTAATAAAGGTAATGCGCAAAGAAGCTCTTTTTTTTTTTTTTTTCTTCATAGCCCCTTTAAATTTACAGATAATTACATACAATTATAGATCCTCAGGTGAATCTATTCACAAATTATTCTGTATTTCCTGTAGCATCACTACATTATATACAGGTTTTGTTATTTTATAATTATTATATAATGAATAAACAAGTATAATGATATACATTATACGTGACTGGACTAAACTGACTAATAAAGGTAATGCGCAAAGAAGCTCTTTTTTTTTTTTTTTCTTCATAGCCCCTTTAAATTTACAGATAATTACATACAATTATAGATCCTCAGGTGAATCTATTCACAAATTATTTTGTATTTCCTGTAGCATCACTACATTATATACAGGTTTTGTTATTTTATAGAAATTATATAATCGAATAACAAGCATAATGATATACATTATACGTGACTATAATTTTAACACAATAACACAAGCTCATTTTTTTTTTTTTTTTTTTTCTTCATAGCCCCTTTAAACTTACAGACAATTATATACAATTATAGATCCTCAAGTGAATCCATTTACAAATTATTCTGTATTTCCTGTAGCATCACTACATTATATACAGGTTTTGTTATTTTATAGAAATTATATAATGTATAAACAAGCATAATGATATACATTATACGTGACTATAATTTTAACACAATAACACAAGCTCATTTTTTTTTTTTTTTTTTTTCTTCATAGCCCCTTTAAACTTACAGACAATTATATACAATTATAGATCCTCAAGTGAATCCATTTACAAATTATTCTGTATTTCCTGTAGCATCACTACATTATATACAGGTTTTGTTATTTTATAGAAATTATATAATGTATAAACAAGCATAATGATATACATTATACGTGACTATAATTTTAACACAATAACACAAGCTCATTTTTTTTTTTTTTTTTTCTTCATAGCCCCTTTAAACTTACAGACAATTATATACAATTATAGATCCTCAAGTGAATCCATTTACAAATTATTCTGTATTTCCTGTAGCATCACTACATTATATACAGGTTTTGTTATTTTATAGAAATTATATAATCGAATAACTCTGGTCTCCCTTCAAAGCGAATGAATCTTTCGCCTTTTACTAACGAACACAAGCTCGCTGATTGATGAAGCTATTTATTCTTCATAGGATTACTCTTATATTAAGAAGTATCGCGGCATTAAATACAAATATCAACATTCTTTTTCAAACACAGAATGAGTTAGATCTGGAAATAACAGTTAAAAATAAAAAACAAAAGCACAAAAATTATTGCCTATAAAGGTTAAGATCTTATAATTTAATACTATTTATTTTTTACTGCCAAGTATTTAATTATTAACCCTTGATTATGTTTTTATTTGGTTCTAACATTTTTTCTTATCGTTGGGTGCTTAAATAAAAACAGAAAGCTTCGGACAAACAGAAGAGATCGGCAGGAAAGATTATTGTCAGTACTACAGGTGCAGCATAACATTAAATTGTATTGAGTCACTATTGACGTCTGATAATCGCATACCACACCTAATTTTAGTATGTTGAATACGATGGCATTGCCATACGTAACCTTAAATGCACTCCTTTTGAGTTGTAATTTGTGTATACCAGAATACATTTTCTCTCTCGGTAATGTTTTGATAATAAACAAAGCGGAATGTGTTCTAGGTTTACAATGGACTGGATTCAGCAGGTGGAATCCTAACAAAGAAACAAATAAAACTAAGGAAACAAGAAACAGTTATCGTTTACATACACAATGTGTTTTTTACGATTGACTCTCAGTTCAGTAGTTCTATAAACATCCGTGACACCATCTAAACAAACTATTTAAACTTTCATCATTTTCACAGCTCATATGACATGAATGAAAATAAGCAAAATAATAAAACTAATATTTCTTAGTAAACTTAAAAATCACCTATTCAATAATTGTTTTATTGAAATAAGTCCTCAACTTAAGCAGAATATTACAACAGTACGTTTATCCGGAGCTACATAGCCGCAGGCTGTTTACAAAGTAATAAAGTCCACACAGAATCGTGTAGCACACTGAGTTTATACTTCAATGAGAAATTAAATGACCCATGCTTAAATAAATGATTTAAACTGTTTTAGCTATATCCTTGGTAGACACAATTCAAGCCTACTTTGTGAGTAACAGCAGCCTTAAGTTCCTGTTACCAGGAGTACCAGAAATCAAAAAAAAAAATTATACACTTGTTCATCCAATTATTCATTTATGTCACCATTGTCACCTGTTACGTTTATTATCAATTTAATTATATTGGAAACGTGAATAAAATATATAAAAATTTCAGGAATTCTTTCCAAAGATTTTTGAGACCCGTTTTATAAAACGTATTGAATGGCTGTGAAAAACTAATCGGTATTTCTGACCGTATTTAATATATCCTTAACCATGGGAAAATCAACACATTAAATGTTAATTAGCTTCTGAGTATTCGGTCAGTCAATATTTATGGTTCAGACCTCTCCTTGTTATATAAATATATATAATCCGCAAAGCTATTATAACCACGGTTCAATTAGCTATATTTTTTAAATTTAATATTGTTGCGGCCAACAAGCTGTAATCTGTGTTGGTATTCGGTAGGTATTGTTGCCAGCCGGATACTAACTATAGGATTAGCGATGTTACCGGGGCAATCCCGACACACGTCAGCGAGACATTGCCGTGGCGATACGGTCGCTCTCTCTCTCTCTCTCTCTCTCTCTCTCTCTCTCTCTGACCATCTCTCTCTCGCTCTCGCTTCTCCAGAGCCATCTGATTCATCGGACTGACGAGCCATCCAGTGAGACTGTCCTGTATCTGGACGTGGACAAATTTTACAATTCCAGTTAACGTTTCATTATGTCGTTATGTGGTCAAATTAATTGTATTTCATTTAGAGGATTTGGTAGCCTCTGTAAAGACAGTTTAAGTTTAATTTTAATAGACCTCTGTAAAGATACTGTTTCATTTTAATTTTAATAGATGTTATACTTATAGGCTCAAGGTGTTAACACAAGGTAATTTTCTTTTCTCTATTTCTTTTCTTTATGTCATTAGTTTCAGTAGTTCAATTGTCACTTTCAGTGTATACTATATAATAAAGCAATGTTCATGTTATTTTCGGAGTCTGCAAAATTTTATTAGAATTAGCCTGAGTTGCCAGAACAAATATCGATCGTATCATTTTTATGCATACTATCCTACAACAGGCGAAAGACAGTCTTTGAAGAATGCCCCGTATCCATATGTCCTTTTCGTTTCGGCAATGCCTCAAGAATTATTTTTCATAACTTTATTTCTAAATTCCTACCAATAACATACATGTACAATCCTCTATGTTGTCAATATAATAATTAGTAATGGTTATGATGCTTATATTCGAAGAAGTTCACCTACTGTCATGTCTGGCGCGTTTGAAGCATGCATGATATACATGTCACAAATACAGTGTTGTGTATTGTGTGTTGTCCACAAAAGATAATATATAGTCAAATCCTTTTGGACTGTCAAAATGTAAACCTAAGACAATCCATGAAAAGTAAGACGTTACACCTTTCCTTGATATTTTTATATCGTTCCTAAGATCATTTTTTTTTCTGAATCATTGATTCTTAAGACGTAAGTTCCAATTGGCAAATTGAGAAAATGTATTCATGAATAATAAATAACTAAATTAATATTTTATTAACGAGTAAATACCCTGATAAGAAACACGTTGATGACAAAGTAACAAATGCATGATAAAACATAATTTTTTTCTCAATAAAGCTCAACAGTTATTTATTTATTTTTTTTTAGAGTTCTTTTACGATTTTATTTAGGCAATATAAGGGATTTGTATGATGTGTAAGTTTCCATCACTCATCTCTTCAACCAATATGTGTAAAAATAATAAATCACAGACCGAGATGAGAGAAAACATCTTGTAATACCGTCAAGTTTCGATTGGTAAATTAATAAAAGGCATCCATATAAATAAATAACTATATTAAGGTAAAATAAGTAGCCGTAGTTTTATGTGTAAAAATTGTTAGCACAGCCCAGAAAGACTTTTTTGTTTTTGCAAAACTACTATCTCATTAAATGCGTTGTACCCTTTGAGCATATCTCGATCCTGCTACTAAGGGCTAGGGACGTTATTGCCCCAAGGACCCAGCAGTTTGTAAAAGCACATCCCATCAAGTGGTCGTTTTGTTATATTTTATATGAAACGCTTCCAAGCGCTGCTATATTGCTTTAGCCTCAGACAACTTACGTTGAAATGGAATATCGCGCAATATTTACACGCTGAGTACCAATCACATTACCTGAATTATTAAAGGGCAATAAAATACACTCATATTTATCATTGAAACGCAATTTATGGTTATTATTCGCGTTATGGCTCCCAATGGGTGACTGTAGAAAATAACATATGTTCTTACTCTAATAATGAAATATGACATTAGACATATGAATTGATGGCGATAGATTTTCTTATTACAAAACTTATATATTTATATTTTGTCTTTATTTACGAAATCATGTCTACAAATACAGTCATTTTAGCTATTTTAAGAAAAAAAGGTGGAGTTAAGGAATTACAAAACCGTTTTAAAATGAAGAACGACCGTAATTGCTGTTATTTTTTATTTCCACGTGATCTAGCAAAAAATTGATACTTCAAAAATAATAAGATTAGCAGTGTTTTTTAAAAAAAAATATTATAGTTATTAACGTTTGTAATAGTGTGCCAATGAACTTTTTGATAACTAACGAAGCTATCTATAACTTATTAGTTTCCTTAATTAACATAGATACTATGTATGATAAAAATGTATCATATACATAAACACCTTATAACAAAATACTCCACAATCACATATTTTCTAGTTATTTTAATAAGCACCATATGAAATATTCAGCGAATAATAAAATCATTAAAACATAATCCACCAATTTGTTAACCACACTAGATTAAATGATTGAAAATATGCTTCAAGTGGATTGCGCAATCAAATCCTTTTAGAGTGAAATTTTTCGACTAATAATATTAGCTGTAATAAATTTTGTAAATAAATCTAGGAGGCTCTGGTGTGTTGAAGGCAGAAATTTTCCACAAATTATCTGAAGGCGATTTGAATAATTATTATGTATAAATACTAATTGTTCAAAATAAAAATGATGATTCTAGCCACAACGGTGCCAAACAACGTATTAAAATTGAGCCTGGCCGTTGAAAAAGTTTGATTTCCTTAATTTTTATTTCATGAAGGAGAGCTAAATTAAAAATAATTAAGCATTGAAAACGATATGTTCAGAGAGGCACAAACCTGTATGCAAATGCCTGATTTTAAATTGCTTTGAACAAGAAAAATATAATGTATTTGGTGGAAAAGGCTTTATTACAAGAACGGACCATTCAATATTCCAATAACGATTATTAAGCTTAGAAACTTCAGAAACCAAAATTGACGTAAAATACTTAAACGTTTTTTTAAGGTTCTTTATAGTTGAAAAAATTGTTTCTTAGCCCAAAATTACCTCTTGGTATTTCTTTCAGTTTCTTGAAGTGGGAAGGATAGTAAAAGAGAGTTAGGATGGACAAATTTAGTAGTATGCTTCATTGTTCTAATATTGTCACCAAAGTCGGCTGATTAATTAACGAAAATCCGGCTTTACCAGAGACTTGTACCACTGCGCAGCAGTTCGGGTGAAAATGGAGTAAGGAATTTAAAATACTTAAATGCGTGAAATTGTTTATTTAATACGGCATCGATGGGTCCTAGGTGGCTTCGGATGGGGATAGGTCGGAGGAATTTGCTCTGCATCTTACCCATACTTTCACACCTCACCTTTCTCATCAGAGCCATACTCACAGCACAACTGTGGAAGATTTCCTCACTTCACCTATTCCTCTCTCTCTTCTACCAAAAGCCGTTAATCCCAATTATCGGTCAAATATCTTCTGAAAAACTTACCTTACCGAAAATCCCCTGGATATGATCTCCTTACTCCTCAAATTCTCAAACAGCTTCCTCCTAAAGCCATAATATTTTTAGCCTATATATATAATTGCATTATCTGAACGACGCACTTTCCTCTCCTCTGGAAACATTCCATTATTCTCCTATTCTCCTAAACCACCCAATGACGCCTCATCTTACCGTCTAATTAGCCTACTCCCTATCCTCTCAAACATATTTGAGAAACTCCTACTAAAACGTCTACTTCCAATTGTTGAATCCAAAAACCTTTTTCCCACACACCAGTTTGGTTTCCGCCAACGACATTCCACTGCTCAACAAGGCCTTCGCGTTGTTGATCACATCTCCTCAGCCCTCGAAACCAAACAGTATTGCACTGCTGCCTTTCTTGATATAGCTCAAGCTTTTGACAGGGTTTGGCACGCAGGTTTGCTCTACAAGCTCAAAAGATATTTACCACAGACCCTTTTTCTAATCCTACAGTCCTACCTTTCAAACCGCTTCTTTCAAGTCCGCTGTGATTTAGAATACTCTAACCACTATCCCATAAATGCAGGAGTTCCATAGGGCAGTGTCCTGGGCCCCATCCTCTATAACCTATACACCGCTGATGTCCCCTCTACCCCCAATACCTTCTTGGCAACATTTGCAGATGACACTGCAGTCTTGTCATCCCACTCAGACCCTGATATAGCATCCCATAACCTTCAAAAACACCTTGACGAGATCGAGTATTGGTGCAATCAATGGCGGATCAAAGTTAATGGAGCAAAATGTTCCCACATTACCTTCACCCTTTGTCGCAAGACTTGTCCACTAGTTTATTTTAATTCTATTCCTCTCCCTGTATTCGAGACAGTACGGTACTTAGGCTTCCATCTCGACAAACGACTGACCTGTATGTGGGTTCCAGGTACTAAAAAGACAAGAACTAAACAGACGCTTTGGAGAACTGTACAGACTACTTCAAAGGACATCCCATCTCTCAATAGAAAATAAACTACTAATCTACAAAGTTATACTTAAACCAATCTGGACATACGGAATAGAGCTATGGGGGACAGCAAAAAAGTCAAACATCAAGCGTATCCAAACCTTTCAATCAAAAGTCCTGAGAACAATAGTAAATGCCCCTTATTATGTCAGCAACAAAACCCTTCATAACAACGACCTTAATATACCCTACATTCTAGAACTCATCGCTTCCAAGTTTATCAAATTCCACAGTACCCTTTTCAACCACCCTAATCCTGTAGCACAGTCATTGCACTGCGCCACTCATCCCTATATTCCTCCTCGGAGACTGAAACGGCAGTGGCCTCGTGTCCTGCTATAAACGCGTGAAATTGGGAGTCCTGGCAATGGCCAGTTTCTCCAATCATGTCCTGAGCGTCTGTGGCTCTTGGTCAGCCTCCACTGGCTAGTATCCGGTGACGCGGCAGATGGAGGAGCGTGGGGGACTTCCCAAGACTCCGCTTTCTCTTCGCATGTGGATTTGGGAGGTCTCTGGGCTGTCTGTAAATATTGTATGAATGAGCGAGTGAATGATGAATTGTAAATATGGTATGAATGAGATTATTTATCTTAATCACCTTTTGCCTTATAAAAGGCAGATTGCAATTATAGCACAATAAAGGAAGTTTTATTATTATTAATACGGTATCATTTTATTTTAATATAGAGACATCACAGACAGCCAAAGACCACGTTTTTGGTGAAATCGAGACTTGAACTTGGGAACTCCCTAATATCTAGTCGGAGGCTCTACCTTCAGAGCTATCCTGTCTTGAGTGATCACCTTCCGAATTACAATTCTCTTTGGTGAAACTCATGCGATGATTGTACGCTGTGTAACCGATGAGCACATAGAAGGTTTGTGTGGCCAAGGGGACACGATCTGTAGCCTTACTCAATTTTCTGAGATTCAGTTTCCCTATGTGGACACATTAGGTGAAAATAGTAGAAAATTTTCATGTTCAGGAGTAACCGTCGAGACTACCCGCACAACAAATAAGTTATGCGGTATGGTGTACCTTGTGCCCCGCATTTCATTGTAGGTGTACATATTGTTGGACATTGGTAGGTCCAAGTAATTTTCTTTTATATTGTGGCGGTTCTTAGTATTTAGGGAAATCACCCTATACTATTGCAGATATATTATAAACAGAAGTAAATTATTATAAACCTTTTAGTAATAAAGAAAACGCGGAAGCAAGTAACATGAGACGGGACGACGACTGTCAGTCATAAATTAGAGAGACCCTTACAGCTCAGGCCTGCGGGACCCTTGTCACATGTAAACCACAACAAGCTAAGTGGTCCTGTCAGCAGCTTGACAGATTACTGAGAATCGGCATGCGCCTCACCACTTGTTAATATCTCGCAGGCACTAAGCAACCTTTTTTGTTCAGCCCCTTCGAGGAGGCGTGAGACATATTTAACGGAGGAGGCTAGCCCCACCAGTCAGTCTTTTCGCGCCGTTCCTCCGTGATACTTGCTTCTGTTCGAACTCTGAAACTTTGACTTATTCTTTATGAATCCTCTGTACCCCTTGAACATAGTGCATTGTCGGGGCACATACCTATCAGAAATGGAGTCAGATATTAACGCCGACCTGGAACGATTGTCCAGGTCACAAACTTGAACAATTCGCACTTGTCACCAGGGCTAGAGTGCTTGGGCACTCCCCTAGTGACATTACCCGACATATGTCGTTAATTTTGTTTATCTAAAAATTTCTTACTCATTTTATAGATGAATTATTTCCTTAGTTGGTGTTGTTGGATAGATTCATCAAAAATATAGTCTACCAATTTTTTACCGAGGTACAAATACATTTGATCGTGCTACACATTCGATGTCAAATCCACTAACAAACAAATATGATGTACTAAAACATATTATAGCTCATATACAATTTTACTAATTCATATTTAGCAATACAATAAAATATTAATAGTAGGTCCTGTTGCCAAACTCACTAAACCACATGCAAGTACAGAATTTAATAACACTCATTAATTATTTAAAACTGCATGAAACTATTACTGCCTGTCAATGTTATAAGTTTAAACAAAAATTTCTAAAAAAAACTATATAACATGACAAAACATACACTGACTGGCAAAATTTCACCCACTTCTAAAAAAATTGTACTTGTATATAACACATGGTAATTGTATATAATACTTATTATTTATTGAATTTATAAAACCTTTTTTACCTTTAATAAGGTTTTTAACGTTTATTAAATGAGTCTTTGTATAAAATTTTAAAATCAAAATGTGAACTGCTAAGAAACATGAAAAAAAAAATTAAAATATAACATTTTTATCCTGAAAGAAAATAATGACAGGATCATTTAATAGTGCGTATTTCCTCCTATTGCCTTTATTTCTTGTTAAAGACACCTAGGAATACATTCCACCAGTCGGGAAATGTCCCTTTGCCCTTGGAAATGGGAGATTAGCCCATTCTTCCCGAAGAGCCCTTTCAAGGTCCTGCAGTTGATCAGGAAGTGCTGAACTCGCTCTTATTCGTCTTCCGAGGTTATCCCATAAATGCTCGACAGGGTTCAAATCTGGAAAACGTGCTGGCCAGGCTAAGACCTCAATATTGTGCTGATGAAGGAACGTCTGTACTATGCGAGCGACATGTGGACGTGCATTATCGTGCTTTAGAAAGGAATGATCGCTGATTTCGATGAGGATAGGCAACACATGAGGTTTTGAAATCTCATCTACATAGCGAGTGGCCATCAAAGACCCTCCACGAACAACAACCAATTCTGTGCGGCACTCCATTGAAATCCCAGCCCACACCATTAAGGAACCACGTTGAAAAGGTTGGCTCTGGGTGAAATTACAGACTGTATACCTTTCATTGCTTCTTCTCAACACCCTTTCACGCCCGTCTGGAGATTGTAGAGCAAATCTAGATTCATCTGTAAAAAGTACAGCACACCATTCGTCCATAGTCTAATGACTGTGTTCTCGAGCAAAAGCCAGCCGTGTAACTCTGTGAGTTCTGGTCCTCTTACTGGGCGAAAATCCATTAGTCTATACTTATTTAATCTTCTCCGAGCAGTACGTTCAGAAATTTGCACACCTTGAACTTCTTGGAGCTGATGAATTGCTTGAACAACGGTAAGGTGCCGGTTTCGTAAAATTCTGAAAGTAAGAAACTGGTCATCCTGTGGTTCTGTTGCCCTAGACCATCCAGAACTGACCCTTCTATGGTAAGACCCAGTTTCTCGAAAACGCCTGACGGCGTCTCGTAGAGTTTCATAGGGAACTCCGATGGCATTAGCTGCATATCTAATGGAACGTCCATCATCACGTGCAACATCCTCAGCACGAAGAGGAATTTTTAAACTTAAAATTGAGAAAATTAAAATATCAAAGCCGAAAACTAAGATATTTGCTGCACCAGAACGCAAATGACACTGAATAAACATTTTTAATTCCATGGGGAGTAAACATTGGGAACGACAGTCCTTTAATTTAATTGAGGTTTATGGGTTACTATCCTCTATATTGACATTTATAATTGAAAAAAAATAAAATACATATTTATTCATAAAAAAAATTGACCAATCCAATGCAGAAATATTTTGAGATGAAAACATAAAAAAATCAGGTGGGTGAAATTTTTGGGTGGTCAGTGTATATAACAGCTGCACCATTTTATGTTTAAAACCAACGGCTGCATTAGGACATTATACAGAAACTTTCACGACGAACTGTACGGACACACAACCCCAATGATACAACTGTCCCCACCATTTACCTGGTAACATTCAAATACCACTGAGGAGACGTTTGAATAGAGATATTCCTAATTTATAACTATAATTTATCCTCAAATTTTGCTGCAACGACATAAGGGGGGATCCTCTTCCTTCAACTCCTATCAACCTCAGTATATAAAATATATGTAGTGAAGTCACCATTGTGGGGCTTAGTCCACCTAAAACTGTTTCACTGAACCATCCTCCGCCTACAGATGTGATGATGTGCAATCAGGCGTAAGTGGAGATAGTGATTAAAACTAAGTATCAGCCAATATTGGCACTTGAAACTGCATCCAGCTGCAGCCAGCCTCTCGACCGGGAAACAAGTGTTGCAAGGCTGTCTATCCGTCCTTGCTGTAAGTGCCACTTATTGTGGCTCAGCCTTATTGTCTTCTGTCAGAAGTTGAGTTATTGGCCCGTTATTGGCCACCCGCTGCCATATCCATTTTTCCAATTTTCTTCTTAAATCGAATATCCTTCTTGCCTTTTCGCCATGACATAATATCCTCCCTGTTGGAAACTAGATAGGCATAATCAAAAAAAGCTTAATAAAAGAATTATCTTATTTTCCTTTACTCTTCTATATTATATATACCGCCATTAGCACATACCTAATCAAAAAGTAAAAACAATTAGGATTTCGTTTATTAAATTATAAAGAAATGTGACAAATGTGGGTGATGTTTGGAGGGGATCGAAATGGAATACTCACCATAGCCTACCGTACAAGGAATGTTGGTTGCTATTGAAACGGAAGCTGGATGGGATTCCAGAGGCATTCCTGAACAAAGAGAAGATAACATTTTGACGTGTTCGCTCCAGGGATGAAACAAATTCATGATAAAGATGAATTTCCCATTAATACATTTCTATAGAGTGTTCTTTCATACATACAAAAACTTGAGTTTTTCTTTAATATACAACCCCCGAGATGTTAAGCGTTTGTGAAATTTCTTAATAACTTTCGTACGTTGAGAACTTCCTTTTATTTGTGATACTTTTGGTTTCATTTTCGCTAAATTATAAACGAAATAGTGTAGGATTTTTTTATAGTTTCATGAATTGAATGACTGAAAATTTAGCCCCAACTTTAATAGAACCGATTCTAATAGAAGAAATGACGGCATATTTATTGTAAAACTCTATTTTTAAATGTGGGGTTGTAGCGGGGTAAGTCTTGATTACAAGTTCTTTACAGCTAATTGACTAACTTTCACAGGATACAATGGTTAAAATTTTTTTAAAAAACTATGATCGGTAGCAACACTATTGAAATGCAGAAATGATTGTATAACTTTCTCAAACAGGTGCTAGATTGTAGTCATGTTTTAGTAGGAGTGAACCCTTCAAAATAATATGTGAGCGGGCTTGTTACTTAGAATCTTTGGAAGCATGCTGGCATTTTATTTTTTCAGGAGATTATGTAAAACGATAAATTATAATAATAATTGAAACATCTTTAAATGTAATAATTATAATTAAAAATACGATATTTTACGTATAACTAGACCTAAACGTATATTTATTTTACTATGCCCTCCTCTTAACCCTTATTACATTTTTGTTTTCCTACATCTCCAGTCGCTCTTATTATTGATTTCCGTTATTGAAAATACATATATGTATAAAGATTTGGATTGATTATCAAAACCAACTAGACTTCAGAAGATGTGAGTGACATCTTGAATAACCCAGTATACTTCCAAAAGCTACACTAAGTTTTTTTGTGTAGCATTAGGTTCCAGTTTTGTCCTATCGCTTGGTGATTTTATTATGGTCGCCACCATTTTCATTTTTCTGTTGTAATTAAAAAAAATCAATAAAATCATTGCCAGTATTGAATTGCTTAATGAATAATTTTCAAGGAACTTATTAACTCCCGTCCTGTACAACTCATGCCCTTTAAGTAAACACATGGTGTATTCCCGTCTGGTTATAAAACAAACACAATTATCATTTATAAATTTATGTATTCAATGATAAATAATTTATGGGGAAATACAGGTTAAAGTCGTTTAAAAACGTATAATACACTTTTTCCCTGTTTAAACCATTATTTACACATTTTCTATCCTTAAGCCTACCTGTACCTGGAGAGCAGTTTAAAGCAAATATTCTTTTGAATTACTTTATTTAATTATGTAACTTAAAATACCTCACGTGGATCAAAATGGCAATTTTCTACAGTACCTGAAAAAACAGTTTTATTGATTTACAAGTATGCATGATCCAAACAGATTATCTAATTTGATGGCCTTGGATTAAACCAATCCCAGGCCGTCCTGATAATACGATGCTGTTTCCAGCATGAGTCTCAAGCTCCTAAGGGCGGTGCTCTCATACATAATTCGGTTAACAGGTAAATAAGACGGCCATATTGGTGGGAAGGGCTAAATCCAATTTGTAAGGGCCTCCTCCGTGGCTAATATTGCCCTGATTTATCTCCCGGTCATCCCAGTCTAGCTAGTGGCTAGCTTAAGTCGGGTCTCCACCTTAAATTTATTGCTTTCGATATTACCTTACACTTTAATTCAATCCGTTATATACTCAATGTAGATATTACAAAATAGTTTTAGTTCATTTAGCCTATGCAAGTAATTATAAAGTCAGTAACTCGACAAATCAGAATGAAACAAATACAGAATAATACATTATAGTTTACAATTAATATGACTATAAAAACCTTCTAAGGTGTTAGTTACAGCTCTATGTATTATGTGCAGAGGATAAAAATCAAATAAATGATCTACAATGATGAATAAAAGGAAAATTAACAAATGGTAAGTCCTATAGAGATTTTATTTATGTTACCATTTTTTTAGTGTGCTACTAAAACGTACTGAATAAAATTAATGGAAAAATACTAACTAAAAGCGAAATAAGACGAATTATTTTAAAAGATGCTTAAATTAGCAAATTTTAATACGGTAAATTAGGTCCGATCAAATATTTGTATATTTAATGGCCTTAAGTTGTCTGGAAAAAGAAAAGGATGTAGAAATAGCGCTACGAACCTACCCTAATTCACTCAAATTAGCTCCAGGGCTGACAGCAGCAGAATGTTACGCTGAGTAGACAGTTCATCTCAACTGAAGTTACTTATATAGTTCGGGAAATGTTTAAATTGTCTAGATGTTTAGTTATGGTCACTGGGCTTCAATCTTCTTTATAGAAAATTATCAGAGAATACCCACCAGTATTTTCTCCAGTAAATTTCGTTGCTTTGGCATAAATTTTCTTATACAGTAGTAAATAATTTATGGGGAAAAATAAGACTGCCAATATATGTGATATGCACAACGTTCACAAAGATTCACAGCATATTTATTCGATTAGCAAAAATATTTCACTTGCGGTGACTGTCAAACCTCAACCAGGCCTTTCAAAGAGACAAAATGAATCCATAAAATGGCATACACCGATCAATATGTCAATAGTATTCAGTGTCACTAGAAAATTGAAGAATATCGAATATTTTAAAAGAGGGTGGATAACATTTAATGCAGTCAGTAATTATCTGATTTTAGTCCATTTAATCATAAAACAAAATGTGACTAAAACACTAATTTAATTTTAGTGTTATTTATAATTATTTAGGATAAGGTTTGATTTTCCCTTCCAACAGGCAACAATATTTCCTGAGGTTAGTTTGTTATTAGTTCCGAGGCAATTAGGACAAGAGGCATTTAGAAATTCCTCAAGGGTTGCATAGTGTTTTTATCAAAATTAAAATCCTTTTTGATTAAGTCATACTCTATGAGTGAATGAGAAATTGTAAATATGACATGAATGAGAACATTGATTGCAATTAGTAATTGCCGAATAAGGTAGATTGTGATTTAATCACAATAACGATTTTTGAACTTGAATTTATAATCAAGTCCAGTGTCTCTCTATTCTAGTCATTGTGAGCCACCTGTCTTACTTAGAAACTCTCTCCTCCTAATTTTCTGAGGACCATATAAACAGATAGATTGACAGTGCAATATAGACAGATATGTACAGTTCAATTTTATTTATTAATGAGATTCGTTGTACATATTTGAAAGCAATGTCTTTCTTATTGAATGAGGTTAGGTTAGGTTCTAAAGAAGTTGGTTTGATCGTTTTATAAGGTTAATATCGACGTAAAACCTTCAGGCCCAGAAGGCATCACGGTCATCTCGGATCATACTGCATGTCCAATAAAACATAATCAGTAACTGCCTTACCACTAGCCACTGCCTGACGTGTGGGACTGAGGTTTCTCCTGATCTCCAGCCGGTGCCGAGGGGTTCCTCTCAGAGGGTTCTGGGCTCAGCTCATAACCTTGTACAATCTTGGCCTCGCATTAGTAGACTCCCCAAATGAGTTAAAATGTATAGCGTTGATGACCTGAGTTTCGAATCGATATTAACCTTAAAACAAATCACACAAACTTTCTCAAAACACACCCGTCTGAATAACAAAAGTAAAATTCCTTAGGTTAAATGTCTGTAATATATTCCTAACCAAATTAGGAAGATAATGCCATGTCTGTAAGTAAAACAGAGAGTCTTTGACCTTAAACATAAGTCTAAATACTAGAAACCCCTAAACAATAGGAAGATGGAAATGGAATGAAATGGATTCTTGATAAGTCGAAAAATATGCCTAATGACTCTAAGATAACTAGAAATATTTTGAAATAATCTCTTATGAATTAATTTAACCTATATTATGTGGATTTAATAAGGCAGCTTGGAGAGAGAAGGGTTGACTGAGAAGAAATGCGGGCCAGGTGAGATAGGGAGGCACACTTCACTGATCCCTCACAAAGCCGGCTTGGTGGATGTTTCCTGCTCGTTGGGCCGCCACCGTTTGCTCCACCTACTCCCTCCCTCCTCCATCCTCACTTCCTTTTCCTCATTAGTGTCTACTGGGTCAACAGTACTCATGATTAATTTGAGGGGCGAAACACCCCCATTATTAGTTACGGGTGATAACTTTTTTTAAAAATTCTTCACCACAAATGGATTTTTTTATCAAACGAAACTGTCTTCATAATCCATTGAAAAATAAACAAAAGGTTTATGTATCAAAGGAATCTATCGAGAATTAGCTTCACAATCCAAAGAAGATCTGCAATAATGGAAAGTTTTCAAAATTGTTGGGAGTGAGGCGATGGAAACCATTCAAGAGGAATACTAAAACGAAGAGACTTTTCTTAACTGTGCATGGTTGAGTGGTAGTACCGCGGTCCGGGCTTGCGTTCGACGCTCCACCCCAGAAGAAGATGACAAGCTACCTAAACACGGTCAATATTCCTCTGAAGTATTAAATTAATTTATTATTAAAAACACTATAATATAGATAAGAACATTGCTTGTAATTATATCACAATTAAAATTGTTGTATAAATAAAAATTGCTATCGATTACATCAAACTGTGGAGTCATTCATGTTCAGTTCCAACGACGTTTCTTTTCTAGTAATTCATAATTCTTTATATTCTAAGCTTTCATGGTTCAATTCAGTGTAAGTTACATATAGGATACCACTAAAATATAAAGACGACATCAAAAAAGAGAAATAATAGGAAAAAATAAACTTCTGTATAATGAATTAAAAAAAATTAAAACATATATAGAAAATAGTGTACATTTATAAGAATTTGCTTGAGCATAAACTAAAATCACATATAAACTTATATAAACATGCACAGAAATATACACATAATAAACTTGATAAAAGTGTAGAGCAGCAAGCACCGAACAGCAACCGTGAAGAAGCATTACCTCTGGGGTCTGCGAAGAGGGTAGGCTTCAGTGAACCGTGAAACGAAAAAGTCCCTGGATCCCAAGTCCATCCCCAGGTTAATTCAATCCCACCTTGAGACTCGATGGTGTCTCCCTTAGTGGGAAATTAGTTTTTCCGCACTACATACTGTCCCACTTTAAAAATGTCTGTCCGTTTTTCTATTATTTATTCGCATTTATTTGTTCTATTTTCTAGACGCCTATACCAAAACCTGTCGAAGTGTCTTTTTTTCTTATTTATTTTATCCTTTCTCCTTCAGAAAACTTTTCACTAAAATTGCCGAAAATATGATACGGTAGTGGCATATAGGGCTGAAAATTATGCTATTCATTTTAGTTATTTAACTTTCGTTTGTTAGTTGCTACTGACATTCTCAAATTTTATGAAGTTATTTTCATGATAGAAAAAATTGACAAAGCGAGGTGGTTGTAATTTGCGTAATGGAGTTCCATTTGCATACCGGGTAGAGACCAAATTGTTATTGGAAAATTTTGCACCAAGGTAATTAAACGAACACAATAAATTTAAAAGGATAAAGTTTTGCAGATCCCTCTAATGGGATCGAGGAAAGGAATTGAATCCAAAAGTCAACTTAAATTTACAATATGTGGTCATGGAAACCTTATGTTGAATCACAGAATAGTACATAGAATACTATTAAACAGTACTCCATGCACTAATAATATAACACAGCATGATGGTAACCCAAAAATCCTCCATAAATAAAGCGTTATTATTAAAATAGTTAGGAAAACATTTAAAACACGATCATTTAAAATCAAATGATCTACACACGCTAAAAAAATCTTTACTACGAACGCGTATGTAGTAAAGAAAGACATACTAATACTTATTATTTACAATTCCTAGCACAAAAAGTCTGTTTAACCTGAATCAACTAACCACAGTAACAGAATCAATCTGCATTAAAACTAAATATTAGCAAAGGGTATAAAACTAAATACTAAATACCAATTAAATACACAAATAATGTAAACTATAGTGGATTCAATCTCCTTTAATAAACTGTACAAATATTCTTAACTTATCCAACTATATTTAATATTAACAAAACTAATCCACAACAACCATTTGTTCACAACACTACATGCGTAATAGCAACCCAAAACCTCTCTTCCTGATGTAGGGTTTCAAAGAAAAGACCAGTAGTTCTCTCCCCTTGCCGTGAAGTGGAATTGTGGGTTCACCTTTTTTAATCTCGTTGGTACAATTTATTTTGCAATACCACCAAACTACCCATTATGTTTTGCCTATTTTCTAACATATAGAAAACGTCAAACCCAATCAATTTTAGAACTAATACTAACGCAAAATACATACATAGCAATGTTGTTCAAAATCACCAACAAGTTCAAGATTACCTGAAATGTTAGACAACAATATAATACACAATCAGCTGAAAACCTGAATATTAGCTCATAAGAGAGGCCGAATATAGGAATTATTGCCTAACAAGAAAACAGATCAAAAAAAAAATATTACAATAAAAAATTCCAGTTAATTTATCATATAACTTTGTAAGTAGGTGTGACTGTATTAGAAGTTCTATTTTTCTTTTCTTATTTTCTTGCTAGAAGTTGTGTATAACCGGGAAATTATCTCTAGCCAAAGTGAAAAGACAAACAGGTTTCTACTATATTGACATATTTCCCACTTTCACTCATAAATTTTTAAGCCATCGTTGGCGTTCAACAACAAGCAATTTGCAGGTTCGATCCGATGGCCCATTTTAGCTGAGCCATATTTTTCTTTTGAATTCATTTATAATAACCACTGTATATCTAAATTAGGACACACGTGTTCTGACTAGATATAAAATGCGCACCTCAAATAATCGAAATCTACCTTCCAAGGACAAAACTATCTTGGTGCTTAAATTTTATTCGTTCTAAGTTTATTACCGTATGAATGAGGGAGTGAATTAAAATTGTAAATATGGTATGAATGAGAACAGTTATCACAATCACTTATTACGCAGATTGTAATGTTACGACAATAAAGAAGTTTAAAATTTGAATAATGAACAATTAAAGTTTTTGTCTAAGTTTACTTTTATTAAGTTACATTCAGTTTGATGTAGGCTTATTGTACCAGCCAAAACACCCAACACCCGGGTATTTAGACTGTACAAATGGACTGTGTAATATTGATTACCACACCAGGGAGATAGAGAAAGAAATTTGCATACCTGTTCCAACAATGTTCCTCTTACTTCTCGTTGTTGCAGCTCAGCACACAACCGCTTGACATTTCTTTCAAGTTATATAATAACGTTAATACAACGGGTCTAACAATGCCTCGCGAATAAGGCCCCGATATTTATCATAAATAAGATTTAATTAAGCCGACAAGATGGCTACAACACAGGTGACTCAGACCTCGACTCGATTTTGTCATCCCCACTCTACTCTCCACCAGATGGCATGTCTCTTCACCCAAAATGACGTCGCACTGGCGTAAACATTTATAATGATATATGAAATATCTATACTTAAAATACCAAGTAAATAATCAGGGCTTTTTTTTTTTTTTTTATATCATTGTTTTTGTACTGTGCATTAGAATGATTGACTGATCAAATAATGGATACCCAGGAAAAATTCTTGAACTATATATTAGCAATTAACTAGACACTTGATCATGTTTTATGAAATTGGCTGTATTCGTCATGATCTTAGGAAACGTAATCTAAATGTAAAATTTATGACTCTTGGCCAATCATGAGATTCACAATTGCCAGTAAACATGCGATTAGAAAACAAAAGTGCTCCTGATTTTGAGGGGGGAAAAAACACAAACCCTGAACATTATGTCTATATAGTAATGGTTGTTTGATGCTGTTATCACGCTAAACATCTAATACATTAATTCATGATCGTTCCAATTATTAATTATCGATGATGATACGCTAAACATTTATATATTTTTGCCCCAGATCAAGTTGAAAATTAATTCTAAAATGTTTATAAACCTGTTTGAACAAACTAAAGTATTTCTTTCATAACAAAAAGTGTATTTAATTTATATGATTTATTTTCTTAAAAGGTTATCTAAGAAAAATAAATCAGTCTAATCTCATCAAACGCAATTTTTGGGGTGTTATCGTACAAACGCTAACATATTTTACATTTTCGGTCTTATGTGTTTCAGTTTATTAAAATCTGCATGAACAGGAGGATAAAATATTCTATAGCTCACTTGTTTACTATATCATCACAAATGTTCTTTATTTAAGACGTGTTTTATTTCTTATATGATAAATATCGATTTAATAATATTATACCACTACAATGACCTATTTATTTTTTTATAATACTTTATCAGGTCCTTCTTTTTCACTTCATTTCCACCCAAAAAAACTCATTGCGATGTCCTAATAAATTGGATTAGAAGTTGTTAAAAAAATGGAAATCACAATTAAGAAATTCAAAGAAATAAAATACTGATTAAAAAATAAAAATATTCTCCGACGATTTTGTTTATTTAGATAAATTTTTTTAAGTAAAATAACATATTCACCTTGTGTCAGAAACAGGACATAGGACTTTAGAGGCTGAGAATCCTAGATAGATGGCCGAAAGCGAAAGATTTTAAGCCTATTAACAGTCAAAACGTTACTGATTAAAAATGAACACAATAGAGGCACCAGTTAAGAATAATTATCTGCATCATAAGAAAATTTCAGTACGAAATTGATCAATCACCCGATACAAAGCACCAATAAGTTGTTTTACTTATTTTTAAATAAAAATAAGGCTTAAATAACTTTAACTTTTTTAAAGCTTTTATTCTGGAATTTATTTACAAAACATATTACATTTTATAAAATGTTAGACAATATTTGTGACAATGTTTTTATAAGTCAAATTACATTGGCTACTGAAAAAGTGAACATAATAGTAAAAACAGGTGTGATAAGTATAAACTATGAATGTTTTTGGCTCCTTAAAGTGTGAATTCCTTTTAATAATGAGAACATCCACCACGTTTTTAAATCACTTCCAACAGCCATCTGGACACACTACCTTGCAAGTTTATAAAATAGCTTTCCGGTATGTTTTGCTATAGTTGTGTGATCCTTGAGGCTGCTTGATATTTTGGTTCTAGAGGTCATAGACGTCCCTAGTCACGATTCACTACAAATTTTTAATGGCGTTAAAGTCAAGGCTAAGTGCCGGCCAATCCAAAACATTGAGCCAGTGATCCTCAAACCATTGTTTTATGGACCGTGCTATGTGTATCGGTGCGTTATAGAAAACTATCTCTTCATCTTTACCTTCTAATAATGTAATAAACGGTAAAAGAGATTCTTCCAACACCAGTGATCAATAAACACGATTATAGTCTTGCTCTTTTCGTGGCAAATGTTATTAATTCACTACCTCAATGTGACCTTCGCGCATCTTTTTTTTCTCAGGTCGTGCCAGTGATGAATGAAACCATCAAGATTAAACTTTATTTTTCAACTAAAGATAATCTTGGACCGAATTATGCTTTCCTGAATATGTTTATGCCGTGATGTTCTTTGAGCGGCAGCATTGTCATAATTTTACAATATTTTAAATACCTGGTGTCAGTTATCAACTTCTGTATTAAGTTGGTAAGGGTATCCTAGGTTGAATGGTCTCACGACCTGAGCATAAGTAGTACCCGTTTTTGAGATTTCGCTCAAGACGTTTCGCACGACTGGAAAATCTAGGAGGCCTTTCAGTTCTTTTGTTTTTTCCGTAATTTTCAAGACCTCAATTCAAAACGTTGTTAACTACACCCTGGGAGCGGTTCAACTCATAAGCGATTTGCCTTGGTGTCGTCCCAGCTCTTTTTAAGTCGATTATTCGTCACTCAATTTCGCTTAGTTGAGCCTCGCTCGGCATATTTTAAAATATTAAACAACTCCAACGCTCTCTCATTAAAGTTCAAAGATGAATTTGATCGATATTCTGTAGTTAATATAAAAGTAAATTGAAAATAAACATTGAGTTCATATTTATTCACAACGCAAACAAGGTTTGTTGTCGTGAAATTATCAAGTGAAGCAGTGAATAACCTTCAAATACTTTCTGCCTATGCAATTATATGCTTAATCTAGTTTGAAATAATTGTTTTACTACGTTTTTTATTTATTTATTATTATTATTATTATTATTTATTATTATTATTATTTATTATTTATTGAGAGAGAGAGAGAGAGAACAACAATTTATTAAGATAAAATTACAATCTGCCTTTTATTAGGCAATGAGTAATTGAGATAAGTGTCATCATTCATACCATATTTACAATTCATCATTCACTCGCTCATCCATACAATATTTACAAACAGCCCAGAGGCCCCCCAAGTCCACATGGTTGTCACCTCCCTCGCATGCGAAGGAGGAAGCGGAGTCCTGGGGAGTCCCTTACGCCCCTATGCCAGCCGCGTCACTGGATAAGAGACAGCGGAGGCTGACCAAGAGCGCGAGAGCCACAGACGCTCAGGACATTATTAGAGAAACTGGCCATTGCCAGGACTCCCACTGTCACTTATTTATAGCAGGTCACGAGGCCACTGCCGTTTAAGTCTCCGAGGAGGATTATAGGGATGAGTGGTGCAGTGCAATGACTGTGCTAGGGAATTTGGGTGGTTGGATAGGTTACCATGGAATTTAATGAACTTGGAAGGGATGAGTTCAAGAATATAGGGTATATTCAGATCATTGTGTAGGGTTTTGTTGCTGACATAATA
The DNA here is from genome assembly GCA_930367205.1 of Acanthosoma haemorrhoidale. Lineage (NCBI taxonomy): Eukaryota > Metazoa > Arthropoda > Insecta > Hemiptera > Acanthosomatidae > Acanthosoma > Acanthosoma haemorrhoidale. The sequence continues at coordinate 31,947,691 of OV884012.1, forward strand.
AGGGGCATTTACTATTGTTCTCAGGACTTTTGATTGAAAGGATTGGATGCGCTCGATGTTTGACTTTTTTGCTGTCCCCCATTGCTCTATTTCGTATGTCCAGATTGGCTTATAACCTTGTAAATAAGTAGTTTGTTTTCTATTGAGAGGTGGGATGTCCTTCGAAGTAGTCTGTACAGTTGTCCAAAGCGTCTGTTTAGTTCTTGTCTTTTTAGTCTCGTGTGTGGGTTCCATGTCAGTCTTTTGTCGAGATGGAAGCCTAAATACCGTACTGTCTCAGATACAGGGAGAGGAATTGAATTTAAAAAGACTGGCGGACAGGACTTGCGGCAGAGGGTAAAGGTTATGTGGGAACATTTTCCTTCATTGACTTTGATTCGCCATTGGTTGCACCAATACTCGATCTCGTCAAGGTGTTTTTGAAGGTTTTGGGATGCTATATCAGGGTCTGGAGGGTTGACAGGACTGCAGTGTCACCTGCAAATGTGGCCAAGAAGGTATTAGGAGTAGAGGGGACATCAGCGGTGTATAGGTTATAGGGGATGGGACCCTGGACGCTGCCCTGTGGAACCTGCTTTAATGGGATAGTAGTTCCAGAATATTCCAAACCACAGCGGACTTGAAAGAAACGGTTTGAAAGGTAGGATTGTAGGAATAGGAATAGGGTTTGCGGTAAATTTCCTTTGAGTTTGTAAAGCAAACCTGCGTGCCAGACCCTGTCAAAAGCTTGAGCTATGTCCAGAAAGGCAGCAGTGCAATACTGTTTGGTTTGAAGGGCTGAGGATATGTGATCAACAACGCGAAGGCCTTGTTGAGCTGTGGAATGTCGTTGGCGGAAACCAAACTGGTGAGTAGGGTAAAGGATTTTGGATTCAACAATTGGAAGTAGGCGTTTTAATTGGAGTTTTTCAAAAATTTTTGAGAGGATAGGGAGTTGACTAATTGGACGGTAAGATGAGGCGTCATTGGGTGGTTTGCCGGGTTTGGCGAATAGGACAATAATGGAATGAGTTACGATCCAGACATGGCCCGAACCAAGCAAACAGCGAGGAAGTCCACCGGAGGTAAAGCCCCAAGGAAGCAGCTGGCCACTAAGGCTGCAAGGAAGAGTGCTCCCACCACCGGAGGAGTTAAGAAACCGCACAGGTACAGGCCTGGAACAGTCGCCCTCAGGGAGATCAGGTACCAGAAGAGTACCGAGCTCCTCATCAGGAGACTTCCATTCCAGAGACTCGTGAGAGAAATTGCACAGGACTTCAAGACAGATCTTAGATTCCAAAGCTCTGCAGTTATGGCCCTCCAAGAAGCCAGCGAGGCCTACCTCGTGGGACTCTTTGAAGATACAAACTTGTGCGCTATTCACGCCAAGAGGGTCACCATCATGCCCAAAGATATCCAGCTAGCTCGCCGTATCCTTTTACAAATTTTAAAAATATTTCAATCAATTAACTATTGAGTTTATATTTTTCACAGGACTGAATGTGATGAACCTTGCAGTACAACACATTTTCTTATTGAATGATCACCTCTGAAAATTGACTGATGAATTTTAAATTTTCCACGAAATCCCAACCACTAATTGCCTACCATCCCATTCTCTATTTGCTAAAACAACATATTTGTAATTAAATAAATTTTCCAAAATAAGTAATAATGTTTATAAACATGGCTTTTTCCCCATACTTGTTTTCTATTATTATTTTTTATAATCAATCGCTTTATATATAACTTGGATAATTTTATATGATTTCAGCCTTTTAATCTTTTAAATTATAATTTTGAAAACAAATGGAAATTAATTAGTATGTGGGTGGATCTTATGTTATAACCCCTAGAGAAATTGGATTAAAGCATTAGAAAAATAGAAACTGTTGGTGGCTATATGGCTAAAGTTAGGCTTATTTTATTTACTCTCTTGGTTTATATACCTCAGTAAAATATACTATTCAACTGAATAAATGTAAACTCAATTGAATTTCGTATGTTATATTACGCTCGTCATTAACCGGTTAAGAGTACTATGACGCATAATAAAGATAACTTTTTTACTAACATCAATATAAACATTTTTGCATTATGTATTTATATTTGTTGTAACCTTCATAAAATAAATAAATATTATATTGCAACAGTAAACTTCACTTAATTGGTTGTGGGATTCTTGAAATACATGGTAAACATATACACAAAGAACTGTCAGGCACTGGGATATGCAAATTAGTTAAGGATGGGATATTATTCTTGCAATTCCAATACATATCCAATCTAGTACCAATGAATATAGAACTGATAGGGATCTATATAGAGGTGGTGCAAGTCTCAGACCAGCCTTTGAAAGCTGTCCAACTCTCGAAAGTCTAAAGAGAGAAACGTGATCTGCAGTCCAATGCCTCCCAACAGCTCAGACTTTTTTACTTACTTTCATTGATTTTCTAAGGTTTCATCTCAAGGCACAATTATCCTCCTTATGTATTCTAAGGCATTTATTGGTTCACTTTGAGCATTAATGTTAATACAGTTTAAAATTATAATTCACTTTTTTTGTGTTCATTTTGACCAATTTTTTTGAATTTGACTGAAATTTTAAAAGTTAATTACAAAATACTTCAAAATGTCCTGATATGTTTGTGATTAAAATGACATGATTTGGAAGTAAAAAGAAAGATGCTATGTCTTGCTGCTCCTTACGCTTAAAGTTAGGATTTTTAATAGTGAAAGATACATTAGTTGAAGTAATGAAACAATTTTACACATGCTCCTAGAAATGAATGTTTTTTTAGATAGCAGATATAAATATATATCAATGCAATCCAGTGTTAGTAATTGTTTCTGCAGTAATGTTTAATTTTTGTTTGAAGAGGTGAATTTTAGTTTAAAAAAAGATTCTAAAATAAATTAAAATATTTTAGATTTAACAATATCTTGTAGTATTTTTTCACATTTTCTCAACAGTCAGTAAAAACTGACAAGATTTAGATTACTAACTAATGCCGAAATGTTAATTGTGAGAGAATCTTAGAAAATCAGAATTGTTTGCAGAAGAATGTTCTCGGAAAATAGTTAGTCATTAATGCCTACTTAGGAAGAATAAAACTCCCTACCAGTATATCACATATACAAAATAATAGCAATTACTAGCAATTGGTCAGTTTTTATAAAGATGCCTATCGTCTTGCGGTGGCATTAACTACACAGCTTAAAAAGTATTTGCTCATTCACTGACGATAAGTTTTCTTCTTTGGTAATATGTTATTGCAAAGTTCCTCTTGTTGACGTTCAGTAAAACCTGATGGTTAAATTGCTTTCTAAAATTGCTTATTGTCAATGAGCTTCATAAACCTTACTAGAAGAGAAGAACAAAATAGCCTTGTGTCCTGGCTGGAATTCTATCGGAAATAGAAGACAGTTAATAAATTGCCCTGGACAGTCCGACAAATAGTAAACAAGTTGATTTCCACACCATTAGTCTCCTACTCATGATGCTTCCTTGTTTCGTTTGATTAGGTTTATTGCATATAGCGTTCATTGTGTGGTTAAAATATCAAACAAACGTGAGAAATACCTTCAAGTCTAATCATTTTTAAGATAAAGTTGGTCAACCAGGAGCTATGTTTTCATCCGCTCATCCTTTTGTACAGGCTATCGCTTAAGGAATTTTGAGTACCCATTTCAAGCTAAAGACATGAAATCCCTCATCGATTGTCCCAATTAATTTAAAAAATACTTAGAAAATGTAATCATTAAATATTAGAGTAGGAAAATTATACTTTTCTATAATTTTTAGTAAGGTATCTATGGTCTTAAAGCCCTCATCGCAATGAACAGCCCACAGATAAATGATTGGTGTCTCCATAATTGAAATCAGGAAAATCTGGATTAACCCTCATTCATGTACAGATACGATTTTTGTTTTTATTCAATTCAATAAACCAGTAAACGTGTGAAACCAACTTTTCTGTCGGTGATTCTTTCGGTGATCTGACCTGGAGATCCGTTTACTAAATCATTAAAATATTATTATGTTTTATTACTTCATATTATCAATTAAATATTTTTTCTAGTAGAGAATCAAATCAATGAATGACGTTGTTTTTTGTGTTTGATATGTAATTAGGGGTATTGCTTTTTTAACTATGATTGCACAAAGAAATTAAAACATAAAGTATGATTTACAATTTCAACTCAACGTATTTTTGATTTTTGATTAGATTTGCCACTATCGTGTTCATCATTGGATGCCCTAATGATCTTAAAAATTGAAATAAATTATTACTTTACTTGATAGTCGATTTGTTTTTTATTTTCTTGAGAAATGTTACAAATTTGAAATGAGATTTTAGTTAGTAGTGGGTACTATAATCAGACTAAGCTAATCTCAAGAAATCGGCCATCAAAATCATTTTTTAGTGTTTTAGCAACTCTACAGCATTCGAGAGATGCTATTTTGTTTAATAGTGATGCTATTAAAGTGCTGAAAACAGAAGCAGGTCCATGAAAGATAATCGGATGACAGTAATTGCAAAATTACACTAACACATTACTAGTTTCCTAGTATATTGAGTACGGCGTAAAATTTTCGATCTGGGCTCATTTGTAATTGTTTAAATTTTTGGGCGAGTATTATGACAAAACCTTATTAAACTATTGTGTTTAGTTAGCCATAATTAAACCCTTAATTGTGAGATGCATCGCACCATGATTGAACTCTTTAGAATAGTAATAGTGGAGATCAGCAATATTCTCTCTACGTTATCAGAATCGGATCCGTTAGATCATCCCCAAATCCCCCCTACTTTTGCTGCATTTGTGGGTCACGTGCTTTCTCCGGACCATTATGGGGGGATTGCTTCCTTGAAAAGGGCATTTTTTCTTTTAAAAAACCAGTAATTTTCTGCTCTATTAATTCCAGCTGATATTTCTCCTCTTTTTGGTGGAGACATTTTTTCTTTCTTCTTTGTTAACCTTTGCAGAATCATCGGGTAAAAATTATAACTTTTTTTATAAGTTAATAGAAAATGACTTTTAATGCTAAAAATTTTTGAATTTTACTAAATACAACTAGTGGATCTAAGAATAAATAGCCTGTCCATTTCTCTTTTCTTTTTTTCAATAATTTTATTTATAACATTTTTAAGAACTTTGGGGGGGGGGGTGATCGGCAACCTTTGATGGCCATTTTAATGGCATTTTGTGATTATGATTAATAAAATCCCACAACACATTATATTTATATTATATATTTTATATATTTATTATTAATCAGAGCGTGGAGATTCATTTAAGTATCTTATTTAAGATAGTGATAATATAAATAGTAAATGTAATATATTTGGTGTTATTAATTTATTGTTATTGGCCAATAAAGTCAATACTTTGGTTAACGTAGTAAACTTTATGTTAATGTAATTTTTATGTAAATGCTTATGTAAATTTAGTGTATGTTTCAAATAGTTGTTGTTACAAATTAGATAAATAATGTCAAAAATTTGATACATTTAATTTAATACCTTTCTAAAAGTTATAGGAAAACATTTTTTGATTAGTAAGGCTATTAACTTATTAAATAATTAATTACACTTGCTAAGTTTTTAAATGCTTAATGTAGTTTAATTAAGCAAATACAATTACTAAATGAAAAGGAAAACAATGGTTTAGTCAAGTAAATAAACTGACAAAAACTTATACATAAAAAGTAATGGAGTACCACTACATAACACTAACCTATCAAAAAACTAATCGAATATTTCCCATAAATATTCCAAGAAAAGACAAAATATAATTATTAAAATATAAATAATAATGCCTACAATATTTTTAGCAGGTATTTTATAAAAACTGACAATTTTCAAAGATAAAGGGGATTTTTTTTGTACCCAATGTCTTCAAATTATATAATAATAATATTCTGAGCCTTTTCGAGTATGCAATCTGGCATGAATGCTGTGAAAGTCACTTACACACACGCAAAGGTAAACATGGGGTCAGGACCCTGAGTGTGCATTCAGGGATGGAGCTGAATAATCTATTACCGGTGCAGGGCATCGGTTCGAGTTAGGACTTGCAGTTTTCCCTTTGAGGGAGTTAGCCAACTGTTCGGAGTTTACCTTCAATTTGACTTTGAAAGTGTACTCAATCAAGTGCTGGCCGTCATTAGTGTGGAACAAAGCACCTATAAGTCTTTCTTCTATAAAACGTATGAAGAGACGGCTTCTGTTTCGAGTATATTAAGTAAAGTCAATTTATCCTGGACAATTAAATATAATGATAATACAATATTATAACATTGAGTTGTATTTAAATTTTTAATGTGTTTTTAACAAGCTTCAGTAAAAACAATCTGATCGGTTTTACATTTTACAGCTGTATTTAACAACATCCTGGATTATGCTTTTGGGTTTGATGAAGGTTGAATCATATTAAAATTATTGTTCATAACATTTGTTATTCCATTATGAAAGTTTTTTTGTTTAAAAATTACAACTTAAAAGGATATTTAGATTACTAACTAATGCCAAAATGTTAGTGAATCTTAGAAAATCAGAATTGTTTGCAGAAGAAGGTTTTTGGAAAATAGTTAGTCATCAATATGTACAGATCTCGGCTTCTGATAATTGCTTGCTAACTGGAATATCACTATACACTCCTAATTATGAATAAATAGCCAATGAAATGATTTGCCAATGATTGCTTTGATTTGTGTACAGAAAATAAACTGAAATATTCTATACAATATTGTGTATGAATTATTTATTATTGGTTTTACATGGAAATATATACAATACCAATTATAGGTTAAAATTATATTTTTTGGAACTAAATGTTTTTTTTTTGTAAATTATACTAACCATGTTCAACTATAAATCTTTATCGCACAAAAAAATGGTGCCCATAGCTAACCCGAGAATCTAAAATGCATTCTTACAATATAAGGTAAGGGTACCCTGTTGTGGGGGTTCAAGAAATAAAATGATTAATGGAAAATAAAGAAACAATATTTATATGTAAACAAATTTTACCATCGCAATTAAAAAATTAAATATACATATTAACATAAATAGATAATAAATAAAAATCAAACGTGACAGGGCCCTAAGACTACGTTTAGTGTTGCCTGAAAGTACGGTAAGAGCCGGGAAGTGATAATGACCACAAGTATATTAGAGTTTTAAGAGGTGATTCAATTTTCACCTGGGCCTTCGCCATTAGGACAGCAGTGTGACCGTGAGAACCTTTACTAATGGGTCATTATCATCAAATAGCATAACTTTATATGGACTTGACCTGTTCCGACCACTAAAATGTCATTACATTGATGCCTTAAACACTTCGGGTGCTTTTATTACATCGCGTGTTTCTCCGTTTGGACTTCACGCACAATTGTTTTTTTTTTCATTGTGTAATAATGTTACTGTATTTTCTCAGATTTTTTTTTGGATTAGATTCAATTTAAATTTGAGCTCCTGCAATTACGCTATATTTTTTTTTATAACAAAACTTATAAATAATTTTATAAATTGTCTGAATTGTCTAGTAAATATTTTACGCACATCGTATCAGGACTAGTTAAGCAAACTAAAGCAATTATTTGACACTAATAAATCCGAAAACTAGAAGGGTATTAATGCCCATTCGTTGACCAGTAGTTATGTGGATCACGCTAAATCTGGTAGAAAAAACATTTATGACTGTCTTTGCTTGATTGTAGTAATTAAAGCAATAAAATTTCCTTAACAAACGCTTGTTGTCATCATTGAGGAAAGGGTGTTTTTGTTGTAGGTCCACTTTGTTGATAAATTACTTAATACTGTTATGTTCTGATAAATACTAATATTCAACATGACATCTATTTCAGCTTGGCTTCCTCGTGCGACCTGTCCACCGATGGCCTGCTCTTGGAGAGAGCTATACGTGCCAACGATCCTGTCCGCGTCAAGAGGATCCTCAACGTCCACCACGACAAGTTCCAGGTATGACACTCAAAAATATTTTTACATTAGAAAAACTGAGCATTGCCAAACTGTTTAAAATGCTCTACATAATTGAAATATATTTGGGTAATTCTCACGTAAGTCTCATCAGGAGTAATCAACAACAACTTTTGAAAAGTGAGGTTCACGAGTTTTTTTTGCATTATTCTTTGTTTCATCATTCCCTCACCACCATTCCCTCATATAAGTTTTTAGTGAGGGAATTATGATTTATCAGGAAATGGTTTTTAACAGGGTAAGCTTTTTTTTGTTGTTTGGTTTAGCTAATTCTTGAATTGATGCTGCGATCTTGTTGTAGGGTCAAATAATGCCAAGAAAAAAGAAGTTAAGCGAAGAAGAAGCTAAATTAAAAAAGAAGAAGTATGATAGGAAGCGTAGGGAGAAAACGAAATCGGATCCTGTAAATCTTGAAACACTTCGCGGAAAAGATAGATTAGAATAGCTAAGGAAAAAAGAAAAACTTACATCCACCATGAGTTCCAGAGAAGAAGGCAAAAATGAAAAAACTGGAAGAAAAATAGCCAACCTATAGAGACAGAAAAGCGAAAGTACGTAAGAATCTAGCAAAATCGTTAGACGAGACACAATCTCCTAGCCCAGGACCGGGTATTCAAAGTAATAATGAGGTTAGGAACATGGCAGCTATTCGAAGAAGGCAGCAATTAAGAAGACGTAGAGGAAAACTTTATGCAAAAGTAACTAGGTTACAGGAAAGATTGAAAAATGAAATAAGAAATAAAGTTTCGTAAGAGATGTCAAAGACAAATCAAGAATGATCAGAAGTCTCCTGAAGCTAAAGTTTCAGCACTATTGAAGAACGTCCAAGTTGCTGAAGTTGTAAAAAAGAAGCTTCTTTTGTCGGAAGTTCGGAAACAACTAAAAACCAGGTACAATAACTTGAAGAAACATATTGAGAAGAAGCAACTCTTTGAGATTATAAACCAGATCTTTTGAAGAAGAATAAATTGCTGCACTTATAAAAAACGTTTCTCAGACACGAAACATACAAAAAGAGCGGCTCCAGGAAAATAAATGCTAATTTTATGAAAGTTAAAAAAGATGTAGAAGATTTTTTGGAAAAAGATGAGAATTCCCGGATGTGCCCTGGAAAGAAAGATTTTGTTAGTTCTAAAGGAGACACAAAACAAAAAGTGGATAGTTTGACACTATGAAAAATTTGCACAAAAAATTCCTGACCATGGTTAAATATAAAATAAGCTTGGCAACATTTTGTAGACTTCGACCTTTTTGGGTGACTTGGGCGAGCTTAAAAGACCAAGACACATGCAAATATTCAACTGATGATAATTAAATTGCATGAGAATAAAGCATTGGCTTACTGTAATCTAACAAGATTTCTAGCCATGATAACATGCAATGTCCATTTAACTAAATGTTTGTTACGAGAATGTGAGGGTTGTTCAAACAAGATGGTGAAATATTATCTTCCACAGCCAAACCGAATAATGACCTATCATCAGTGGATGTATGAAACTGCATCCTACGAAAAAGATGGAAAGATGGAGACAGTACAAAAACCCGTTAAAAAAGCGATCAAGGTTCCACTAAGAAAACTAGTGCTCCAGTTAAAAGAAACGTTGCCTTTATTCCTTAAACATGTTGCCACGATAACGCACCAGTATCAGACCATCTCAGAACATAAAATGAATTTGACTGACAATGAAGTCCTTATTCATGTAGACTTCAGTGACAACTATTGTTGCAAATATAACGAAGAGATTCAGGCAATTAATTTTGTAGGGGCAAGACAACAAGTCACGCTACATACAGGAGTGATATATTTACGTGACAAAGATACCGTTGAATCGCAAACTTTTTGTTCTCTTACGAATGATAACAGGCAAAACACTTTGGTGGTATGGGGGCACTTAGAACCAGTTTTTAAATAGCTTAAAAATCAGAATTTAAACATTTACAGAATACATATACTAAGTGATAGTCCTGTCAACCAATACAAGAACAAGTTCATGTTCCATATTGTGTATCGTCATATAAATGATTTATTTCCGGGTACGACATTTTTTTCATGGCATTATTCAGCACCAGGCCATGGCAAAGGTGCACCTGATGGCGTAGGTGGTACTTTAAAGAGAACTGCCGACAAAGCAGTAGCTGAAGGCCAAGACATCGTAGATTTGAGTTCACTCAAAGACATTTAGTTAGCTAGATGTTCTTCAATAATCCTCTTTGAAGTTACCACTGCAAATATCGCAAAGGTAGAATACTTAGTTAAACAGTCACACACCATCACTGCACTGCATTCCGTGGAACTCAAAAAATTCGCCAATTTGTCTTTACTGGTAATCTCCTGGAGTTTAGAAGCCTTACATGCTCTGAACGTGTAGGAAAATGTAGACATTTTCACCTGGGGTATTACTCATCTTCAAATCCTTGCATTCAAAAAACAATACGTAGTAAAGTACAAACACAAACCAAGTCACATGGTGCACATTTATCGAATGATGTTATTTGTACAACATATAACAATTCCACTTATAATATAGGTGATCATGTCCTTATCAAATGGGATGAAAAAGTTTATTCGGGGGAAATAATATCAGTTTTCGAGGAGTTCTTTAATAAAGTGTATGAAAAGAGGAACCAAATCTTGGAGATGGCCAATAATCAAGGATGAACAGTTGTATGCCTTGAATCAAATTCAGCAGAAGATCAGGCCACCAACATTAATCAAAAAGGGATGTTATTCCGCAAAGGAAATAGACTAAAATAGCTAACTGAGATGGGACTGTTTTAGTAACTATGAGACTGAATAGATAAAAAAAGAACATTTTGTTAGGAGATTTTCAGTTAAATAATTTTCATTGTTTCGTTTATTTTGCTCGAGAAGCTATTGTTTTACTATCTTTAAGACTAAATAGTATAAAAGGAGAACTATACTCCGTTGGTAAAATGCCAGCTAAGTTAATGTTGTGCTACAGCAACTTTGTGATTTTCTGTTTCAGCTAATGTGAGAAAATAATTTTTGATTACTAAATAAAAAAATAATTTTAAAATAATCAACTTTATTTTCAAAGGTTAATAAATTTATTGTAATGGTCATTCCCTTCACATAAGTCGTCATTCCCTCACTTTCATTTTTTTATATATCTTCATAATCCTCGTAAAACACATTTATTCTAGGGAACACTATATAATTACAATCTTGTATCATCAGTACCAAAAAATTCATGGAAATTAATTACAAATTCATTTCAATATTACTTGTCAGTTTATGATAAAACCGAATTTCAGGATTTCATGAGAATTACCCATTTACGAAAATGACAGTAGAGTGCTAAACTACAATCTTGCTGTCTCATTTGGGAAGTATACTTTTTTTTCTAAAATCCCTAGAATATTAACTCCAAAAATATTATAAATACAAATTATATTTAATTTCAATAATATTTTCTTTTTTCATATTTCAGCTAGTGCTTTTTTTATGAAGCGATTTAAATGGTCTAGATAGTTTTTTTATGCTCTTAGATAGAGAAATGTAGAATGTAGAATTTCATCAAATATTTTGTTATGACACTAGTCTTTGATTCATATAACAATTCCACACTTTGGCTCCTTCTCTGGTGTCAATAGTTGCTGAAATATTTCTCGTAGTAAACGCACTTCAACATTAAAATATTTATTACCAACTAAGAACATATTCATCACTGACATTAGAGGCTGAATAATTCTCGTCAGGTAGTGAGTGAGCTATCGAAATTAATAGAACAACTTTCATCCCTGCAATTTTATTACTAGTACCATACATTCGTTTGGCAAGTAAATTAAATTTAATTTCCTGATTGAATTGGTGCTCTTGCTGAATCAATTGGTGCTGGAACTCCAGAATAATCGGTCCAATTATTGTGTTACAGAATTACTTTTCTAACGTTAATTTGTTTAGCTGAATTTGGAATCTTCATTTACGTAATTCATTTAATTCAGCAGCAATGGTTAGTAGATCTATTGATACATACAATTAACATACGAATACATTTTATCTCTCTCTCTCTCACTCTTCTCTTTTCATCTAACGGTGTATTGCGATGTTGAATTAACAAATTGCTTTTCGTATTTGTTAGTAGTGGCGGTGTAGTAGTAGTCAATTACTTCACTCGTTATTATCCATTGAGATGACAGTAAATACGATCAGAAAATCTATTAGCTCAGTATTGAGAAAGAAGAAATAAAAAATATCACACTACATTAAAAAAATATTTAGTAATATCATATAAGAAACACGTTTTCTTGTTTCCCATTCAAGACGATGGCATCCGATACAAGTTTAGAAGCAATTAGAGAAGAAATGTTTTGGGAGGAAAACCAGACTTTGATGAGTTATAGAAAGAAACGAAAACTTCTCCGAAAACTGCTTTCAAGGTTTATAAATCTGAGTTGTTATTTTTTGCAACACTTTTATCATTATTGATTTTTCTTTTCAATGACTTTTATGTCCCGATTTTCGTACTGAATCATCCGATAAGATTCATGGAAAAACTTATTTTTTCTTTAGCCATTTCCAGGGATGTTGGACAAAATGGGGTACTAAACCACATATAAAAACCAAACTATACTTTATTTAGAAGGAAATGGGCAAACGTTCTGAAAAATAATTAGGTTGTATGCTGAATTAAATTATTACCTAATTTCAAATGGCTATTAAATATTTCAAACTTTATATCATGTTGACATATACCGTTTATCTGCAGTATTTTGCTATTTGGTCCTGGTGTTAAAAAAAAAAAAAAAAACATTTTCACCTGATCAGTTCTGTCATTTAAACTTTTCCCAGTCCAATGAAATTTTTCTAATCCTAGAGTGATATAACTGATAGAGGCTTGGTACTCTATTTTTTATCTGATAAAATAACATAATTTACCATTAACGATGCACCTTTCCATTTCAACATGTTCATGAATCAACGAAGAGCTCCTGTGATCCCAGAAGAAAAAAATGAGCATGACTGATCAAAGTGTCCATATAACTATTAGGCTATAAGGATTTCCTAATTTAAAAAAAAAAACAATAACAAATTGGAATTGTACATATTGTATTAGTTTGATTTTTTAGTTATTAGAAAATAAAAAAGTAACTATTTAAAAATAAATAATTTTACAGAAGCAAGTATTATAGATCTTACATTTAACTTTAAATCTCAGGATGGTTGGATTAACTCCTGATTGAACAGTTTAACAACTTAAATATAAATGCCTTATTTGTTCGGTTCCGTCATCTTGACTATTTTTTCAATAGTATCTCTTCTATATGCAGCTTTTAAATATACTTATAAATGATGCTAAACACTAGTTTATATTCTCACTTTAATAACCATAGCTATTTTGCAAATGGGAATGGGACATGGTGATTTGATGGACTTCCGTATTAAATCCTGTGCCTGTACGGTGTCTGATTCCTCAAAAGGCAAAATGAAGAAGGGAAAAATAAACTTTGGGAATCCTATTGAACATGGGGTCCCTTTGGTAGTAGTGACTTATTGGATCGTGAAAACCATCGATTTGGTCCTTTTTAATTAACTGCCCCATCCCTTTGACAGCGCTCAGGACTGCCGAGAACAGAGAGACGAATATATAATATGACTTTATAAAAATAGAAGAAAGGGCTGTCTGAAATGCAAATAAGGTGGCTAAGACAGTCAATAAAGGGGTGAGTTTATTTTTCCAAGGGCCCCGGTATCCCCTCCCAGCCTCCCTTTGTAGTCTGCATGGTTGATACATAATGCCGATGCTCCCCCAGGGCGATAGCCTCGCTCCATTTGCTCCAAGCCCACCCTTGGAGGGATTTTATGTAGCATTGGTGGATCAGTGTTCCCAATGTCTCGTCGCTGAATCTCATCCCAGACTCTGCCTGTCCTTCACCCCTAGAGGTCGTACAATACATAAAATAAAGTAGTCAACATGCATATAAAATGTATTTTCTACAAAACAGATGTATGAAAATATCAATGAAACACGTTAAGTTTAAGCTAATTTGATGTACATAACATTAATAAATTATCACCCAAAGAAAATATGTACTGGTAGGATTAAGACAAACCTGGGTCCTCCCATTCCCATGTATCTGTAGGGGAATTACTTAACAAGTCCTGTAGAAGTGAATAACCTCCTAACTGAAATCCTCTTCGATCAAATTCTCGCAATGGCTGTAAGCGACGTATTACAGATGGGTGAGAAGGCTGAAATTGGGGGCACCATGTGACTCCTTAATTTAAAGTTATCAAAGGTGGTATTACGATATTATTTGCACGTATAAGATTTTTATATATATTCGTCAATTTTCGTTTTAGTATAGGTAGATTCTTTGGACCAAAGATAAACAAAATAAGGAGTAATCTTTCGTTATTTTCTTGGCAATATGTATATGACATAAAAATATCGTGGCCATTAAAACACATATGACTATCGTGTATGAATATAATTATGTGTGGATTCAATTAAAGTTACGGAAATTATAAGAAAAAAATTAAATGGGGAAAGTTGGTCCCGTTACATATGATTTTAAATTTTGATTTTCTTTTTAATTTATTTATCGCATTAGATGAAGTACTGAAAAACGATGATTTCGGTGGACTAACAATTAACTGTGCGCTTTTAATATCGTTCGATCTAATTTTAATACTTTTCGTTAGCAATATTTAATCTGTATGCAGGTGACGTCTCAGTGTGGGTTTAATCCCAGGTAGTCTGGATTTTTCCTTTGGGCAGACCAGGTGTTTTGGATTGGAATCGATCTAAAACGTAGGGAGGTCCGCGCAGGATTTTTTCCTTGGATTTTTCCAAGGATTGCCTCCGCAGCTTCCCTCAAAGCTTCGAATAACACCACCCGCTAATATGCTTTTGTCACCCATTTCAGAAGTAGTTAGTCAAGATATGGGTATGTTATGTCTCTAATTAATCATAATTTAAAATGTAATTTATTACTTCTAATATTGATCAACACGTTAAGGTCATTAGTTTGATACCATTTTATATATGCTAAGACTAATTTAATACAAGCAATTAATTAGTTAATGACAATTCATTATATTCCAAAGAGTGGAAATTATCATGATTAGGATTTTCTTAGTGTCAATTATTGCTTACAACCAAAATATCATACTTGTGGAGGTAACCGGGTGAACACAAATTTGTTGACAGTTTACACGGCATTTTTTTTAAAAATAAGACTAAAGTACCAATGGATATGCATTATTAATCAGGACGTTTAGATCTGTAATTCGATATCCTCGTTATCATTAATTTGTTTTTAATTACTAATTAATCTTGACTGAGGCATCAGCCGTCGTTCACGATACATAGCCGTTCTGAGCCAGACCTGATAGGTGGCTCAGAGCCAAGACCGGTGACCCGCCACTGGAATCCCACCAGCGCTACGTATTTTATTTTATTTTTATTTTTTTTTCAACTAACAAAAATCTTAGCTAATGACAAAATGAGATTTTATCAGCAGCTAATATCACAAAATAAAAAGAAAAGATCTAGGTCCTTAGGTCCAACTCCGCCAACGTCGCCAGTAAAGCGAAAACCCAGACGCTCAAATAGGAACATCCCTATAAACTCATCTGCTGCCAGCTCTATGGAAGATCTACCACCACTTGCCAGCACTTCAAAAGAAGAAACTGTAGCAGAATCTCCATTCTTCACACCGAATAGCTTCGAGGTACTGAGAAATAGCCAACCTGACGACATGGAAGTTATTCAAACACCAACACAGCCCAAGCCGCCTGCTATATTCGTAAGGAATATTAGCAATTTCAAACTATTATGCTCACAAATGAGCAAAGTTGTAGGTACCGGAAAATATACGTGCCTCAATCGCTCTCGGGATACAAAAATTTCCCCAGACACTCCGGATACTTATCGAGCGATCATTTGGAAGAAACCAATGCAGACTTCCATACATATCAGTTGAAACAAGAACGATCACTTCGAGTAGTGATAAGAAATCTGCACCCGACCACACCAGCTGATGAAATTGAAGACGAACTATCAGCTCTGGGATTCAAAGTTCGGCAAATAACCAACGTTTTACGTGAGGACAGACAACAAAACGAATCCACCAAAACGGCATTACCGTTATTTTTTGTAGAATTCGAGCGGACACCTGGCGTTGAGAAAATTTATGACTTAACAACCCTGTATTACACAAGAATACAGGTCGAAAAACCTTACCCCAATAGAGACATCGTCCAATGCCATAATTGCCAGGCATATGGGCCCACAAAATCGTATTGCCACCACCCTCCTAGGTGTGTAAAGTGTAGTGGGCAGCACAAAAGCGAATTGTGCAAAAAGCCCCTAAAATCGCCTGCTGTATGCGTGCTCTGCCAGCAAGACCATCCGGCCAACTACAAGGGCTGTGAGGCCTATAGAATCCTCAAGTCCAGGAGCGAGCAACGTCGCCGGCCAGAAGAAGAGAAGCCAGTAACAGGTAGCTCAAGAAGCGCCCCCACCAGAAATTTGAGGCCTTCAGTCTCTTTTGCTGATGCCGTTCGGAACAGAGAGCAGTCACAGGCACTGCCCACTTCTCGTCCGCAAGTCATTCCGCTCATCCCGCCAACCAGCAAACCCAATCCCATCCTCAACCACACATCTCGCATATTCCTTCACCTCCAAGTTCTTCAGATCTCACTAGCCTATTAACATCATTCCTTACAGAATTCAGAACCCTAATTACCCCTCTCATTTCCCTTCTTACAAATCTTGTCTCCTACCTTATCCCCGTTAAACAAAATCCATAAGTGGATCCTTCTGACTCCTTATCCATTCTCCTTTGGAATGCGAATGGTGTTCGCACCCACACTAACGAACTGACAGCACTACTCCATGACAAGAAGATCGACGTAGCTCTTATTACTGAAACAAGACTTACGAGCAAACGACAGTACCAGACTTATCGCACTGATCACCCAGATGGAACAGCTCATGCAGGTACCGCTGTCATTGTCCATGTCCCACCACATAGTTCCTTTGGTATCACATGATTTCCTTCAATCCACTGCAGTGTCAATCACCACCTTCACTTTTCCTCTTACACTTGCATCAACGTACTGCCCTCCCAATAAATCCATTTCCGACTCCCAATTCATCTCCTTTCTAGACTCCATCGGACATCGTTTCCTTGTGGGTGGGGACTTTAATGCGGAGCACTGGGGGTCAAGATCCACAAATACACGAGGACGCGCTTTGCTGCCTGCACTCACACGGAAACATTGCTCCACTATCACTCCTGACACAGCCACCTATTGGCCATCAGATCCCAACCGAAATCCTGATCTCCTTGACTTCTTTTTTTACAATAGTTTAGGAACACTAAACTATTCACTCAAGCGCCTCGATGACCTTTCCTCCGATCATAGCCCTTTATTATTAAACATTTCCCTAAGACCAATTCACAAACTGCCTCCTCCTTCATTTATTAGGGGCCCAGTTAACTGGGACCACTTCCGTCAGCTTCTTACTGAGTCCGTAAACCTAAAATTATCCCTGAAAACATCCCAAGACCTAGACGATGCAGTGCATTCTTTCACTACTCTGGTCCAGAGGTCGGCTTGGGAGGCATCGTGACACAAAAATCCACAATCATAATCGTTTACCTCAGCATCTCAAAGATCTAATCCAATCCAAACGCCGCTCCAGAACAGTGTGGCAAATCCTATTGATCGTCGCACGTACAATCAGTACTGCCGATTAGTAAAGCGGCGATTGGCATCCTTCAGCTCCGATTCTTTCAATTCCTACCTCTCCTCTCTGTCCACCAGGGATAACTCCTTGTGGAACGTAACCAAAAAAATCCTAAAGTATCAACCTGTTTCACACCCATTCCGTCGTGATGATGGGTCCTGGGCGGCTTCGGATGGGGATAGGTCGGAGGAATTTGCTCTGCATCTTACCCATACTTTCACACCTCACCTTTCTCATCAAAGCCATACTCACAGCACAACTGTGGAAGATTTCCTCACTTCACCTATTCCTCTCTCTCTTCCACCAAAAGCCGTTAACCCCTCTGAGGTTAAATACCTTCTGAAAAACTTACCTTACCGAAAATCCCCTGGATATGATCTCCTTACTCCTCAAATTCTCAAACAACTTCCTCCTAAAGCCATAATCTTCCTAACCTACATATATAATTGCATAATCTGAACGACGCACTTTCCTCTCCTCTGGAAACATTCCATTATTGTCCTATTCGCCAAACCCGGTAAACCACCCAATGACGCCTCATCTTATCGTCCAATTAGCCTACTCCCTATCCTCTCAAAAATATTTGAGAAACTCCTACTAAAACGTCTACTTCCCATTGTTGAATCCAAAAACCTTTGTCCCGCACACCAGTTTGGTTTCCGCCAACGACATTCCACTGCTCAACAAGGCCTTCGCGTTGTTGATCACATCTCCTCAGCCCTTGAAACCAAACAGTATTGCACTGCTGCCTTTCTTGATATAGCTCAAGCTTTTGACAGGGTTTGGCACGCAGGTTTGCTCTACAAGCTCAAAAGATATTTACCACAGACCCTTTTCCTAATCCTACAGTCCTACCTTTCAAACTGCTTCTTCCAAGTCCGCTGTGGTTTAGAATACTCTAACTACTATCCCATAAGTGCAGGAGTTCCACAGGGCAGTGTCCTAGGCCCCATCCTCTATAACCTATACACCGCTGATGTCCCCTCTACTCCCAATACCTTCTTGGCCACATTTGCAGATGACACTGCAGTCTTGTCATCCCATCCAGACCCCGACATAGCATCCTATAACCTTCAAAAACACCTTGACAAGATCGAGTATTGGTGCAATCAATGGCGGATCAAAGTTAATGAAGCAAAATGCTCCCACATTACCTTCACCCTTTGTCGCAAGTCTGGTTCACTAGTTTATTTTAATTCTATTCATCTCCCTGTATCCGAGACAGTACGGTACTTAGGCTTCCATCTTGACAAACGACTGACCTGGAACCCACATACGAGACTAAAAAGACAAGAACTAAACAGACGCTTTGGACAACTGTACAGACTACTTCAAAGAAAATAAACTACTAATCTACAAAGTTATACTTAAACCAATCTGGACATACGGAATAGAGCTATGGGGGACAGCAAAAAAGTCGAACATCAAGCGTATCCAATCCTTTCAATCAAAAGTCCTGAGAACAATAGTAAATGCCCCTTATTATGTCAGCAACAAAACCCTTCATAACGACCTTAATATACCCTACATTCTAGAACTCATCCCTTCCAAGTTTACGAAATTCCACAGTAGCCTTTCCAACTACCCTAATCCTGGAGCACAGTCAATGCACTGCGCCACTTATCCCTATAATCCTCCTCGGAGACTGAAACGGCAGTGGCCTCGTGACCTGCTATAAACGCGTGACAGTGGGAGTCCTGGCAATGGCCAGTCTCTCCAATCATGTCCTGAGCGTCTGTGGCTCTCGCGTTCTTGGTCAGCCTCCACTGGCTAGTATCCGGTGACGCGGCTGACGGAGGAGCGTGGGGGACTTCCCAAGACTCCGCTTTCTCTTTGCGGTGGATTTGGGGGGTCTCTGGGCTGTCTGTAAATATTGTATGAATGAGCGAGTGAATGATGAACTGTAAATATTGTATGAATGAGCGAGTGAATGATGAACTGTAAATATTGTATGAATAAGAGCATATATCTTAATTACTTATTGCCTTATAAAAGGCAGATTGTAATTATTGCACAATAAAGGAATTATACTACTCAAATTACTAATTAAATGATTAGTTACCGTTCGTTTATCACCGGGCATAAAATACCAAGAACGCCGTTTGAAAAACACGATATGATTTAGCAATGAGGTCTTCTTTTGTAAGTACTTTGTGCGAATCCTTTCTATCACTAGATATTTATTTATTGTAGAGATTATTAATTCCAATTATTTCATATAATTTAATTATAATATGTGATGCATATATTCTTTATAGAGATCATGTTCCCACGCTGTGTATATATACAAATTTAGCGTGTATCGGATGTTTAAACTAGTAAGTCCAGTTTAAAAATAATCAGTAAGTCGATTTAAATTAGATAATCAACTCAATATTGTAGAAAAATATATTTATGTTTTAGATAATAATATTGATCTAAAACATAAATCGATTGACTTATAATAATAATAATCGACATGAGGTATTTTTCATATCACTGCTACATCAAATGTAACTTCTATGTTTGGTTTCATATCTTTACGACAACAATGGTACTTACTTAGACTAAACTTGACAAACAAACAAACGGATTAAAAGTGAAAGGCTTCTGAAAAAAAAAGAAAAAAATCATGAACTTTTTATTACTTCACTTTTATTTTTTTATTAAATTGATACGTCAGGTGGAATGGGAAAATTGAATCTTCAGTGCCTGAACTGTTTTCATCGCCTATTGAAATCCTTAGACTTATTACAAAGCAGATGAGAACCTGCTTAAGTTAAGCTGAAGTTTCAATTTTTTAGGAACATCACGTCGCAACAAAGTCTGATGGGAGAGGGATTAAGCACTTCTAATCTTGCACGCCTATACAAACCTTACTCTTCCCTTCTGCTGTCTCATCCAATCCCGAAGAGAAGGAAATCCTATTTAGCCCGCCTAAATTGTATTATTCAAAGTCAATTATAAACTTTGGCTGTTCCTTTATATTTATTTTTTAATGTTTTCAAAATAATATTTATACTGGGGATACCTGGAGCTCTTTAAACTGACGGATTAAGCCGAAGTTTGTCCACTAAGTCTGCCTAACAGAGGAAGAAGAACAAAAGTGCTAAGCAGCAACGGATCCCAAGATCAAGTTTAAGGGACTTAACGGTATCTGTGAGTAAGGCGATAGGCTTAGCGATCCGGTTCCTCAGCTCCTGTGCGTCTATTCACAGCCAGAGTACCATTTCTAAGTACTAGGATTTTTATTGTTTATTTCGATGCACTAACAGACCTAATAAGTTTTTCCATGACTTCGTTACAAATGGAACAATATAGGAAATATTAAATAGTGGTCATCATTTATGTTTCAGAAGTGAAAGCTGTAAAAAAATACGGTACAACACATTACCGATAATATCTACAGATTCAAAAATAAGAATTTCGTTATTCGTTCCCTAAAATAAAACAAAATATCAATTTAAGAAGCATATAATAATTATCCTTAATTTATAAATTGTTCACTAGTCCAAGATACTAGAAAGAAAGCAGAATATGGGTTGAACTTTTTTTTTTTTTCTTAGCTCTCAAACTTATAAAGTAGGATGTGGGAAAAATAAAGGAAAGTTATTTGAGTGCCTTTCACTAAGGGGAGTCCCCCATTTGACGGATGTATGAGAAGTATATAGGGTGTGGAATGCCTAAAGGAGGCGGGTGGAATCAGGAAGGTAGTGAGAGTCTACCGTGGGTTGAACAAATTTAAAATATGTGAGTATAGAAGAAAATGTTACTGTTATTTATAAGAAACAATATATATGAAGAAATATCCCAAAAACTGCTGAGACTGCTTAACTTCTTCGTATAAATCAAGGAGTAGCAATATGTGCAGATATTGTTAGAAAAAGGCTTTCTGAAGTGTATTTTAGCCCTCAGGTACCAGCACGAGTGGCATTGTTGATCTGAGACCAGCTTGATGGGCAAACATTTTATTGTTTCTGGATAATAGATTAAATTCGAGCTCCTCTACAGCTCCTCTGAGAATCGAGAGTAATCTTATACCTTATTGGGAAAAATCATTGAATAGAAGGAAGTACTAAGGAAGGATTATTAAACGCTTCTGATAAAATACCGTATTACTTTACCAAACATCTAAATAACTCTGCTTTGTTTGGCAAATTTTCACATTATAACATGATGTCCTCAAAAGGTCCAAAGGTACCTCCACAGACCATAAACACTCATCTAAAAGGGGTTTCAATCAACAAACCACTCACTTAAAATCAACCTACATTCAATAAATAAATTTAGTCTGATCTTTGACATATTTTTACAATAAAAATTAACAATATAGCGTAAACAGAGAAGTAACTGTAAAAAATAAAATAAATAAATCTGTAAATAAAACACCTTCGCCTTGGTTTACTTTATACTTTGTTTTTAATACAAAAACGAAGTATTGTTTAGTCGGAAATATTGGCAGATGAAACAGATTGTTTTAGAGGCCAATGAGGTGCACAAGATTTCTGTTAAAAGTTCCCTCTTTGACTGCTACATATTTATTCACCCCGAGAAATTTCCACCATTACGGAAGTTGTTAATGACTTTCAGGGTGAAAACTTTACACGCAGCTGCTCGAGATGAATAATTTGAGGTAGCAATCGACCGGCTAAATTACATCTTATTTAGTTAAGCCAGTGAAGGGGGGGGGGGCTGAAATGGAGAATCAGAAGGCTCGAAAGCAGAATCCCCCCTTGCAACCCTTCTATCTACCCTTAGTAAGTGGAAGTGGCCAGTGAATATTTCACAGAGATTCGGAGGGCGACGACTCTCCTGACAATGGAAATGCTTTCATTTTTTATTAGCTTTCAACCAACCGTACTGAGAAGTTGGTATATTCACCCAATCAAGAACAAAAGAAGGGCCGAGAAAAAATATTTCGTGGACAACGGCTCCACCCATCTGTCCCTTCCTTAATTGTCTCGAGCAGAAACCTGACCTTTTTTTTTTTAAGAAAAAAACACTCAGCTTTGTTTTCTAAAACATTAAATATAATAAAAAGAATTTTTTTTAGAAACGTGTCTTCATCACACACATCCCATTAGATGACTGATGTGCCCGAATTCCTGAATATTTAATAACATATATTACATCATGGTTTTAGACTGTAGGACGTAAAGCGTGATACATAATGAAGTGATCAATCAACATTGATATAGACATTTTATATAGCTTCTTTATTTAGTTGAGGATGGCTCAAAGACGCTCAAATTAAATTGATTTATTTCTTCATCACTTACAGTAATAAGAGTTTAGACTCTAAATATATTCTCATATACTGGCAAATACAGTACCCACTTTTCAACATTATTCCATTCCGTTATTCGGAACTTGCATCTTATGACAGAGGGTATCAGTATATACATATGACGTGTTAAGCAAGATAAACTACTATGTTGCCTGTAAGGGTAGTTAAAAGAGCCACCATAAAAGACTCACATACTCACGTATGTATAACATAATTCGAAACTGGCTGATGCGGGCCCACTCGAATTTTCCCTCAAGCTGAAACACGCGTATTATTAATTTATTTATTTTAAAATAACACTAGTAATTAATTCTAATAATGAATAGGTTGTTAATCTTAAAAATCAGCTTAATCTCTTTCTGGTAGTGGTACGACGAGTCCAGAAGAATTTTGGGAAATGACGGAGTGCTAGCGGCTTGTGCTCCGCCTCTATCGCGGGTTGACCAGTACCTCCGGAAACGGCCCATATTTGTTTCGTTTATTGAATCAATTAAATTAGTTAATTGATTCCTGTTTATATTTATATGGGCCGTTCCCGGAGGTACTGCAATACCGGGTCAACCCGCGACAGAGTTGGAGCAAGCCCCTAGCACTCCGTCATTTCCCAAAAATCAGTTTAATCTTCTGGACCCCCGATGGGAGTCGTACCAGAGATTAAGCTGATAAGAACAGATACTACACTTTCAACCTGGGGACTAATGGTACACATAATGAGTTTAAGATTGCAAAATACATGTAACGTCATACCACTTGAGACGAAAAATAGACAGCTTGAATGAATGGAAGAATAAGGCTCCGGATCGACCTGCCAGTCACCTACAACTCACTCCCGGAGTCAGGGGCCAGAGGAGACAACCTAATGCCTTGGTTCAGCCCCAAATTAATTTTTTGTCATATATTTTTCCTTTAAATTAATTTAATTTTTTTTGATATTATAGCATTATCAATGATAATTAATGGTTAACCATTATTAATGTTAAGCCAGAACTAAAAAAAGAATACTGTAATATAAAATTAATAATGCACAAATAATATTTGAAACTTTGTATGCATACAAACAAAATTTGACCTGAAACGAGAAAAGCTCCACTGTAAATTACATAAATATATAAAGTGATTCTTAGAGGTAACTCACCAAATCCACGTCGAAGCTCAGACCTAGATGTGAAGTGAGGTTTATCGGGAAGGCGTAGGAAATTAGGGTTTCAGGACATTCACCTGTGGTCAGTTTGTCTGTTGCTCCAAAGCTGTCGTAGACAAAGTAAACCCTCATCAGTCCACTCATTCATGTACAAGTTAGGTAAAATACACCCTCATACAAAAATAAAGATGACTCGTCCCAAAGGACGAATAAAAACTTGCACTATCAAGGCTTGAATGTTCCAGGAGAACATGTAGTAAGTTCCAATGCGTAGGGACATATACATGAGCAAAGGTTCATAACAGAGTGAGTGAAACACTTGATGCAATATCAAAGCGAAAATGCTGCAGAAATGCGTCAATTCATAGACATACAAAATGCACGAAGGTTGACAACTGAGTGAGAGAGAGACAATAAGCTCAATAGATCATATATAAGGCAAAGTAATATCAAATAAATTATTGTACTTTCAATATCTGCTTTAAATAGATAAATGTTGTAGTAAATACTAACTCAAGTAATAAATATCTGCATCTCAGCCTTTGGTAGCTTATATAGTCTACGAATATCCAATACAAAATCCATTAATTTTATATGTATTAATAAATTTTCATTACATACTTTATATATTTTTCATTAAAAATACATAAGGAATTTTGATATTTACATACATTTATGAAAACACTTCTGTTAGTATAATTATATTAATACAAATCAAATCTTAATTGTGATAAAATTACAGCCTGCTTTATTGGGCAATAAGTAATTGTGTTCATTAGTATAATAGACTTAATAGCAATAAGGAACGAATATATTCACACAAAAGACAATATACAACTTTTTTTGTCAGCCATCAGTCGAAGGTTCGTTCCATTTAATTTTTGAGGAAAAACTTTGTTTTTGAATAATAAAATAAACATTTCTGTCGTATAGAAAATAAAAATAACAACTTCTATAACGTAAATAAGTATTAGTTTTTCTTTGTCCAAAGTGATAGCCCATATTAATTAATGTACGCAGGACGAGGTCGCTCACGCATTATATTCTACTGGGAAACCCATTAGACTGTGAAAGTATTCCTCATTCAAGCAATAGATAGAATCATGACGTTATGTGGTATTATGCCCAAGTATTAGCGTTTATTTACATCTTTAGCCATGCGGAACTCCACGCATATTCAATTTTCTGGGAAGAAAACGCAGTTTAAAAATTTTGGAAAATCAAAGCATGAAAATCCCTTATTATGTTCGGATAACACCCTTAGAGAAATAAGGGAACGTTTTTGTCCGACCTCATATTTAACAATAAAGATGGTAGTGTAATTCCCTTGAATCCATTTTGGTTCATGAGTTTTTGGTCAATAGGTTTAGATTACATTGATTTGATCTTTGACAGCCGCAATCGTGGTGAAATAGAGACAAATGCAGGCAAGGAAGTTGTATGATAATTTATATTACATCTACACCCAAAAAAATTATTTCAGAACATAATTAGAAAGTAATTTTTTTTTAATTTACACTTCTGAGTATCTTTTTAATTTCTAGGTGAACTTGCATGGAAGTCTGCTGGGAAAATCATCTTCCGATGATTCTCAAAGTCAAGACGTTGAGATTCTTCTTAGAAAGTCAAAGACACTCATTGACAGGTAAAAAACTTTTTGTTCTTTATCTCTGTTTTGTCTTACAGATAAAATAATAATATTTCATTAAACAAGTATCTAACCAATAAGCCAATTTAATTTATGTATTAAAAGTCATATCATAACGATTAAAGCACGTTTAAAACAATCCATCGTCATATAATAGCAGATTACCTGCCAGTTCATGCTTTCTTAGAGGACTTTAACGAGATAACAGCCATACTGCATCCCCTATTGAGCGACGCATAATGCTCTAACATATTTGATTGTTATGTCAGAATCGAGTAAATGATTTTATTTTATATATTTCAATATGTTTTTTTCGTTGGTGTATCAGTAGGTCCCATGCGTCATTAAAATTCGGAAAATTAATATTGGAGAAATATCTGGTAATGCCTTTCTATTTGATGGCATAGTTGCGGTTCACTACCGTACATAAAACTAAACAAAATATCAATTATGGTAGAATGAAATGAGATGATAGAGAAAGAATGAGAAGGACTCTGGGTTCAGACGCTGTACGACAGATCCCAGGCAGGGTATTTTCCCAAAGTGTACATGAGTATCTCTTATAACAATGATGAACAAAGCAACACATTAAACTGAAAAATGTACGAGCACCTACCCCCTCTAATGACACTGACGGAAAGAATTGAACTCACAAAGTCAACATGACTCTCAAGATATTGGTCAACGAAATCCTTACGCTTTAAATGACAGCCTCTAAGGTATAATCAAAACACTATTAATCAACACTCTATACATATGTATACCCCCATACGGTAATGACATAAGACAGAATAATGGTAACCAAAACACTCGATAAATATGATATTAATAATAAAAAGGTAGGGAAAACAAATGAACCTGTCTAATGAATTAGATTATATACACAAACACGTTATTACAAGAAACATGTAGCAGTGAAGATATGAAATATCAATAGTTATTATTTACAATGACCAGGCCAGCATTGGTTTTATTTAACTTGGTATGACATTATCCTAGTACCTAAAAGTGTTTACAGTCCTCCCTTAAACATATATTTACTGAACTAACAGCAGAAATAGAACCAATCTCCACTAAATGTTAGCTTATGATGTAAAACAAAGCCGTTAAATTATAGAGGAGCTACTCTCTTTTATAAACTGTACACATATGATTAAAGGGGTCCTCATATATGGTTGGACTTTTAAAATAAGGAAATCTAAAGAGATTCTTTCAGGCAAGACCGAGGAGTCAAATGTCACAGTAACAAATGACTCTCCTAACTTTGCTGTGATTTTTTATACATTATTTGTACTGCCACCAACTTTAACCTCGACTAACGTGGCCTTTCTGAAGGATAATTCAACATTGCGCAAATGTACAAGTTTATTTTTAATTATTCGAAATATTGTAATGGGACTGAAAGACTAATACAGCGTATTAAACGGCTTGAAGGATACATTATCAAGGATTTATCAAAACCATAGTCTGAAGTGTATTGAGATTGGGTGACTCAACTGTCAACCTCAGATTTCATTGCACTCATTTTTCCTTCACCTTATGCCTCTTTCACCTTGACCTGGCTGGTAGAAGGGGTAGTATTCACAAGACCTTAGATAGCTCTAATTTAGTATTTAAACACTATAAAACATTCACAGATATAAATCGAGGCTTGGTGCTGAAAATAAAATATAATGTTTGATGACGTGAATGAGATAATTAAGGAAATAAAAGAAAAGAGAACAGGCTTAAGAAACTACATTTAAAAATAAAAACGCAATAAATAATATTTTATTGTGTTACGTTAATATAGTGCTGTTAAAGTTTTTAAATAAAAATAATATTTTAAAATAAATTGGACAAATAACATCAATCGAAATTCAATATATACTTTTAAAAGTCAGGGCTTAAATAATTTCAAGTGATATTTAAAGTGCCTCATAGTTTATTGTGAAATAATTAAGTGTCCTTGCGCTTTCTAACTAACTAAACTATTTCTCTTTTACATCTAACTTAAGTCTCTCTTTGTCTAAATTGATGTTTAACTATCCATAGTTCTTCCAATTCTTACACACAACGTTACACTGTTTCCCCAAAAGCCAAAGCTCATATTATTTTAAATAATTGTTTTACGTTGAAACAGCGATCTTATATATTAAATAAATCATAAAACATATCTAATTACATTAACCCATAGTTTGTATAATTACTTATTATTGAATCCAAAATATCACAGTAATATAATTATTCTTATTTATATATATTCTTATGAATGATCTGTTCGGTAAGTTAGTTCCGTTTCTTCAACATCGATACACAAAACATGATGGGAAATATGCTTGATAAGTGGAGAGTTGTTTGTTAATTTAGCTACATTGAAATTGAACAAGGGTCCACATCTGGAAACAAAATGTTTTCAGAATTGATGAAAGGTTGTTGAAAAAAACTCCTTTTTTTTTACATCTGTAACAGTTTTTACAATCAACCCGCAATTTAAATAACAAATAAGGTCTAACTCAGTGGAAACTCAAAAAACATTTCTTGGGATAGCCGTTGATTGCTTCCTTTGAACGTCAAATCATTCAATTCAAGCATCTCTTACAAACTGAAGTAGCAAAATATATTGAATAAGATAGCAACTCAATTTAATTAGGCATAGTTCAGCCTTAAAACATAAACTGGTGCCACTCAGCCAATTTTCTATTTTGAGTGGAGAAGTGTTGCTCAACTTTGTAGGGATGGAGGTTTTATGCCCTTAAGTATTACGGCCTACTTTACCCATCCAGTTTTGTATTTAAGTATAAACCCAACAAAATAATAGTTCGCAACAAACAACTTTAATTTATTCAACAAACACCCCAAACATGCTGATATAGTTGATATCGGTTGATTTAGTTTTTCATGGCCGAGTAGATACTCCTAACTGACCATTTGGCATGGGTATGCTAGTTTTCAGCAGGAAAAGTAAATTAGTACTAGACGAAGCAGTACTTGACGCGTGGCTGATGATTGCGGTGGTAGATTGGTATTGGTACTTGATATACAGTATAACAACAATTTGGTTAATCGTATCGGAATCATCTATCGCACGTGCGATGAACAATCGTGCATCAAAGCTCAATTATTACAAAACTTTGATTTTTTTTAAAGCCCTTAACTTCAATGATTAAAACTGAATATTTGTTAAAGTTTTAAATTAGATTAGATACTTCACAACAAAATAGTTGTTAATTGATTTCTCAATTGGCATTGTAAGTACAATTAGGCAGGTTCTCATGGCTATAAATAACATTTATGTCTCAGAAAATTGCTTGCAGTTGCTATTGATGTTTTTTTATCTGTGAGCGAATAATACTTTGTACAAGGAAGAGTCAGTATCTCCACCGTTTTCCACACGCTAAGTTTTTATACGAACTTCATTCCCGAGACCTTCTTAAATACTGTTATAAAATCCAGACATAATTATAATTTATTTTTCTTTATGACTTCTATATGTTTTTCTGATTATAACAATACATACTTTTGTATCATGTTACGTATGTTTTTATTGGCTGTTAGGTATTTTGATGTTTATTGAGATTTCTCTGCCTGAAAAACAACGATTAGCGCTGAAAGATGAAATTATACGATAAGATTCCACTTCAATAATTACCACTCCAAATGGAGACAAAGTGAATGCTTAAATGTACTATCACGTAACCATCAGCCTCTGTCGCTCATCTGGTCGTTCAGTTTTGCTCTTCAACCTGCTAAATATTAGACCACCTATCTAGGATTTATCCTAGACAAGCGAATCACATGAGGACTCCTCATCTCTCCACACGGCAAGAAACTAACTTACGATTCAAACTACTTCTTCCCCTCATGGACAATCATTCACTCTGGATTTCAATAACATTATGATCTACAGGACAATATTCCAGCCTACCGGGTCCAAAGGAAGTCTTCGGGGGTTAAAGGCCTTTCAATACACATCCAATTCTCCCATCTATATAAACCACACCCTTCGTGGAGATCTCACCGTTCCATTGACTCAAGATCTAGCCACCTTCCACTGCCAAATATTTCATTACCCCCTCCCCTCCCCCTTTGACAATCCTAATCTGTTCGCTAATGCGCTCTATACTCCCATTTCATCTCTGACAATCCAGAGTGACGCCTAAGGTGGAGGTGGCATCGTGACCTCCTCCAGACCAACTTTTATTTCGTTCATAGTGAGCTCTGTGGGGATTATTAAAGTAACAACCAAGCTAATGAGTATTTTTCCCGCAAAGTAACAATACTTTGAAAAGTACTGCTTATAGTATTGATAAACATTTGTTGGTATAATGCATATTAATATTGATAAAATTGTATTGTAACATTTCACTTCAGATATACATAAAACTCTGTATACCAACTATCCATTGTATATATCTGAATGTATGATGGGAAAGAAAAAACTAAAAAATATATATATATAGAACAGACATGAGTGAAACGCTCGGGCAGTGAGGAAAAGCTCACACGGTTCCTGGCTGACTTTCACTGATGAGACTGGCATCATTTTTACCGACCATTACTGGCATGATGTATGACGGACCGCCCCCACTATAAGAAGCTGCTATGAACGGACCCGCTGATTTATGTCTGGTTCTGGCTCGGTGCAAAACAGCCCGGGTCTAGGCTTCGCCGAGGAAAGGAAAGTGATCATTTGTATCTCTCCTCTCTATTCATGCCCTCCAGCCCTACGGCTATTAGGGCACGCCCATATATATTTTCGGCCCTGTACACGCGATTTATTTACTTTTCCATTGGTTTTTTTTTTGAGAAAAATATCCAAGCATACTTGTAAAGTATTGCTCTAGCTATTACTTGAAGGGTATGATTTATTTCCTTCAGCGTAAAAATACCGAGCACACTACCAATCAAATTAAACCACAAGTCAAAAAAACGGAGCAATATTTTTGTACAGTCAAAAGTTGTTTACAGTAAGTAAGAGTCATACGCTAAATTGATATTTAAAAAAAACTATTCTTTATTTGAGTGGTACATACATATACATAATTATCTTTGTGTTTCCTGTTTCAATAAGACCTAATCCAAGCTAACAAAAATAAAACATTCAACATTTATTGTCACTAAGATTCTGAGCCGACATAGAAAAATGTTATAAGCATTCTAGGTTTGTAGCGTGTTTACATTATTTTAGCTGGCATTCATGCAGCATCCTTTGAGGTGTTACCTCAACGTGTGAATATTACATTAAAAATTCATATCGATTTAATATTTGTTACATCTGCAATCGTTGAACGGATAGACGGTCAGGCAGATATCGCACCAGTTTGAACTTCTTCAGCTTGAGCTTCTAATTACAATTAGCAATACGAATGCTTTAGTAATGCTCAGTAATCATTTTTTTTATTTGGGAATACTGACTCTATTGTAGCTATGTCATTTAAGAAGCAGTTCAGTTCGGTTTGAGTGAAGCGATTCCGGATAATCCAGATGCAAAAGGACAATTACTCAAGAGTAAAAGGTTTTATAGAAATTTATTTTCAAAATCTTGAATTTATTCAATTTTTCTGCCAACGATAAAAATTTTCTGAAGCGTTAAAAAAACGTATTATGAGCAAAGACAGCCTGTAACAGAAATTTTAATCAGGCGGTGTTGCAGATTTTATTAGTTATTATTGAAAGCTCTATCCTTGAAACATTTCCAAATGCAAAAGTTGAAAACCTCCTTATACAAACTCATAGAAATGGAGGTAACGCACCAGTGTAAGAATAACGAAATCTACATATCTTACATTATAATATTATTTGTGAGTTTTAACCCATTTTTAAGACAAATGACCAGCCAATTTATGGTGTACGAAAACACTGCACTAGACATAAGGATCATTTTTCTACATAATCTTTATTAAATCTATTGAAATGCGTTGATTTAGCGAGAAATAAAAATACATTAGTTACTATGGAAAATGTCACGTTCCCTAGGAATTATTTTTCTTTTGGTGGGTGGCTTTTATGAAATCTACTGTCCTTACAAATATCCTTATAACAATAATTTTATTAATTCCAACTGGAGATTCTATTGCAATTATAAATGGGAATATCAACTGGAATTGAAATTATTAGCAGGATAAGAAGAAGGGCTTAATTACAGTTAAGGACTTTTCTTATTAATTTTACTTTAAAGACAGTTAGGAAACATCGCTTTCATAAAACTTTATCTTCATCAGCTATACTTTATAACTCCATGCCACCCAGGAATACTAAAACCATATTAATATTTAAACCCCTTTTGAGTTAGGTTAATAACAAGTGATATTAAATTATTCGTTAAAAAATCGAAATAGCGTATTTTCCTTAGAATGAACGCAGACTTATTTTCTACTTCTTACAGCCCTCTATATATATATATATATATATATATACGACCTTAAATTTTATTATATGGTAGCATTAATGGTTAGATTTAAGAACTCATTATTTTAATACAAATCTGGGCTACCCTTAAGTCAATCTAAATTATCCAAATATTGTATATAAGATAAAATGTCCCTATACATTAATCCGTTATTTAACTATTTCTAGGTTATGAAATATTTCTGTATGCATTTCCATAGTCTTATATACTTAAAAGGGGGTGAAAGAACGTTTCTGCACTGATGATATAACATTTATCTCGTTTCGAGTTTTTTTAACGGTTTGAGAATGATGATAAAAACAGTTTAGAAGATGAAATTTACCCGTAATATTTAAAAATCATTTCATGGGGAAACACTCGTTTCCTTGCTCAGTTATGAATAACTAATGTCCTAACATAAAAACAAAATTTAGTTTTTTAGGAGGTACCATATTATCTTTATTTTTTTCACATTATCTTATGCTCTCTCTTTTACTTATTTAATTCTCTTCAGAATCATCAGTTTATATAGTCTTGCTGGAGATTTATAATTTCTGATTTACTTTCTACTTGGTTAACCTTATCTTTCTCTAATTTATTTATCTTGGACATTTATTTACCTCCGTATAGTTTCACAGTTTAGCCACGGTCCTAAAACCTGTTGAACAGGGAGGGTAAAGATATATAAAGCTGTTTACAGCATACAATGCTAATTGTAGGCCATTCTTCAAACGGTTGAAAGGAAAAGTCATTCATTGGTGACTACCTACTTTATGGGCAGCTTTTTGTATTGATCTGTCTCTATAAGATCTTAGGAGGTGTGACCCGACAGTGCTCTATGTTCAGGAAAAGAGGTTCAGGGTAGGTATGATAGTAGTTTATGTGGTTTTGAAATAACCACAAATTCACACTTGGTGTCTAAGGGTAGGCGAAACCCGTCCGGATCTCAAAGGTGACTGTGAACCGGAGAGACGCAGACAATACCGCTGGGGGACTCGGTACTAGGTAAAGTTTGTAAAGCCCCAGAGACCGTCGTCCGCAAGGACAGATTGAGAGAGAGATAGAGAGAGAGAGAGAGAGAGAGAGAGAGAGAGAGAGAGAGAGAGAGAGAGAGAGAGAGAGAGAGAGAGAGAGAGAGAGAGAGAGAGAGAAAGAGAGTAAAAGAACAGTGAGTGTCCTTTTTAGATGCCGGGTTCCGAGAGTGTAGAAAAGGTTCCTAATATTGGCCTTATATATGCAGGTCAGAGGCTGGGCTCCACCCACACCCCTTGTGGACCCCAAGCCATCAGCTATGCCATGTACTAGTTTCCCCCTCTCTTAACTGACGCTTAAGGTTTTTATTATTAAAATATGAAAACGTTGGTGGATACTTCCTGGGCTAAGAAGAAGTGAACTTCTATTTATTCGTGGTGAAGAAGTTGGTACAACACATGATGATCTTTGATTTTATTTTTATATTTTAACACTACCATTATTTTTAATTGCTGAAATTGTTTGAATGCTGCAAGAGGGTAAACAAACCAACACAATAAACTGAATAAATTCTTAGAAAGTGTTCACGAACACTTTATTACAAAATAATATGTAGTAGTGGAGGTAACAGATACCAATAATTATTATTTAGAATCACTAGCCTAGCATTTGTTCTGTTAAACCTTGTATGCCATTAGCCTATAGAACACAGCATACAGAAAACTATTCACAACCTTAGCTTCAACATAAATAAACATTATGAAACTCAATGAACTGACAACGGTAACAGAACGTCTGCATGTTAGCATATGGTGAGAAACAAATGGGTATGTAGTGTATACCCATTAAATACACAAACCAATAAACTCTAGTGAGTCCACGTTCCTTTTATAAACTATGCACATGTACTTAACATAACAAATTCTAAAATTAATATTTACAAAACTCAACAAAAACAATTAATCTTTCACCAGAAAAAAAAACAAAACTAGTTTTCTTCAAGGCTGCCGAAACCTGCCTCCCTGAGACTAGGTTTCAAAACAAAGCCTTGTGGTCCTCTCCCTTTGTCACATGATGGTGAT
Organism: Acanthosoma haemorrhoidale; assembly: GCA_930367205.1. NCBI lineage: Eukaryota > Metazoa > Arthropoda > Insecta > Hemiptera > Acanthosomatidae > Acanthosoma > Acanthosoma haemorrhoidale. The sequence goes on from OV884012.1 coordinate 31,981,877, forward strand.
TCGCTTACGTTGAACGTCTTTGATACAGTTATAAATAAACATAGTTCGTGGGAAAATATAAAACATAGTTAATCGTAAGTTAATTATTTTTACATTCACGTGTGTTGTGATATATTTTGATACCCAATTAATAAGTTTTCAAATCTCGAGGATCCGATAATCTAGTTTGTCTGTAATCTGTTAGATATAATTCAGGTATCTTTTCTCTTTTTGAGAACCCTCCAACATAGATTCGATATAATTGTAATTTTCAATCAGTTTAAAAGAAAAAAGAACTCACGTACTAATTAAGTTACTGCTGAAATCTACTTTGACGTAAATATTCGTACAACCTTGCTTTATTTTTATAGTTGAAAAAATAATTTTCTGAATGAGGCTTATAATCCAACATGAAATTATTTTTGTATTTGTTTACCTACGCAATAAAATATTAAATTCTAATTACTCAGAACCGTTTTCCTGTCATTTCAAACTGAAAACATACATTTTACTTGACATAAGTTCGAAATAAAAAGTAATACGTTATAAGAGTTTTATTTCAGTCCCAACTGAGACGCTCTAGATCCACTGGCTGTAAAAAGTAATGAAATACTCACTGTAGAAGAAGGAGACTGCAACAAAACACACACAAAAAAAAAAAGTCGTTTATTAAGATTTGCCTGAGGAGGAGACGGGGCCATTGTGCCTGGGGAGCAATCCTGGTAAATTGAGGTCATTGTCCTGAGTCAGTGCACAGATCTTCTTAGTGAGCTGTGTCATCTCCAAGCACAGGTCATCATCCCAGTGATTATTCATCTCCTCCACAATCTTCACAAAAGATTTATTGGATCTTTCTACCATCTAGCTTTAAAGATGCATTTCTTTATCTTAAAAAGTTCTGTATATCTGACGTTTGCTTGTAATGAATATTTTTTTATTTATAGTTAAGCGCTGTATGAGCTAGGTGAACAGTTAATTTTGCTATATAAATAAAAACGATGGAGCAATTGATAAATTGGGCATTGTAAGATTAGTTCACGTATCTCAGTGTCCGATAAGCTATCTTAATCTTCTACCTTTGCTAATCATCGAGAAAATGGTTATCTGGGCCTTAACGGAGTGTTATACTTCTATGTTTCTAATGTCTGAAGACTAATCTAAAATAAAACAACAAAATGCAACTTGCCCAGAGAGCACAACGTGTTACTTTGGTGAATTTATTGGTAGCTCTACATTACTCTGACCAATCTGCAGTTGCACTGACCCTAACTACCCCTACCATAATAAAAGTGTTGTTTCCAATAGTCCATGACCTCTTGGTCACCGACGGCTTCACAAAGTTGTAATTACTCAGATGATTTTTAGCTGAAAACTCACTCCCATAAATTGACCCAGTTCTGATATATCAATTTAAACATAGAAATATTGTTGCAGTATTAGGGCTGCTACTTAAAAATACTTGTTCATTTAAATTTGTAAAGGCTATGAAAATTAATAAACAAATTAAAAGGTGAGAATTATATCGTATAGCTCACAGTGGAGGTAAATTTTTGATGAAAAAAAATCGGAGTTACTCCGATTCTTAACATTACAATCGGAATCCACTCAGTTATATTAACACTAAATTTAAATGAAATAAATTTAATTTCTGTTGAAAGATTTCAATGCAGAACCTTTACTTTATAAAACTATGGTCAAATGGCTCTTAAGACTTATTTTGCATATTTCGAGTATAGACAACTGCCCTTACTTACGAGTCTAAATATTTAAATCATTATTTCGTGCGTATTCATTTAATTAATGGTTTATTTAACTTTTAAAGGTCATAAAATTAGCAAATAGAATGTAGATTTAAGTGGTTCACCTTAAGACAGCTGTATATCTTTGATGTTCGTGGCAAAAGAGATGTGAAGAATTATCAAAATCTATAAAGAAACAAATTTAGAACTCTTAAAGAAATAGTGATCATAAAATAGTGGTCATACAAAAATGCATATAAAAATTAATGATACATTACAGAATGGAATTTCATGCTTAAAATTAACACAGAAGTATTAAACAAGAAAAATAGATGATATTAACAGACAGACACCACTAATAATAAAATAATATAACCATACGTGTAGGGCAGAAATGATTGATAAACCTCCTGTTAGTTTTATAATAAATAAATAATTTTTATTGGAACTATGTTAATAGGAAAAAATAGGTCACAACTACACGTAAGAAATTGCGAAAGGGTTCTCCTTGTAGTTTTCGAATATAATGCTTCCTTTTGTAATCATTGGAAATATTAGTGTCTGATTTTCGCAAAGTTTTATCTTGTGGTGTTTTATTAGTAACATTACCAAGGAGGTCAACTTTGAAAGAAAAACCATCTTGTACCGTTTCGGTAATATTCATAAATCTTCATTCGACCAGAAATCCAAAAGAAAATGTAGAAATATAAAATTTATATTAACACTGTGGTACTTTTTGATTCAATAAACATTAATCCTTGAGATAGATTGTTGTTGACGTAGAAATTCGTAATGCTGCTAAACTGACCGATGCATCAAACTCGCTTATTTACTTTTCCCTCTTATTGAGTTCTTCCACTCAATAATATTTTCTCTTGACAACTACTATTTCTTTATAAATCTATTATCATAGAGTTATTTCATTCAAAGAACATGTCAAGCTTCTCGTTTGACAGCGTCATTTTCGATTACCTTTACATAGCCCCCACTTTTTTTTTACATATGATTCCCTTGTGTTATATATATATATGCACCCCTAATAATGGTTAAGCTAGTTATTAAGTATTACATGTACACACACATCTAATAATCTTATTTTTTACTGGTTCGGTGGAGCACAACGTGGTATAATAGACAGTCCTCCTTCAGATCATGCAAGCAGCTTCTTTTTCCCCTGTCAAATAAATTTCTCGGTTGTAGATTGCGTCTTTAGTTCCATTTTCCCATCCCTCCCTAGTGGTTGTCTTTTGCGCATTTTTATGTTTAAGGTTTGCTGGCCTGTTATTAGCCACCCTGCTAACATGGCCGAACTATCACACCCCATGTGCCTCCTGGACTTTCTGAACTCTGGGAAATTCATGGGCCATTGTGTTTCTTGTGCAATATCTTCTCAAGACATGAATTACATCTCACCCTCATGGATCTAACCTTGATGTTTAAGTATCTTGACCTGCACCCAGGATTCACTCAGACAAGTAAACAAGACTTGAACAGTACATTATTGCGCATTTCAATAGTGTTTCTTTCTTATTTACGTGACGTGTTTTAATCTAATTGATGAACGATCTCAGTACTTGTATCATCTTTTTAAACTTCTTATCAATGACTTGAATCTCAGTAATTAATCTTTCAGATACTTGCAACGTGTTACCTGTTCTAACATTTCCCCACTGATTCTTGCTATCGTCGTGAACAACTCTGCGACACTCGCAGTATCTCTCTGGGATCATCTTGAAGATTCTTCCAGAATACGTGACTGGAACCATGTTTCAGAATCCTGAATGATAAGTAGCATTGATCTAGTCAGAGCAGCGTCGAAGAAGATCTTATGTGGCAGTCTGATGCGATTAACAAAGCTAATTTATACTTCTGAGAAGTTTAAGTGTTCTAATTCAACTAGAAGATGCAAAATTACAAACTTCCACATAAATTTCCAATAACCTTAATAATCAAATTTAAAGTTTCTACATTAAAATTACTTAGTAGTTAATAAATTACGTTTGAAAATATTTGGGTTGTTTCCTATCAAAACAAATACTTATGAATAGCTACTTGTGATAAAAAATAATATTTATAAAAAAAATCTATTCTATAGGATATAAAAATATTACGTTCTATTATTATTATTTTAGTAATCAGAAGCGTAAGGGTACAAAAAAAATCACTTAAATAGCTGATCATACTTTCTCTTTGCTTAAGGGTGCACTGCCGTGTAGACTATTCGCACATCAAAGTTCAATATCGCTATGGAGTAGGACATCAAAACTAGCTGTGTACTTTATGCCTAGTACTGGTTTTTATTCCTCTTGCCAGACACTTTCCCCCGCTGTTCCTTCGTATACTTCATTCCTACTGGGACTGACTTTTATTTGACACTTGAAAGCTACAAGGGTGTTCAAGATTCTCATAGTTTATAGTACTGGTTGGAACAGAATAAAACCCTTTATTGCCACTATTTTCGTAGGCCGAGAAAGTTTAGAATAAGATACCGAATGTTCTTCCAATTATCATATATATATAGGGAAAATTATGATAACAATAAACCTGCATATATTAGATGAAGGTTTTTAAAACAAAAAAAAAAAATAAGCTTTTCTTGATTCATATATAAAGATCGAACCTAAGAGAGGTCTTTAAAGTGCTCAGGCCATTTGTCAAGAAATTGGTTCCTTTCATTGATTAGTAAGCCTTTTTTACTTCTACAAGCTGTTAGTCTTGGTTAGCAGGGTTTTATGCCTTCATTTACTTTCTAGTAAAATTGTCGTACCCCGCTAGCTCTTGAACTCGCCATTAGTAACAGCGTTTCTACTGTACACTTGCATTAGTAGCAGCCTTTCCACTGTATTTCTGTCAACTATGTAAACGTTTCTCTGCCCTTATCCACCTCCACCTACCTAACCCCAACCAACAACATACGTAATGTCAATTTTTTCGGTACGTAACTGTTTGGCATTCCTCAGCAGACTACTGGTTAAGGGGTTAATTTTCTTAAATATAATGCGTCTCATTGGTAGTCACTCTGATGGAAATTGTCTGTAAAGATCTTTGCTTGGAACCTGGTGTAAAGCTGCTTTCAATATCTAGTCGTGGATTCATTTTCCTCCAGCTTTGAGATATTATACCTCTTGATACGCTGAACTCGTGCCTGTAATTAAATACGTTTATTATCACCGAATTTAATGAATGCATACAATATAATAACATATAAAAAGAAACTAAGCAGTCAACACACACATCAAGTAATGCTTAGTAAAAAGTATCGATAGCTAAAATAAGAAAGAAAAGCCAAAAACCTCCGGCTACTTTTTTCGACAAAAACCTTAAACTCATTCTACAAACCCCCTTAGCTTGTTTAATGTTTCTTTCTTCGGAGAAGTAATAAAAAGTATACTGCCACTGAAGCATCAAACAAAAAAGGAAGACATATTGACAATGAGTAGAGTCGGACAGTTGAGCAAAGACGGAAGCCACTCATTACAAACCATACATTTACACAAGTACTAGGGAGGGCGAAAAGTTACTTACACATATTTAAACTTTGGAACAACGAACTTTTGTAATGTATCATGATATCAACTGCTAACTGCTAGGCAGACCGATGATTAAAGTAACACGAACCACATCACTAAATCGGAGAAAGCGGCCACCACTGATTCGACATGGGTAATTCCGTGATAATGTGCCGGTTTGAGTAACCAAAACTTTGATTAAAACTTTTTTTTTTATTCTGACCAAAGTGCTTCTCTGAACTCAACTTTATTAATTTGTTTGAATACTAAATCAAGTGGTAGCAATGACTTTAAGCGATGTTTGGTCATAATGTTTACAGACACACTCGCCACAGCAACAACAGCCCAAACAAGTCTCTATTATCTTCGCCCTAGTTGAGATTCCCCCTCTATATGGTTTTCCCCACGTGGAGAGCTAAAGACTACCACTGCCCCTTGCTACAGACACAATTAGATGAAGTAGTAGCCGACATCTATCAATATTGAGTTACATTTCCGAGCTAGCTATTGCCGGTTAAAAGCCCATTTCTCGCTCGGTCAATAGGCAATAGATTGGGAGGGGGTGCTACCTTCGCCCCTCTTAGTTCTAGCCCAATCAGCCATGATACTTTTCTTTTCCTCACTTCTCGCTCGCCCTAGGCTATACTTTTGTGAGGTGTCGGGGATTCGGTAAATGGATATCTATAATTCCATTTTATACTGTGATTTTATAGCTTAATCCGAAACGATGATGAGTATAGAGATGCTGCATGGAAATATGGCACCACGTTGGTTAATGAACTTCTATTCTAGAAATGCCGATTCCCCCCGAATTGCAGTGGTTCGGAATTCCTATGACGATTCCTCTGGTGGATAAAAATGATGACGACAGTGCAGCTCACATTTTCTGCGTAGGACTCTTTTCAGATGATGTTAGAGGGAAAGTGTTGTGAACTTATCCATTTCCTTTACTCCAACCGAATAAATTCCTTTATTTTAATTAAAATCCGTCTCCTTTTATTATTTTATTTTATCTTATCATTTAGCCGATCATTCATTGAGATTCGATTAATTTAATTATGTTCATTATGTATTTCCTAGGAGATAATGTTATTAATGCGAGGAATGCTTGATAATATATTGTATATTAATAAGTAGTAATAAGTTAAATTCCTTTATTGTGCTAAAATTACAATCTGCCTTTTATAAGGCAATAAGTAATTAAGATAAATGCTCTCAAAAGTAGTAATAGTATGTATTTAACAATGTATTTCGTTAAATGCGGACAGGAGAGAGGGAGAGGGGGGAGAGAGAGAGAGAGAGACACTGATAGCAATGTTTTGAAACAGGGTTCAACGGTGCGTATTTATAAGTGTTTTGATCCCCGGGAATCAGGGGTCGACTGTGAAACATCGCGCTGTCTACATCGGAGTTGGAGGTCTCCCGATTCTCGACTTGTGTCCCGCTCATGTCTGTTGACACTCGAGATGAACTTTCTTCTATTTTTCTCACTTAGCGCCCAATGCTCGTTGCGCTCAAGCTGTTCCATAACTGAAGATCAACCCGACGCGTAAGGTACCGATCAACGACTCTCTCTCTCTCTCTCTCTCATTTGTGAATTAACAATCGATAATCATTTGTTCTATTTTCTCATTAATGAAGTATTATTAATTTTAGTATTAAGTTTACTGAATAAAGATTTATTTGTTTTGCTTTAATATTTGTATTTATTCAGTTTCTTCATTTATATTTAAAATTGATTTAGTGTAACAATTTCTTTCTGGCATATAGGCTGTAATATCAATTGGAAGTCTGGTCAATATTTTGATGGTTATTTTCAACTGTGATGGTGAGTTCACAGTTTCTATGAATGATCGGTTTCTCTTTTTTATTTCAGCTCGTCTTCGGCGATTTCTTCCTTATTCATTACTTTCGTTTGCATCCATTATTTTCCTTGTTCCTTTTCTGTCTTTATTTCCACAATTCGCATTTTGTCGGGGCTGCTGCTGGACGTCTTCAAACTTGCAAAACCATTGAAGCCGGCGGAAACTTTGGAGAATCGAGGATTTCAGGGTTAAATAGCTAACTCTGCTCCGCGTTCCCAACAGAAAGTGTGGATTCAATACTACAAGTGTGAAGGTTGGGTACGATCCAATAAGCTGGGGATGGGAAAAGGTTTACGCATTTGTGGCTTCTGCTCCGGTAGTTAATGGGGGCCTAGGCTATACAGTTCTGAATAAAAAACCCACCCTCCGAGGGGCGTCATGACGTCAGCTGACCACTTCCTAGCCAGTAGCTTCAAAACCCATACATCCCTTTATAAATATGTATAATACTTTAGTAATGAATAAAAATAAAATACCTTTCCTAGGGATTAATAATTTTGCCTACCTTTCGTTTTCACAAGCTATATCGTTACAGGTGAAAAAAATGTACTCAATATCCTCAATAAATAATATGATACAAGACACCTATTATTAGGTCCAGCTACTGGCATTATAGGTCATTAATATGAATTGGTGTGCTTGAGAAAAAACACAATATATGAAGAACTATGAGCAACAAGATATTATTAAATAAACAAGAAAGTTATGACAAATGTGATTTAGGAAATGAACACAAGAAAACTTAATAATATGCATGATAGATTTTATCATTATTCTCTACTAACAGAGAATATCAAAATGAAAAAAAAATGATTACACTGAATAAAATAGTACTGGTTGATGCTTCATCAAATGCACTTATTGTATATATGAAAAGAAAAATGACTTATACAAAAGGAGTTCAGTGTTTATATTTGCAGATTTTGAGTACACATTTCTTTTAAATTGTTTAATTATAATATAGAGAAATACATACGGGAATGGATGAAAGCGAATCTTTTAGTATCTCACTAGTAAATCCGTTTGTACCAGTGAATAATAAATAATAAATAATACCTACTAAGAATAAGTTGTTTATATTAAATTGATTTTTTTATTAACTACTCCAGTCTCTTATGAACTGGTCATGATTCATAATCATTGGAATTAACATAAAATAGAAATCTGCGTTAATTCTTCATAAGTTTATAAATTTCCTAATATTGCAATGCAAGTAGTAATAACATTTAAAGCGTATGTGGGCAACAGCCGGCCCGCGGGCCGGATCCGGCCCGCTGTAAGATTTGATCCGGCCCGCGAGACATTTTGAAAAACCCAATTTAAAAAAAAAAAATACACTACTTACTCATACTCATGGAATCAAGTGAGCGAGCAAGCCGAGTGGCGGTGATCATCAAAGAGTGAGGCGGCAAACATCAAAGTTCAAAGCCATTGATGTTTGCCGCCACACTGGCGGCGCAACAAAGGATTATTGCTTCGCAATTGTATTGTTCTACACTAGACGATTCTAGATCATTCCTTCATTTTGCCTATATAAGCGGGTGGATGGCCGGAACTTAGTTCAGTCCTATTCGAGCTACCGTGGTGATAAGTTTGCTTTGTGACTTTGTGTGCATCTTGAGTGCTTACTAATTATACCTATTTTCTTATTAAGTTTATCGAACGATAAGTAAATGAAAATGATGTCTGGTGGAAGGAAACGAAAAGTAGATGCAGAGGGTCGCCAGTTTCATTCTTCAATTCTTCTTTATCTTGCACAATGGTAAGCCTATTTGTTTGATGTGTAATGAATCCATTTCGGTGATGAAAGAATTCAATATAAAGAGGCATTACTCAACTAAGCATCCTACGCTGCTCTCACTGACAGGACAAATAAGAAAAGACAAAATCCAGAAACTTACCGCAAATTTGGAAAAACACCAGCAAATATTTCATAGACAAAGAACACAACTTGATAATGTTGTGAAAGCTAGTTTTATAGTTAGTTCAAAATTGGCAAAGTCATTGAAACCATTTGCCGAAGGAGAATTTATCAAGGAGTGTATGTCAGAAGTTTGCAGTGTTTTGTGTCCGGAAAAGAAAAATGAATTTGAAAAAATTAGTTTGTCAAGACGAACCGTTGTACGACGTATAGAAATGATGGCTAATGATATAAAAACAACATTGACTGGCCGTATGACTGGTATTGAATCATTTTCCATAGCATTAGACGAGAGCACCGATTTGTCTGACATAGCTCAACTGGCTATATTTATTCGAGGTGTTGATAAAGAATTCACTATTACTGAGGAATTGCTTGCTTTACAGCCGCTAAAAGGAACCACTACAGGAGAGGACATTTTTAATGAAGTTCAAAAGGTATTCACAAGTTTTGGCTTGCCATGGTCGAAATTAGTTGGAGTATGCACAGATGGTGCACCTTCTATGGTCGGCTTACGTAAAGGTTTCATCGGAATTTTGAATGAAAAAGCAACTGAATTAAATGTGCAAAAAGATGGTTTGATAGTCCTTCATTGCATTATCCACCAACAGAACTTGTGTTCTAAGTCCATTCGACTCCAGAATGTTATGAATGTGGTAGTAAAAACCATCAATTTTATTCGATCCCGAGGGCTTAACCATCGTCAGTTCAAGGCGTTTTTGGATGAAATATCAGCCGAGTATGACGACGTAACATATTATTGTGAAGTCAGATGGCTAAGCAAAGGGAAAATGCTGAAACGGTTTTACGAGCTTAGAAATGAGATAGCAGAATTTATGCAAATAAAAGATAAACCACTATCTGAATTGAGTGACGCAAAATGGATATGTGACTTAGCATTTCTTGTCGACCTTACAGGCCATTTGAATGATTTAAATTTGAAACTTCAAAAACAAGGACAGTTAGTAAATGATTTGTACAGCCATTTGAAAGCGTTTCAGAACAAAATCCGCTTGTGGGAGGCACATATGCTGTCTGGTAACAGTTACCATTTCACCACGCTCTCTGCGTATGAAAATATTGCTTACGCTCAATATGCTGAAGAACTCAAGTTACTGTCGGAGCAATTTTCGATCAGATTTAGCGATTTCAAACACATGGAAGACTGTTTCAATTTATTTGCTACTCCAACAAAAAGTAATGTACAAAATGCTCCAATACACTTGCAAATGGAGTTGATCGAGATTCAAGAAAACTCACTCCTAAAATCTAAATTTGAAGACGTGGAGTTGTGCGATTTCTACAAAAAATACCTCGAAGAAGACCATTTTCCGCAGCTTAGAAAATTTGCAAGAAGATTGATTTGTGCGTTTGGCAGTACTTATAAATGCGAACAGTTCTTTTCATTGATGAAAGTTAATAAATCAAAACATCGTACAAGGCTGACTGACGATAATTTGGAAAATTCTTTACGTCTTTGTACCAGTGGAATTAATCCAAACATCGATGAATTAGTTTCCCAAATTCAAGCTCAAGTGTCTCATTGATTTCGGTGTCGCTATTTAACTTTCGTAGTTTGTAACAATTCTAAATTTAACGATTTAATTTAATGCTGTAGGTACCTATTTTTTCATTTCATTTTGTTATTTTAATAAATTGTGTTGTAATAACATTGTCGTATTATTTCATGGCTGACTGATATCTATCGCTAAAAATTATGAACACTACTTTAAAATGCACTACTTTTAAACGCGGCCCGCGAACGTATTTGCACACTAAAGTTTGGCCCATAACATGTCAAAGGTTGCCCATACCTGATTTAAAGGCATACCAAACAAAGTTTGGTGATTTTTTTGAATTATACAAATTGATTTTTTTATGTAAGTGCCAATAATTTCATTGTCGATAATCATCTACCAAATAAGTGGACCACCGCTTGAAAATCGTTTAATGTTTAATTAAAAGGACATTATAACTTTTTTTTTGGATCGTATGGTTTGGAAAACTAAAAATTATAACTTACGTTTTCAGCATTGCTTTAAAGAGTAATAAACCTAAACCAAAATTATCCATTTTGAGCGAGCAGGGAAAAACATTAGGTACCAAAATAAAGTGGTAGCCCGTTTTCGGACCACTTCTTCTATCCTACACTAGAATTACTGGGCACAACAGAGGTTCCAAATGCCAAGTTAAGTGTATTAACTTTTTTTTAAATGAAGTATAATAGGTATAGGCACTAGAATTTTCGCAGAGTAAGCAGCAAATCCCAAACAGCACTTGAATAGCCACACCACAATATCCTATAGACCTTATATTGCAATGTTAAGTTACATGATAATAACGAACATGGAATGAGTGGAAAACACAAACAATAAGAAGACGTTGGATTGGTGGTTAACACTATATTGCTAAAATATTTTTTTCATAATCTCAGATTGTTTTCCATGGTGAAAAAGAGAGTTAATGAAATTTTTAAATGAACCGTGAACGATTTTAAAAAACTTTCAAAAGAAAAATTAATAAAATTTCAATTTTCCGATCCGGAGAGCAGCACCACCATAATTTGCAATAGCCAACCTGAATCGGAAACGTTGATAATGACACGGCTAACGATAATGTATGGTGAAGAACCGGATGTTGATTAATGATCGTGGAGGCCGTTTGCTGATCAGCCGCCGGGGAATTTAATCAACCCTCGATATATTATTCTCCCGAGGGCTTTATCCCAACTCAAAACATATCTGAATTTCTCATTATCTCTTTACCAACTGGTCTTTCTATCCAAGTTACTCAATAACTACTTGTGAATATGTTATGAGTTTTCAATGAAAACTTTTGATTAAAAGTTATGAATTGAATCTCAGCATACTTCTCATTCAGTAAAAACTTGTTTTTGCTTAATCCTTTTGAAGCTTTCTCTTGGGTAACGTTGTAATTAAATAGCTTCAACTCTCTATAGGGCTATATTCAACACGTATAATACAGGATGCTTGATTATTATTTAGTTTTAAAACGCAATAACCTAAATAATTGGATATTTTTAGTAATACTACAATTTAAGATGTTAAAGTTAGTTACCTAATAACAACAAATATAATTGCTTTTAGAAGTGAGATATGAGAGAAGCCCTTGTATAATTGTAATCTGTTCGAGAAGCGGTACACTTAGTTTTTGCTCCGAGCTCAATTTTCGCTGTTTCCGTCCCATGTATCTTCAACGCTGGACCCTCTTTTTGTGCTACATTTGTTATACCCTCAAGGGAGAGAGCGTGTGTGTAGGGTGGAGGTGGAATTAAGTACAATCTTTGGTCTGTGTTGCCCAATTTTTTTAAAAGTGTTCCAATACAATTTATTGGACTTTCACCAGCATTGGAATTGGTTTTTTCTTTGCTGGTGTAAAAAAAAACATTTATTGGATAAAAGTATAATACAGAAATGTTTTTAATAAAAGTTGGTGTGAGGAATGTCCTTCAGTAAAAATTTGCTGCTTACACGTATGCCTATTGACAATTTTTTGAACAATGATTAGACAACAAAAGGTCAGAAGAATACTGCTTGGAGCACCATGTTAAAATCTGAAAATGCAAATGTATCAATTTTCGTACAATCCTAGCTGAAGGTAATTGTGAGTTATTCAATTTAATTACGGATGTATTATATTTAAGCCAACCTACATGTTCTAAATCTCCGTTTAAATATTTTACCAGAGTAAACTTCACAAGCCATATTATCATTGAAATGCTCTCATTTTTGGCGTTTTGATATATTTTGGGTGAAATAAATAAATGATTGAATTATTGCTTTGGTGCTTAATTTGAATAATTTGATTTTTAGCTCCATTTTATTTTTTGTAGTACGTCATTATATACTTCCAGGCGTCTGTGGCTTAAAGCTTGGTTACGGATGCTTGGAGTGGTATGTGTACAAGTAATTCATCATTGTATTTCGAGAGGCAAACTGAGTAACCACTCCAATACAGATGTACTCAATCCTACAAGAAAACCAAAATGAATGGGGCCAGCTTAAACTAGCACCTCTCCTCTAAATCAGCGTCATCACGGTTTTTGTTTTTTATATTTTGCCAGGGGTGGTGTCTATTTAATATTGTTTATTTTTACCAACACTACACCATTAACCACCAATCTATGATGGCTATGTTATCTTTTATGTTATTAACAATTTCATATAAAGTAATTTATAAACCGACCGACATTATATGCTAATCGCTTTTCATTACTATCACAATGACAGATAAAAGAAAAAAACGTTAAATTCTGTAACGACCTCGAAGAAAGTGTGGAATAATGGTTTCAGACCATTTACCCAGTTCCTGGCCTAGATATGTATTCGAATGCAATCCCCAGACTCGAGGGGGGCAGTATCTCCGTCAAATTGATATTGTTGTTGGTCCCTGGGCAGCCTTAATAGATATCGATGTTCACAGGCGCTGAGGGCCGCCTCTCAGCTAGATAGAGGAAAACCTCCTTCCTGCCTCTTGGATCAGGTCCAAGCCACGCAATAAAAATACATCCAAATTTTCTTACAAATATGAATTAATATTTATACTTATAATATTTTTTTATCAGTGTACAAACAAAATAAAACAGGTATAGCGACCGCTAACTATATATGTAAATTACCCTACACTCTGGTTCATAATGTATTATAATAGAAAATGTAAATCTGTGTAAACTTCTGGTAATAAATCAGAGAGAGGTCGGAAGTCGTAAACAAGTAACAGAAGATCGAGGGTGCGGCAATAAATCTAAGAGAATTAGTCCCCTGAGCCTATTATAATAGACCTTGAGTCACTTCCCTTGGTCATAAAAGTATGCTAGGAACCCTTTTGGACCCATGGGATAATAACCTTGCTATAGGTGGTCAAATAACCCAAGGGGGTGAGGCCCTAGCAGCCATATAAAACACACCCTTTGACCCCAACGGTCATAAAACTAAAAGGAAATGACTACCTGTGTATCGTAAAACATACCCGTGGCCGACAGGCTCCGCCTCCTGGCAGGGAAAGGGCACGGGTATTTATATCAAGGGGTTTTCGCCCTGAGACATTCTGTCTCTTAGTCTTCCGAACCACACTACGTGTAACTTGACACCAGGGGCACTTGGCCCCTGGTAGGCCCCACTCTTCATTATTTTCTAGTTTCTACATACCGATAGCCGCTATCACCGTCACGATATGCCTACTCAGCCTTCCGCTACTCTACGACGGCACTTGGCCACACAGCCTATAGCAGACCTCTGACGACCCACGCTGCCGATCTCTCGCCCGAACTCTGAAAACTGGTCTTATTCTTTATGAACCTCTGAACCTCATCCTGAACACTGTGTCTTGTCGGGACACATTCCTATCGATAAATGGAGTCAGATATTAACGCCTACATGGAACACGGTCCATGTTATTAACTACAGCAATCCGACAATTGTTGACCTCCGACAATTGTTCACCTTTTCCGACGATTGTTCACCTCCGACAATTGTTCAACTATATCCCGACACAGATATAAAGACAAGGAGCAGTATTGATAATTGGTCCAGGTCAGGGCTGTGAATTTTAGCTGCTAAGGACTATTTCCGATCCCAAGCTCCCTTAAGGAATTTTTCTTATTCAATCTCTGTGAATAAATGATAAGCTACTGAGAAGCGAATCAAGTTCATAAAACAAAACTAACCTATTAGCTCCTCAATTGTTATTTTATGATTTATTTTTTAGTTTGGGGATTTATTATATCTATCTTGATTCATCTTAATATTAAAAATAAATTTTGGCATTGGGAATTTCGCGCGTTACGCACCGTAACGCTAGGCGCATACACTGTCATGAATTGGCCCTACATTTTTTTCTTAGTTTTCTGCTATAACACATATAATTCAATATCTTTAACAAATATCGCTACTTATTTATTGTTTTTTATTGTAATAGTTGTGTGATATCCTTGAATTTGTAACCTTAACTGATTTGTATGGTCGTCCACCATCCTTTCTTTCGATGTCATATTTTGTCAAGTGTGTTTTCAACATCTCACGTGTAAAATCTAGTTAGCTTATTTGGTTGTTTTTCGAAAAAAATGTAAGAACTATCCCCATGAGCCACATTTGGTACCTAAGTAAATTTTGGTCATGACCATTTCTTTTAACATACGATTTGGTACCATGCTATATTTCGTTGTGATTTGATCGGTGCCACCCATGGACTCGTCGTATAACCTTATAACTTTTAAACGAAAAATATAAATTTTATTATTTTCTGCTTGGCAATATTTCTTAACATTCGTTCTTCAAACTGCTCCTAAAGTTGTGAAAAGATTCGTAACAACTTCATTTCCCTCTTATCAAAGGTCGACCCTGTTCACCATGCAAGGGTTCGAATCTTATCAGGAGTCCGACCGAACCTCTAAAGACCCGGAACCAATCGACCGGAAACCAAATGATACTCAACGTCTAGCCGGATGAATTTGAAAGAAAAATGTATTCTTTCACTAAGTCATATAACCTCCATAGATCGGAAAATTCCACAGCATATGGTTTTATTACCCCAAATGCAACTCACAAATACAAACTCCATCGACAATGCGGCAACTAGACTGCAGGGCTAAGTACAATGCCATCTGCGCCACGCAACTCAATGGCAGAAGAGGTAATTAATATAGCAATAATATCCATCTCCCTCAGTGCACTCAAATGTCTAGTCTAACTAATATGCTCTCCAAGAATGCAATAGTAGTGCAATTTCATTAATACATAACCATGTTAAATGAATTGATGATCAATTCCTACCATTTCTCTAAGCTTAATATTTGTCCATTATAGTTGGTTTCTTGTCGTTAAATACGAGAAAGATCTTAAGAGGATCTCCTGAACTTTAATTTGGAAAATCCTAATAGCCGAAAGTTAATTTTTTCACATAGTTTTAGTAATTATGTCTTTACTAAAACTTATACAGCATAATTAGGAAATCTTTTGAATATATCTTAATTATTTCAAATCTATGAGACTATTTTACCAATTAGCATTGAAGAGCATTAAATAACCAAACGAAGATGATCGAAAATTGTATGCACGTTTGTTGAGGAGTAATTTTGAAATATGAAATAAAACGATGAAACGGTAAAACGCTAGATTATGTAAAAAATATTTATTTTTTAGTTTGGTGCCATTTAAAATTCAAATCAACGCACTTTGGGAAGAATGAACGTTGTCTTGAATCATCACCGTTTAGAATAAAAGGAAAGAAGTTTATAGTATAAGACCCTTTTGATGGGGACCTTTGTAACAGATAATTAACAGGGTCATAAAGGGAGGGAGAAAAACATGTCCTAGGCTTCAATATCCTTGCCGAACGACCTGAGGAATGGGTGCTCGTCACGCCAGCAAACATCAAGCTGTTTGTTTGTCAGTTGTATACACCATTCACACCAATAGTGAAGTAATAATCGTCGTGAAAAGTTGGGTTACTTTGCAACCAATAAGGTAGTTCTGGTTTTTTGAAATGTGTGTGATCGACGGTTTATGACAAATCCAAGTAGTTGACCCAAACAGACCTCCATCATTGTGAAATATTTGAAAAGCTACAAAATAGTTGGATTTTTTGTTCAGTTTTCGTCAACTTTTACGGAACCATAGTCGATTTAGGTTTTTTGAAAGGTATTTACACTAAATTTGCAACAATAGAAGACCCTATTAGTCATTGTAGATCAAACATTTCCCGAGATGCAGCTGTTTAAAATTGACGAGGTAAGTATGTTCATAATTTCAAAAGTATAGTTAGTAAAGTGTTATTGATTTCATATCTTAATTACAGAAAACTGACTTTACCTTTCATATATACATTTCATATATTATAGTAGAATATGAACATTTCTGTATGTATGTGTCAAGATGTATGAATCTAGTGTATGAAACATGTTTTGAAAAGGCTGGATGGGAGTAACAACGTAGGTAGTTTTCCCCTTCAAAGTTTTGTTGTTATGAAAGGGTCGCTGAGTTGGTAGGTGGTGGGAATCCCTTTCACAACCTGTCCTTCACCTCTCATTGCGTCTTTGCAGGGGTCGGAACAGTCACTTGAACACCTCAGACGCTAGAGTTAAGTTTCGTGACGCGTTTAAGTAAAAAATAACGTCATGATGAGTTCAAGACTCTCCATGGGTTCCCATTGCTTCATATGCAATTATTTTTGGTAGAGGTGAAATGATTTTAGTGCAGTAAAAAGGGGTAAACATCCTCTTTGTGTCCGTTGTTGAGATTTTCGTCCATGGTGCACACCAAAAGAGGTACAATCCTGTGGGCACACGAAGAGAGATCAGCAAGACCTACTAGAAGCTTATCTGAGCACTTCAATTTTCAAGAGAACTGTTTCTTATGTAGGGTTTCTTCAAAACCAAGCCATCAAAATAGTTTTCTTTCATAATGGTAACGATGTAACTACATAGATACTGAGAGATAGCAGTATAAAAATTATAAAACAAAATAAGAGAAAATAAAATATGTTGTGACTTTTCTGGTAGGGTCAGATAGAAACATAAACGGATAAAATTAACTAGGTTTACATGAGTGTTTGGTATCGCAGATTGTGGGGCTGAACTGTAGCTAGTTGGAAGCATTGGGGGAGTATGGAAGAAGGGGTTTGGGTAGGCTGCATACAAACCGCTGTTATAAAATGATCGGGGAGGGGGGGCACCCAAGCTAAATGTTGGCATATCTTAAAACCGAGTTGTTTCCATTCAGCACGTCGAAGAAGAACTGAGATTTTCTCGTTCGGCCCAGCCTGGAGAGCGATTGTAAAAGCTCGAGAAGCAGACAGCCAATCAGAACTAATAGAGTAGACGCTATATAATTATTTATGAAAACGCTGCTGGTCGGCTTGTACTGATTGTCAATATTAAATCGGCATAATGTTCAACGCTAATTACATCAAGTGGGTAGGTGAAAATACGAACCTTATCTCAATGAATCTTTTAGGCAATCCAAAGAATAGATAGTACCAAAGTTCTCAGTACCAAAATTCCACAAAAATGTATTGGACTTTTGCACATGTCTTGGAAGTTTTGAGGGTTCAATAGACGGTTAGACGTTAGATTTGAGTTTGTTTTTTTTAAACAAAACATTTCCGAAATCTAGAAAGTATTTCGCTCTAAATAAATGGAGTCAATTAAAAGGTAAATCAGTTTTGTACTCGATTTAATAACACTCTAACTTGGTACCGACTCCAACGGTAAACAATTGTTTATTTTATTTCAATGTCAAAACTTCGGTTGTATGAATCGAAAAACAACAGAGAAAACTCTAAACCCTAAAAACACGGGTAGTGTCCGATATAATCCCGAGATAATCCTTGCTAAGTTTGATTGGTCCGATCCGCCAGAGCTGGGGATTTACCACTGTCACAAAAAGAGCGAACAAAACGCGCTCCAGGGTACATTCATGCCTGACTCATCATTAATTCAAGTACTTTCACTTGGCCGTGAATAAGCGGTGCAAATGTATCATGAAAACAAATACTCGTTTAATATTTAGTAATGAGGTATTTAAGCACTAGCGTGTAGGCCCATTGCAACTGTTGGCAAATATTTGAATGGCAAACCCATGAGTGGAACAAGTTTTTTTCTTCTTTTTTGATCTGGTATTCATGGTTAATTCCCTTTCAGTGACGCTTTTGTGCAGAGTTGCTCTTTTGGCTTAGCTCTAAGTTTAGGTGTTTGAACTTTTCTTTTCCATTTCCTATTCATTCCGTGGTGCTAGAAAAAAAAAAATACGTGGGTCAGTTTATTTTTAGTGAAGAGTTCGCATCTGCAATGTTACGGTTTACTATAAATACCATTCAATACTGTTTCTGATAAACCATTATGACAAGAATACCTACTGCTAAAACATGCAAAGGTAAATCAATCTCATTGATTTTATGCTATCTATGTAATTTTGTAGCCGCGAAACTTAGCTTAAACATAGTTAAATAAATTAAATCGCAAGTATAGACTCACTAATTTTATTTTAAATAGAGGACAAATTAAACTAACCCTAGCCTAAATAGTTATGTTGGCATTATCTGGATATAGAATGGCCACGTTCCTATTTTAATTTCCTATTTTCTCACTTACAGGATATAAATTAGTTTGCTTTTGCTAAACTACACGAGAAAATAATTAATCTGTGTTTATTACAAATATCTTTCCAAGTGACGTCAGCCCTCTAGTAAAACCCTCCAGTAGAGCACAGCTATTTGTTATTGCAACGAAGTTCACAAGTGCTGTGTCATCGGAGTTTCTAAATGAAATGAAAACTTATTTGTGCTATTAGCGCGCTAGGGATACGTGTGTTCAAATTTGAATTTATAACGAAGAAGTGCAGTAGCTGAAGTGAGTAATTGGGTTATGCTAACTCTGAGCTGTCATTAGGAATTCAGTTGCATTAGAAATTTAAAAATTCATTTGAGGTTTTTAGATAAACAAAAAAAAAGATATTTATAAGACTTTAATTGACAGACCATTGAATAAATAAAAGTTCCATGGCTGCCTGGAAGTTAAATGATTAGTACAATTTCGTGTTTGAAGAAAAATAGTATTTTTTTTCCGGAATAGATAGAAATACATTCACAGGGGGAACAAGGAAAAATCGTCGAGAAGGTAACAACAAGAAAAGGTGGATAAATAATGAGAAAGGGGCCTTGTAC
This sequence comes from Acanthosoma haemorrhoidale, assembly GCA_930367205.1. NCBI lineage: Eukaryota > Metazoa > Arthropoda > Insecta > Hemiptera > Acanthosomatidae > Acanthosoma > Acanthosoma haemorrhoidale. Next base: position 32,001,570 of record OV884012.1, read on the forward strand.
TCTGGGGGCAGCTGTATTATTTAAAGTAGAAGAACGCCAGAAATATAAATGTCTTACAAAATATTAAAAGTTATTATCTCGAATAGACCGTAAGAGATTACTTCAAACTTTGTACTTGTTTTATTACCTTGTCTTTTCTAAATATTAATAAATGTCTTAATAGGAAAGGGAAATTTACTACCAAATGTAACATGAAATGTCTTCATGATGCATTGATCTACTTTAAGTCGTTATACCTTATAACTATAATCGCCATCATGGGGGGAAGTGGTAATTTGCTTATTGCTTAGTGATTGACACTATTTAAGTAAAGGGATCTCGTGACGGCAACTATAGGTTATTATAACCTGCTTATAGTATTGCTAATAGCTATAAATTTACTCCTTGCAAATTACTATTTTATCAATGTTTTAATGAGTTAATAATTACACAAGTATTTGCTAATCTGACACTTGTAAATGATTTATGTATTCACTCTAGGTTTTGATTCAAGCTTTGAGTAATTACAAGTAGACCGTTGTTTAGGCACCATTAATGATGTAGCATGCCTGCATACAGTTTTATTATTCGAGTAATTACCATTAGTCCTTTGATCGGGTGCCAATGTGGCGTTCTGCCCCTTTAAAGTCTGAGGCTGAAAAGTACATTTTAATTTAATGTACACTTGTTTACTTTACATTCCCTATTCACATTCACCAATTTCAATAATTATTTATTTTATTTTCAGTGAGAATAAATTAAATGAAATCGTGCAGGAACAATAGTTAAGACAGTTAATTAGCATAGTTATTTTTGTATAATGCAAACTGTAGTATTTTTTTGTTAATAATGCTACTCATGAAACTTTCTTTCTAAACTTTCTCTTTATAATATTCCTTACTCTATTACTCCGCTTCCTCTTTCGCTTGCGAGGAAGGCAACAACCGTGTGGACTTGGGGGGCCCCTGTTTGTAAATATTGTATGAATGTGCGAACGAATGATAAATTGTAAATATGGTATGAATGAAAACACTTATCTCAATTATTTATTGCCTATTAAGTAAAGGCAGATTGTAATTTCATCATAATAAAGTTTTTATTGAGAAAAAAAAAAATAATAATAATATTCCAATGGAAACTAAAGCGACCTCTAGAGTGAAAACCTAACGTTTTTTTCCTCACACGTAAGGAACAATTGTCAATAAAATTATAGGATATGAAATGAGGGGTCAGTAACCATTTTTGACATGAGGGCCATATTCAACTTGTACTTTTCATAGTAAGCAATTAACATTAATCCTAAGATTACAAAACTATGTTGGTTTGATAAACGTTCAACTGGATCCCCACTAATATAAAATGGGTGTCCTTCTCGAATGATTTCAACAATACAGTAATCAGACATTTAATTAATTGTGCTATTTGATTTTGTTCATACCTCAAGTGTTGTACCTAAACTAACTGTAATCCTCAATGTGAAATGTAACTTTTAAATTTCAATACCTTAGAGCATTTAGCTCAGTATAAAATAATGGTATATAACTGTTTATAGAAGTACCTTAACAATTTCTGTGATGTGCCTTTTGCAGACTGGAGCCTGAGAAGCGGAGCTTGGGAAGTAGCGACAGCAGTGGGTCTAGCAGTAGCCTGTCGAGTGGGGGTGCAGGCGAGGTGCCCCTGGTCTTCAGCAACGCCCTTCACCTGGCCGTGGAATATGGGGCCGTTGAGGTGCTCCGACTGCTGCTCAAGTACGGCCTCGAGCCGAACCAGGGGGGCAGAGTCCCCGGATATAGATCAAAGAGGGTACAGCGGCAGTCACCCAAGCAACCGCCACCCGCTCCACTACCCCCTGCCCTCAGGCACACATCACCCCATCCCAGTCCCTCGAGTGAGTAATCATTTTATACCAGTCGATTAGAAACTTATTTATTTGTAGAAGATTTTATATCTTGTAATTTGTCTTCATTCTTGATATAGCTTTCTTGTTCGTCGAAAAACTGCTGTATGAATATGTGTATTAATAAATGATTATTCTTCATGTAATTTGTTATTAGGATAATCAAACTGGTAGTTTAGCAGACCCTAGACCAATAAATAAATAATCATTAACAAATATCGTCTACATTTCATTTGAACACAAGAAATAAATGTATTTATATACCATAGTAATAAAACTACTCGATTTGGTTAATAAAACACTTAAACCATATAGGTCACTGAAAATCACTTTTAATTAATTAAAAATTAAAGAATATAAAACTTAAAATGATGACATAAAATTCATTTAAATAGAGTTTCTATTTTATATGCCTTTAATTGTTGGTATTTGTTGTTTTTATCTTAAGACATATAAACCACAAAGATTATTGAACCCCATAAATATTATAATATTTATAATTTTTTAAAAGTACTGTGCATTATTATTACCTCGTATTATAGGGACTTACTTTTTAATTATTAAGACCTAGTACATCACCCGCAGCTCCAAACACACCGGTGGCCTACCAAGCACAAAAACACCAAAAAAATGTCACAAAACACCAAAAAAATTAATTGCCGAAACAAAAAATTAAATAAAACCAAATAGTAAAACCCAATAGCATTGTTTGATTCACTGTTGATTCGAGCGTAAGACACATAAACACATTAACTATTAGGAGTTCGTTTAGTTTTGTAAGTTTTTCTACAAAAAAAAAACTATCAGGGATATCCTGTGGAGTTACAAATCACATTTTATGTATATCAACTTTATTAAGATGAAATTACAATCTGCCTTAATCCTTAATAGGCAATAAGTAATTAAGGTAAATGTTCTCATGCATACCATATTTACAATTAATCATTCACTCACACATTCATACAATATTTACAAACATCCCAGGGGCCCCCCAAGTCCACATGGTTGTTGCCTCCCTCACATACGAAGAAGGAAGCGGAATATTGGGAAACCCTGCATGCTCCCCCGTCCGCCGCTCCGGATAAGAGTCAGTGGGACTGACCAAGAGCGCGAGAGCCACAGATGCTCAGGACATGATTAGAGAAACTGGCCATTGCCAGGACTCCCACTGTCACGCATTTATAGTAGGTCATGAGGTCACTGCCGTTTCAGTCTCCGAGGAGGATTATAGGGATGAGTGGAGCACTGCAATGACTGTGCTACGGGATTAGGGTGGTTGGATAGGTTACTATGGAATTTCATGAATTTGAAAGGGATGAGTTCATAAATTTAGGGTATATTAAGATCGTTATGAAGGGTTTTATTGCTGACATAATATGGGGCATTTACTATTGTTCTCAGGACTTTTGATTGAAAGGATTGGATGTGCTTGATGTTCAACTTTTTTGCTGTCCCCCATAGCTCTATTCCGTATGTCCTGATTGGCTTAAGTATAACTTTGTAAATAAGTAGTTTATTTTCTATTGAGAGATGGGATGTCCTTCGAAGTAGTCTGTACAGTAGTCCAAAGCGTCTGTTTAGTTCTTGTCGTTTTAGCTTCGTGGGTGGGTTCCATGTCAGTCTTTTGTCGAGATGGAGCCTAAATATCTTAATGTCTCAGACACGGGGAGAGGAATCAAATTTAAAAAGACTAGCGGACAGGACTTGCGGCAGAGGGTAAAGATTATGTGGGAAGATTTTGCTTCATTGACCTTGATTCGCCATTGGTAGCACCAGTACTCGATCTCATCGAGGTGATTTTGAAGGTATTGGGATGCTATATCAGGGTCTGAGTGGGATGGCAAGACGGCAGTGTCATCTGCAAATGTTGCCAAGAAGGTATTGGGGGTAGAGGGGACATCAGCGGTGTATAGCTTATAGGGGATGGAACCCAGGACGCTGCCCTGTAGAACTCCTGCTTTTATGGGATAGTAGTTAGAATATTCTAAGCCACAGCGGACTTAGAAGAAGCGGTTTGAAAGCTTGGACTTTAGGATTAGGAAAAACAAAAGGGTCTGTGTTAAATATGTTTTGAGCTTGTAAAGCAAACCTGCGTGCCAAACCATGTCAAAAGCTTGACCTATGTCCAGAAATACAGCAGTGCAATACTGTTTGGATTCAAGGGCTGAGGAAATGTGATCAACAACGCGAAGGCCTTGTAGAGCAGTGGAATGTTGTTGACGGAAGCCAAACTGGTGTATAGGAAAAAGGTTTTTGGATTCGACAATTTCAAGTAGACGTTTTAAGAGGAGTTTCTTAAATATTTTTTAGAGGATAGAAAGTAGGCTAATTGGACGATAAGATGAGGCGTCATTGAGTGGTTTTCCGGGTTTTGCGAATAGGACTATAATATAGTGTTTTCAGAGGAGAGGAAAATGCGTCGTTCGGATAATGCAATTATAAATGTAGGTTAGGAAGATTATGGCTTTAGGAGGAAGTTGTTTGAGAATTTGAGGAGTAAGAAGATCATATCCAGAGGATTTTCGGTAGGGTAAGTTTTTCAGAAGGTATTTGACCTCAGACGGGTTAACGGCTTTTGGTGGAAGTGAGAGAGGTATAGGTGAAGTGAGGAAATCTTCAACAGTTGTACTATTTTTTTTTTTTTTTGGTGACATTAGTTGTTGATAAAATCTCATTGTATCATAACAATGGTTTTTGTTTGTAAAATAAATACGTAGCGCGGGTGGGATTTGATCTCACAACTTCAAGTGGTGAGACGCCGGGTCTTGGCTCTGAGCCATCAGACCGTCTGGCTCAGAGAGCCTATTACTTGATGTTATCTCCGATCCGTGAAGGGCTAAAGGTAAGGCGTCCAAAATGGCCGACTTCTCAGTCCGATATCACTTGTTGCACTAAACACAAATGGATCAAGCGATTCACTCACCTCCTGTGGGCTCCCTCGTGACCAGCTCACATACGTTGCCTGCTAGAACAATTCTATGTCTGAACTGTGGCCTATAAACGGTAGTTAACAGTATTTGAAGAACGAGCGAAGTAGAGAGCTGTTTTAAATAGTAGCGCATGCGCAAAAACTACAAATCACATTAACTTTATTTAGTGATTACAAGAAATGAAAACTTTTCCTTCATTATTATTCTATATTCACATCCCCTGTCCTTCATATAGGGCAAGGGTCAAAATGTCTTCCTTTCCGCTTCTACTTAAATACATCCGTTCCTTTATCAACATTATACGTTGACTTGTTATTTATGTTACTATCGGATCCATGAAATAATTTTGATGCGCGATATTGAAAATTTTCAGAAGTTTAAATAATAGACTGTTCCATACAGTAAGAAGGATAGATAAAAAAAAAAAAAGGTTTTATCTTCTTTGTGGGGGAATTCTTCTTTGTTTAGCAGGCAGGCTGCACGTGACGTCAGCAGCTACTCCCAAAACGATTGTGAAATACTTGAATGTGAGGCCTGTCAGAAACCTGTGACCCCCACCCCTCTTCCTCTTGAACTGTCTTTATTGTTTTTGCAAAAACAATCCTTATGCAATCGTCGGATAAATCGCTAAAAAATACTCTACTTTGTCATCAAGTGTACCTTTTTACTATCCTATGTTATTTCCGCTCTTACAGCACAGTTTTTTTCATTCATTAACAAACGAATCCTCCATAATGAGTAAAAGTAACGCAATTAGTAAGTTTGACAGTGGTCATACATTTGCTAGAACCAATAAACTAAACACCTTTGTATTAAATTTTGCACGCAAATAGTGTTAAAAAAAAGTCCATCATTATCCATATTGAGCAGCTCACATGGTTTCAATGGTTTTTAATAAAAGCTCATGCACTATGGGTTAATTATTTTATTTCAGTATTTACCTAAGACTCCATACACACATGAGAAGTTTTTGGGTGATTAATACTGATCATGGCTCATTTTCATACAATGGACAACTCTTGTTGAAATTTTTAAGTATCCGTGGAAAGCTCTAGAAAATTCAAGGCTATGAAAAGTTCATCAACTAACGTGGTTTAATATGTATGGCAAGGAAACAGTTAAAAAAATTATATGAATACCAACTACTTAAGCAGCGAGCCAAGTTTGGCCCAAACTTCATTAACAAAGTTCGTCCCCCCCCCTCCACCTTCCTCCACAACACAGGTCTCTCTCTAATTATATTTTTTTGAAGTAACCGGAACGAAAGTAATGACTCTCAGGATAATTACTTTTCTTTTTAGTATTACTTTGAATCCGGTTCTCTTTTAAAAAACATCATTCAAGACAATTAATTAGTGCAATTAATAAAAGTATCAAACTTTTAAAAAATGTAACGATTTTAATTATGTTTAAACTTATTAGCGAAATAATCCAATTAAAAATGTGTCACCGCCGTTTTAGAGAAATAATCTGAAACATGCTCCGTTTGTTATTGTAATTCATCATAAACGAGGCCCGCAGGACTGTGAAATGATAATTTTTGTTAACATAATGACTTATAGTTGATAGTTCCATTGATTTCATTCAATTCTGGCCGGAAGAATGGAGCGATGAAAAAGGCTTCACGATTTCACTTAAAAAAGGTGTTCAACAAATTGAAAGAATTTCATTCAGAACTCAATTTTCAAATTTTCATTGAGAAACAATTTAGGACTTGAAGATGGCTTAAATTTCCCAAAACTGTGTTTTAGTCAAAAGTAATAAATAAACAAATATTTATGTATACGAAATTTCCTTCATAAATATTTATAAGTTAAATCGATTTGAATGGCTGGCTATAATCTAAGCTTTATTTTAAATACATAACTTATGAGCATGAACTCATGAGAAAGTCCAGTACATACAAATATTTTTGCTCAAGAGAGGCATATCATCTGTTTGAAAATTATAGTTACATAATTTTCCCTTATATTTGGTACGTTACATGATAAGATAATAAGATTAGTAATTGGCAACACTGTTTCGGCTGCGGGGGGGGGGGGTGAGGTTACTGTTATGGAGTAGCCATTGTTTAGTGTTTGAGGTTTATTTTACATAAAACAGCGCAACAGTATTTTTCTTATATGATTTACCTACATTTTATGTTTCTGATGCTTCATTTTCGAAATATAACAATTGGTGAAAAACATTCTTCTCTCTGCAGTTCAGATCATTGTGCAAGCCTTAACTGATAATACTAAGCTTATTGATCCAGCTGCATCACTGATGTGTGAAGAAGAAAAAAATGCAGATCAAAGTTTTGAAAGTCTAGACGTTGAATGAAACATCATTCAAATAAAACACGCAAAAAGATTTGACAATAGAAGACAAAAATGCCAATATTTATCTGGTCACAAATCCTAAATCGTGCCCGGGAAGACCGGTTATTTTGTATCCAGAAAAGATGAGGTCATGTGTCCGAAACCTTCATGCTCCCACTTGAGATATCTGCACTATTGTCTGTAAAGAGTCAAGCATGTGCCTATTAAGGTTTGCCGTCTGTACTTAAAAAAAAAATACGCTAAGTATTCTCAACAATGTAACAAACATGACAATGTAAAAAAATGTTCCCTCCTGAACAAATCAAAATATGCGTATGAACGTAAGAAGTGTGGAAAATTTTATAGACGATAAAAACATAGCAGGTCATGTGTAGTATTCAACCAAAATGGTTTATGACGATGAGAACCCAAACGGAATACTTCCAATAGATAGCGAGCAGCCATTGAAGGAGATAGCGCTGAAATACCGATAGCATTGATTCATCACGTTTGAATTTCCATTTGTGGATGTGCTACTGTGCTGATAGAAGTAGGAGGACTTACATAATTGCAACATATGCAACACTTAAATACATTTATTAATCATAACTTAATTATGAAGCATTGTTAAGTGAGTGAGGGGGAATCTCTAATATTGTTGAAATTTATTGATAATGTCAGATAGCTCACGCTTTCTAGGCTTAAAAGAGGACATATCCGTCCTATATTTAAACTGTGAAATCTGTAAGTGTAACTAAATAGCAAAGAAGAAGAAATTATTTGTGATGGACAGAGTACAGCAAAGAGAGCTTGCCTAACATGTATTATACAAAGTTTTGCTGATCTACATCCCATTACAATACATTTGGGGCATGTATCCACAACACAATGTACTCAACACTAAAATAATAAATGACATCAATTCACGTACGGAAACTGCTCAATTTTAAAAGTATTGAAACATGTTGAAGCGTCGAGCACTAAAGGCAAAATGGTCCTATCTAGACCTCTGGGCCCTTAAAACCGACTAAACGACAATGTTTTTAAAAATTTATTATCTGTAATATTTTCAGTAAAGATGATTTTGATAGGAAAGGATCTTAATTTTCTATTGTTAAACTAGCATGAAAACCATTTTCTTCTTGAACTATTTACTATTCATATTTCACCCTCACAAATCTGTTAGTGCGGAGCACCTTGTATGTGGTGTCGACAACTAAAATCTTCGGCCTTTCTAGTAAAAGGCAATTTTGCATTTCAAGCAGAAATATTTTAGTTGGATGGTTCAAAATCTTTTTCTAGAAATTTGTCCGGTATGTATTATTTTTATAAATCTGAAAAAATTACAATCATCCATAATCGGGAATTGGTGACTCTGATAAATGATCTCATACCATATTTACAAATGTAGGTTATTGTGTCATTGGATATATTACAATATATATTATGTAATATAGAATAGATCCTGGATCACTCAATTATACTGGAGAATTTTCATCTTCTCGGCTATGGAGGAGGAAAGGATTAGGGAGAGGAAATTACCCACGTTACTTGTTAACTCTAATCACTGCTACGTAGGGAGCAGCAAGGGCAGATAGAGAGTGCAGGAGCCACAGATGCTCAAGACATAAGAGGTGAAAACTAACTAGTAACCGTCAATACTCAGTCCCTATATACCCACTTCTTCTAGGGTAATTTTACAATAGCAAATTAAATAATGCAACATCAAAAATGTCATAAAATGAAAAATGAATTCTTGTCTGAGGCTCCAGCCTGTGGTAACCGTCGGACAAGAGGATGCTCAAGAAACAAGGAGGTGAATATTAAAGGTTAAATGGTCCTGGTAACTAAAGGCCACTGTTATTTTTCAGTCACTTAAACCTAAATTGTTAACACACGTGTTACTGGCCGAAGATCGGAAATAACTGACGTTGTCTAGCCAAACTAGCTAAAGGGAGGGGAGGTTCGATATCTAGAAAAACGTGCTATTACCCCTTAAGATCCTTTACCACAGGTAAAATGAATTATAAACATGTATTAGGCTGAGGGACCTAAACACTACCCAGTGAGGTCAATATCGAGATTAGGCTCCTTCGTCGCAAACATAAATCTGAACACATTCATCAGCTACCGTAATTTTGTTATTCATTCGTTTATTCTCTAACGCTCTCGCGCTCTTGATCAGCCTCCGCTGGCTCTTGACCAGTGACGTGGCTGACGGAGGAGCGTGGGGGACTTCCCAGGACTCCGCTTCCTCCTTCGCACGCGGGGGAGGTGACAACCGTTTAGATTTGGGAGGTCTCTGGGCTGTTTGTAAATACTGTATGAATGAGCGAGTGAATAAAATTGTAAATATGGTATGAATGAGATCATTTATCAGAATTACTTATTGCCCAATGAGGCAGATAGTCATTTTATCATAATAAAGTTGTTGTTAGTAAATATTCTCTAATAAATATTGAATAGATTCTTGTGCTGACGGTCAGCATTTTAGTCTAATATTAGACAGTTTCTGAAGCTCCCGATCATCCGTAAAGACGATTGTCAGACCCTAAGTTAAATTACCGGGCAAATTGAAGGCGACCGGAGGGAAAAGGGAGCATCGCGACGATCCATCCTAGGACCGGGAAGGCCTGGCTGTAGCTTGGCAAACAGACGCCCTAATCGAAAACGGTACGACCTACCCTGGGTAAACTTAGGGCAAGTGTCTTGTTAATTCATACCTCCCTCTTCTCGTCTCCGTCTACGTCAACACACTTAGCGCTTTTCTTTCAGAGGCCACCGATTCCCAGTTCCCGACTAGTGCTGGCTCATCGCCTCTTTTAGAAAAGTAATTTGTCAATCTATCCCCTCAATTAAGGATAAATCCCTCCCATTGATAAAATCCTCCCAATCAACTAATGTGAATTTCCCTTTTTCTCCAATTTATATTTATTTTTGCGAGTAAGTTCACGATTTAAAACACATAACGTAATTTCTGCCTTTCATTCAATTTCATGAACTAATCATTAATTGGTACTAATTAAAACAAAGTTCAAATTAAATAGATCCATCTATTCAATGAAGAGCAAGGAATCTGTTTTATTGATATCACTTTTATGCCTTTTCACCTTTTCTTCATCATCATGTAATGAGATTATATCAATAAAAAAATGAAAATGTTTATTGTTTGCAACTTTACAAATTGCTGTCTGTTGTAAAATTTCTTTTGTTGATGAATAATACTCCACTTACCTGATGAATACCACTTTATACTGCTGATTCAAATTAAATACCTTAGAGAAAAGAGATTACTTTATGTTAATTAAATAGCGCATTTAGATTTTTTTAAATAAACCAAATCACTATTAATTACCTCAGTTAAACAAAGTGTCTTATTGACCAACGGAAATTTGAAACACACATTTTCTACTAGTTATTAGTATACGAGTATATAAGGTGTGCTGTTGATTAATGATCGATTAAAATACATTAAAAAAATTCTATTCCAATAAAACATTGCACAAACAAAGGGCTCTTTTTCAACAACAACAAATTGGTTAAATAATATTTTTCACATTATTTTGACCCTCAAATGGGCCCGCCTCTGACACCATCTGTACCGGGAGCCTGTATATCTCATGTACAAACCTAAAAAATGTGGTAAATTCACGAATAAATATTTAAAAAACTAACTTTATTAACAGTCAGGTTAAGTAATTAAAATTTAATTTGCTTATAGTAAACCTTCATTTACGTTTGACATCTCACCAACATAACTCTAGCGCTTAGTAAGTCTTAAGCACCGTTAATAATAAAACACTGTTGTTATATAATACATTGGGTACCGTTTTTTAGAAATAAACATCACAATATTTGTTTATTTTAATATTTACTTTTTATATTTGTTAATTTTACAATATTTACAACACATAACAGGAAAAAAATCTTTGTTAAAACACCACAAACTTCGCAATTAAATATATTCAAAACGAACACATTTAAAATAAAAAAAAAGAACGGTAAATTCATAAAAAAAGATATTAAGTGACTTGTCAACAAGTTTGCCAACTTATCCCGGCAGATTCATCCACACAACTTCTACTACTTTCTCCATCTTCCGTCTTCCTTTTTAATATTTGTTTTTTTACCTCTTCTGAAAAGTGAGATCTCCTGATCATGTTTAGTTATGGGTTCTTTTGTGAGAGCAATTTACTATACTGCTAAGACAGTTTGTGGATGTTGTGCGAACTCTTTCCCCACGAGCAATGAGAAGTTATGCTTTTCACGGACCAGAAAACACCCGTCTACTTTTCCATATTTTATCAATAAATCTTTGCCATCAGCATAGAAAGAGAGGACTAGTTCACGATCCCGGCACCCCAAGAGCTCACTAGGGACACATAGCCCCTGGATTGGCCAAAATAAACGTTGATATGATTAGCCGAAATAAACAGGTCTCTCATTCGCTGTAGGCAGTAATGACTGGCCTATTAGGGAAGAAATTCTGAGCTGACGGTCGGAATCAGGCACTTGAAGTGAGCTCTGCTCTCTCTCACACTCTTCAGTGCACTGTCGTGGCACATGCCCATCAGATATGGATTCAGATAGCTCAATATCTGTAGAGTCACCAAGCTATCATCCAAGTCATAGACTATTAAACTCTCTCTCTCCTCACCAGGACTACAACAAGTGATGTCCCGACAGCGGAATATTGAGTTTAAACATTATACCAGTAAAATTTAGCATAACAAAAACACTCTTTATGACCAATAATCACAGTCTCCGTCTTTTTATTATATTGTCTCCCTTCTTCGGTTTCACTTTATTCGTAATTTTTTCTATCGTCTTTATTATTATCTCCTAAAATTGCTCAAATAAGGTGATAAATGTCATCAGGATTTGTGATATCATAGCTGGTACTAAAAAAACAAAATTATTACAACGGGTGCTTAAACCAGCAGGACACATTTCTACTTTTTCTAATTTAACATAATTCATTTTTTAAGTTGTAATTTTCTAATTTCACATAATTATATAAATTATTAGCAATAAAAAGTAGTAATTAATTTTGCTTCTTGAAAGAAAAAATACGAAATTAATAATACCTTACTAGCTTGTGTGCAAGTGTCTTTCGGATACAACAGCTACCGGAAGTGAAGTCGTCCACCCTTGATGCCGGTCTAATTCTCATTGAATAGAAAACAGGAATCTAGGAGGGGAAAGAGCAGCTTCAAACTGAAGGCGTTACTGGTAATCACACAAAAACGAAGTCAATGTATCTATAGGATACACGCCTCAATCCGAAGGGTAGTTGAACCTTACTTCAAACTCTTTGAAACTAATGCTATGTGTCGGGTCGTCACTAGGGGGTGCCTGATCGCCCTAGCCCTGGTGACAATTGCGGATTGTTTGAGTTTATAACCTGGACAATCGTTCCATGACGGCGATATGACTCCATTTATGATAGGTATGTGCCCCGACAATGCACTATTCAGAGTTCAAGCGGAAACCAAGCATCACCAAGTAAAGGCCCCGAGAGACTCGCCAGAGACTCTGCGAGAGACTGATTAACAGGTTTTTTTTTTTTTTTTTATTTCAAAACCTCAACAAAACAATACAATGTACAAAAGAAAAATAACAAAATATTTGGATTACATATTTCTCCTCTTACTGCATTTACATGCATTTGGCGGAGTGCCTAAATATAATAAATTTTTACTGTCGTTAATAGGGATTAACAGGGCCAGGAGCTCTGCCTTAAGTACCCTCTCCTCTTGCCTGCTGGGAGGCAACAAAGGACTAAGCCAGCGGTGGGTCCTACGCACACCTGTGGTGAGGAACGTGACCGCCGCCTTATTAATTGGCCAGGGGACAAGCCCTGGAGGTAGAGAGGGCCCAAAAGAGTTGTTAGTTTATGACTGTTTATGACCTGTGGTACCCTTGCGCATCTGGCTCTTAGGCCCGGCGGGTACCTGGCTGACCTTTCTCGTGTGACTTGGCTTCCGCCTTTTTTATTTCTTAACACATTCACAATGATTTATATTTGTTTATAATACATTTATTTCATGTTATTTTACTTTTGCTTACAATATATATGCAATAGAGTATAGGGTGATTTATCTTATGTAGTTAGCGGTCGCTACACTATGTTATGTGTATTATTGCTTGATAGGTTTCAACATTGCTTACATAACAGATATTTACAACACTACGTTCTTAAGTCTGCCTATTTTCCTCGATATCAGAGCAGTAGGTGCCACTTTTAGAGCTGGAAAGGGTGTTCATTGAATATAGTCCTTCTAATAATTCAGATAACAGGCCGAATATTGATTCTAAATCAATGCCCTATGATGTAAGATCAGAACTAAATCTTTATCCTATAAAGAGAAACCTTTGGTAATATTCGTAAACCAAGAAAATTCCACACGACAAAAAAAAAAAAAAAAACATAACCTAAAAGAGAAGGGAAACCCATGATAATAAATGTTTTTCCGAATAACCATACAGCCATTTTCCGAAGTGAAGGTGGTGGTGTAGAAAAGAGAGGATGTGGATTCATGTTATTAGCAGTGTTATAGAGGTCGGGTTGGATATGGCGACTGGCCAACTCGTGGCATTTCCACCTAAGCAACGGTGCAACACTGGCCCTAACGAGCCCACTATTTCTCAGAATGAAAAGGGCTTGTTCCTTGTTGCAAAAAGCTTTTCTGCTATTTTTCTCATCACGCATATAAGTTTCAAAGCCATATTGCCATTATCATGAGTTTCCTTTGACTTGCCATCTTTTTTTTCTTTGTAATAATGTATTTCAATTATACACTATATATTTTATAATTTTAGTACGTTAATAAAATATGAATACTTATGTCTGAAAATGACTAAAGTTCCCTGTTTTGATCACCCTCTCAATCAAAAACCCCTCATCGATAAAAAAAGGACGATCGTTAGTGTGGCGTTAAGTGAACCCCAGTCCTGCACTAATTGGACAAATGCAGGACCCGATTGAATAATTGCGGAGAGTGCCTCAACACCGATGCATGTTTGCATCGCTCCAGAAATAAATAGTAGTCCTAAATATCTGCGGGTTGGCTTTTAAGGGCTTTATTGTTGTTGTCGTATTTTAAAATCAAAAACCCTCTTGTTTTCCCTTCTATCGGCCTGTCAGTTCTGATCCTTGAAATTTGACATAAAGGTCTTATTTAATACTCAGAAAAATAGGAAACTATAGCGATACTCATAAAACATACTTAAGAGTTATTATTTAATTATTTGATTAATTTTAGAGATACGTCAAGCCAAAATGGCAACCCTTAATTGTGTGATGCATCAAACTTATCTTAAATTTTTATTTATCATAACTAAGGTTAATTTTAATTTCAATTGCTTACAAACTTTTGTTGTTTTAATTATGTAATCAATTGTATTTTGAAATTAAACGGTTGCTATATACATTTACATCCACAACTATATACAGTTACCGAATTAATTGCAGGTAAACTTAAAGGAAAATATTGCCATCATGTATATGATTTTTTATTATGATACATTGTGTATTATATTATGGTTTGGCAATGAACTTGAGTCATGTTTAATACACACCAGATTAAGTTTATTGTATGTTGAACTGGAAGCTGCAAGAAAGACGTGGAAACCGCTGCAGCAACAACGGTACTCACAATTAACTCGGAGAACATACGTGTATAGTAAATATACATTTTTAAAAATATTGTTGGGAGACAAATAATTACGTATTACAACAAAATAATGTCATATATTGATTTTTTAATCAATAAAACCGCTATTATAGTATACACATAGGATTTACATAGCTATTAATGGCGTTCATGGAAACATAAGAAAAAACAATTTAATCAAGTTAAAGTTCATGTTACATTTTTCTGAATTACTCTATTCTATGTGGAATCAATATCAGTTGTAAAGTTCATTCCTTGAAGGTATTTTGCAATATGAAATAATGTTAAAAAATGTTAGGAATGTATAATGAAGTCTACATACCAAAGTAAAAGAGGGAAGGGGTAAGAAGAAGGAAATGCAAAAATGAAAACGTATACCTACGACCCAAATCGTGGGTTGTATTCAAACAGATAATGTAAAATCGGTTACCCATGGCTGAGCAATTAATAATAGATTTCACCGTGAGGCATCGCTTTCATTCGGATTTATTTTATTTAGGTAGTCTAAAGGGAATCATCCAATGACATAAATTATGAGTAAGATAATATTAAAGATGTATATAAAGATTAGTTTGTCTGAGGTGCTGACCAGTTACAAGATATACCCACCATTAAGACAAACTTACTAAAGTAGATTGTTTTTTGACAAAATAATTCTCCCCCTTTCGGAGTTGCGTGTGTGGTATCATCAGGTCTTGAGTTTCAAAAAGGGCCAAAGATACACCCCTCAGAGCACACGCCCATATTACGTATTAAAGCGCACAGGCGGAGTGCTCCCGCCAGGGGTTTCCTCCTAGAGATGGCGTGAATTGTTAACGAGTCTATCACTAACTAACACCACCACCGGCCATATCGCTTCAGATCTAAAATGTATATTTAATTACTGAGCAGGCTGTCCGGAGCTGAGAGAAATCTCATTATCCCCCCTCGGATTTGTATCGCCCGCTATCATCCCTCCAGCCGACTCATCCTGAGCGTCCCTTTCTTTTTGCAGCGATTGGAAATCGATCCTAAATTATTCACGATTATTAGATCGTATTAATTTCCGGTATATTTAGTCACAAGCTCACTTTCAGAATTTTGTCTTTTTTATTACCCCTTAATAAAACTAATTTTATTTTCATATTTTACAAGTGAAAATGGTCTCAAAGACAAGAACCTTTACTAGAAAAAACATATGATGAGACAAAAGTTTAAAAAAAAAATTTAATGAGAAGGAAATATAAATTAATCAATTATGTACAAGAATACTGCAGTCGAATTCTGTAGCATGCGTAAACAAACGCAAATAAATAAAAACACATTCCCTAAGACACTATTTTTTTTAGTAGATTCATACTTTCAAGATGGTCAGTATTAAAGGAAAATTAAACGATTATGATGTCTCAAATTCACTTTAAAAAAAAACACTACATTTTAACTTGTACAGACAATATCGGCTTGCTTTGGGAAATTTCTGAACAGAATTCATGCCACAATGGCTCTTCATCTGTCTAACTATTTGGACGTGTACTGAAACTTATTACCCCTAGCATAATAAAAATGTTGCCTTGAAAGCGTAACCCAATGGTTGCATCTGTCTAAGTTGAGTTAGCTAGTAGTGGAGGGGATTACCGGGATGAATCTTGGGCAGGTGCGCATAACTCTCCCCACAACCTCACCGGCAAACTCAACTCGCCCTGACCTGAAAAGGTAAATAATAATCTTTACTAACAAAAACTCATTACATTAAAAGCAACTGGTTTTAGTTTGAATCTAAAACATTTATGAGTGTGGCCTGGACATTGACTCATTGCGAAATGAGTATTATACGATAATCATAATAACATCATACCACTCCAAAAAAAAATTAAAATTAAAAAAAAAAACATTGTGTAGTTCAATGGTCGTTTTGTCAATGGTCAAGCAAGATTTTATTTGTTTATCGATATGATTTGAATATACATATCATTGAGCTTTAGTTTGATTCGAGATTCGAGATCTGGCATGCTGACCCATTATAAAACAATGAAACTCCACAGTATATTGGAGAAGACACATCATTTGCGATTCTCATCCTTAAAATACTATCGAGAAATTACCGTGAAGTGCGTCGAAAACAGTACATCAATGCATGGTATCTCTATTGTTTCTGACTGGACTATAAGAGAGGACTACGTGAGCGGTTCCTTTAGCGCCATAGCTGGTGTTGTAGAGCAGATCCAATAAGGAGAGCTCCTTCAATTATTGCTCTGCTTCCTCGGTTCTATATCTCCGATGATCATTGTCTAAGATTCGGGAGAGTTATTGGAGTAAGAGTTGGATAACCACAACAATCCATTGAGGTATGGAGTAACTCGTATGATATTCAACCATAATCAAAGTTATTGCTTAAAGAATGGTTATATGAAATCAACTAAACCTAACAATGGCGTCGAAAGGTTTAGCCATTTTTTTTAGATGTAACACATTGAAAATTATATTATATTGGCTAAAAAGTCCTTATGTTTGGTTTCTATGTCCATTGCTGACAACTATTATTTCAAAGGAATCATACTCTAAGATATGTTTGGTCATATACTTTTAGATAATACGATCTCTAATAATAAATCATTGCTATTAAATTGAAACCGAATATTAAGATGATCCAAATGGCTGAAAATATTATCTTCATTCCATATTAAAATACCCTAATTCTTTAAGGTTGGCAAGGTTTTATAAGTTAAGATCCGGTTTATCTTTGTTATTTTGATTTGTTACTGCCATTCGAAGCTACTCAAATATGGCTACTGGTCATTTTCAGCTAATGTGTATGATGTATTCAACCCACATATTCTTTACCATCACGAGTATGTTTATTATTATATATAATCATGGAAATATTTTTTTTAGTTTCAGGAGTGGTAAGTATGATTGAGACGATCCCGGTGGCTGCGGCGACAGGGCGAAGGGTGAGCTGGGTTGGGGCTAAAACCAGAAGAGCAGCTCAAAGCCTCAAGGCGCTCGCTCGCCAGCGCAGCCTCAGCCTCGAGAGCGATGGCGAGCTGCTTAGAGCCGAGCGACGAAGTGTGTCACTCAAGAGTTCGCCGCTTGTTTCCCCACGGCCACCGTCTGTGCAGCCTCCGGAAAAGGAGCGCTCCATCTTCATCGAGCTCCGTAGGTCTTCTGAAATATTCAAAAGCATCCTCCTCAACTTCTCCATGAAGGAACAAGACACAGAAGAAGGGGACGAGGAAACGACACCGGGCGATGAACCACAGGTAAAGAAACGTTTCGACCAGACAAGTTTGGCCATTTCAATTCACTTCAGTAAAAGCAACTAATGATTTGTTTCCTTGACAATCTCCATTTGACTCCTCCAGTCTAAATCTCATTCCTTATTCTCTTGCCCCGTTATCTTCTTCTCATCTTACTTGTCAATCATCAACGATTCAAGCAAAGAAAGCGTTCTCTTTCTTGGACCAAACTTAAAAACAAAGCGTATCTCTGTTGTTACCCCAAGATTTATTTCAGGACAGTGTTTCTTATTTTGTTACCTTGCTTATTACGCTCCCCTCATTTTTGAAAAATCTGTTGGAAGACTGGTCACTATCTGCCATTATTAATTCCCAATAAACATATATTTGTTCTAATACATAGTAATTAAAAACTGTCAACGTTAATGTAGTGGTAATAAAATTAAAAATTGCTAATAGTATAAGTATAAAATATCAAAGTTAAATCACTAATAGTAGTGTAAACACGTGGTCTGAATAGCAGGAAGGAGAGTTAATTAACTGTAAATAGCAAAGCGAACAGAAGCTTGCAAGAAACGACCCGTTTATGAGGGGAGTGCACCAAATGCACTGTGATTTCCTAGTCTCACCCAGCTATGAGGGAGGGTATTAAATGAAATGGGGAACCCTACGCCATTGAGGACAACTGGCTCAGTGGTGAGCCTAGATGCAGTAAGATAGTTATAGCTCCTTAGATCAGATAGATCTGGCTCGACACTAAAGCACCAAGGGTTTATGCCTGCTACTGCGTACAGTCATTCCTTTTCATTTCCTTATACACTGGCATACCTACCTTAACGATTTTGGAATAATATCTGAAGCTATTATGCATTTAATTGTTAGTTCATCTTATTGTTTTATGGTTTTATTATTACATTGCTATTACATTGCTCTTTCCACGTTGCTAAAAACTGAACTCCGTTGGTTGATTTTCACTATACTTATCTAATAAAATAGAATAACCTGTATTATTTTTTAATTATTTTTTCAAAACTTGTACCACTAACCTGCGTAGTATCACATTTCTTAGCTTTACGGGAGTGAAGCTTCTAATGAGCTCACATTAGCTATAATGATTAACACTACCGTTAAAGATATGAATGTCCATGGTTCAAACGTAAACGTTAAATTTTCCATGACTTGATCCTCTGTTAAGTGTGCAACAAAGAAGTAACATTTCATAACTGATACCGTATTTGGAGTACAATGATTATCTTTTGATTGGTGAACTATTGTACATTCTGTTATTTTAGTCGTTTTTTTTTTGTTAACAGGTAGACGTCGCGGAACTGCTGGCAGCCCATGACCGCCTGAGGACCCAAGAAGAAGAATTTTCCACTTCCTCAGCATCCTCTAGTTCCTCGGCCATCAGCTCCTCCTCCGAAGACGAGGCTGAAACAGTACCAGAGGACGCCTCCGTGGAGGCGGATTCAAGGATCAAGCTGAACCCCACCCTGCCCCCGGACAAGACGGCCGGCCTGGCAGAGAACTACACCAGACCTTACCTCTTCACACTGCCCGTGCTATTCCTGGCGGTCGTCCGTGGCAACCCCACCCTGGTCTATCTGCTGCTTAAGTACGGAGCCGCCGTTAACTTTCAGGTCAGTTTAAATCTCGTCAATGTAACCCTTTTCCATGTTTGATATTACTCAATTACGGTCAGGGAGAGATAGAATATGAGAGAAAAATAGTTAATTAGTGGATGCTCTAAGGTGTTTCTTAATCCTTCTTTCTTTAGACCTACCTTTATGCCTGAACTCAACAACAAACAAACTATTACTTTACGCAAAGATAAGTAGCCTCGTTTGGTTTTAGTTTTTAATTGTACCGGCAAGGCTTTTCTAGCATCAACCATAAACTAAATTGTATTTTTTGAAATTTATAAAAAGGAAATGAAGGATGTACAAAGTTAAACAAATATCAAAAGATGTTGGCGGGGCTTAAAGTGAGTTTCCCAAACGACCGTGATAATTTTCACTAAAACTTCATTTTATTATTGCAGTTACTGAGAATTGCCTACTTTACAAATTTAAAACCATGTATTTGAATAAATCATTCTTATTTAAAGGGGTGTGAAATATGTTTGTTATTTTCACCACCCCAATCGTAGAACATAGGCCCTCTCCATTTAGGTCGGTATTAGTTTACAGCGTTAACTGAGTTTATCATCACCGTCATAATTATCATAATTATCATCGTGGATTTTATTTATAACTCAGTCAAAAATAGGAAATAAAAACTAATATTAATAATAAAAATAATTAATATAATTCTAAGTGAAGCAATAGAGCAGCTACATAAATATAATTATAGACTGAAACCCTTCTTTACACTTTAGTATCTACATTAAAATAAATTCACAAACAGCAGTTTCAATATGTAACGATGAATGTAATATATATTGGGGTTGGGAAGAAAGTAATTTCGTTGAAATAAAATTTTATACAAAAAATGATTTTTAATCAGTCAAATATCTTCCATTCTGATTGATGACCTTTTGTAATCTTTCTAGTAACTCCCATCTTTAACATGATCCCGCGCTCATAGAACTTCTGGTCTTATCAGAAAAAAACTCAACCAATTGCGATTTGAGGTCATAGTTATTCCTGAACTTTTTACCATTTAAGAAACTTTGTAAACTTTGAAATAAATGATAATCCGATGGTGCAAGGTCAGGGCTGTATGGGGGATGCGACAACTTCCCAACCAAGCTCCAATAGTTTCGTACGTATTGCTAAAGATGAGGCCTTGCATTGTCGTGGTGGAATACCATTCCTTTGCAATTTGCCAATTCTGGCCTTTTTCTTTGATTGCTTCCTCCAATTTCATAAGTGATTAGCAGTAAACATCTGAGTTGATCGTTTGGTTGTATGGAAGCAGCTCAAAATACACTTTTGTAATCCCACCAAATTAACAGCATAATCTTTTTCTGATGCGATTCAGCTTTCAATATGGTTTGTGCTGGTTCACCATGCGGGGACTGCATGCCAATGATAATTCGTTAAAAAAAATGGTCAATTGCATTACATTTGAAATGTGTATCACAAATATTGATTCGTTGTGTTGGGTGAATTTCTTTGAATTCGTGCGGAACCCAAATATCGAGCTTCTTAACAAGTCGATGTCTTGGACTTAACAAGCTCGATATTTAGAGTATATGCTTTTCAATTGTTCCGTGTGATACATTTAACTGTTTTGCAATCCCTCCCACAGTTATACGAGGATTCGATTCAATTATGGCTTTCATTTTGTCATCATCAACTTCAAAAGGTCAACCAGAACATTGGTCATATTTCAGTGAAAAATCTCTGGAACGAAATTTTTTAAACCAATTCTGACAAGTGCGATCTGCTAAACAATCAACACCATAAACTTCACATATCTCTCTGTAAGCCTCAGCCGCTTTCTTGCCTTTATGAAAATAAATAAGTAAAATGTGTTGAAAATACTTATTTTTGCACTCCCTGTTAAAACTGACGGTTGTAAATAAAATTACACGGAATTTCTTTCTATAACAACTTTAAAGTATCGACAACCAAATCTCAAAATACAAATATTCTAACATTGTCAAAAGAATAAAGAAACAAACATTACGCTATCTACTGGTGCGAACCAAAATCAGTTTCTTGCCAACCAATAAGTTTAGATTTCAGACTTGGGACATGAATTATTATTTAGGAAGAGATCACTAAAACACCTGAATTATATTTTAGTAGGACTTCGAAATTAGTCTCAACAAAATATTAGTAGCAATATAGTAATAAATAAGTAGTGTAGTTATTTTGAATAAACATTACATTATTAGTATATTTTCATAAATTAAAACTAATTTGCCATACCATTCTGAATATTGGAAATTCCCCCCGAGAGAAGAGGCTATGCGACACATGCCGAGGCTATGCCCACACATTTCAGCAACACACCATATCTGCCTCGTTCTGCTTTCGAATATATGTAATATTTAATCACATGCTTCAACAAAACCATAATTCGTTTTAATCAAACGGAATAATCATAATCACATAGCATTCACATTAGACTTGACTTTGACCTGAGGTTACATATGATACTTCCCTTACAAGAAACATGTACTTTCAAACAAAAAACAGAAACGTGGAAAAATGGCACAAAAATTTCATATTTCTTTACATATATCTCGGTTTATTAACAAAACTCAATAGTATATTTACATATTTTAAAGGTTTTAGACGCAAAAAGAATTACACGAAAGTGATGTTTACCTTAAGTTAATGGATTCATATTAATGCGAAATGAAAAGTATTCCTTTGAGGCTTTTATTGCAGGTAGGATTTTAAAATAAAATAACTAATTGGAAAATATACAATTTTTACTTCTAATTTGAGTAATCTAATAAATGATTTAAGTGAACTTTAACTATTTATTTATTGTTAACTCAATAATTTTGTGTATTATAACAGTATACTTTCACGAGCTGTAATTTATTCAAGAATGGATCGAGAAAAGCATTATAGAATTTTCTTGCCAGTTAAAAGTTTTGAATAAGTAATTAAACCTAAAAAAAACTTTTTTTTATCAGGGTGGAGATTTTATCCTTATGTACTATCCCGGGGAGTGGTGGGGGGAGTGGTGGGGGGAGGGGTTGATGCGAACAAAAGAGGTTCTATTTTAGTAGAGGAAACCAGCTCGCTTTTTATTTACCATCACATGTTAAGCAATATATGTACGGTTGAAAAAATGATTTTCTAATCAGTTTTTAACCCCTACAGTATTATATTGTAAGTCATATAAGTAATAAGTTTGGTACAAAATTCCAAACGCATTTGATGAGATCCAGCTATCCATATAGGCTCGTCCATTTATATTATTTATTTTAATTTACATAAATTTTCATCTGGAAAATGGTCATTAAATTTTTTATTTATAAACAACTTTATTAAGATGAAATTACAATCTGCCTTAATACTTAATAGGCAATAAATAATTGAGATAAATGTTTTCATTCATACCATATTTACAATTCATCATTCATTCGCACATTCATACAATATTTACAAACAGTCCAGGGGCCCCCTAAGACCACATGGTTGTTGCCTCCCTCGCATGCGAAAGAGGAAGCGGAGTCTTGGGATGTCCCCCATGCTCCCCCACCAGCCACGCCACCAAATACGAGGGAGGCCGACGAAGACCGCGAGAGCCCCATACGCTCAGGACATGATTGGAGAAACTGGCCATTGCCAGGACTCCCACTGTTGCGCATTTATAGGCCACTTCCGTTTCAGTCTCCGAGAAGGATTATAGGGATGAGTGGAGCACTGCAATGACTGTGCTACAGGATTAGGGTGGTTGGATAGGTTACTATGGAATTTCGTGAATTTGGAAGGGATGAGTTCAAAAATGTAGGGTATATTAAGATCATGATGAAGGGTCTTGTTGCTGACGTAATAGGGGGTATTTACTATTGTTCTCCGGACTATTGATTGAAAGGATTAGATGCGCTTGATGTTCGACTTTTTGGCTGCCCCCCATAGCTCTATTCCGTATGTACAGATTGGCTTAAGTATAACTTTGTAAATAAGTAGTTTATTTTCTCTTGAGAGATGGGGTGTTTTTGAAAGGTTTTGGGATGCTATATCAGGGTCTGAGTGGGATGGCAAGACTGCAGTGTCATCTGCAAATGTGCCAAGAAGGTATTGGGGGTAGAGGGGACATCAGCGGTGCATAGATTATAGAGGATGGGACCCAGGACGCTGCCTTGTGGAACTCCTGCTTTTATGGGATAGTAGCTAGACTATTCTAAACCACAGCAGACTTAGAAGAAGCGGTTTGAAAGATTGGACTTTAGGATTAGGAAAAACAAAAGGGTCAGTGGTAAATATGTTTTGAGCTTGTAAAGGAAACCTGCGTGCCAAACCCTGTCAAAAGCTTGAGCTATGTCCAGAAATGCAGCAGTGCAATACTGTTTGGATTCGAGGGATAAGAAAATGTGATCAACAACGCGAAGGCCTTGTTGAGTAGTGGAATGTTGTTGACGGAAGCCAAACTGGTGTATAGGAAATAGGTTTTTGGATTCGACAATTGGCATTAGACGTTTTAAGAGAAGTTTCTCAAATATTTTTGAGAGGATAGGGAGTAGGCTAATTGGACGGTAAGATAAGGTGTCGTTGGGTGGTTTTTCGGGTTTGGCGAATAGGACAATGATGGAGTGTTTCCAGAGGAGAGGAAAGTGCGTCGTTTGGATAATGCAATTATGGATGTAGGTTAGGAAGATTATGGCTTTAGGAGGAAGTTGTTTGAGAATTTGAGGAGTAAGAAGATTATATCCAGGGGATTTTCTGTAAGTTAAGTTTTTCAGAAGGTATTTGACCTCAGAGGGGTTAACGGCTTTTGGTAGAAGTGAGAGAGGTATAGGTGAAGTGAGGTAATCTTCTACAGTTGTGCTATGAGTATGGTTTTGATGAGAAAGGTGCAGAGCAAATTCCTCCGACCTATCTCCATCCGAAGCCACAAAGGCCCATCATCACGACGGAGTGGGTGTGAAACAGGATGCTAATTTAGGGTTTTTCAGTTACATTCCACAGGGAGTTATCCCTGGTAGAAAGAGAGGAGAGGTGGGAATTGAAGGAATTGGAACGGAAGGACGCCAATTGCCGCTTTACTAGTCTGCTCTACTGATTGTATGAGCGGCGATCAGCATGATGTCGGGATCTTTACCATACTGTTCTGGAATAGCGTTTGGATTGGATTACGTCTTTGAGATGTTGAGGTAAACAATGTTGATTGTGATTTTTCAGATGACGGTGGGACGACGATCCCTCCCAAGCCGACCTCTGAACCACAGTAGTGAAAGCATGCACTGCATCGTCAAGGTCTTGGGATGTATTCAGGGACACTTTGAGGTCAACGGAGCCTGTAAAAAACTGGCGGTAGTGGTCCCTATCGACTGGGCCCCTAATAAATTAAGGAGGAGGTAGTTTGTGAATTGGTCTTAAGGAAATGGTTAATAATAAAGGGCTTTGATCGGAGGAGAGGTCATCGAAGCGTTTGAGTGAATAGTTTAGTGTTCCTAAACTATTGCAGAAGAAGAAGTCTAGGAGATCTGGATTTCCGTTGGGATCTGATGGACAATAGGTGGTTGTGTCAGGAGAGATCGTGGAGCAATGTTTCCGTGTGAGTGCAGACAGCAAAGGACGTCCGCGTGTATTCGTGGATCTTGACCCCCCAGTGTTGGTGCTTCGCATTAAAGTCCCCACCCACAAGGAAACAATGTCCGATGGAGGCTATAAAGGAGATGAATCGGAAATCGGAAATGGATTTATTGGGAGGGCAGTACATGATGCTAGAGTAAGGGGGAAAGGGAAGGTGCTGGATTGAAACTGCAGTGGACTGAAGGAAATCATGTGCTACCAAAGGAACTATGTGATGAGAAATGGAGTTATGAACAATGACAGCGGTACCTGCATGAGCTCTTCCATCTGGGTGATCAGTTCGATAAGTCTGGTACTGTCAAACCGTAAATGATCGTTTACTCGTAAGTCTTGTTTCAGTAATGAGAGCTACGTCGATGTTCTGTCAGTTTGTTAGTGTGGGTGCGAATACCATTCCCATTCCAAAGGAGAATAGATAAGGAGTCGGAAGGATCCACTTATAGATTTTGTTTAACGGGGATAAGGTAGGAGACAAGATGTGTAAGAAGGGAAATGAGAGGAGTAATTAGGGTTCTGAACTCTGTAAGGAATGAGGTTAAAAGAGCGGTGAGATCCAAAGAACTTGAAGGTGGAGGAATGTTTGAGATGTGTGGTTGAGGATGGGATAGAGTTTGTGTGTTGACGAGATGAACGGAATGCTGGGAAAGGTGATTTTGCGGACAGGGAGTAGGCGGTGCCTGTGACTGCTCTCTGTTGTGAACGGCATCGGTGAAAGAGACAGAAGGCCTCAAATTTCTTGTTGCTAGTTTTTCCACTTCTGGCTGACGGCGTTGTGCGGTCCTCGACTTCAGCGTTCTGTAAGCTTCGCATCCCTTGTGGTTGGCCGGATGGTCTTGCTTGCAAAGTACGCATACCGCAGGCGATTTCAGGGGCTTTTTGCACAATTCGCATTTGTGCTGCTCACTGCACTTTATACACTTACTGTGGCAGTAAGATTTTGCATAGCCTGACAGTTATGGCACTGGACGATGTCGCGTTTGGGGTACGGGTTTTTGACAAGTACCCTTGTGTTATACAGGTGTGTTAGATCATATATCTTCTCCACTCCAGGTGTTCGCTCGAGATCGACAAAGAACAGAGGTAACGCCGTTTTTATTGATTCCTCTTGTTGTCTATCCTCGCGTAACACGTTCGTTATTTGGTGAACTTTGAATCCGAGAGCAGAGAGTTCATCTTCTATTTCGTCAGCTGGTGTGGTTGGGTGTAAATTTCTAATCACTGCTTGGAGCGAACGGTCTTGTTTCAGTTGATAAGTATGAAAGTCGGCATTTGTTTCATCGAAATATTTGATAATTGCCCGATAAGTATCGGGAGTGTCTGGAGAGATATTAGTGTCCCGTGACCTATTGAGGCACGTATATTTTCCCATGCCTACTATTTTACTCATTAGTGTGCATAGTAATTTAAAGTTGCTAATGTTACGCACAAATATAGCAGGTGGCTTGGGCTGTGTGGGTGTTTTGTTGACATCCTTTTCATCTGCTGGGATATTTTTCAAAGCCTCAAAGGTGTTAGGCGTGAAGAAAGGCAACTCTATTGTGGTTCCTCTTTTTAATGTGCTGGCCTGTGGAATCTCCTCCATGGAACTAGCTGCAGAGGAGGTCATTTGTACGTTCCTATTCGAACTTCTCGGTTTTCACTTTACAGGCGACGGTGTCGGAGTTGGACCTAGTGACCTAGTTCGTTTTTTTTATTTTGGGATATTAGTTGCTGATAAAAACTCATTTTATCATAACAATGTTTGTTACGTTAATAAAAAAAATAATGTAAGCGCTGCTGGGATTCGAGAACTCGCAGCTTCCTGGGGCAAGTCACCAGTCTTAGCTCTAGCTACCAGACCGTCTGACTGATTGCTTCGTGTTATCTCCGATCCGTGAACGGCTAATGGCAAGGCTTCCAATATGGCCGACTTCTTGGTCCGATTTCACTTATTACACTTAACACAAATGTAATAAGAGATTTACTCACGTCTTGGGGGCTCCCTCGTGGCCAGCTCCCGCAAGTTGCTTGGTGGAACAATTTTATAACTGAACTGTGGCCTATAGACGGTAGTATACAGTATTTTAAGGACGAGCGAAGTAGAGAGGTGTTCTAGAAGGTAGCGCATGCGCAAAAACTGGTCATTAAAAATAGTTAGTAATCTTTGAATCCGATATACAAAAATTATCAACAGAGACTAGTTAAAATCAAATAACATTTATAATTATAGTTATTTAAGAGCACTTTTATGTGTGTTTGATGTATGAGAAATTTCATTTTTTGTATATACTGATCAATTGATAAATGTTGGCCAAAATCAGTGCCCATGTTCTAAAATAGCTCTGGAATGTCACATGTAATTACATACTATCTAATTGTCCAATACTGTAGGGGTTAAGAATAGGTATTGCTACAACCAGTGCGGATGCGATAATGGTAGGCTACCATCAATTTAATATAACACTAACGCAACCATGCTGTCATTACAAGTCTTCATGGAAACTAGTCGCTGAGAAGGCAGAATAAGGCATGAAGGAGCCACTGCCTGGAGACCGCACTATTGGGATTAATGTTTGCAATTATCAGGGCCCGGTGATCACCTAATGCGTGGAGGCTACGAGAGAAGACTGCCCAAGGGTCCTGCTTTGGCAGGGCCAACACGTCGCCTGCAGCCGGCCACGATACAGGGCCCCAGAGCCCACAGTAATTACTGAGGCTATGCATTTCCAAGGGGCTTCCCTGATCCTCCGGGAGATCCTTTCCCTCATCAAAATTAAATTGAAATTGAAACCATCCAATTAGCTCAAGGAACAACCCATAGAAAATTTAATGCTTATGATTAACTATGCACGAGCACTTGTCTTTACGGTGTGAATACTCCCTTTAACAATGTTTAAGGGTGGGTTATTACAATCTTAAAATAGTGTATCCATCCCTGAAAGTACCTAGTACCTAAAAAATGAAAATTTTTATGAAAAACCCGCCTAACTTGAAAAACTTGAAATCGGCCAAATCCCAATTTTCATAGCTATCTGCCTTTTTTATATCTTAGTTCGTTTAAATCATAATCATAAGTTTTAATTATGGGTTGCTAAAACATGAAAATAAAAATGCATTTCCATAAAAATTTATTTTAATACTTTAGCAGAAACAACCTTGCTCTGTAATATTCACATCGATGAATGAAAGACAAAAACAGGTGAAGGAATGTTTGCTTACTCACTCACGAGCTATATTTTGCTATGAGTCCATTAAGCTATGAAATAGCGTCTTTTTTCTACTTCGTATGCTTGAAATTTAGCACTGCCGGAAATTTAAGAAAGTCACGTTTTTCTAGTGACGCTCTTACAGTTCCGAGGGGGCTCTCTGGAACAAAAATATTAACATCTAGTCTAGTCTTGCTCGTTTGAATAATGATATGAAATTTTGTATGCAGCATCGTATAATTATGATCACAATAAGTCCTTAATTGTTACAGTGGTCACTTTTATTTTGTTTGTGCCACCCGTGAACTTCAGGCATGGAATAACAATTGAATGACTCAGGCCATTCGATGTTAAGAAACCCTTGATTGAGGGAAATACCACAATGGAATGATTTTTTTTTTTTAGCTTAGAAACACAGTGTTAGTGGGGTTAAACCAAACTATGACAAACTTGGCCTTTAATAAATTATTTAGCCTAGCCTAATGGATATTTAGGGTAGCCTAATGGATCCGGTAATTGCAGTCGGTGAAGCTAATGCATATTTATTGGAGCTGTGACACTTCCTTAACTGCTTTGCACGTTACCTTTGTTATCATCTGTTGAATTATTAATCAAGATCAAATGAGCTGTTTATGCAGTTCGGTGTCTCGTATTCTGTCAGCCCGGGTTCTACTACGTCTAGGAGTGCTGTTAAACGAATGTTTCGTCCTACTGGAGTTCAGCTAAACCCCAGTTAAATGCGGACGAATTTCAGCATGTAATGTGCAGAATTTTTGAGATTAATGACCAGTGAAACAACTATCAAATATTTGTATATTATAGTACATGGTTGTTCAGATTACATATGTTAATATATATCTGCAGGATACTTTGAGAAAACCCAATTCAATTTATCTGATGGTGGGCCCCTAGGGGATTGCATTTCATATATGGGATATTTTTGTCCAATACAATGTTATTTTTAGTGTCCATAGTGCTTCCAATAATAAATTTTTATTCTCAAGTGCTAAAACAAAGATTACATCAACAGTAAACACTTCATACGATCTTCAAAATATGTTATAAAGTAATGAAATCAACACCGTAAAACACATTAAAGTAAATCAAAATAAATTGCGTACAAATGAGTGTTAAAATATTGTGAGAATATAATTTAATAATATTATATAACTAATTTCATATCAAAGGTAAAGTAGCGAAATAAATGTTTAATAAAGTTTCACAAAAAATAAATGAGAATAAAATTATTGTTTTTTACACGATTAGATCAATAATGTTTACGAGACCTATGTATGGGTTGTAATGACCTTTGTGTGTATTTAATTATAAATTGGGCTGTCATTATTAGTGATAAGGGTTCTTTGCATCAAGTTATTAGTTTCTTAAATGTTCCGCCTACACAATATACTTTGCATCAGGTTATTAGTTTCCTAAATGTTCTGCCTACATAATATACTTTGCATCAGGTTATTAGTTTCCTAAATGTTCTGCGTACATAATATACTTTTCATCAGGTTATTAGTTTTCTCAATGTTCTGCGTACCTAATATACTTTGCATCAGGTTATTAGTTTCCTAAATGTTCTGCCTACCTAATATACTTTGCATCAGGTTATTAGTTTCCTCAATGTTCTGCGTACATAATATACTTTTCATCAGGTTATTAGTTTCCTAAATGTTCTGCCTACATAATATACTTTGCATCAGGTTATTAGTTTCCTAAATGTTCTGCCTACATAATATACTTTGCATCAGGTTATTAGTTTTCTCAATGTTCTGCGTACCTAATATACTTTGCATCAGGTTATTAGTTTCCTAAATGTTCTGCGTGCCTAATATACTTTGCATCAGGTTATTAGTTTCCTAAATGTTCTGCCTACATAATATACTTTGCATCAGGTTATTAGTTTCCTCAATGTTCTGCGTACATAATATACTTTTCATCAGGTTATTAGTTTCCTAAATGTTCTGCGTGCCTAATATACTTTGCATCATGTTATTAGTTTCTTAAATGTTCTGCGTGCCTAATATACTTTGCATCATGTTATTAGTTTCTTAAATGTTCCGCCTACCTAATATACTTTGCATCAGGTTATTAGTTTCCTAAATGTTCTGCGTTCCTAATATACTTTGCATCAGGTTATTAGTTTCCTAAATGTTCTGCCTACATAATATACTTTGCATCAGGTTATTAGTTTCCTAAATGTTCTGCGTACATAATATACTTTTCATCAGGTTATTAGTTTCCTAAATGTTCTGCCTACATAATATACTTTGCATCAGGTTATTAGTTTCCTCAATGTTCTGCGTACATAATATACTTTTCATCAGGTTATTAGTTTCCTAAATGTTCTGCCTACATAATATACTTTGCATCAGGTTATTAGTTTCCTCAATGTTCTGCGTACCTAATATACTTTGTATCAGGTTATTAGTTTCCTAAATGTTCTGCCTACCTAATATACTTTGCATCAGGTTATTAGTTTCCTCAATGTTCTGCCTACATAATATACTTTTCATCAGGTTATTAGTTTCCTAAATGTTCTGCCTACATAATATACTTTGCATCAGGTTATTAGTTTCCTCAATCTTCTGCCTACATAATATACTTTGCATCAGGTTATTAGTTTAATAAATGTTCTGCCTACATAATATACTTGGCATCAGGTTATTAGTTTCCTAAATCTTCTGCCTACATAATATACTTTGTATCAGGTTATTATTTCCTAAATGTTCTGCCTACATAATATACTTTTCATCAGGTTATTAGTTTCCTAAATGTTCTGCCTACATAATATACTTTGCATCAGGTTATTAGTTTCCTCAATCTTCTGCCTACATAATATACTTTGCATCAGGTTATTAGTTTCCTCAATCTTCTGCCTACATAATATACTTTGCATCAGGTTATTAGTTTAATAAATGTTCTGCCTACATAATATACTTGGCATCAGGTTATTAGTTTCCTAAATCTTCTGCCTACATAATATACTTTGTATCAGGTTATTACTTCCTAAATGTTCTGCCTATATAATATACTCTGCAAATCCTACGTTCTATTTCTAGTGTCGGATAGTTACAAGATTTATTAGGTAGGCTGAGCATTTAGAAAACTAATAACCTGATGCTAAATATATTAGGTAGGCAGAACATTTAAGAGGGAAGTTACATAGTTTGGGGTTTGAGATGTGGGTTTAATTTCGTTTTCTTTATGATTTTTTTTTTTGACAATGTCTATACGTTTTTATATTTGTTTCTCTCCGTCGCTCCGGATGTTTTTCTGATATATGTAACATGTGTTTTTGTCGGACTTTATTATGTTTACATCTGATTTGCTTGTACAAAGTACACACTAAAGAACCCTCCCACGAAGACGTATGATTTAAATTGAAAACACTTTTGTAATCGTAAAACTGATAGCTGTTACTTTTTTTTCATACTCATTAGTCCTTTATTAACGCCCAATCACATAATCCCAGGTAGTCTACATGCACATTTATGAATGAGATACCTTATATTGGTACCAATTTACAGTTTTGTTTAAAATTATTATTACTGGCTTATATCCATGTTAGGGTTGTTTGACTTCTGTGAGCTTGTAGAGAGTGGCTACAGCTTGGGGAACACCTTTTTTCCAGGCTGTACCTTCAGGGGATACCATTACACGACCATACAACCAAACTTGCCAACCAGATGTGATATGTTGAACTGACACCAATTCCCACTCACATACTCTTGGCAAATGTATTTTCGATGGGGATTTAAGGTTCGTATGAGTTCTGCGAGTTCTTTCATTCCTGGAAACAGCCTTGCTTTCCTCTGCCACTAAATTGAATTTCTACTCTCTTCATTATAGCGAGGAAGAATTTTACATGTAGCTGTTTACTTTTCCATGACTCGGTCAATCACGCCTGAGTTACCACTTCTTTATTATGAGCCGATTGTGAATGTTGAATAATCAATTGAGTCATTTAAAATGATCGCTATTATACATATTCATATTAACATCCATAAGAGTTCAGACCTTTTTAATTCCTATCACCACCATGGAGTTTTAAATAGCTCATTTCGGTTTATACTGGATTAATATAATTGAATTAGATCAATGTTTTCATTCGGCTGATACTGGCCTATTCTCACATGTTATCATCCCTTAATTCTTCTTTTGTACTCAAAGTATCCTAAGATAATTGTTCTAGAACCAACTCTATCTCGCTACTGTAATTTTCGTGCCTTGATCCTTTTCACACTCCGATGAGCCCTTAGAAAACTCCTCCACCCACTGCAAATCTCATTAGCTTCATTTGTAAAAGAAGCTACCTACGAATTCTAATGGACTGATGACTAGATCTAATTTAATTGCATTAACTGAATAATATCATGCCTTTATTCCCCAGTTCCATTTGTTGGTGTACACTTTCATTCACTTCACGACATACAAAGCAGTTATGGTAAAAATAAAAAAATAGCAATGCACTTCAAATTTAAGTATGATACATCACTTAACTGAAGGTTTTGTTAGCAAAAACAATTTTAATTTTGCTTTGTAAAAATCGTCTACAAAAGCCCTAGAAATGGTAAATATCATTGATCAAGAGGTCAAGACGGTTTGATATTCTGCTTAATATAGTATTTAAGATATAGGATTAGGTAAGAAAATATTTCTTTTTACTTACAAGCAATATATTGATTTCTCTTCACTAATTTTCATGAGGTTAGTTTTACCTTTATCATCATCATATCATATGGAGCGACATTGCGAAAATTCCTGCCAGTAATAAAAAAAAAGTTGAGTTATGGAGTTGCAAAAAAGATAGTAGTGACGTGTTCTTGTATTTTTCTTTAGACAATTTATGGATTAAACAATAATTCCATGCATTTATATTTTCATTTTATTGTATTTGTTATTGTATTTCACTGACTTCTTCATGCTGTTTTTTTTTTTCTTTTGTTTGTTTTATACATGTCCGTTCATCTATCATATATTCATCAATAAGCACTTTTGAATGTGGTTAAATTATCTTTAAATTCATATTATTATTATTTTTTCTGTTATTGAGATTTGCACATTATTGTACTTTGCTCTTTCTTCTCTTTTGCATACCATGTAATAGCTCGTTTTGTTGGTCAGATGTACTCCTTTGTTATTCCTAGGGGACTTTTTCCCTGAATAATTCTATATCTCTATCTATCTATCAGGAAGATAATATTTGATAGGTACCTTAACCCAATAAAAAATTATAGAAAAATATTTTAATTTCATAACGTTTAAATATATAATGACATTTAATCATATTTTATGTAAGAAGCTATAATTTGCAAGTTTTTATTATAGAAAATAAAACCTCCATATAAAGTTTTATGACGAACATACTTACACAAAGATAAAAACATCAGAGTTTCCGATTCAATGAAACCATAAAACAAATCTCTAATGAAAAAAAATATAAGCTTATTGGTTTATTCAATGTCTAGACATCTTGTATATAACTTTTCAATGTGTACATAGATACCGAAGCATCTTTCCCTAAGAATGAACTAAAATGTATTTTGGAATTAGAAATCGTGATGGAGTATAAGGTGTCTTCATGATAATAGTTTTCCATCAACGTGGCCCACAATGGACCTGTTGTTATTGCAAACAGAGCATTATCACAACTCATTACTTTTGGCAATCACTTAATTCTCCGATAATCAACGCGCTTAAGTGCTTTCGCACGAATTAAACTTTTTATCGATATTAAACTTCGTAAACACTTCCATTAATTTTATCACCATTGCCTGACGCACACAAAGCAACAACGGATAAAGATTCATTAAACAATCCATTAAAAAAGTTCATTTCAAGTTTACTGTTTATAAACTTCTCCTTAAGACGACTTGTTTTAGAAAATCGCTTTACTTGAAGACTAGATGTCTGTACACCATAACAACGCAATGGAAGTAATTTGTAATAAATAGTGTTAGTAAATTTTAATGACAAGAAGGGGACCTCCACCAACAAGGAAATCAATTTCTCTGATCTTTTTATATAAGGTAAAATATTCAAAAATAATTCAGAAAATTCCAACATAATGTATGCGCGCAAGTTTAACGAAATGTTTCACAATACGAAGTTAAATGTTGCAACAATAAAAAACTTAGTTGATGTAAAATTAATTCACTTACCTTAGCATATAGTATAATCTCCTACCTGTGATATTCATTTATTGGAATAATGTGTGGGAAGCAATGGTGATAGTATTAAAATGAGCATTTGACTCTTCTGATGTCTGAAAACCATCCTAAAACACTAAAATATTACTTCTACTGGGAGCAAGCATGTTGAGTTGGCCAAGGTCGGAAGTCACTCCTCTTGTCTTAAATAAAAAAATAAATAAATGGTGTCTGCAAAAGGTAAAGGTTACCGTTTATGTTAAACAGTCTGTGCGGTGTGAAGCGCTCTTTACCAAGTATTATCCCCTTAAATTCACACTACTCCTAATAAATGAATTTCGTTTTATCTAGAAAAATTTATTATATAATGTGTGTGAAACTTTGGTCTAAAAATATGAATTTCTGATTCGTACAAATTGGGTAGAACTAAGAGTCAACGAGTAGTTTTATCTCTGGTATCTCACTCACTTTCAATATTTAATGCTGGAATTGCTTTGAATACAGAATACAGATGATGGGCCCATAATAGAGATTCGTGTTAACTTAAAAACAAATTAAGCAATCCTGGGCGTAAGTTATGAGAGTGGAAGCTTATTTCGTGCGAAGATGCTCAAGAGAATTTTCCGTCATAAAAAAAAATTATATTTTCCCTCAATCATTTATTGTGATATCACAATCATAGCTATTAGTGAATAAGAATCAGTATTTAAAAGATAGTATCTATGTTCCTTTACTTATGTCAGAAACTGTATATAACTTGGGATACTAAGATATTTCTATTATAAACCAAACTAAGAATTATGTGATCATGTTATCAGTGCCACTTATCCATAGTAATATTTTGGTACTTTTTCTAAATAGGTAAATCCAATTAAATCGTAGATTGAAGTCAGGCAACTAAGTCTCATAGCAGTAGCCGTATTCGGTACCGTCTTTCTCCAAATGCTTAACCTTTATTTTGATAATTTGTATTCACTTCGTATAGTAGATTACTTAATAGAGGCATGGCTTTCCTTACACACTGCGTTAGAGTGTCGCAAGAGTTTATTTCATTACTTAAGAGTGGATTTCATCATGTGCGAGCGACTTGATTATTTTTACTTATCAACTCTTTGGGAAATCTTTTATCTCTGGAACGTTTCCGTCATTTTTTCAAATTCATGATGGAGCCTATCCAAAAAGGCTGTCTTCTAAAACGAAAGCCTCTAACGTTTACCGTATGATCGATAGAGCAAAATAAAGTATTGTAGTTTGAAACAAATGAAGTAAATCAGGAAAAGCTATCCACGTGGGGAAACGATCGGAGAGAAGGTTAGGGGACACCCCTCTGCTAACGGCCGTTCCACCAGCTTGATGGGAGAATTGCTTTGGGAGTTAGGGGCTCATGGGGAGAATGTGTATGTACATATTATATGAATGTGGATTGTATATAACAAAGAATGAATTCTTACATCCCAATCATTAATGTTTTCCAAGCAAATTATAGTTTTTTAAATAAAGAACTTTATATATTTAGTAAAAGCTAAGATTTCTGACTTTGTATGTAGTATGAACTAAACTTATTGCATGGTTAGATTTAGTATTTTTACTAGATAAATATAAACTGGACAGTAAAAAAAAGAAAAAAAACTTTGAATTTTGCCGTTATTAACAATAAATAAAATTATAAATAGAAAATTCATATGACAGTAGGAAGCATATACTGGTTCGACCTCGATTTCAGAACTGCATTTATCAATGATATACTTTTGTGTTATAGCTTTTAAATAAAACGAGTACATCCGAAAAATCATTATATATGGTCCATATTCCAGTGTAGCGTCAATAGAAGTTTGAACAAATAACAGCTTTCTTTATTCCCGTAAAATTTCTTAAATTATTTCAAGGAAATTCAACACCAATTAGTTGATTAGAATGTGCAATTTAAACTGATAATGACTCGTTAGTGAAACAGGTCAATTACCACGAAGGATCTAAATTTAAAGCTATTATAGATGATGGATTATTTAAAAGATTTCTCGAAGAGTATCATGATTTCACTTTCTGATAACCCACCTCTTTAAAAATCTAAATAACGTCAGCATTATTCCAGGATGATCAGTTCTCTTCCCAAGTCAATTGTTCTGTGTGCACCGAACGTTGGGCGCTTTCATAAACACATCTGAGGGGAAAATATCAAGTTCTTACTTCGGTACAAACGAAACGTGGAAACTTGTTTAAAATCTGATTCAAAAGTAATCCATTTTTAAATAGCACCATAGTTCATGAACATCATATTTATTTGTTTAATTATCACTCACGTGGCTGAGGAAACAGATACTACTTGCTTTGAATTAAAATCAATAATCCCTCGTACAGAGCCCGGATTGGAGCCCCAAATAGTATAAGGACGAGAGTAGGGCTCAGGCTCTTAGAACCTTTTGGGGCCTGGGAGGCACCCCAGTCCAACATGCCAGGCGATGGTTATAGGTAGTATTTCAAATGACATGAGTTATGATCGAAGGATTAAAGTCCAGGTAGACCGCCTAACTTAAATATATCGATGCACTGTACCAATTTTTACATGTTCATATGCATGGAAAGGCCAAATAATTCCAGTTACATGGAGCCAAGAAACCAGGGGTACCCCTATAGCCCTAGGCAACGGCCCTCACCATCCCAACGACACTAGCCATCTCACATCAGGAGCTATTTTAACGTTTTATTATGCGTGTATCTGAGTTCTGTCAACAAGCTAAGGCTGATCATTTAAAGAAAATACAAGTAATATTACATGTGGCATTACTGGTGTCATATATTATGTTATAAATGTTCTGCCAATTCTTTGTTTTAATATTATTTTATTTTATTTTAACTGCGTTTATTTCGTTCGTATATTACACATCAAAAATATTAAATGTTGCACTTTACTTTTAATATAATAAGGAATAAATTGTGACAAAACTGATTCTGGGATCTGTTAGTTAGTTTTTAGTATTATTTATTATCTTAATGGTAAAATGACTCTGTATGTTATTGTTTCAGGACACCCACGGGAACACAGCACTCCACCTGGCAGTGGCGCGGGAGACGATCCCTTGGGAGAGCGTGGTGGAGATGATCGAACGGGGGGCCCAGGTGTCGCTGCCCAACAGGCGAGGGGTGCGGGCCTCAGACCTGGCCCCCTCAGGGCTGCTATCCTCCCTTCAAGCGGCCCTCATCGGCAACTCGTGGCCCGAGGTGGCACAGCCCCAGCGCCCCACAAGGCCCAGTGCCAAGCGCCCCCGGACCAGAGAGAGCGGTGGAGAAGAAGGCAGTCAGGCTTCTATGGAACAGCGGGAGCCCTCGTCCACTGGCTCGACCAGGTCCAGCCTAAATAGGAGTCCGGACTTCAGTAAGGTAAGCTGGCCAATTTTCATTAATAAGGTACTGAGTATAGTCTATTGAGATTTTTAAATCATTTAATCCTGGCTGAGCCACATCAATGAAGGTGTGGCATTGTGCATAGCTCAGTGACTTCCACGAAACATCCAGGGTCCCAGAACATATTGACATTGTGGGGAACAAATAACCATGTTTTGCTGTAAAACTATATAAAGGTCTATCGCTAATTGAGTTACTGACAGGACAGCAACAGACACTCACAGAATAATCAAAAGAAATAAATTAGCTGATTGGCAAATATTCTGTAGCTAGTGGATGATAACAACCCCCTCGTCAGCCATAATTTGTAGTTCATAACTCATTCGTATTTTTTTTAAAGGTATCATGCTTGAAATTTGTCAGACCATGGTATCAATATTTTCATTTTGTTGCGTATACATAATGTTTTTCTTTATCAATTTTGTTAGCTTCAATAAAAGTTTGGTTTTTGTCGCTAGTAACAAGGTCTCGATGACATGCAAATCTCAACCATGTCACAATGTTTGCATACTATAACCATGTAAGATAATACGAAATGGAATACTTTTACATTTTCCAATTACATTAATGGGTTTCCATTGGTGCTTAAGTAAATATCAAACAACCTTTTATTTTCTATGTGTGCATACGGAAGGGTGGTTGACCAGATCCTGAATTTTTAATATAGTTCAGCAAGCGGAGGACCCCAAATAACTAAAAGAGTCGACTTAAGGTAACATGAGCTTATTTGCGGATATTTATTCTTGCAAGTCATGTCCCTAATGAAAAAATATTTGATCTTCGTTTGGTTAAATATTACCCCACTCTTTACTATGGTTACCTGGTCAGGTATATCTGATACTAAAAAAATTGTATGAAGCGATACTTATGTATATATGTATATCAAATTTTATGGTCCAGGATGATACTGAGTTTGATTTATCATATAATATGACTATTTATCAAAACTCTTTGATTTTTTTCATTCTGTTTCAGGCCTCCACAAATCATTATTTTGTATGCAAGCTTTCACATATACTTTGTGCTGTTGATTTGTTCGATTCAGA
Source organism: Acanthosoma haemorrhoidale (assembly GCA_930367205.1). Taxonomy (NCBI): domain Eukaryota; kingdom Metazoa; phylum Arthropoda; class Insecta; order Hemiptera; family Acanthosomatidae; genus Acanthosoma; species Acanthosoma haemorrhoidale. The sequence goes on from OV884012.1 coordinate 32,040,581, forward strand.
CGGCTAAATGCCCAAGAAATGACCTTTAACGTCCCGCTCGGTAAAAATATGACTTTGCCAGTCAGAACTAATGCTTCCTTCCCCAAGTCCGAAGGCTGGAAGATTAATCGACTGCGAAAAAGCTTGTGGGAAATGGCGCACGGGGTGAAGTTGATTCCTTCGTTTATTTACGTCTTTCCGTTGCCTGTTGGATATTTGTTAGCTTGCTATTAGAGTCTGACTTTTAGCTATTCGAAATTGGGATTAGGCTATTTATCAATGTGATGGCACAGATGGTCTAACTAGATCACTTTAGGTACATCGAATTTATTTATGATTTTATCATGTCGCATTCATAACATCTTTTCTATTCCTTATGGTCGTGAGGACAATTTTAATAATAATTTTACGAATTTTAGCAATTACAGGCCTCTCTTCTAACACAAGTGACTTTAATAAAACTTTATACGCATAATGAACATCACAACTTGTGCAAAAATATCCTTGATTCTTTTGCGACGAAAACATTCCATTTATTGTACGAGTTTATGATAAAAATCTATTTTGAACAATATTGAGCACAAGTTGTTATATTCAATATACATAGTCATTCTAAAAAAAATACAAATATTACTTTATATACGTAACTAATAAAGACGTCAAGATATGTAATTTAATATGATATGAAATTTTCTAGTGTTGAATTGCCAAGTAATTAAATAATAAATTACCGTTCATTAATTTTCGCGGGCTTTATATTTAGTTAAGCATCTTATGGACCTCAAGAAAATCTTCTATATAAATTTCCATCATTCTACCTGGAACTGACGTTCCGAACACGAGGCTTTTTATATAATAGACCATTCAAGTCCAGACATATAATACATATTATTAGTCAGCACTGTATTCTCTTTAATTTGATTGCTCATTCAATAAGAAAAAAACGTATTTAACTTGTTATTGCTGAGCATTATATTCACGTCCCTTCCTCATATTTCGTGAAGTTTATTTTATTTAACATCATTGGGGGTTTTATGAAATTAATGTAGGAATACCTTACCACTGCGTAAAACACAAGTTGAGTTAAATATAAAAACCAAATTGCAATATACCCTAATTTAGCTATATGTTATTGTGATATAAGCATCACTTATACCATGTTAAAGTATTATTAATCCTTGCTTACACTCACTAGTAATTGTCATCACAAACTGCTGAAGGGCGTGTATACCCAGCATACCTGCCACCAAACATTTGTTTTTTTTTTCCCGACCACAAACCACTATTTCTGGTTGAAATACATAATATTAACTGAAACAAAAATATCGTTGTAGTGCATGATTGAATTAATGATCAGTCAACATATACATTATACCAACAAAAAATTTGAAGAAGGGTTTAAATAAGGCATTTGTTTGCCAATAATGACATTTGTAGTAGATATCCTAGTCTTTCTTGAGGGTACTTTTGACAAAAAAAGCTTCGTGAACTGATTTACTCCTGAATCCTATCAAGATTTTAAATGAGCTGAGGTCAGTTGAGAGGTTTTCATTTTAGATAATGGTTCTATTTCATCTAATGGCTCTGCGTTGCCCTGTCATTTGCTATTGTTGCCCGATACTTCGTGACGAATTAAAATAATGGCATCCCTTATCGTTTGCACAACGATCAGTCATTTTAGATATGTTATTGCCCTTTATGCTCATGCTATGATACAGAGAAATTGCCCTTTCCAACAGACGGGAGCGAAAGCATTGAATGATTATTTATCACACGAATTATTATGCTGTCACACATCATCATCTCTAGAGTTAATCATTTTTACCAAGAGAATAAAATTCATTAAAAACTGTATTCATTTTTTTATTAATGATTCTATTTTCATGACTTCGGTCATAACAAATTGTTCACTAATGTACGAAGTGCTGATCACACGGTGTCCAATTGGCGGGAATAAAAAAAAACAAATCTCTCTTGTAATTCGACATAAGTCTTGTTCCAAAGACATGCTGTTTGTTATACATGGTAGTGGTAATAAGCAATATTACCCAATCCAAGTATTTTTATTTATTTTCTTATTATTTTATATCTTGTACGACAGCCAAGTATTCCCCATACTTTTTTATTTCTTTTAGAAGAAACTGAAGTGACCCCAACCTGTACATTTGAAAAACTACTCTCTAAATATTATGTACTATTTACAAATTCTTATTTATTTTTGTTAAATAGGACCAGCTAATTTTCTCAGAGGTTTTATAATATGATAACTTTAGGGGAGTCGATCACGATCCCATCTAAATTGCTCTTGCATCTAGGAAGTTAAACATAAGGCTCCTGATTGTATGGGGATTGGTTACTATAAACATGCATTTCCCCTATTGATAGAGGTGATGGATGAATCAAGAATCCAAAAAGGAATTGTAGGTCCTAGAAATACTAGGTCCCTGATCCATTGACCCACTAATCTTGATAAAATGGTGTTGAATGAAGATGAAATTATGGTTGTATTAAAAATATAATGCTAAGTTGAAAGTTAACAAAATGTGTTATAGGAACACGGCTTTGATCAACTTTTTAGGCAAACAAAGTATTATTCCCACCAAAAAAGACTATAATTTCTGATTAATCACAGAAACTGATGCACGATGAAAAAATCTTTGGCTTCGTGATTATTGTTAAAGAGCCTACCTGTAAAAGAATTCCCTTTTCGCAGCATTTGAAAGCATACAATTAACACTTCTTATTCATAAAAGCTAAAGGACTTCTAAATATTATATATATCGTCTAATATATAAATAAGTTATCGTCTATCGGCTTTAGACGGTTAAAAAAAAAGAGAACGAGAGTAAAGGGAACTGATATTTGAACAACGGCTAGGTTTAAACTGTCTTTATTCTGCTTCTAATCTTCTATCTCTGTTTACAGCCTTAGTTTACATGGGGCTACGTGGTATTAGGCCTAACATTGCCATTCCATGAGCCATAACTCCCCCCTACCAGTTTACGAATATTCCTCGTAAACTCAAGGCAAGCGACATAATGTACATATTAAAATAAATTTAAGTACAAAAAGAGAAAAGAAAAAACGTCCTCCCTATATATACAACACATCAACAAACAAAAATATTCCACTTGGGCTGATACGCTAACTGCGCGTAACCAGCAATTTAACAAAATAACACCACATAACTAGGCTGTACCGGTGGGGGGCTCCGGCTCCGCCGCGGGAAACTTTAACACTTCGGCGTGAACTGTCCTCCGTTTGATAGGCGGTGTTATGCTTTCTATCGTGACTGTATTCTGTCTTCGCGAATGGCGATCACTCTGGAAGGACCCTCGTACCTCATCAACTCTTTGCCCCGGTTAGACCCTTTTTTCCGGTAGAAGATCTATCCAATTTTAATCCTACCCAGCACATCTTTGACCTTGAGATTGTCTCACACCACCTGTCTGCGCTTCCCATCCACGAGTTTCCCTCGAATGTTCACCCACTGTTTCCCCAGAGCGATCCGGTTATTGACCACGCGTGCGGCAAATTCCTCGTCAATCGCTGTACTCCTGCTATCCCGACACCGTCCTTAAAGTCCCAACAGGGTCTCGACTAATGAAAATCCCGTGGCAGAATGTATGGAGTGATTATATGCCATAACTGCCTTCTCCATAGCTACGCTCAGTTCTAGCCCTTTTTACCCTTGATAGATCCACAGGTGATGACTCAGCGTGCTATGTCCTGGGGTGTTGAGGTGCCAGCAGATCCCCAAGGCCGCCGCCTCGGCCCTTATTTTAGCAGTCAAATTCTCTTCCACCATCGGATGCAACTGTGTCTGGCACACCATAAAATTGGCACCATAAAGCATCACGCCCCTAACATCGCACCCGCCGATCGTTCACCAATCAGATGTGCCATCACTGTCTTGCAAAATCTATCAATGATGGTGACCCACTTATATCCCCGCCAGGTGAACGTATCCACTTGCAGGTCCACCAGTGGCGTGTACACTCTAGGGGTTTCCTCCTATATCACTCTGGGGGGGGGGATTGATCGTACTTAGTGGTGAGGTATGTGTCGCAGGTGCCAACAGTGCTCGTGATTGTGTCCTTCATTGCCAACCAAAAATATCGACGCTTCAATGCTTGTAGGGTTGCCTCTATTCCGCGGTGATTCGTTTTGCTTTGGTGGAACGTGAGGGTCACCTCCGTCTGACGTCCTTCATCTTTGACCGTTTCCACCTTCAAGGTACAGTGGACGAATGTTCGATCGATCCGTAATCTTTCCGTCCTCGATACTCGTTTAATGCCATCCCATATCATCGCATTTCCCACATATAGATGATGCGTCTTCCTTGGGGTAGATGCGTCCTTAAGGGCTCAACAAATCTTGTCTTCGTTAATCCTTGGTGGCGACTACATCGTTAGATATCACATCGCCCATATTTCGTGTGTTCGGCCTTCAATAGCCCAGAAGTCTTAGTTAGCCAAATTATCTGGCGTCGCTTGTCATTGATTACGTCCTCCATATCTTTTAAGTCGAGGGGCCGGTCTCCCGCTGAGCTATCGTCTCCTGGGCCGTCCTCTGCACTTTCATCCACGCCAGGGAGTTTGCGTGAGCTTCCGCCAACGATTCCTTAGGCAACAGCGGGACTTCGAAGGCTGCCGGCCGTAAATCCACCATTTCTCTCGGTTATATAAAAAAAAACCCTGTAAATAAAGCAGTATTGCAGCTAACATGTATTTTACCTAAAGTGATCTATTCTTTGTTTTTTCAGGATTAATCCATTATCCTCGAATTGTCTACCTCTCATTATTAGGGAATTAATGGCTATTATTCATATTAAAAATTAGTACTAGTAATTAATCTTATCGGGGCATTCATTTTTCCAAGCATACAATAAAAAGATTGCATAGTTTAAAATCATAAACCATTGTCGACTCTTATACAGAGCATTAGTTGCTTTATGATATAAGCGTTATTTGCTCAAATCCTAAGATTGGAAGCATTTTTTTCTTACTATAGCTCCATCAATAGATGACTTTCGTTCCCAACACGATAGCCATGCACCCCAGTCCTTTATGGGATTACATAAAGATATGATACTCCATAAAAACGTAATAAAATAAATTAAACGATGAACAAAACATTAAAAAAAGTCATAAACGCTTAATCTGGTGAACCATAAAAAAATTAATATCCTCTTCAAGTACTCTTCTTTGTTTCTCACCCACGATCCTTTTCGAAGACTGGACAGCATCCTATCAACACCAGATGTGCATCACTCCTACACTAAGGGTACAAGCTTGTAAGCTGTGTGGCCTATCAGTAGTATTCATTTTTAATGATGTATACAATTTATTTACATTGACTTTGATGATAAATATTCTCTAAAAACAGTATAAAAGCTAGTAAATATTTATTATTCCTTCCAATTATACTATGTACTCATAGTATCACTACTTTATTAGAAATAGATTCAATATCATAGTGAGGACATACATTTCAACTAATCGAATACTGTGTCACAAATAAACTGTGGATTTCGATACTTGTGCAGATGTATGTAGTTTATTGAACAACTTATTCCTATAGTAATAAATGTCCATTACTTACTCATTCAAAAACTACTTAAAAATAACGTCAATGAAATCTGATTAAGAAAATTGTCGTTTAAGCTTATTAAATTGTTTTTTTTTTTTTTTGAGTTTCAGTATCCGAGATGATTTGGTTTAAACTTACCAAGTTTTTTTTTACATTTTTTTAATGATTATCAATGAAGCTCCCTACCTATGTATAATTATAAGTATATGAATACATTGCTCAATAAATTTATGCGGCTGTTATTTCATACACGAACACTTTTAACAAATATTTTACAGCAAAAAACAGACAAGGCCGACCTACAAGGAAGCCGCATTTCGTAGGTGTCGCTGAGGAGCTAACTTGGATTTACCTCTCAAACATAATTTCGGTTTTCTTAACTGGACACGCCACTACTTTTATTCATGTAACTACTCATTTATTCTCGCGGCCAGGAGCAAGGAATCTAACCCGGTTCTCCAAGACTACAACTGGGCTAAGTGGAGAAATATTTATAATTGAAAAAATGCATTTTAGTTGGTAAAAACCCCAACAAATCTTTGGCCTTTAAAGTGGAAGTTCAATTTTCAATCCTAAAGAGCTGGTATGACAGAATTAAGTAAATCCTGCACATAAATGTTGAGTGTAATCATGGAATGAGGTCGTTTAATTTTTAAACGATGCAAAAATAAGAGTCACATAGAGCGAAGTAAAATGAATTACCTCACCTTTGTGCCTCTGATGCTTAATCACGTAAATGTGCTTTTCATTGGTAAGGAAGATGTTTAGGAAGCAAGGATGCGAGTAAAACTACACTAAAATAAAGATTTTAAAACTTGTACTGATGTACACAACTTGCTGCGTAGGTCAATGTCTAAAAAGCTCTCTCTTTTTTTTTTACTGGCCCCAATCCGCAGTTTACTGGCACACATCACTAAAATAATAAAAGTTGTAGCTCTAAATGATCCAAGGGCCTTAACCAGATATACCCTGGTATACCAGGATTGGTCCTGACAAACCAGTCAACGCCCTAAACAGATGACTTCAACCGAAAACTCACACTCTATAAATCAATTTACTCTCTAATAAATTAATTTAATTTAATTTTATATACATAAATAAATTGTATTTTATTATGTATATATATATATATATACATATATCTATATATATATATATATATATATATATATATATATATATAAGTTAATGTTTATTGAATTACAAGCTAAGAAAGGTTGGTAATAAGAACACGTAGAACGTTATAACAAGACTCCTTTATTTAGACCAAGATACCTCTATCTATAGGTATTACCTGTAAACATATCCAGATAACATATGTTTGGGGATTAAGGCTGGGCACTAGCGGCGCCTGGACTTAACTCCCCCCCACCAGTTTACGAACACCCATTCGCAAACTTTGAAGTCCAACACTCGGACGTCTTAGTCCATTCAAATAATGCTCCGCTAATGTTACAAAGGAGCAAAGGCCAGCCCCGCCCGTACACAGCCTGTAATCCCTCACATTAAGCTCTAATCCTATAAAACGTAAAAACCAACTGTCACTTGTAAACAAAAAACATAAAAGAAAACTTTGACTTTTAAAAAAAAACAATACTTCTGTGGGAAAAATCACATAACTATAACTATTTACAATGTTCCTTGCGTGTATGCTGCGAGGACACTCCAGCTCATTCCTGATCTACAACCTCCCCCCCAGGTGGAAGCTTTAACTGTTCTATGTGGACATTTCGCCGCTTCTTAGGGGGTCGTATACTCTCAATTGTCACGACGTTGTGTTCCCTAATCACGACCACTTTAAATGGGCCCTCATATCGCACCAGCTCTTTGCTCCTATTTGACCCTAGTTTTTTATAGACAATAGTCCCGATTTTAAGTTCCCCCATTCGATCCCGGACTTTGAGGTTTTCCCGTTCCACTCGTCTCGCTTTGTCCCTCGTTATCCTTTCTCTGACTTTGTCGCATATTTTCCTCAAAGCGACAGTATTACTCGCCATTTTCTCCGCCATTCCCTTGTCTGCTACCGTCTCTGCCCCATTTCTCCGTCTTTCGCGCAGCCCAAAGAGGATCTCGAACGGGGAGAACCCCGTCGCGGTGTGGATCGAATGATTGTAAGCGGCCACCGCCTTCGGCATTGCCTCATTCGCCGGCAGACCCTTTTCCGCGTGATATACCCGCAGGTGGTCACTCAGGGTGATGTGCAATCTTTCTATCCCTCCTCTACTCTTAGGGTGCCCTGGGGTATTAAGATGCCAAGAGACATCGAGAGTCTTCATTTCTTTTCGGATGTTGGCATTGTCAAATTCTCTGCCCCCATCCGACGCGATCCGGTCTGGTACTCCGTAAAACTGGAACCAGGTATTTAATGCCAGCATTACCGCGTCTGATGACCGATCTTGCACCGGGTGCGCCATGGCCACTTTGCTAAAGCTGTCGATTGTGGTAACCCACTTATACCCCCTCCAAGTGAAGGTATCCACTTGTAAGTCACTCAACGGTGTCTCGGCGGTGGGCGATTCTTCTTGTCGCCCCCGTGGCGGATGTCTGTCATACTTCGTAGTGAGACAAACTGCACATGCCCCTATCATTTCTTGTATGCTCTTTTTCATTCCCCACCAAAAGTACCTCCGCCGCAACGCTTGCA